>CM057349.1:458009021-459209021 GCA_030015575.1 Agapanthus africanus
AAAAATTACGCACGTATCCCCGGCAACGGTGCCATTTGATTGATGTGTGTGAAAGTGTGTGTATTCGTAAATTAAGTAGCCGGATTTTGTGAACGGGAAGTACTTCTTCGTCCAGCCTTCTGCAAGCAAGCGGCCGCAATCAATAATGATGTCGCGTGTAGCTAGTCGAGATAAGTTAGGAACAAAGAAATTAACTTGGTCCGAGTGATGTGGAGGAAAGACACTCCAGGAGATCCACTTGGGAAAGGGAAGATGAAATGCGTGCAAGATATCCTCACCTCTTTGTAAACTAGTCCTCAAATAAAAGTTGTAAATTTTGAGGACGAAATTTTTGTAAGGAGGGTAGACTATAACAACTCCATTTTTAGTATACATAAATTTGAAGTATATTTGGGGTATTTAATGTTGCTGTTACCACTTTAAGTAATTATTTCACACAATAATTACAAGAAGGAGCTTGTAGCTCATTGGTAATACCTTGCACTGCTGAACCAAGCCACCAGAGTTCAAATCCCCTGCCCCACATTATTTTTTAATATTATTTTGTTTTAATTTCTTTGGAAGCCCAACAGTCCACACACAATAACTCCCAAAACTTGAACCGAACCTGAAAAACTAAAACCATCAGTGCCTATCTCATGAGACCCCCCACCTCCCGACCGACGAACTCGGCCCGGATCGTCCAACTCGGCTGGCGGACCGGCCGACTTGGCCCGCCGCCGCCGGCCAGAGTTGCCGATTCCGGCGATGGTGTCAACTGAAAAGTTGTGACTTTTCTGCTCCTTTAACCCCCTGCACACTCTAATTAAATGGATCGGTTCCAGAGAATGAATTATACCTTATTTAATCCATTTTTAATGATTTTTCACACATTTTTACAAATTTTTTATTTAAAAACCCTTCATCTACCCTAACCCTAGCCTACCCCTATAAATACACCCCTACTCTCTACCTTCTCACCCCAAAATCCTGAGCCCACTCTCTCAAAAAATTTCTAAGAATTGTGTACTTTGAAAACAAGCTCGAGGCGAAGCTCCGACGAATTTCCGGCGGAACTTCCGGCGATCATTTTAAGAACTATCGGCGGCGACGACGCAACACATCGACGATTTCTCTAGTTCCCCCTCACTCCCTCGTGTAATCTAAAACCCGTAAGTCTTTTTTCTATCTCTCTTTTCTATTCCAAAAATACGAAATTACAAAACCCGACGGAATTGGAACAAATCCGATTTCCAATTCGGTTTTCTATAAAATTCCACTTTTCACTAATACAATCAGACCTAAACTTCCTCATGTTAACTATTAAACACAATCAAACAATTTGATCAAGTTTCGTCACATGAAATGATAGCTATTTCAATTTATCGTATTTTTCACTTAAATACCATATTGTTTCAATCCTTCATTTAACTCCATCTAATTTGCTATACATTTAAAGTAGAGCACGAGGTAACGATCTACTTCCTCACACACTCATATACAACCTAACCCGATACCATCGAAAACTTAGAATACGAGAAAACAAACAATTTTCATTTAAATACCATTGACTTAATAAAAACATTTATAAAAGATTTAGTGTTGATACACTTTTAAATAAATACCTATTATTATGAAAATACGATAAGTTGTGGACATCGGTCGTTTATCTAAACCTGACTTTGTGGTGTCTAGGCTAGGCAAATGAGAAATGTAACTTTAAAAGGCCTGTCTCACGGTGATTCGTGAGCGGATCCCTCCTTTCTTCACTTGTACTTACCTGGCCACAATTGGTGGCGAAGAGGCGATTTGAGGCATCTCACAACTTGTCGTTTAGACCAGTTAGGAATAGTTAAATTGACTTAGGAGACCATAGAACATAGAACACGGAAAAATTGAAATCTTTACAAATAAATACCACTTACTTCATAAAACCATTTTCTAAAACATTTAGTATTTTACAATCTTTGCAAAGCGCCGCTATAACCCATTTTGGGGAATCCGTTCGGGATGGTGCGGTTTATCGCACATTCTCGGGCTTAGTAGTGTGAGATTCAGACCTCCGTAAGGAGCATTCGGTCTCAAAAGATTTAAAATACGACATCTTAAGAAAATGAGATTTTTAGAATATAAAATATTTATTAAAATTATTTTTGTATAAATATATGTATAATTATCCTTAAAATATCTATTTTATTATGATATAAATATTCCACCTTTTTCTAAAAATCACAAGAATAAAGTTTACACTAAAATACCATGAATTCCAAACAAATCAATATTACAAATAAAATACTTTATTTCTGAAACTAAAATATTTTCACTACAAATATCACAATATAAAATCCACTTTCATTACAACTCTAAACACGAATAATAAATACTTGAGGAGTATTTTGAAAAGTATATAAAAGTATTTTTACAGAAAACCCCCTCAAGTCCTATAAATTACCCTAAGGACCCTAGTAAATATAGGTTTAAGCAGAACCAATCTCTTAAGTCCCAGAGAGCCGGAGAAGTGGGTGCTTGCCTATCTAAGATAGAATAATTAATAAAAACAATCAGGACTTCACTTTACTTTGCTAATTGTCTGACTTGATTTGAGTCCCAGTATAATCCGACTTGAACATGATCAACAGTTTACAATCCACAATTCTACAATCTTCAATATTACAATGCAACATGAATCCACAAATCCAATTATCAATCTATACAACTTGACTGAACCGAACCATGGATATACATTCCACTTACACGGTTCTCCAGTTATTCCATTTACATGATTCTACGGTTATATCCGTTTATCGATATCATGATTTCGGTCAGTTAATCAATTATACAATCAATACAATTTACAAGACAAACAATACAATCAAAACACTACGGGGTTTAAGGGGTAGATTGGTACGGAAGATGTTAAAAGTGGCACGAGGGTAAGATTAAGACATCTAACCTATATTCCGTTGCTCTTGTACCGTGGCTTAACGGTTCCTTGTACATTCCGTTTGCCCTGGTCTCTAGCATACAGAGACCCCTCTCGTATACACTGGCATCTTTCTGTACCAAGTTACAAACAACAGCGGTAACACAACATTACAACAAGATAATACAACTTTAAAAGATACCTTCTTATTCTGTCTATTATACTTTTCTCTTATGTTTGGGACTTACCGAGCGACCTGTTCGCTGACGACATTCTATTTCTTTCTTCTTTGAATGTCGTTAGGTGGTTTGAACCCGGCAGAGATCGAGCCATCTGCAGAAGACTTGGATCAGTTTGCTGAAGAACCAGAGCTCTAGTTTCATTGTTCCATTCAGTACTTTTCATTTCCTGTCATGCCATTGTTTAGACATCATTTTTATTTCAGTTGTATTTCCTTTTCATGCATTGTACAAAAGAATGTTAACAAATAAAAGTTGTTGTTTTTATTATATCTTGTCTCTTATGTATTTACTTTTATATTGCTTAGATACGCTTAGCGTATATACTTCTGAGTATATACGTAGCGGCCTCGTCGCGTCCCCTTCGCCGTACACCGGGAAGCAGGGCATGACAGCCGGCCGAACTGTCAACAAGCTGGTCTATCCGAGGAAGTGGATAGTTGTTTTTAGGGCAAGCTTTGTTCAAGTCCGTGAAAACGACGCACATGCGCCATTTCCCATTTGCCTTCTTGACCATGACCACGTTTGCCAGCCAATCAGAGTAGTCCAGGTTTCTAATGAAGTTGGTGGTGAGCAATCGATCCACCTCGTTTTCTATCGCCTTTTGTTTAACCGGTGCAAAACTTCTCTTATTCTGTCGGATGGGTCGGGCTTTCGGGTCGACCCCAAACTTGTGGGAGATCACCTCAGGGTCGATCCCGGGCATGTCCGCTGGTGCCTAAGCGAATACGTCCGAGTTATCTCCGAGGAACCGGATCAGGCCTTCGGGGTGGTCCCCTGTCAAGAGAGAGCCGATCTTGACTGTCCTGCTGTCGACTTCTTCAGTGAGGGGGACTTCCGTCAGCGCTTCCACCGGGGCATCTCGAACTTCATTTTGGTCATCGCGGGTATCCAAAGATCCCTGGAAGTCCTGCATGTCTTCAAAATCGCTGTCCTGCTTTCCTGCGGGGGACGTTGAGGTGAGGCAAATCTTGGCGATTTGCAGGTCCCCATAGACCCGGCCTATTCCCCTTGATCCAAAAGGAATTTGACCGTAAGGTGTTAAGTTGAGATTTGAGCCCGAAGGGCATTTAAGGTAGGGCATCCCAAGAGAATGTTATAGGATGAAGAGACCTTAGCGATAAGGAAGTTCACCGGTATGGTTCGCGTATTGCCCGCTTTCCCAATGTTGAGGAGGAGGGTGACCGATCCCTCGGCTGGGATGGAATGGTTGGTGAACCCAGAGAGTACATGGAAGGTTGGCTGAAGGTCGGATGGTCCTAGCCCAATACGCTGGAAACAGTCGTGGAACAGGATATCCGCCGAGCTCCCTGAATCGACCAATATTCTCTGGACCTCGTAACAGTGGTGTAAATCCCCGTTTCCAATTCAATAAAAGTTCCCGATTCTCTGAATTCCAGTAGTTTCTTTTCTTTTTCCCTCATATTTTGAATTGGTTGTTTAAGCCTAATATTTATATTTTTCCAAAGCCTAAAAGTTAAAACCCAAGAGTTAAAACCAAAGCCAATTAATTAAAACCTAAACTACAACCATTACAAATTTTTCCCCAGCCCTTTACTGTTTTTTTTCCATCAGCCCACATTTTTAGAAAATCCCTAAACTAAAATACCCTAGCCGGCCTCTCATTACTTTCCCCAGCCCATTTGTTTTTTTTTTAAACAAATCCTTTCATTAATACAAAACCCCCGGCCCACTCTCCTTCTCAGCCCACCTCTGTTTTTATTTTTTAAAAGGATTTTCTTTATCGAGCCCGGCCCGTCTTCCCCGGCCCACTCCCTCACCCGTTCTTCCTACCCGACCCGCTAAGCCACTATTCATCTCCTCCTTCAAATTTATCCCCAACGGCTACCTCCTTTAACTCGCACGCGACCCGTCTCCTCCGCCGTCGCTCACGCCCACGCCCACGCACCCGTCGTGCGACGTTACCCCTTGCACTCCTCTCTCTAACCCGTCGCCCTCATCTCTCTCTTACTCACCAACTTCATCACAGAAAACTCCTCACCTCTCTCGCTACACCCACCGAGCCCCAACAGCCCACTGCAACCTCCACCTCCGACGACGACGACGACAATCCCTCGGCAACCTTCGATCACTCCTCTACCAAGCCTCTCCCTTCACGACTCCACCTCCACCAACTCGAGTCACACCTGCACACCCACCCCTCTGCACACAACCCCCACTACCGAACTCGGCCACCTTACGCCCCTCGACGCCGGCGGACTCCCCACCACATCGTCGATCTCCCTACGACCCCCTCAGCATCATCACCATCACCGTAATCCACTACCCCACTGCTCCCCATCTATCTCTAAAACTCCAAAACCATTTTTTCCAAACAATTTTTTCCCCACTGGGCACTTCACTGCGCAAGTTGCCGGAGCGACGCCGTCGACCTTCGGAAACCCCAACACTTCTCACGCGGACCACAGAGCACCCCCTAAGCTTCCAGCGCGCGCAAGACGACTCCGGGAAACTCCGACGTGAAACTCATGTTTCGAACTAGGCTCGCGAGAATCCGGTACGTGGCGTATATCACGCGTTCGTGACGACACTGCTGCCGTATGACCCCGAAACGTTTTTCAGGCAAGTATTTACTTGCTTCATGCTATAATAATAGTGTTACCAACCTAGATCTTGTAGTTTACAAATTTACCGATTTCCGATACGTATCATGACCTAAGTGCTCGATGTTAGTTACCTATGGAAATAATTGTCTAATTTGATGGAAATCGATATTTTATGTTGGCCCTTATAATGATGAATATCTTGTGTGAAATTCGCTGGAAAACACGATTGTTAGTAACAAAAATCGATACCCCCAAACATGTCGTTAAAACTAGAATTCTCTCGTAACTGAAAACGAATAAAAACACCATAAATCATACACATATTGGAAAGATGCGTTCGAGGGCTTAAATCGAAGCCGACTTGACGAACTTTAATCCTATGTAAATTTCTGATCATTTCTGTTATGTAACCATGAAGATAATTGGATCGGAACACGACTCTGGACTGCAGTCCAGAGCGTTTCTGATTAGCGTGTTCTGTCCAAAGACCTGCGTCCCCGTGTTTCCTGAAATTGTATGATACGGAACTTTACAGTAGTTATAAGATATTTCTGTTAGTGAAAGAAAACAAGTGGTTTCATTCCGATTCATCGCCGTTTGTTATTTTAAACTATATTTAAAAGGGCAGAACGTAAAGCTGTTCAGAACAATTTCTGAAATGACATATTGAGATTAAACTGTGTATAACTTTCAACGTACAGATGCGATTGAGGATCCGTCTGTTGCGTTGAATACTTTATCGAAAAACCTAAATTTCATTTAACTGTGACATCGCTAAATTTTGAGCCCAACTGGGTGCAATTCGTGTCACGAAACAGACGTTCAGTTCTGAAATTGAAATTCCAGCCGCGAGCACTTAAACTGAAACAGTTATATCTTGAAAACCGAAACTCCGATTGAACTGAAACAAATTTTGATGAATTACTGACTGATTGTTCTATATATCTTACTTACATCATTTTTGCTGAATTCGTAACATATTAATTTGTACAATTTATTTTAGTTCATGACATGCATGTTAATTCATAATATACAGAGCTTATTGGTAGCATACAATACATATATCATACCCTTGTCATATATACAGTGTTAGTGCGTGTGGACATTGCATTATCGTGCGTGATAGATGTTGGTTTAGGAGTGACGAGTACACCAATGGAAAGTGAATATTCGTGACAGTGATTGATACAGTGGACAGTGATGAAACCGTGCCATTGGTATACTTGTACACAACTAGATCAATATCATAAATAGTGTAACCTGGGGAAAAGGGGGAAATCAAAGTGGAAAGAGTATCGTATTTAGCGGGACCATGTTTAGAGGATGATCATTCGAACCGTGATACTTATACGTGTAGGACAGGATCTAGCGATCCGGCTGACAGGGTTATGTCCCGGGCATGTGGGCCGTTGTCTCGGGTATGTACGAGACTCCTGTTAAACATGATCCTCCTTCCACTATGTGATTTCAAACATGACCTAGAGACCGATATGGACACATAACATATTCTGCATCATATTGTGACATAGTGTTTACTTGCATTATTCTCATACCAGTATTACCTCATTTACCTGTTTCATCTGATTATAATAATATTATTATTTGTGTCGCTCTGACGACCTGAGTATGCATGCTCAGATTCCGCGGGAGGACCAGCACAAGAGACGGATCTATCCTTTGAGTTCACGGAGATATAGTTTGGTGTACCTTCTTCATTTACTGCTTTCTATAAAAGAGATTGTGAGATTGAACTTGGTTAGTTATCGTTCTTATTATCTGTAATCTGTGAACAATGAAATTTTAATGTAATAAATTAGTGATGTGATTCCTTTAACACTGTGCTTTATTACTGATTACCATGTAGTGCTAGAAGCCGAAGTGTGACTACGGCGGGACGATCCCTTGACCGTAGGAGCATGGCTGGCCTAGTCATACCTCGTATTCCGTATTTTGGGAAGCGGGGCGTGACAAGTGAACTCGGGCCGTTATCACGAGAGGGTCATTATGAGGAAGCGATATGCCGTGGAGGTCTTCATCGGTGAAGATGATCGGTTCGTTCTTCCTGCACTTCTTATGGTGTGGATCGCTTACACCCACGACTGGGAGGAGGCGGTAATGCGCCTTGTTTTCTCGAGCTGGATTCGAGGTAACGACCATGATTTGCCCGATCGTTAATTCTCCGGGAGGGGTTTGGTCCTTTTGCCCCCGCTCCGCCTGCCGTTTGTCCCATAGTTATTTCGCTAAGTGGCCAGAGCGGATCAACTCCTCGATGTAGTCACGGAGTTGTTTGCAGTTCTCAGTTGGGTGACCCTGCGACCTGTGGAAGGCGCTGCACGGGCCGCGGAGTCACTTGCCCGCTCTTTGGGTAACTAGCGGGAGCTTAAAAAACCTCTCGCCCTTAGCTTCCTCCAATAGCTCGGTCTGGGAAATGTTCAAAGGAGTGTACTCCTGGAATCTCGGGGAGTAAGGTTTCGGACGATCGACTTTCCTTTTCTCTTCCATGTCCCTTTTCTTTCGGTCCGCTTGGTCGCCTCTAGGCAGGTTGTAGTTCACCTCTGACTCGAGTTGGATTTCACGCTCGGTCCAGGCTTTCACTTCAGCCATGGTCTTAGATTGCGCTAATGCAAAAGAGCGGAGCCACTCTTTGTGCCTAAGACCCGACCTCAGCGCGGTGATAACTGTTTCATCGCGGTACTCGGAAACCTCCAGGAGGGCATTGTAGAAGCGAGTGACATACCCCTTAAAGGATTCTTTGTCTCCGCTCATGACAGTGAACAGGTAGTCGACCGTCCTTTTCTGTCGTCGGTTTCCGACGTAATGAACGAGGAATTGGGTAGCCAGCTCGTCAAAGGTCGAGATGGAGTGCGTCGCGAGCCCTCGGAACCAGTCCCGACCAGCTCGGATTAGGGTGGTAGGAAAAGCTCGGCATTGAGCCGCGTTTGAGTTATCTTGGAAGCTCATGTCCGCCATAAATGCGTCCAAGTAGTCCTTCGGGTCGGACTGCCCGTCGAAGAGGGCCACTTTGGACGACTTGTTCCTGGACGAGACGTGCTTGTCCAGCAGCTCTTCTGTAAAGGGCTTTGTGAGCGAATCGGCGGAATATCTGGCCCCTTCGCCGGACATATGGCCATCTCATCATATGCCTTCGACCTTCTTTTTGAGAGCTTCGATCCGGTAGTGGTGCCCCGAGAATTCAGCATAGTCGGAGTGGTAGCTACCCCTGCTCCGGGTCTGTGCGAAGGTGCGGCTTCGATTCTGCTTTATCACATTTCTTAAATCCTCGGACTAGGCCCTTTTTGAGTAGTCCCGACGTTCGCCGTTTGCGAGGCCTCTGCGGGAGTAGGGGCATCGGTCGTGCCTGGAAGCAGGCGAACTGACCGACATCTCCTCAAGAGGTGTGAGTGCGCGGTGGGCATCGGAGCGACAGCCTAGTCTTTCCTGAGACCGGGGCGTGGAGCTGTCCGACGCCCAGCGGGTCATGAAATCATTCACTACATACGGGTCATGGTTGCCGGAGCCGGCACGCCGACGCTCAGTGCCGTTGAGATGAGCGTGAGCAAGATGGAGGGCCTGAGCGTGCCCATCCATCTTTCTACGGACGTCGTTGTCCGGGGGACGGAAAATAGTGGCTTGATGGGTAGGGCCCGCCGTTTGAACGCGGACGAGCGCATCCACCATAGCTGTGAGTCTGTCGATCCGGACGGATAAGGCACCGATGATGTTAAGAGGGGAGGATAATTGCTCCTACCTCCGTTATGGAGGGTGGGGCAGCTCGTATTGGGATCGTCGCGGTTGTCACTCGCCATCGGGTCAAGGGCGAAAGATCAACTTTATGGGTGGAGATGCTTTTTGCGTTCCCACAGACAGCGCCAACTGAGGGACGTTGTGATCTCTCTCAGATGTTGTCCTCCATCGATCTGGTGCGAGCGGTTTTGTACGGCTGAGATTTACTTTAAGGGTTAAGTGTGTGGATCTTAATGGGTTGGTATTGACGCCAAGCTATCTGTAAAGGAAGTCCCGGGATGGGTGACCACCGTAGGACCCTTCGACGTGGAATAAAAGCAGAGTAACGACGTATTGGAATTAATTCGAGTTACATGAGTCGTCTGAAAGAGGATTTATATAGTGGTTGCGTGGAGCGAGCCGACGCGAGATTCTCGCCATCAGTGACGCCCCCTCGTTACGCCCGCGTTGATGGCGGGATCCGCTCATTAATGGGAGGACGCGGAACGTGGGGCGGCGGATATCTCGCTTTGGCGAGATACGCGGAACCATTGCGGAGGCGCTTGGGCTCCGCGTTCTCGGTAGATCGGGAAAGCCGAGGAAGCTCGGCCTGTCAGATGGCTCGGAGACGAGCCGAGAGGCTGAGAAAGCTCAGCCTGTCAGATGGCTCGGAGACGAGTCGAGAGGCCGAGGAAGCTCGGACCTTACAACAGCTCGGAGACGAAAAAGGGGGCTAGGGAAGCTTGGTTGTAGGATTGCTCGAAGGTGAGCTGACGACTCATTGTTAGGAGAATATGGAAGGTATTCCGGGAAGGTCTCCGAAAGGCCGGATGCAACCTCGGAAGCGAGGTGCCGAGGAACGTCTACAATGCATCAGGCTCATTCCAGCTCCGTAGCCTTCGGGACACGTCATCCGCTACGTGTCGTGATCTGGAGAATTCCTGCTTGTTAGCATCATCAGTTTCGGTCGACAATTTGATATCGGCTGCGATCGATTCTTATCTCCATCAGTTGAGGTCGAAGGCTCCATTGATCAAGTACCACAATTGTTTCATGGTATCATCGTGGTCAACGTCATCTATTCATCAAGACGATCTCAGCTCCATCAACAAATCCGTCAACGTTGTCATAACGATCCAAATCCAAAGTTAAAGCATCAACCGACGAAACCCTTCTTCACCCATTTGCTCCTTGGATTCGGGCTTTCATCTGTTTGTGCCAATATCTCGTAAGGCCTCACTGATCCGGTAACAAAAGGCTTGGTTAATTTTGATAATCTAATTAGGGTTTTGAGTTGATATTTGTGTGATTGGATAAAGCCTAATATTTGCTCATGGGTTAATAGTAATTATTAGTCGGCTGCATGTTAGTGGGACATAGGATTTAATATTTGCACTGAATAATTCTAACCATGCCTATTTGATTTCAATTCTCTAAAGTATAATATTTGAATTTGTTACTAGAGCTGTCTAGTTAATTTACATTCCATATAACTCGATCACTTTATTTCGCAAGTCCAATTGTGAAATTTAGCCTCAATCTTATGTTAGTGGGTCGGGTTTTGCCTTTTTCGGTCATTGCCCCTAGTAAATTATTTAAAAAGAAGAAGAGGTAAGCATTATGTCAAGTTTTATGTAAAGTTTAAACCTTGGTTCCAGTCATGTCGGATGTAAAAAGCGAGTTTGGTTCAGTTTGAATGCAGGGTTCAAATGAGCGGTACTTAATCCATATCTGACCCAAAAAAATTGCAACTTCCAGTCATTTGGGTTCGATCAAATATAGAATGTATAAATAACCCGAAAATCTCATGTTGGATAGGATCAGTCCTGGGTCAAACCCAACTCGATCGACTTGTGCACCTTCTCCTCACTTCCAGTCAAGCAAATAATATTCGATTGACGCTTGTAATGAAACACTATGGCTTAATTTGATAGAGAGATTAATGAATTTGACAAGTGTATAGATGAAGTGGCTTCAATGGTCAATTTAGATAAACCAACAAGGCCGTAATTAACATCCTCACGTAACCAAATTCTAAAAATCCAATTAATTAGAGTTAATTAATCAAATGTAACTCTTGATTTGTCAAGCATTTATTGATCAAAAAGCAGCAAATTTCTTACATGGCTTATAGACACTAATTTGGATTGGATTTTAAGTACCACGTACAATTGATTTGATGAGTTCGCTAGCTTGGCTTTGACTTGAAATTTGAAAGGGATATTGATAACAGTGATGAGAGATCGAGTGTTAAAATTAGGTCAAAGCCGAAAGCAATGAGAAACGGACATGAGTGAGTGGACACGTGGAGATTTGGTAGTAAACTAATGACTCTCTGTTTTAGAAAATTATGATTTCAATTTGCGTTTCTCTTCTTCAACTTCTTCATGTGTTCTTTCCTAGCAAAACAACGTGTGCAAATGCTTTCCTTGTTTTCAAAATGCTAGCTCATTCTATTCTAGATGCAGAGGCTGTTTACTTTGTTGCCATAATTTTTTTTTACAAAAAAAAATCTTTTTTGGTAAAAAGAATACATGGATTAATTGTTTGTATTAAACTTTTCGTTAGCAAGAATACAAAACTCGAAGCATGCAGTAAGTACAACCTTTTGTGTTTTGGTTTTAAACGAAAAAGGAAAAGGAAATTAATGCAAGAGATTAATGTACCTTAATTATCTCATACGGGCATTAATCTTTAGCTATATATAGCACCGAGCTCTTGTGGCAAATATAAAAGAAAGATACAATAGTGAACAAATTGCATCATATATATACTTTGTGGTCATCACACGTCGTGGCTGCTACCTTAATTCTTTGACTTCTCTCCAGACAATTTATTCCTATTTGCAATTAACATAATAATAATAATAATAAGCTTAAATCATATTATATTGTGCTTGTATGGAGGAGCTTATTTTTAAGTGATTATTTGCCATAATCATTTATAAATGATTATTTCTGGAAAAGTGAAAAAAAATCACTTATAAAGTGTTTGTGGCAAATAAGTTGTTTAGTGTTTGGATGATTTTGTATGAAAAGTGATTATGACTAGATAGTGTGTTTGGATTAAAAGATCGATAAGTGATAATTGAGTGTAAAATGACCAAAAAGACGTATCATTAATGCCATGCGTCTTAAAATTTGGATGAACAGACAAGGGGTATTATGTTGTATTACTTGGTCAACTTTACTAATCCATAATCAATTATGGAGTAAGCTAGGAATTCCTAGCTTATTTTTAGATGGGAAAAGATGTCGTTTTTAAGCTAGTCATGATAGAACTATAAAATAATCACTTATTGAATAGTAAAAGTTAGATACAAACACACTAATTATATATATATATGCAAGACGAAAGCTAACCTTAAAAGACAACTGCATTCCTTAATTGTAATCCCATGCACAAGGGCAACTAGCTACAATTAAATGAATTAATAGAAAAACTTTATGCTACAAACTGCCCATGGTTTTGTTCTTATACATTAAGGGTGTGTGTGTGTGTTTTATAATTTTATATATGATCGTCAAGAAATTAGCTATTGTGAAAAACAATCCCAAAGGTTCTCCATAGACTTAAAAAGGATCATGAGTTAGGGTTAACAATAATTAATTGAAAACTATATCCGTAGATCGAGGTCCTCATCTCTCTCATATTCTTACTCTTCCATGCAAAGCCCTAAATGTCAAACGCAGCTTCTCATCCTTGATGCTATGATAAAATCGTCTTCTTGCATCTCCAATCCAACCATTAGTTCTAACTAGGGACCGTATCCAATTGTTTTTTATTATCGAATATAGATAGTAATTTTCATTTCCAATTACTATTCATATTCCTATCTGCATCGATCGATCCGCCAGTCGCCACCGGTTCCGAATCTGTATCCATTCAGATTCGTGTATGACTACCGGATACGGATATGGTTACACCTTATCTGCTCCGTATTCGATCCATATATAGCGGTGTTAGAACTGGATTTATCTGCAATGTTTTAACTTAAATGCTTCGGGGGTTTGTCTTAGAAATATCAAAATCCTAGGGTGTTGTTTGAAAATTCGAAGGTCCTTGTGGGTCCAGCAGCATCAGCAGCCGTCCACTTTAAAGGAAGATGAACCTTCGTTTCTCGTTCCCTCTCCAGTAATTTTTGGACCAATAGAAGAAAAAATAACCAAATAAACGATTTATAATTGGTAAACAAAAAGTCGCGCTGCCCCCTCACGTGGTCCATTTAATGTTTGGGATTTTTATGATTTTCAAAGGGCCCTTTTGTAAATTTTCATTTGAATGTGGAAAAAGTCACCTTGCTCTGCTCTCTATAAATTCTCTGCTCTCCTCCCTCTCCCTCACAAACTCAGACTCAAACCAAATTCAAAGTCTCTCTCTCTCTCTCTCTCTCCCCCGCACCTTAATATTTTGTAAATTTTTTTTTTCATGGGGCTCTCTGTTATCAATCAGAATAATCATCAGCTTCTATCGAAGATCGCGACGAATGATGGCCACGGAGAGAATTCGTCGTATTTCGACGGATGGAAAGCTTATGAGAATGATCCTTTTCATGCAACTGAGAACCCAAAGGGAGTTATTCAAATGGGTCTGGCAGAAAATCAGGTATGGATTATTAATTAACTAATTAAGTAGCTACTTATATATAACAATTAAGGCATTAATTAATACTGTGTACTGATTAATGAAATGAATTTTCTTGTTTAGCTCTGCCATGACTTGATTCAAGAGTGGATCAAGAACCACTCCGAGGCTTCCATTTGCACGGCGGAGGGGGTATCCGAGTTCAAGGCCATCGCTAACTTTCAAGATTATCATGGACTTCCCAACTTCAGACAAGTGAGTGTGTGTGTGTATATATTTATATATTTATATATATATTTCGTGACAACAGAGGTCACATGCTTAAAAAATTACCGTGCGTTTGTCCAAAAAAAAAATTGACGGCTAACAATGTTACATACTAAAATTGCAGGCCGTGGCAAAGTTTATGGAGAAAGTGAGGGGAGGGCGTGTGGGATTCGACCCAGAGCGCATTGTGATGAGCGGTGGGGCCACTGGTGCTCAAGAAACGATCGCATTCTGCCTTGCTGATCCCGGCGATGCCTTTCTGATCCCTACACCTTATTATCCTGGGTATGCAAGTGTTATCCAAGTCATTCAGTTCTTATGTTTTATTAAAGATAAAAAAGAAATTGAGGTGCATACATAGAAGCTCTAATTAATTACAAAATTTAATTAGAGGAAAAATGGGATATGTTTCCAAATCCTTCCCAATTATCCGATTCAAAATATATATATATATATATATATATATATATAAAGAGAGAGAGATATACATTAAGTAGTCAAATCAAAGATAGAGATATGAAATGTGAAGTTTCTTAGAGATGGAGCTTTCTTAGTATATTTTAAGCCTAAGTCATGCATATGAACATTAAATCATTAGTCAAAATTGGGTATCAACGTCCAATCAATAAATTAGTTTCTATCAATTAAGGTCAAGGATTCTGCCTGTGCTATATATATGTATTACATATTCAAATCCGTGCGATCGCTGGGTGTGTGCAGGGAGTGTGCTTCCGTTAAGCTTACATTTCAGATCTTAAAAAATCAAATATTTTAAAATTTTAATCCAACTAATTGTAATATGAGTAATCATGATGCATGTAACTAAAGATCGTCAAGTGTATAATTGTTATATACATATATATGAACAAGATTTAACATTTTTAAAATATTTTTTTTTATCTTCAGATTCGACCGCGACTTTAGATGGAGAACAGGAGTCCAACTCCTCCCCATACACTGCAAAAGCTCCAACAATTTCAAGATCACGGCGGCCGCTCTGGAATCAGCCTACGAAAATGCCCAAAAATCGAACATCAGAGTCAAAGGCGTGCTCCTAACAAATCCGTCGAATCCCCTTGGCACATCCATGGATCGATCCACACTCCAATCCGTAATCTCCTTTGTCAACTCGAAAAAAATCCACCTCGTTTGTGACGAAATTTTCGCGGGAACAACTTTCACCGACCCGAAATTCATCGGGGTCTCGGAGATAATCGAATCAGATCCGAATTGCGATAAAAATCTCATCCACATTGTCTACAGTCTCTCCAAAGTCCTCGGTCTTCCAGGGTTCAGAGTTGGCATAATCTACTCTTACAACGACCAAGTCGTTACAATCGCTAGAAAAATGTCAAGTTTCGGACTTGTCTCAACCCAGACACAACATCTCTTAGCCTCAATGTTGTCCGACGAAGAATTCACCACCAAGTTTTTAACCGAAAGCGCCCGGAGACTAGCCGAAAGGCATCGGGTCTTCGTCTCGGGCTTGGATCGGGTTGGGATCCAATGTTTAAAGAGCAATGCGGGTCTATTTTGTTGGATGGACTTGAGCTCCTTGCTTGAAGAAGCGACAGGCGATGGAGAGTTAAGATTGTGGAGAGTAATAATTCATGAAGTGAAGCTCAACGTGTCGCCGGGGACCTCCTTTCATTGTTCGGAGCCCGGTTGGTTTAGGGTTTGCTTCGCGAATATCGACGATGAGACAATGGAGGTTGCACTCAAAAGGATTAGCTCTTTTGTTGGTAAAGTTAATGAAGGGGTTAAGGTTAATCAAGCTAAGAAGAAAAAGAGGAATTGGCAAGGGACGAACTTGAGGTTGAGCATGAGTAGGAGATTTGAGGATTTGAGTCTCATGACTCCTAGGCTCATGTCTCCTCATTCACCTTTGGTTCATGCAGCTACTTAAATTAATTAAGATATGCATTTACGGTCAAAAAGAAGAAGCGTATGATGAAAAAAAGATTGTTGGTGAAAAAGGCATAGGGGATTTCATTATTTGTGCAAACATTCATTATTCTTCATTTTGTTTTTCAAAGGAGTGAATCAACTCTCCTTTGTTTGCATGTTAGATATGCATTTGTTAAGGTTAAATATTGTAATTTTTTTGGCCGGTCTTAAATGTAGGACTGGCTTGAATATTAATTGTGTAATTTGTGATGCAAGAAATAAAATGTTAAAATGCATTACTTAATTTATTTAATTAGGCTAAATGACATATTCTATGCTTACTGTAAAACTACTTGGTTTACTATGCTACTCCTCAAATAGGTACCAGAAAGGATTTGAATCCTTTTTTTATTTTTATTTTTGAGAGCAGAAGGTCTTGTTGGCTAAATTTCACTAAACCCCTCTTAGTTTTAGAGGTGTATCACATGACTTCTTTAGTTTTGAAACCATACAATAAACCTCCCTATGCTTTATTAAACGGTAGAAACTCAAACGGTGTTAATTAATCATAATGAAAAGACCAATTTATCCAAATCTCATGTTTAGTAGAAAACAAACTATATACATATCTTTTTATTTCCACCGCCTTCTGGCTTTTTATCGTTCTTATTCTGTTTTCATACAAGGACTTGGCTGGTTTTGTAATACACACTAATGGACAAAGCTTGTGACTAAGCAGGTTTTAAAGTTCTCATTGATTTCATGGAATATTTCCTATAATAATGCAGTGATTCTTAATTTAATGTTGATTTGATTAAAAAAATATACAGAATGGAGGAACTAATTGCTAGGGCAAATTAGTCTTTTTCATAGTGTATAACACCATTTTTAACAGGAAAGTTAACAGAATAATTAAATGTGAAAAATTTAAAAAGCATATGGAGGTTTATTGCATGGTTTCAAAACTAAGGAAGGTAGGAAATGTGATACATCTCTCCTCTCTAAAACTAAAGGGGTTTAGTGAAATTTAGCCAATCTTTTGTTAGCGCAGAATCCAAAGTTAGATAGTGTGAGCATAATATGCTTCCTTCTTGAATAGCTGCTTCTAAAAAAAACACAACACACACAATAATAGTTAGGATTCAAATCCTCTCAATCTATCCAATCATGTGATATTTTATTCTCAAAGCGTTTTAAATTTCTATCATTTGCTTGCAAACATTGTATATCTAATACTTTCATCTTTAGTTTGAGCATAAAATAGACACACAAAAAATGGAAAGCGCTCTGTCAAGAACTGTTTTACTTAAAAGCTTAAGCCGTTAAGTCGTGATATAACAATGTATATCAATTTCAACAAAATGATATTTAACACTCCTCCTTCCATGTGCCTTTGAAGTTTGCGTTGCCTGGAAAGGCCTCCGGCATATACTCTCGCTAGTAACTACAGTATAATTAGATAATTATATTTTAAATTGATAATGATAAGTTTTGAACCCACGACCTCTTAAACCTGGTGAGCTCTGCTACCATGTCAATAACCACTTTAGCCAAA
This sequence comes from Agapanthus africanus, assembly GCA_030015575.1. Taxonomy (NCBI): domain Eukaryota; kingdom Viridiplantae; phylum Streptophyta; class Magnoliopsida; order Asparagales; family Amaryllidaceae; genus Agapanthus; species Agapanthus africanus. The sequence goes on from CM057349.1 coordinate 458,026,746, forward strand.
ACCTTACTCTGTATGATTATAGAATAACAATGTTATACCAAACCAACACGATGATATTAATTTCATTTTGAAAGAAATAGAGATATTTGCAATATGAACAAATTTCTATTTTCTTTATTTTTTTTGAGCTGAAATGTAAGCCTAATCCACATAGGCACACCTACATCTAAAGTTCCCACGGATTTTCCGCGTTTGAAATTGTGAGCAAAATTGAAAGAGGTTTTGTAGTCGTCTAGGCTACTTTTGGCCTTAAAGAGGTATTTGAAAGGAATCTATTGGTCAATGTTCAAAGATTTGACACTAGGATGCATTGACTTGGACTAGGTTTGACTACAAATTGGCAGTTTGTAACGTATCAGCTAATGAAAGAGAGAGGGCGTCTGATTGATTAATCTAGGAGATGACATAACATGGCCTACCAATTAAGTGGTAGATCAAAGCCTAAAATGAATAAGCGTTTATATATTGATTCATAACTTATTCCGCTTAGCTTTTACGGTAAGAACTTCTTCTTCAAAATATAAGATCACCGATGATGGAGGATAGGATCTCCTTCAGATGTTGTCCTCCGTCGATTTGTCGAGAGTGTAGGTGAACGGCTGAGATTGGTATTGAGGGTTGCCTCCTTGAGCGTGTGGATCTCAATGGGCTTATTTTGAGGCGAAACCGAGCTATCTGCAAAAGAAGCCCCGGGATGGTTGTACCACCGTAGACCCTCCGACGATCAAATTAACCGGGATATTTGGGCAGAGTATCGGCTTATTGGGTTAAAATTGCGTTACCTGAGTCGTCTGGGAGAGGGGTTTTTATAGCGGTCGTTTGGAGCGAGCTGGCGCAAGATATCCGCCGTCGGTTACGCCCCTGGCGTTACGCCTGCGTGAATGACGGAATCCCCCCATTAATGACGAGATACGCTCATTAATGGAAGATACGACGGCGTGGAACGCAGGATTGTGGGGCGGCGGATATCTCGCTTCTGGCGAGATAAGCGGAGCCGTGGCGGAGGCGCTTGGGCTCTGCGTTCTTAGTTGCTTGGTAGAACCGGGAAGGCTTAGCTCGGCGGGAGGCTCAAGACGAGCGGGAGGCCGAGAAAGCTCGGTTCCATGATAGCTCGGAGGCAAGCGAGAGGCCGAGGAAGCTCGGCGTATAGGAGGGCTCGGAGGCGAGCCAATGGTTATTTACATGGCGAGCACGGGAGTGTTCAGGGAACCCTCAGAGGTCAGGTCTTGCCTCGGGACGATAGACCGGGAGACGCCTTCAACATGTAGTGCTTGCCCTGTTTCCGTGAGCCCCGGGACACGTCATCTACCACGTGTCATGATCTAGGGAGTTTCCACTTATGAGCATCATCATTAGCCTCGCACTCTCGTCCCGACCTCCGAGGGCACTAGCTCGTCCCGCCTCGGTTCGAGCTCGGCCCCGAAGCCAGCAGCACCGGCTAAGCCTTCCGCTGTGCCCCGAGCCCCGGAACCCAGCCGCGGGGAGAGTCATAATCACGCTTGGGAGCTGGCCCCGGACGAGGGAGGTGGAGGATGAAGCCGACCCCTCCGAGGCCCCCCTCAAGAGGTACAAGAGGACGGTTTCTCGATCTCCGGCCTCCCCGATCCCCGTTCAAGAGGGGGACGTCTGTTTCGAGGTGTGCTCGAGGCTTTCCGTTGCCGATAGCTTGCTTTCGGATATGGAACGATCGGCGGGGTGCAAAATTCCTCGGGGGACCCTTAAGGCCCAAGTGGCCGCCATCGCTCAGGAGGCTGTCCAAGTCAGTATCTGCATTCCGTTGAGGTTTTTGTCAAGTATTTTTTTCTCGGATCGGATAATTTTAACCCCGTCCTTTACTTTTCTCAGGTCCTCCAGCACTGCGCCATCATCGTCAACATGGAGCACGAGGAGATTGCTCCGGCGATGCGGAAGGCGGGCGAATCGTCCTCGCGGGAGGAGGACCTATGCCTGGAGCTGCAGCAGGCGAAGGAGAGAATAACCTCCCTCGAGACCCGGGTGGTCGCCGAGGAGGTGACGAACTCCAAATGCAAAGAGTCCATTCGACTTCTGAGTGAATCCAATAAGGTCGTCCAGACTAAGTTGGAGGAGGCTAAGGTGCTTAACGCAACGATGAAAAAGTCGCGGGACGCCTGCAAGAGGGAAACCCAGGCGGCGCTAGACGCGGCGAAGCTTGCCGACCTCCGGGCTGTGAAGTCGGTGGAGAGGTACAGGACGTCGGACCCGTTCTACGCCGACCTTGCTGACGCCTCGGCCATCGTTTGGCACCAGGCCCTCGACGCTGTTAAGGCGTTGATGCCGAGGTTTGCTGATGGCGAGCTTCGGCTCCAGTACCCCCTCTCCGAGGATGAGCCGCAGGGGGAGACCGCCGGGAGTGACACCACGGGAGAGGTCGCCCGTAGGAGTGCTGGAGATAAGGCTCCTGATGGGAGCACCGACCCAAAAGTCGTCACCCTGGCTCCCGGCGCCAAGGCTCCTGGTGGGAGCACCGACCCTAAAGCCGTCACCCCCGGCTCCCGACGCCGGCGTTGAGCAGGTCGAGATCCTCCCCGGTCCCAAGGCATGAGCCTTCATGCATTTTTCTCTTTTTTTATAAATTTTGTAAGCCTCCGGACGCTTTTTGTATGGCTGATGAGCCCATAGTACCTTGTAAAGACTCTCAGATCGTAAATAAAACTGTTTTTAATTTTTCTTCGTGGCAATGTTTTCTTGTACAGGCACTTGAGCTTTTTAGCGTTTTCCTCGTCTCAGGAGTCAGGCTGTACGTCGATGACCGGTCTTTTAGATGGCGATCGCCCGTCGAGTGTAAGCCAGTTAATCGCTAAGTGCAGGAAGGTCGGTCCCCTCCCGCCCCCGGAGTCGAGGTGGCAATCGCTCTCTTAGAATACATCGGGAGTTCCTTCAGCGTGTGTAACGACCCAAATGTGGCACGTGACCGGCACTTAAATCACGGGACATCTAAAGACGTCGACGCGGTTTAAGTAAGCCGAAACCCGGAATCTAAACTCTTTTTGAAAATATTGGAGGTGGGGTTTAAAATAGTCACCCGATGAAATCAGTTTAAAATAACATTTAAATATAACTAAGTATGTTTGAAAAGCATCTATGACGTTTTGAAATTCGACATCACCTCCTTTACATTTTTATATAACCCGATACAACATAATAATATAAATAGCATCCCAACGGGTGCTAGCCTCCACGTCCAAACGACGGAGCAGCTAAACAATCTATATCAGAAGTCGACTCCAATGAGTGCGGCCTCACAATTTCTAGTCTTGCTTCTAAATCCACAATATACCATTTCTAAGTTGATGGAGTTTTCACTAAATACAAGATTATATGAATAATCAAGTGTGAGTACGATACAATAATAACCCACTTACCCATCAATCACCGAAAAGAATGTGTGCCCAAGCCGCTGATAATCCAAGCAGTAAAACCTGCAAGAAACTGTGGCACAACGGGGATGACTTACCAACTCAGTGAATAAAAATACATTTAAAGGTAGAAATCGAAATGCACGACGATACCTAGGTCATAATTATAGTACTATCATAACCTGTACTAATATAATATGATATGCGTATGGATCATAATGCAACACTAACTATCATGCAATCTCAAGTAGAATATCAGACATCTCAAAATAACGAGTCCATAGCTCGTGTTTGAATTCCCTTTTGTGTATATGAATGCCCGTACAATATATATAAGTACTGTCCCCCGGATCAGTCCTAGTCGGTTACAATAACTGTAATCTAACTGGGCACCTCATGACAGCAATCATATCAATATATATGGATGTCCAGTATCGACACCCGAAATCAGAAATCTCTCGTGTCCATCACCGACACGTAAATGCAGATACCGTCGACACCATCTCAATAGATGATCGCCACCCGATATCCCTGGCCCCGGTCGGTATCCCCTGGATACCCGTCGTGCCTAATTGAACCCCGGTCAGTATCCTCTGGATATCTGCCATGTTCATCTCTATCTCCGGTATCGAGTATCCTCGCTAGGCTCCCCCGCCTCAATGCGACTATCCTGTCCCTCGGTCTCGACCCGGGTCCACCATGTATCCGACTGTATATCTCTCCCACTCAGTCCGGATAATAACAAATCCGAAACCGTATAGCTCCTCCACTCGGTTCGGAACAAATACTCAGAAAACATAAAGCTCATGGTGGACGCCAACTCATCATATTCAAGAATATCATGTAATGAATGAGAATACTTGCATAGATCATTCTGATGATATTATATATATATATATATATATATATATATATATATATATACACACACATATATAACAGTGTCCCATACCACTGATATATATCATCAGGAGTAATTATCCAAAAATAATAAGAAGCAAATATAACATCTATAGTACTGATACTTACAAATACGCAATAGGAATTTAAAGGAAGAATGCGTAAATAAATCATACAGGTATAAAGATATCAATTCTACTGTGTCATGGCACTACTAATGATGTGTAGTGTAACATACGCGTCTGTGCTCGTGTAGCATGGCAATCATTAGTATTTGTGCAAGTGTTCTAAAAAGGTAATGGCGTACTCATATCGACATCTATATACGTATTACGGAGTATAACAGTTCTACAGTGATATGGCAGTACCAATGAGGTGTGGTGTAACATATACGTATGTGCTCGTGCAACATAATACTCATTGGTAATCGTGCAGTGTTCTATCAGAGTGTTCGTATCACGGAAAAGTATAACATCGATAAAGATAACGTGAACATGTGAAGTAAATCTAAGCGTAACTGATAACTGTAACTATCTGCTATGAGCTATACCATTAACTTTGAAAATGGAATGAAACGTTGGTTTTGAGATAAGAAAGCCGCCTTAGGTTAAAATAGATATTCATTTTGGAAATTGGCACCGCATCCTTGTATTTTATCATTAAAGAGAAACGAATCATAGTTTTTAAAAGAATATAGCTCACACCAGTATTACATCCTAAAACGGAATATAATCTAACTTTACGAGTATAAGGGAAAACTTGGCCGTCATTTGGTATATAAATCTCATCATTTCCAATACGTATAGTTTCTCGTATCATACCTCATCGTATCACTATATCTAAATCATCTCTAGAACGTCATAATCTTTTGTACTAACTTACCAAGCCATAATTAAACTACACGCAATTGAATATCATGCTAGATTCAAACTATCTCCAATATTAATATCTTGAATAAATACTAAACTATCTAGATACTATAATACTATTTATAAGGTTGCGGGGGTGCTATACGCCATCCACCCGACTTCCCCCGTAGATGTAAATCTACTCACCAACTCGTTGAGCTCGCTGAAATCCGAACTGCCATGTCCGCCAACTCAGTCTCGGAAACCTTCGCGATCGCACCTATAATCGTATTTAAAATCACATCGATGTAAATATCATATTAAAAACCAAAACAACGAACTAAGCACACGTAGGTTAGAACCTACAGCCCACTTACCTCAAAGACGATCAAATGCCCCTAAACTTAACGTACGAACGTCAACGTTTCAATTGCAGTACAGAAATACGAAAAATCATATCAAAATGTCGGAAACTTTAATTAAACCCCAAACTAAACATTCCCAGATTTCTCTGTATACTTCTAGAAACAAAACAAACAATACTATAGATCATAAACTACCCAAAAGAGGCTACAGAAGAAAAACCAACACCAAAAGCATAGGGGGGGCCGGCGAGCTCGAAAATAGGCTAGATGTCGCCGGTTCAAACAAAGACTTAGGGGCTCGGGCTTTAAGTTAAGTCTTCTAGTGGTCCTATGATACTTATAGTGTTGCTAGTTTTTCTAATGATTACACCTATTGGTTCCACATTCAATATCAGTATGCTAAAATATCGCAATTATCCTAGTTTATGATACTGCACATACTAATTATGCTACGTGCGAATATCGTGAGTTAACTGAACTTAAGTTAATCCGAGCTAACCCTTTTCTGGTCGTAACAGGTAAAACAGAACTCGTGATACGATATGTCTGTATCGTATTTTAGAATCTTAACCCCAAAACTGATATTAGCTTCCAATTTTCATATACTGATAAACTAGCTTAAACTAGTAATACCAAACATCCTAATGCATATACATAGAGCTATCCTAAAAATCCCAACACCCAACTCCCATAAAAATCCGGCGAGCTCGGATTTTTGTCAATTGTCGCCGGCCAAAATCCAAGGGAATGGGTCCGTCTTCCTATGGGTTATTCTAAGTCAAATTAATAAGATGAGGGTACTGTTTGGTTATGTTAATTATTATCTAAACTACAACAGATTTTACATAGAGCCTATATTTACCAAAATATGATATTTCCGAAATCCGATTTCTACATTTAAACTTTTCAGAATTAGAATTCTATAGAGTTTAGAGATTATACCTACAGAAGATTACTGAAAAGGATTCCTCCAAGATGCATAACTCAAAGATCCTAGCTTGATGGTAGTGGTGAAAGTCCTTAGCCCTTAGTTCTTCTTCCCTTCTCTCTTTTCTTTTCTCATGTTGTGTTCTAAGGTTTTCTCCTTTCTAAACCAGTTTATTTTCCCTAACATAATATATATCAACTGAACAAATTTGTAACATTAAAAGGTAAGAGGAAATAAGCTAGTAGGTGGTGTCACCATACAAGATGGTGGAGGTTTCATGCAAGGAGGAGGTGTGGCCATTAGGTTAACCTAGGGTGTGGTGTCTAGGAGGTATATCTTAACATTAACCATTATCTAGCCCTATTTGCATAAACACCCTCATACAACTCTAATTAGCATAAGGAAACTAACCTTTTCACATAAACCCCTCATTACCCATGTTATTATAAAAACAAACTATTTCTTTACTAATCTATTCTACCACATTTTAAAAGACCCTTTTATTACAAACACAATAAAAATAAATGTTTTAATTAAATAAATAAAGTAATTAATTATCTAAAATATTTCAAAATGTTACAATATTCCCCCTTAAGAAAATTCGGTCCCCGAATTTAAATTAAATCCCCTTCTTAAAACATTTTCCTTAATCTAATCTGCTCAAATTCAAAACAATTTTCCGGGGTCCAACTTAAAACATACAACGTCCGTGCAAATAATAGAACTCCAAAGTCCCACTGTTTCCTGATTTAAAATCAGGAAAGGTTACGAAGGAAGCATCACGTGCTAGCACGTGACCAGCAGTTACGTGTTGGCACGTGACATTTAAAAGCATCGGCAAGGCAGATTCAGCTTCCCGTGTACATCAAAGAAAAGGGCTTCAGAAAGGGTCACGTGCTCCCACGTGATCTGGGTCACGTGTTGGCACGTGACATTTAAAAGCGGCTTCAAAGGCAAACCGGTTCCCTGAACTACATCAAAGAAAAGGGCTTCAGAAAGGGTCACGTGCTCCCACGTGACCAGGATCACGTGTTGGCATGTGACACTCAAAAGCAGCAGACTCAATTCCCTGATTAAATCAAGAAAAAAGCGCCAGACGAGGGTCACGTGCTCACACGTGACCAGGGGTCACGTGGTGGCACGTGACGGCTAAGCGGCAGCCAGAAGGCAGAGCGCAAAAAGGAAGAAGAGGTCTCATTCCAAGGGGGTCACGTGCCCACACGTGACCAAGGGTCACGTGGCCACACGTGACCGGCTTTCAAAGCCTATCTGTTAACAGAATTAAATTCTGAGAAAAGGCCTCTCAAATCTTTCCAAAGGAACCGATTGAATTAAAGATTTAAAGATTCTTAAATATCACCTATCTATGGAAAAAGCCTGAACTTGGAAAGATTTCCCTTAAAATCTAACCGAAATAACAAAGGAGAATCTCTGGATTTAAAATCCAATGGTGATTAAAATTCACATAATAATCCAAAGGTCCAAAACGAATGGTGAATACAAATTAAATCTCTCAATGAAAGATTCACCAAAACTAATTGATTCGGCTGCTTCTCCTATAAATAAGAGCCAAGAGACACACAGAAAAGGAGGCAGAAAGGAATCGATACATAAAAAAAGAGGAGAGCCTTGATACTTTGGAGGAATTTGGATCTTCTGCAAAAGAAAACCCTAGGTAAGAAAGGGAAGGCTTTTTGAAAGGAAAAGAGAATTTAATTCTCAACAGATTTTAACTCTGATATAAAACAGAAGAACATAGTTCTCTCTTTAGTGGAGGATCTGTAAAGTGCACATCTCCCCTCGAATTGAGAATTTAATTCTCATTGGGTTGAGATCCGCCCATGCAGATCCAAAGCATAGAGAGGGAATGGAAGCTTGAGAATTTAATTCTCGCAGAACTATAGGAATTTAATTCCTTTAAAATAAAATTAGGGTTTGACCTTATGTTATGGGAATTTAATTCCTTCAGAATGAACAGAATCAGGGTTTAACCCTAGTTAAGAACTTAGTTCTGTTAAAATAACAGGAATTTAATTCCCTCAAGAAAGAAGAAATTAGGGTTTCACCCTATGACAGAATCTCATTCCTCAGAATAATTCTTTAAAAGAGAATGGGAATTTAATTGCTTAAAGCTTTTATTAGGGTTTAACCCTATAATAGAATTCAGTTCTTCACATATATGAGGAATTTAATTCCTATAGAAAATTCAAAGTTCAACTCTATCTCAGAATATAAATCTTTAAAAGGAAATAGGAATTTAATTCCTCTAAAATTATTGCTAGGGTTCAACCCTACGAGGAATTTAATTCTTGAAAGGGATTAACAGATCTTCTAAAAAACATACATAGAGGTAGGGTCACGTGTCACCACGTGACCCCCGAAAAGATCTACAGAGAAGGCCCTTTGAGGCAGTGCCTCACGTGACCCACGTGACCCTTGGCAGAGGCTTTAACATACATGCATTTAAATGCCCATCACGTGATGGCACGTGATGCTCCAAAGTACTCAATACTCTCGGCAGAACAAATAAAGAGAGAGAGGGCGCTCTCACGTGCTACCACGTGACCCCTCTTGCTTTAGTGTTTAACACTAAGTTGGAACCTCTGAATCCATTGTTCAACACTAATTTACCTCAGTGTTCAACAATAATTGAAGAACTTCATTCGCAGGGTTTAACACTGAATTGCTTAGTGTTAACATTAAATTAAACCTCTGTTTAATTTTAATTTTCTTAGTGTTCAACACTAAATTAAAATCTCTGTCACCAGTGTTCAACACTGATTACCTTAGTGTTTAACACTAATTTGAGATCTCTGTCGCCAGTGTTTAACACTGATTTGTTTTAGTGTTTAACACTAATTTGAAAGCCTTGTTGCTGGTGTTTAACACCAACTATCTTTTAGTGTTAAACACTAACTTCTCAATCTCATTCCCAGCGTTCGACACTGATTGGTCTTTAGTGTTTAACACTAGGTTTCAGCCCAATTGGCTAAGTTCTAGAGGCAAAGCCTCTCCTTCAATGGGCCAACAGGAAACCAATATTCCAAACATGATTGGACTTAGCCCAAGATGGCCATAAGGCTTCAATTCAGACTTAACTGGGCTAATGGACTCATAACATAATTAATTGGTCTTGATCCCAAATCGGGCCGAAGACTATTTAATCCACCCCGGTTCAAGGGTACATCTCTTCACTCCTTTGATACTTGGCGTTGTAATCCCTCAACGTCTTCAAAGAGGTGACGGGTCCCGATGACCACATATTGATACGGACTGTGGGGTCCTTAAACCCATGGACTATGGGGTCCTTAACCTTGACCGAGATGTCTTAAAACTAACAACGGACTGTGGGGTCCTTAAACCCATGGACTATGAGGTCCTTAACCTTGACCGAGATGTCTTAAAACTAACAACGAACTGTGAGGTCCTTAAACCCATGAACTATGAGATCCTTAACCTTGACCGAGATGTCTTAAAACTAACAACGGACTGTGGGGTCCTTAACCCATGGACTATGAGGTCCTTAACCTTGACCGAGATGTCTTAAAACTAACAACGGACTGTGGGGTCCTTAAACCCATGGACTATGACGTCCTTAACCTCGACCGAGATGTCTTAAAACTAACATTGGACCGTAATGTCCCTAAACTACCCATGGACCGCAATGTCCTTAAACTACCTACCGACCGCGACGTCACTAAACTAAACAACAGAGCCCCCTTTTACTGCTCTCTTGTCGGATCTAAACGATCCCGTTAAGTCGATCTTAGTCTAAAAACTAGACTAACGTATCCTTAACAAACGTTTAAGTCGATCTTAGGCTCAAATGAGGCTAACGTATCCTTGAACCCCAAACCCCAAACCCAAATCTAAGATAATACGGATTTGGACTAGTCCACGCCCTACGGGCGACGACATAACTCAGTCTCCGTATACAATCCACGGGCAACAAAACACAAAACAAACACACACGACACGAAGTGACCATCTGGAGAAGGAGAAAGTTGTTACCGTAATGCGGTAGCGTAATTAACTGCAGGGGCTTGCGCCTGCAGGGAAGAGCGTCCCCACAATCAAAAAAACCCCTCAAGCGAGGGGGAATCTGACGAAGTCTGCTATATCGGACGCATCCGTTCAAACCTTCGATACATGGTGCCATAAATCAACTTGGCATCTTCGGAGAGGTGGACGGATAGCACCAATTAGCATCTGCCCCGAATCTCAGGCGAGACGCCCGTGTCTCGGCCGCCGTTCGGAGGGGAACAGATTCTGGCACGCCCGGTGGGACCTTTTCCTCTTTCCACTCCACACTTCGTGTGTCGTGACTCGCGAACCAAACACGGTTCGCTAATGGTTGCCCTTGGGTTACAAGGTACTAAGATTTGGCGTTTTGCTTATTGCAGAAAGCAAAAGGATCAATGGCATCTACTTGTGTGAAGTGTTCCAACTGCAACTGCAACTCACGCTCCGCCTCATCTGGAGGCATAGCCTACGGGCCCCAAGCGGCCTCCTTGTTCCCGATGCCGGTGGACCAGGTGACTCAGGCCACTACCGGATTGTTCTTTGGGACTATGCTCCCACCGATGAGTTTCAGCACCTCTGTACCAACACCAGAAGCTCCCAAGAAGTCGGTCTTTGATCGGCTTGCTGCTACCGCGGCCCCCCTCAACGGGTCGTCTAGCTCTAGTTCATGTGGGCCCGTGATGAAGCCTGCAATCCCAGAGAAGGTTGTTCCGAAAAGGATAGCCATCCCTGCTCATAAAGTCGTCAAGGCGGCTTCTCCTGTCAAAAAATCGGTCTTTACGAGATTGAATGTTCCAGCTCCCGCTCCTGCTACCCAAAGGACATCAGTTTTTAACAGGCTGACACCAGCAGTGACCCCCCACCTATACAGGGGGCAAGACGAAGCCATCCTCACCGCTGAACCAACGCCGTCCGCTCGACACGCTCGACGTCGCCACTGGCGCGGAGTAAGGAAGGCTGGGGGCAACTCCCCCTTTAGGCTAACTCCACCAGCCCCGATGGCAGAAGTTAATGCTGCTGTTCCAACTGGGAACAGCTTTGAGATGCTAAATAGGGTGCGTAAGAATTCTCCTACCGCGGCGCTAAAGAAATCTCCCCATCCGCTGAAAAGAGCTATAGAAGTAAAAACAGAACAGCCCCAATCTCCTCAACGGCTGTCCTCCCGAATCTATAAAGTCTGGCGGCAGGCCCAAGACTCGATGATCGATCCAAACTTCTCCCGCCAGCACAAGAAGCTGAAAATCTAACAGGAAGCCAGTCACCAGGCTAAGCCACGAAAAGCTGTCTGGGTGCCCACCCCAACGGCCCCCTCAGCTTCCACTGCTCATAAAAAGAGGAGGCCGGAGAAGATCGCCGGGCCTGCAACGAGAGCAAAAAGCGCTAAACCCAGACGCCCTAAGGCTGGGGGCAGGATGGTCCATACTGTATACATGGCGTCGGGGAAGGAAGACAGCCGTGCGTCTACAGGCCATAGACCGCTTACACGGTCGGTGACCAAAGCTCAGGAGCAACAGCAAAAGCTCCAGGAAATGATGAATGCTATGGCCGCACTTACCGGGCCAAAAGAAAACCCATTAACGTCTTCGGACGAACGCCAGGAGGAAGAAACCGACGCCGAATTCCTTCGCCGAATATTGGAGAAGAAGGACAAAGAGGCTGCTGAACAAGCAGCCAACATACAGCGTATGGGCCTCCTCTTCCAAGATATGATAGGAATGATGATCCAACAGGATCCACCCGCTGAGGATCCCCCGATCGTCCTTGAAGACGACAGGGAAGAAACATCAAATCCACCACCGGCCCTCTCAACGGCCAAGGAGGAGACAATCTCTAAGGCTGACTTGGTCGACTATATAGCCCAGCAAATCCGGGTTCATCATGCGACTGAGGCAGCTGGTCAAGTTGTAAAAACGGGGCGGCCATATCCAAGTTGGTACGACCAAATCAAGTACCCTCCAGGTTACACAATTCCCAAGTTCCATGTTTACAAGGGGACCGGCAATCCCCATCAACATGTCGCCCAGTTCAGGGCCTTTTGCGGTAACACCGGCGGAGATGATAAACTGTTGCTTCGCCAGTTCGTGGGCAGCTTATCAGAAACAGCGTTCGAATGGTATTCGGAACTCCAGAACGATTCTATCAAGACGTTCGCTGAAATGGAGTTGCTATTCACTCAGCGATTCGCAAGTGCCAGCGAACGCACTCCAATAACGGCATTGATTAACGCCAGGGTAAAACCAGGCGAAACTTGGGTCCAGTATGCTATACGATGGCGGAATTTGTGGTCGAAATGCGAGCAACGCATTGAGGAAGCGCCCGCAGTGGGCATGTTCGTGGGAACCCTAGACCCTCACGCAACTATCTCCCAGTTTATGATGTTTTTAAGCCAACCACATTCCACGCTTTAATCGACAAGTTGGCTCAGATGGACCAGATGGGTCATAGACCACCTCCCCCGAAGCCAGAACCTCGGAATGACAAGGGTAAGGGAAAGGCCACCTTCGTCGCGAATGCTCAGCAGCAACCCAGTGTCTCAAAGCTGGCGGATCAGTTGAAAGAAAGACGGCGGTATTATAATGAGAAGATGAAGCGTCCCTACTCGTTCCCACGGGACAAGACGAAACGGTTATTCGAGCTGGCAGTACGCAATAGACTTATAAACTTGCCAAATCCAAGACGACCGCCACAACCCTCTGAGGTGAATAACCCCAACTATTGCCCTTACCATCAAACGGTAAGCCATCCGATTGAGGATTGCTTCGTTTTCAAAGGATGGATTGAAGATCAATACCTCCAGGGGAAGTTTGCACTGTCCGAAAAGTGGAAGGTGAGCCCGCCACAGCTGCATACTCCTAAGAAGACAGACGCACCGGAGGCGACTTGTTCCTTTATTAAAGAAGCTCCATGGGAAATCGTGCTATCAGCTAAAACCAAAAGGATGCTGAGTGACCTTCATGCGTGCCCAGCGGTTGAATGGAAGAACCCGCTTGAACCTCAAATCATCGAAGGGATGTTGAAGCTGCGCCCAACTACAAAGATTCGTGGTGATGGCCCAAGTACTCGCACCCAACCGTCAAAATATTCAAAGAAAAAGAAGAGGAAATCCAAAAAGCCCGTGAAGCTTGGAGACAAGCGCACGGATTTGCAGAAACAGATTGACGCGCTGGAGGAGTACAATCAAAAGGCACGGACTCCCGTCACACTGCAAGAGTTCCTCAACCACGTCTTTCAGAAGGAAGATGAGGAAGAGAGCTCATCGGATGAATCCGAGGGATATGTGGCGAGTTGTCATGTGATTTCCCACTCGGAAGATGAGACAAATCCTGGCACCGAGAAACTGGGGGCACACCCTGAGCCAAGACTTGTGTGGCCAACAGATGAAATGATCGACGCCTTTCTAGACGAGATTCGTCTAAAGAGTAAAGCAGATCAGGAGCGTGAGATGGCCGCAACGGAAGGAGCCGAACGCAGGCGACTAAACGAAAGAGTTGAAGTACTCCCGCCAGATCGAAAGGCATCCGAGGCAGACAAGAAGATATTCAAGACGAGGAAAAGGTTTGCCAAAGCCATGTCAATAGGAATGAAGCTACCACCCTCGGAAGAAAACACGCTCAATGGGGCGGAGAGGCACCCTGATTATTGCGCATATCATCGGAAAATTTCACACCCTTCGGAGGAGTGCGACGCTTTTAGGATATGGTGGCAGGGATATGTTGCTCATCGGCAACATTTTAAGCGCATGAAACGCAAGACTCGTCGGAAACGAAGAAGTACTGCCGACGGGCACAACAGAACCACTGGCAACTGTTACGTGGTTAACGCCGGAGGGTCACAAGTTCTCACCTTTGGGAGCGACTCTGATGAAGAAATGGCTCTGGGCCCTCTCTTTAAAGAATCCGTTTTAGGGAAAGAGGAGGAATCAGAGGCCTGTGAAAACATTCAGCTGCACAATCGTACGCTCCCGGAAAAGAATCTCGGGCCCGCAAATAGAAAAGATAAGGGAAAGGAAAAGGTCACTGAGGATATCACTTTAGATGACCAAGTTATGAAAGAGCTGACTACCAAGGACCCTCCCAGGAAGGGTAAGGTGGACTACAACATCCTAGCGCACCTGAGAAATCTACCTTCTCAACTTAGCATTCTCGATGCCCTCCTATTATCAAAAGAAGCGCGAGATTCATTAATTAAGGCGTTACAAGAACCTGAGCAATTCCAAGCCTTCCTTACTGCGGAAAGGATGAAGGATGAACTGGAGGAAATGCATACGGCCGATATCACTTTCGGTGACGAAGACCTCCTTCTCGGGACGTGCGACCACAACCGTCCCCTATATGTCTCTGGATACTGCCATGATATCAAGATAGGCAAGATCCTAGTGGATAATGGATCCTCCGTCAATCTCCTTAACGTTCGGGTGTTAAAGGAAATCTGCATGAGTGTGCAACACCTCGCTCGTGACAAAATTACCATCTCCGGTTTCGACTCCCAATCGTCACAGACTCTCGGATCCGTAATACTAACATTACGCTTTGGACTACTCGTCACAGACATCAAGTTCCATGTCATTGACACCAAGACCTGCTACAACGCCTTGCTCAGTCGCCCTTGGTTGCATGAGTACAACATCATCCCTTCTACACAACATCAGTGTATGAAGTACTTTAAGGATGGTTTCGAGTATACCGTAACAGATGAGCTGAACCCATTTTCCGTGAACGAAGTCCGCAAATACGAAGATGCGAAGTACTTTTTGCCAGATTTCGAGGATACAGAAAGGTGTCGCAAGCCGGAGAACAAAGCCGCCGCCGCCATCCCTATTTTCGGGAGCGATTCCGAAGGAGAAGAAGAGATAGTTTATGCTGGGCCGTCTCAACGCAACAACCCGGGGACGTCCACCCCCATGTTGGTCTTCGGAAGTGACTCGGAAGATGAGGTTAATGCCGTGTTCTCCAGTCGGCCGTCAATACAAGCATCCCCTGGCGATGATCAAAGTTTGCAAATCACCATGGTGCCGCAGAAGCACTACAAGGATCTTGACGCACTTCAAGCTCACAATGTGCAGGACCTGCAAACATTTTACGTCCCTCCCAGGCAAAGGGGTGAGAAGGTAATCATATTCTACCGATCCTCAGAGTCGAAAGTAGAAAAAGAGATCTGGCATGACGCGGATGCTACACTCGACAGGCTCCAACCCATCCGTTTGCCCAGATACTACACAAATGGACTAAAGAGGCTATTGAAGCGCCAAGGGGTACCCTTAAAACAGACTGTTCGACAAGCTCGGTTCTACAACAGGATTTGGGATGTCCCTGGGACTTAACGCAAATTGCCCAACGGGAAAATGGAAACACTCGGGCTTGGATACGTGAGAGCCAGAAAACGGGAAAGGGCCCACAGTAGCTACGCCATATATACCTTTGATGAAGAAGAGGACGCCCTGTCAGGAAATGCCAACCCCTCATCAAAACTAGATCCCGCGATTGAAGTGCCGAGTCCGTCGTTTGAAGAACGAATGGACAAGCTTATCAGGAAAGCGGGTCAAAAAGCTCGGAAAGACCACAACCACGAGATGGCCATCTACGAGAAGGCCAGGACGCAACGTCTGTTTCAACAGGCTGCAAAAGACAAAGATGCTCCTCCCTGTCAACCCGTTGTACAAAAGGCCCGACGCAGAGGCAGAAATAAATCAAGAAGCGGAAAGAAAAGCCGACAACAACGACGCAGGATTAGAGAGTCATGTGAGCGAGCATTGCGCGGTCCGGATTTATCCCTCACGAAGAAGATGAGTCGAGCGTATTCCTTCCCTCGAGACAAGACGGAGAAGTTACTCGAGCTCGCTATAAAACATCAAATGATCGCGCTTCCAGAGTCTAAGCACCCTGAGCGAGCTAACAAGGCTTCTCATCTGAGCTATTGCTTTTATCACCGAGCCATAGGACATCCTACCGAAGACTGCTTCACCTTCAAGAACTGGGTCGAGGACCAGTACCAACAGGGCAGATTCGCTTTATCCAACGGCTGGAGGGTAACGCCGCCACAAAAGCACGAACCCAAAGCCGCAAAAGCGGGACCAGATCCACCTCAGTCCTGGAAGCGGATTCGCACCTGTTACACGATTACGATATTAAAAGAAGAGCCCGAGAACATGGATGACCTTCCCTGGTGCTTTGAGAACAGCAATGATGAGGTGATCTCAGAATTTCCGCCAGCTCCGAAAGAACTGGAAGATGGCATACATACTACTGCAGATAACCTCAAGAAGATTGAGCTGGGATCGGCAGATGATCCGCGACCGACATTCGTCAGTGAGCTGCTATCTAAAGAAAGGGTGGCCGCGTTAAAGAACGTGCTTCTACAGCATAAAGACTGCTTCGCGTGGAACTATTCCGAGATGCCAAGATTAGATCCGGAGATTGCTGTGCATAAATTAGCAATATCCCCAGATATCAAGCCAGTCAAGCAGGCGCCGAGAAGGATGCGACTCGAGCTTGAAATGAGCATCAACGCCGAAGTTAAGAAGCTGATCGATTCTGGATTTATCCAAGAAGTCCAATATCCCGACTGGATCGCCAATATCGTCCCGGTAATGAAGAAAAATGGGACGGTACGCATAAGCGTGGATTTCAGGGATCTCAATAAAGCCTGTCCGAAGGACGATTTCCCAGTACCGGTAACCGAGCTAATGATAGATAACACGTCCACTCATGAGGTTTTCTCTTTTATGGACGGTTCATCAGGGTACAATCAGATAAAGATGCATCCCGAAGACCAAAAGCACACCGCTTTCCGGACCCCTTTGGGTATATTCTGCTACAGGGTTTGCCCTTTGGTCTAAAGAACGCCGGCGCTACCTATCAAAGGGTCATGACAAAGATCTTCGAAGACCTCATACATGACATCGTCGAGTGCTATATCGATGACCTTGTAGTAAAAAGCATGTCATACGAAGAGCATTTAAAGCATCTGGAGACTGTATTTCAACGCCTTCGACAATATAATTTGAAGATGAATCCCCTCAAATGCGCATTTGGAGTCTCCTCGGGTAAATTCCTGGGATTCATCATCCGACACCGAGGTATCGAAGTGGATCCATCTAAGATCAAGGCGATCATGGAAATGCCTCCGCCAAAAACCCTCAAACAGTTGCGGTCTCTCCAAGGGAAGCTCGCATACATCCGGCGATTCATCGCCAATCTTTCAGGCAAGTGCCGTCCTTACAGCCACCTGATGAAGAAGGGAACTCCACTCATTTGGGATCACAAATGCCAAGGCGCACTAGACGAGATCAAGCAGTACTTGCAGAACCCTCCGGTGTTGGCTGCGCCGGTCAAGGGAAAACCCCTCATTCTTTATACGACCGCCCTCGAAGGTTCCTTAGGCGCATTATGGGCACAAGAGAACGATCAAGGAAAAGAGAGAGCACTCTACTACTTAAGTCGAGTTCTGCTGGGGGCAGAAAGCAACTACTCTCCCATTGAAAAACACTGCTTGGCGTTGATCTTCGCGATAACAAAGCTCTGGCACTATGCATTGGCGCACGAAGTCCGTCTCATCTCGAAGGTGGACCCTCTTAAATATTTGATGTCAAAGGCTATATTGACGGGTCGACTCGCTAAATGGGCTCTACTCCTGATGGAGTTCTCGATAACGTATCGTCCTCTCAAGACAGTGAAAGGCCAGGCCATTGCCGACTTCCTTGCTGAGCATCCAGTACCTGCCGGTTCTCCTCTGAACTGCGATCTGCCGGATGAGCATGCATTCGATGCGATCGGCGGCGGTAGTACCCGATGGGAACTCTATTTCGATGGAGCGTCTTCCGTAAAGAAGCGCAAACAAGGTATCCCAATGATCAAATCGGGGGTAGGCCTCATCTTCGTAACTCCACAAGGAGGGATAATGCGCTTCGCCTTCTCCTTAACAGAGCCGAGGACAAACAATGAAGCCGAATACGAAGCTCTGATAGCAGGCCTCGAGATCGCCATCGACATGGGAATTGAAAATCTCCTCATATATGGGGACTCCCAACTGGTCGTTAGTCAAGTAAACGACGACTACCAGACATGCAAACCAGAATTGGTGAAATACGGTGAAAAGGTGCAACAACTGTTGACCCAAATTCCCTCCTATACTTTGGAGAACATACTGCGTGCGGAAAACAGCAAAGCAGACGCGTTGGCCAAACTTGCTAAAGAGCTGGTTGACGAAAACCTCGATGATGTAAGAATCGTGGTACAAAACCGTCGGGTGCTTGCCCCAACGGAGATATCTCTGGAATCACCCGAAGAGAAGGGAGCGACTGAGCAGATGACCTTACAAGTAAAAGAACGAGAAAGGATTGAGGATTGGAAGGAAATCTTCATAGACTACTTTAAGTCCCACCGAATGCCCGAAGAAGCGTTCTCAAGACATCAGCTCATGAAACGAGCTCTATGTTTCGCTTTCGTCAATAATACTCTGTATAAGAGGTCGTTTGATTCTCTGTGGCTGAGATGTTTAGGACCTGACGAAGCAGAAAGAGTCGTTCAAGAGGTTCATGACGGAATCTGTGGTTCTCATCAAGCAGGCCCAAAGATGAAGTTAAAAATTAAACGGATGGGTTACTACTGGCCCACGATGATCCAGGACTGCCTCAAATATGCGAAGCAGTGCCACTCGTGCCAAATCCATGGGGATTTCATCCACCAACATCCGAATCCACTACATCCGACGGTGGCTAGCTGGCCATTCGAAATGTGGGGGACTGACATAGTCGGCCCCATCGAACCAGCATCGTCCCGAGGACATCGTTTCATCTTGGAGACAACTGATTACTTCTCCAAATGGGCAGAAGCAGTACCGCTGAGGGAAGTGAAGACGGAGAATATCCTCCACTTTTTCAAGACGCACGTCATCTATCGGTTTGGAACTCCACGGCGGATTATCTCCGATAACGGACCAGCCTACAGAAGCCATAAAATTAGCCGCTTCGCGCAGCATCATAATATAGACTGGAGATATTCCTCAGTTTACAATCCGCGAGCTAATGGTCTAGCCGAGGCCTTCAATAAGACCTTGACAAAAATCATGAAAAAGACGGTGTCCCGAAATAAGAAAGAATGGCACGAGAGGCTGCAAGAGGCCTTTTGGGCCTATCGAACTACGTTCAAGACGGCCATGAACACAACGCCGTACGCACTGGTATTCGGTACGGAAGCGGTACTCCCCCTCAAAATAGAGCTACCCTCTCTACGGATGGCAGTCCACTACGAACTGACGAACGAAGAAAATGCTAGCCTCCGGCTCGAGGAGCTTGATGCTCTTGAAGAAACACGGCTCATAGCGCAACAAAATCTAGAAGCTTATAAAGCAAAGATGACGCGCTCATACGAAAGATTGACCCGACCGAGGACATTCCGCCAAGGCGAACTCGTATTAGTGGTCAAAAGACCTATGATCCCCAATCGCGTCAAGCGGGGAAAATTCGAGCCAAACTATGAAGGCCCGTACATCATAGATAAGGTCTACCAGGGTGGAGCCTACCTACTCATGGACATGCATGGTGAAAGGCCTTTCAGGCCAATAAACGACCGCTTCCTAAAGAAATACCACGCTTAATGAGCCACAGCCCAGGTCAATGATAGATGACGACGACTATGTCCGCTCGCTATCTTCCTAAAGCTCAAAGCTCTATAAGTAGTAGCTGGCCCTTTCCTCGACGGACCGAAATGTACTTAAACTAATAACGGACCGAAATGTCCTTAAACTAATAACGGACCGAAACGTCCTTAAACTAACGACGGACCGAAACGTCCTTAAACTATCGACGGACCGAAACGTCCTTAAATTAACGACGGACCGAAACGTCTCTAAAACTACTACCGCAGCATCCTTAGGATGACGAGATAAGGAAAAAAAAGAGAGAGAAAGAAAAAATAAATAATAAATAATAAAAAAAAAGGTATGTCCATAAGCAAAAAGGGCACGGATGAAAACCCGAAAGGGCTCCGTGAGTAAAAACAGCAGGGCTACCGGCGAGTGTTCGTGAAAACCCGAAAGGGCGCGACCTTGTAAAAAAATAATAATAATAAAAAAAACGGTATGTCCACAAGCAAAAAGGGCACGGATGAAAACCCGAAAGGGCTCCGTGAGTAAAAAAAGCAGGACTACCGGCGAGTGTTTGTGAAAACCTGAAAGGGCGCAACCTCGTTAAAAGACACTTACAGGGTCCTCTCGACCTTGTAAGGAGAAACCACCCGCGTGAAATCCTTACGACTCACAAAGGAGCAACACACTTAGGGATCCTCACGATTCCTAAGGAGAAAATACACTTGTGAGATCCTTACGACTCGTAAGGAGAATTCTCTTATGGGACCCTCACGGCTCATGAGATTTGAAAGTCTTAAGTTACAGAAACCTAAACCTGTTCTTAAGCAAATCCCCCACAACCTTCGATGCTGCCCTAAAAGTGGCTCAATACTGACCTTTGTATACAATCCACGGGCGCAAATAAACATTTCCCCAGCAAAGTCACACCCGTGACTAGGGACATGCCCATATGGTGAACAACCTTTATAATTCCTCTCGACTTATAAGGAGAAAACTCTTTTGTAAGATTCCTACGACTTACAAGAGAACATGCACTTAGGAATCCTCATGATTCCCAAGGAGAAAACACACCTGCAAGATCCTCACGACTTGTAGGGAGAAATACTTTTGTGAGACCCTTACGGCTCATGAAGTCAAAAGCCTTGGTCGACAGGACCCTTAACCCTGTTTACTAAGCCATCTTTGTTCAACATCGACAGAGGCAGATGATAATTCTCTCCTAGCCATATCCCAGTTGTAGCGGTGCTGATGCCGAAATCTGTGTCTAATCTCAGGTTTATGGCGAAAAGCCAGTAGGCCGCACGT
The DNA here is from genome assembly GCA_030015575.1 of Agapanthus africanus. Classification (NCBI taxonomy): domain Eukaryota; kingdom Viridiplantae; phylum Streptophyta; class Magnoliopsida; order Asparagales; family Amaryllidaceae; genus Agapanthus; species Agapanthus africanus. Next base: position 458,048,077 of record CM057349.1, read on the forward strand.
GCATACGGGATAGCCGAAATGATGGGGCAACCTGCAATAAAAAGCAGCAGGCAAAAATGTATGCACGCAAAATAGCCGAAATGATGAGGCAACTCGCAATAATAAAAAAAAAAACAGCGAGTGAAAATGAAATAAATAGCCGAAATGATTGGGCACCGCGATATAAAAGCTGAAATGATAGAGCATCGCGGAAAAAGAAATAAAATAAAAAAAAGTTTCAATTTATGCCCTACAGGTGATGTTCCATCACACCCTGTACACAATCCAAGGGCGTAAACAAAAAGGGATCATACTTCTCCCCCAGGTTTCATCAGAAGAAGAAGCCAAGTCTCGACGGGCCAAAGGAGACCTGGAGATCGTTTCAACACTCGTCTCGTAACAACGGACACAACTCTAAGCTAAGCGGAACAGCGGCAACTCCCAGTTCCATGGCTCGGTGGTATACATATCGCCAACAGTCAAAATTCCATCCTGTGAAATGCGGATACAATCAGCAAAATTCCTGGTTACGTGGAACGTGGATAACGTCACTCTTTGACCCCGTGGAAAACGTCCAGAGCGGATCCTGGTCCTCGCGGAGCACGGCAGTGAACCCGTGTGAAGCATCCAGAGCGGAGCCTAGTCCTCGCCAAGCACGGCAGTGAACCCGTGTGAAGCATCTAGTGCAAAATTCTTGGTTAGGTGGAATGCGGATAACTTCACTCTTTGACCCTGTGGAAAACGTCCAGAGCGGATCCTGGTTCTCGCGGAGCACGGGAGTGAACCCGTGTGAAGCATCCAGAGCGGAGCCTAGTCCTCGCCGAGCACGGCAGTGAACCCGTGTGAAGCATCTAGTGCAAAATTCCTGGTTACGTGGAACGCGGGTAACGTCACTCTTTGACCCCGTGGAAAACGTCCAGAGCGGATCCTGGTCCTCGCAGAGCACTGCAGTGAACCCGTGTGAAGCATCCAGAGTGGAGCCTAGTCCTCGCCAAGCACGGCAGTGAACCCGTGTGAAGTATCTAGTGCAAAATTCCTGGTTACGTGGAACGCGGATAACGTCACTCTTTGACCCCGTGGAAAACGTCCAGAGCGGATCCTGGTCCTCGCAGAGCACGGCAGTGAACCCGTGTGAAGCATCCAGAGCGGAGCCTAGTCCTCTCCGAGCACGGCAGTGAACCCGTGTGAAGCATCTAGTGCAAAATTCCTGGTTACGTGGAACGCGGATAACGTCACTCTTTGACCCCGTGGAAAACGTCCAGAGAGGATCCTGGTTCTCACGGAGCACGGCAGTGAACCCGTGTGAAGCATCCAGAGCGGAGCCTAGTCCTCGCCGAGCACGGCAGTGAACCCGTGTGAAGCATCTAGTGCAAAATTCCTGGTTACGTGGAACGCGGATAACGTCACTCTTTGACCCCGTGGAAAACGTCCAGAGTGGATCCTGATCCTCGCAGAGCACGGCAGTGAACCCGTGTGAAGCATCCAGAGCGGAGCCTGGTCCTCGCCAAGCACGGCAGTAAACCCGTGTGAAGCATCCAGAGCAAACACCGGACTGTGGAGTCCCTAAATCCACGGACTATGATGTCCTTAACCTCGACCGTAATGTCTTAAAACTAACAATCAACCATCTCGATTCCCTATGGATTCTGCCTTGGTTTAAGGGTATATCTCTTCACTCCTTTGATACCTAGCGTTGTAATTCCTCAACGTCTTCAAAGAGGTGACGGGTCCCTGCAACCTAACATCGGACTGTGGAGTCCCTAAATCCACGGACTATGAGGTCCTTAACCTTGACCGTGATGTCTTAAAACTAACATCGGACTGTGGAGTCCCTAAATCCACAGACTATGATGTCCTTAACCTTGACCGTGATGTCTTAAAAATAATATCGGACCGTGGAGTCCCTAAATCCACGGACTATGAGGTCCTTAACCTTGACCGTGATGTCTTAAAACTAACATCGGACTGTGGAGTCCCTAAATCCACGGACTATGAGGTCCTTAACCTTGACCGTGATGTCTTAAAACTAACATCGGACTGTGGAGTCCTTAAACCCATGGACTATGATGTCCTTAACCTTGACCGCGACGTCTTTAAACTACGATACCTGGAGCAACCCCTGACCTCGTGAAACACGGATAAAGGCGATCACATCCAGCACTTGCAGGTCCTCACGACCTGTAAGGAAGAAAACTCTCTTGTGAGATCCTTACGACTCTCAAGGGAAAATCTGCTTAATAATCCTCACGATTCTTAAGAAGGACTTATGCCTATGGGATCCTCTCGACCCATGGGGAGAAAAAACTCTTTATGAGACCCTCGTGGCTCATAAAATGCAAAAGTCTTAGGCAGCAGATCTTAACCCTGAATCCTAAGCCATCGCTGCCCTGCAAAGAGATCAAGATAAATTGTCCGCAAGACACATTCAAAGGAGACGCATCATTGAGAAGAAATATGTATCTTTTATTCATAAACCGAAATGGATACAAACTACAATCCATGAAAGAACAAAAAGAAAATACTCTTATCTATGAGTATATACAAGAAGGAAGAAAAAGATACAAATGTTTCAAGCCGGCGGGCGATTTAGCAGCTTGGTCAGCTCATACTGCTTTTGTTGGGCCACGGCCTCATGATTTAAGATCGCTAAAAGACGGGCCTCCGCCAGCGCCTGCTGGGCCTGATACGAAGCGAGCCGGCCTTCAAGCTCTTTCTCGGTGACCTTATGAGCCTCGACCCTCTCACGAGTGAACGTGGCAGCTTTATCGAGAGCCACCACCTCTTTTATGGACTCCTGAAGCACCCACCAGAGTTCGTATGCTTTGTTGGCTTTGGCCGTGAGGCTGGCCTGAAGCTCGCTCAGCGCCTTAGAAGCCAACTCCCTCTCCGAGAATTTACGGCCGAGCCCTTTTTCTCGCACAACAATATGTTCGCCACATGTCGCCCTATCGGGCCATGTAAGCTCACTTTCGCGACCGCAACCTTGGAAGCAGGACATACACGCTCAAGATTATATAAATGGGCTTCCGGTCGACAGCAATAATCGATCTAAAAACGCGCTCACATCACCTGGTATGAAAAGCAACGAGAAAATTTCCGATATTTATCCTATCGAGCATGTGTTCACAATCATATGAACATCCGAAAAAGAAATAAAATTCGAAGCTTTAATGTGCATGCGACATGATGACGGTGTTGATAATTAAAGGAAGTTTTCATATAAAGAATACAAAGTTTATTCATGCAAGCGAAAACATACATACGAGTACCGAGCTTACATGGAAGTTCAACATAAAGCATACAAAAAGAAGGACTAATTTAAAAACGCTACGCTAACGGGAAAAGGTCACCAAACACGGGATCAATGGCACAAGGGTTAACAAAGCAGAGGACAAAATTCTCCATCTCTCTCTCTGCTTTCTCCAGCACATCAAAGCGACGGTTCTCGCGAGGAGTCGCTCCCCATCGATTGGCGCCGTGTTCGTCCGCGAAAGCAGACATAATAGCTCGCCGGGCCTTTATCTGGCTCAGTAGATGAATTGAGCAATCCTTCAAAGCCTGAGTAATCAAGCACGCTTCGTGAAAGCCCTCGAGCTTTTCTTCAGCCGCGTCAAGCATCGCCATGGTCATCTCCGCCGGGTGAGGAGGGATGTCGGCAAGCACGGCCGCGAGAATCATCCGGAGCCAGAGGGACCCCATCGGGAGGGGGGACCCCCTGCGGATCGAGAGTTCATACATTGCCGAGTCACATTCGTCGTCGGTAAGGAGTAGGTCCACCAACCGAGCAGCAAAGCGGGGGATCATCTCCTCGATAGGAACTTCCCATGGCTGTCGACAAGCATGAGGGCGATTGCAGGCCATGGCGCTCGTTTGTTTCTCGAGACAAATTACACCAAAATAAGAAAGAAAAAATATAAATCTCTGTGAAGGGAAAAGAAGGCTATAGCCTCAAATATAAAGAAGTGCATTAAGTGTTGAGCGCGGAAAATCTTGCATGATGAAGCTATTTCCAAGGCCAAAAAAAAAGGAAAGGCATCGAAAATCAGGGAGATGGAACTATTTCCAATGCTCCTTTTCTGCATCTGATATTGTGCACTAAAAATGTGGCATGGAAAAATTTTGAGCAGTCCCATCAAAGGATCCCACGTGCAGAATACGTGAGCCCCAAACTTGACGTGCACTAGAAATGGAATAGCACCATGCATATTAAAAGCATCAGCAACAACAATAGTGAAATGATAAAATCCCACAGAAAGGCATGCAAACATATAAAGACATAATAGAACTTATCATTCATACTTCAAGAAGGTCATACAAAATAAAGAGAACACGTTTACAATGGTAAGACTTCGGATGCGGGGCACGGATTGAGAAACTCAAGTTTAACTTTGTCCAAGTTCTTCCAAGCATTTCGAACCTCCCGAGTATGTTTTCTCTCACGATCACAAGCGTCAGGGTCCTCACGAATGTCCTCCACCCTCCGATAGGCTGCAAGTATGGCTGACTGCTGAAAGGCCTGGTGCAAGAGATCAATAAGGTGATTTCACCTCCTATTTGAGATCAAGCTCATCAAATACACCGAATGTATCTTGTCCTCGGCAGCGTCCAATGCCCTGAGCGGTACACCGGCGCAAAAGAGAGGAAGCGCCTCCTAAATTGCCAGCACGAGGAGTCTCAAAAGAGAAGAGCGACGGGGGAGTAGCCGATGGTTGTACTCGCCAAAGTGGCTCATGATCTCGGCGCATTGGGCATTGGTGAACTCCTGGTTCTGACTGCGGCCCAGTGCACGAATGTTCCCGTAGGAAATGATTTCGTCAAGGCCATACATATGAGCATACATAATACCTGAAATAAAGGTCATGAGAATTGTTACAAGGCTTCTGTTGCATTGATTACAGAAGGACAGCTTAGGGCAAGGAGACCTTAAGAAGCCTCTATGAAGAAGAACTTAGTTCTTCACAGGAATTGAATTCCTTTTGGAAAGGGGAATTAAATCCCCAGAAACTTTTTTCGGTGAACGGAGTTAAACTCCATGGATTCGAACTATCATCATCATCTCCTTGGAGGATCAGATGAACCCTAAAAGAGATTTACTGCTGAAGATTAATTGGTTTCATGGGTTCATGTTTAAAGGGGTAAAAACCCTTGTTTTGGATTTAAAATCCAGAGGAAGGTGAAAGTTCATCGTTCGTTCAAGGACATTACCTGAGGAAAAGAGTTCTTTTCGAACAGAGTTAAACTCTGAAAATTGTTTCAAGGCAGAGAACTAAGCTCTGGAAGAAGAGAATTAAATTCTCAAAAAAAGTTTGCAAGGAAGAAGATGAGCAAAGTGGAGGCGTCTCTGAAATAACCCCAATATTTATAGGAGGTGATGGAAACTTTTCATCTCCCCAAATCCCTAGAGGAATCCAACGGTCACAAAAAGTGACAGCGTTGCACTCACGTGCAAACACGTGAGAACAACGCTGTGGGGGCATTTGTTTCCTGATTTAAAATCAGGAAAGGTTACGAAGGAGGCATCACGTGCTAGCACGTGACCAGCAGTCACGTGTTGGCACGTGACATTTAAAAGCATCGGCAAGGCAGATTCAGCTTCCCGTGTACATCAAAGAAAAGGGCTTCAGAAAGGGTCACGTGCTCCCACGTGACCTGGGTCACGTGTTGGCACATGACATTTAAAAGCGGCTTCAAAGGCAAACCGGTTCCCTGAACTACATCAAAGAAAAGGGCTTCAAAAAGGGTCACATGCTCCCACGTGACCAGGGTCACGTGTTGGCACGTGACACTAAAAAGCAGCAGACTCAATTCCCTGATTAAATCAAGAAAAAGGCGTCAGACGAGGGTCACGTGCTCACACGTGACCAGGAGTCACATGGTGGCACGTGACGGCTAAGCGGCAGCCAGAAGGCAGAGCGCAAAAAGGAAGAAGAGGTCTCGTTCCAAGGGGTTCACGTGCCCACACGTGACCAAGGGTAACGTGGCCACACGTGACCGGCTTTCAAAGCCTATCTGTTAACAGAATTAAATTCTGAGAAAAGGCCTCTCAAATCTTTCCAAAGGAACCGATTGAATTTAAGATTTAAAGATTCTTAAATATCACCTATCTATGGAAAAAGCCTGAACTTGGAAAGATTTCCCCTTAAAATCTAACCGAAATAACAAAGGAGAATCTCTGGATTTAAAATCCAATGGTGATTAAAATTCATATAATAATCCAAAGGTCCAAAATGAATGGTGAATACAAATTAAATCTCTCAATGATAGATTCACTAAAACTAATTGATTCGGCTGCTTCTCCTATAAATAGGAGCCAAAAGACACACAGAAAAGGAGGCAGAAAGGAATCGATACATTAAAAAAAGAGGAGAGCCTTGATACTTTGGAGGAATTTGGATCTTCTGCAAAAGAAAACCCTAGGTAAGAAATGGAAGGCTTTTTGAAAGGAAAAGAGAATTTAATTCTCAACAGAGTTTAACTCTGATATAAAACAGAAGAACATAGTTCTCTCTTTAGTGGAGGATCTGTAAAGTGCACATCTCCCCTCGAATTGAGAATTTAATTCTCATTGGGTTGAGATCCTGCCATGCAGATCCAAAGCATAGAGAGGGAATGGAAGCTTGAGAATTTAATTCTCGTAGAACTATAGGAATTTAATTCCTTTAAAATAAAATTAGGGTTTGACCTTATGTCATGGGAATTTAATTCCTTCAGAATGAACAGAATCAGGGTTTAACCCTAATTAAGAACTTAGTTCTGTTAAAATAACAGGAATTTAATTCCCTCAAGAAAGAAGAAATTAGGGTTTCACCCTATGACAGAATCTCATTCCTTAGAATAATTCTTTAAAAGAGAGTGGGAATTTAATTGCTTAAAGCTTTTATTAGGGTTTAACCCTATGATAGAATTCAGTTCTTCACATATATGAGGAATTTAATTCCTATAGAAAATTCAAAGTTCAACTCTATCTCAGAATATAAATCTTTAAAAGGAAATAGGAATTTAATTCCTCTAAAATTATTGCTAGGGTTCAACCCTACGAGGAATTTAATTCTTGAAAGGGATTAACAGATCTTCTAAAAAACATACATAGAGGTAGGGTCACGTGTCACCACGTGACCCCCGAAAAGATCTACAGAGAAGGCCCTTTGAGGCAGTGCCTCACGTGACCCACGTGACCCTTGGCAGAGGCTTTAACATACATGCATTTAAATGCCCATCACGTGATGGCACGTGATGCTCCAAAGTACTCAATACTCTCGGCAGAACAAATAAAGAGAGAGAGGGCGCTCTCACGTGCTACCACGTGACCCCTCTTGCTTTAGTGTTTAACACTAAGTTGGAACCTCTGAATCCATTGTTCAACACTAATTTACCTCAGTGTTCAACAATAATTGAAGAACTTCATTCGCAGGGTTTAACACTGAATTGCTTAGTGTTAACATTAAATTAAACCTCTGTTTAATTTTAATTTTCTTAGTGTTCAACACTAAATTAAAATCTCTGTCACCAGTGTTCAACACTGATTACCTTAGTGTTTAACACTAATTTGAGATCTCTGTCGCTAGTGTTTAACACTGATTTGTTTTAGTGTTTAACACTAATTTGAAAGCCTTGTTGCTGGTGTTTAACACCAACTATCTTTTAGTGTTAAACACTAACTTCTCAATCTCATTCCCAGTGTTCGACACTGATTGGTCCTTAGTGTTTAACACTAGGCTTCAGCCCAATTGGCTAAGTTCTAGAGGCAAAGCCTCTCCTTCAATGGGCCAACAGGAAACCAATATTCCAAACATGATTGGACTTAGCCCAAGATGGCCATAAGGCCTCAATTCAGACTTAACTGGGCTAATGGACTCATAACATAATTAATTGGTCTTGATCCCAAATCGGGCCGAAGACTATTTAATCCACCTCGGTTCAAGGGTACATCTCTTCACTCCTTTGATACTTGGCGTTGTAATCCATCAACGTCTTCAAAGAGGTGACGGGTCCCGATGACCACACATTGATACGGACTGTGGGGTCCTTAAACCCATGGACTATGAGGTCCTTAACCTTGACCGAGATGTCTTAAAACTAACAACGGACTGTGGGGTCCTTAAACCTATGGACTATGAGGTCCTTAACCTTGACTGAGATGTCTTAAAACTAACAACGGACTGTGGGGTCCTTAAACCCATGGACTATGAGGTCCTTAACCTCGACCGAGATGTCTTAAAACTAACAACGGACTGTGGGGTCCTTAAACCCATGGACTATGAGGTCCTTAACCTTGACCGAGATGTCTTAAAACTAACAACGGACTGTGGGGTCCTTAAACCCATGGACTATGACGTCCTTAACCTCGACCGAGATGTCTTAAAACTAACATTGGACCGCAATGTCCCTAAACTACCCATGGACCGCAATGTCCTTAAACTACCTACTGACCGCGACGTCACTAAACTAAACAACAGAGCCCCCTTTTACTGCTCTCTTGTCGGATCTAAACGATCCCGTTAAGTCGATCTTAGTCTAAAAACTAGACTAATGTATCCTTAACAAACGTTTAAGTCGATCTTAGGCTCAAATGAGGCTAACGTATCCTTAAACCCCAAACCCCCAAACCCAAATCTAAGATAATACGGATTCGGACTAGTCCACGCCCTACGGGCAACGACATAACTCAGTCTCCGTATACAATCCACGGGCAACAAAACGCAAAACAAACACACACAACACGAAGTGACCATCTGGAGAAGGAGAAAGTTGTTACCGCAATGCGGTAGCGTAATTAACTGCAGGGGCTTGCGCCTGCAGGGAAGAGCGTCCCCACAATCAAAAAAAACCCTCAAGCGAGGGGGAATCTGACGAAGTCTGCTACATCGGACGCATCCGTTCAAACCTTCGATACATGGTGCCATAAATCAACTTGGCATCTTCGGAGAGGTGGACGGATAGCACCAATTAGCATCTGCCCCGAATCTCAGGCGAGACGCCCGCGTCTCGGCCGCCGTTCGGAGGGGAACAAATACACCTCGGGATCCCAAATCGGGATATTATGTTGTTCTGCAGGAATTTGATGGTCGTGGTGGGGTTTGGTTTCCTAATAGGGACGGCCTCGACCCACTTCGTAAAATAGTCTACCGCGACGAAGATGTACTTATGCCCGCCCATGCCAGTTTGGAGTTGTCCCACCATGTCCATCCCCTACTGGGAAAACGTCCAGGGGGAGGTCAGGGCCGTTAGCTCAGTAGCCGGAAGAAGGGGTATGCTGCCGTGGAGTTGACAGTTTTCGTATCTTCTGTCGAGCTTCTGAGCGTCTTGATGAATCGTCGGCCAATAGTACCCTTAGAGCAGCATCTTCTGGACTAAGGTGCGGGCCTCTTGATGTGCTCCACCGACCCCTTCGTGTATCTCACGCAGGACGTAGTCGGCTTCATGGGGGTCGACGCACCGAAGCAGGGGTTGCGTGTACGACTTCTTGTAGAGGTTCCCATTACTCCAGACGAAATGGTGGGCTTTAACTCGAAGGCGGCGCGCTTCCCTTCGGTCCTCAGGAAGTGTCCCTCCTTCAGGAACTCTAGGAGTGCCTTCCTCCAATCTCGGCCTTCCTCCTGAGTAGTGTATACTTGAAGTGCTGCCTCCCTGTCTTCCACGCTGGGCCGTGGTAAGACTTCGAAGAGGATATTCCTCTTATTGTTATCCGTATAGGAGGAGTCTAGCTTGCTCAGGGCATCGGCCTGAGTGTTTAGGCACCGAGGAATCTGCTCCACTTGGACTTCGTCGAAGTTTTTTCGTAGTCTTTTTACCTCGGCTAAATATTTCACCATTAGCGGCTACCGGGCCTCGAAACGGCCGGTCACTTGGCCTACGACTAGGGCGGAGTCGCCGTGAATTTGGATCGTCTTCAGCCCCACTCTGGAGGCGATTCGTAGTCCAGCTAGCAAGGCCTTGTACTCCGCGGCATTGTTTGAAGCTTTGAACCCGAGCTTCAAATAGTACTCCATCTCTGCCTTGTTCGGGCCTCGAATGATAAGGCCGGCACCGCTCCCCTCCTCGGTAGAGGATCCATCGACGTAGAGGACTCAATCGGGGACGGAGCTGGGCACTTCCTCGACCGAGGGCCGGGACTCGGGGACGGGCGCCGACGCTGCTTCATTGTTGAGGATAGTACACTTGACAACAAAATCTGCCAGGACTTGCGCATTGATGGCCTACCTGGGGCGGTATTTGATGTCGAACTGTGATAATTCCCACCTCCATTTCTCAAGACGACCAGATGACTCGGGGGAGGCGAGAATAGCCCCTAGGGGACGCTCGGTGAGGACGAGGATGGTGTGGGCCTGGAAGTAGTGTCGTAGCTTCCTTAAGGCTATGATAAGCGCCAAGACAATCTTTTCAATGGCCGGGTATCTTGTTTCCACATCCTTAAAGATGTGGATCACGTAGTAGACCGGCTTCTGTACTCCTTCGACCTCTCGGACGAGCACCGAGCCGGCAGCATGATCCGACACCGTGAGGTACAGCAGCAGCTCGTCTCTCTCGACAGGCCGGGTGAGCAGCGGGGGAGTTGCCAGGTGCACCTTGAGTTGCTCAAAAGCGTTCTGACACTCTTCTGACCATTTGAACTTTGGGATTTTTCTCAGGGCTTTGAAGAACGGGAGACACTTTTTCCCGGACCTCGACATGAAGCGACTAAGAGCGGCCACTCTCCCCGTGAGTCGCATGATCTCCACGTAGGTCTTCGGCGTGGCCATGTTGAGGATGGCGCTGATCTTCTCCGGGTTAGCCTCAACTCCTCGGTGGGTAACCATGAACCGAGGAATTTCCCGCTAGTGACCCCGAACGCGCACTTGGCGGGGTTCAGCTTCATTTTGTACTTGTGGAGGATGTCGAATGTCTCGCCAAGATCTTTGGCGTGCTCGACCGACGAGGTCGATTTTACGAGCATGTCGTCGACATAAACCTCCATGTTCTTCCCGATCTGCGGTTTGAACATTCTGTTGACCAGGCGCTGGTATGTAGCTCCGGCATTTTTGAGGCCGAAGGGCATCACTTTGTAGCAGTATACCCCCGGTCCGTTGTGAACGCGGTAAGCTCTTCATCTGCCGGGTTCATACAGATCTGGTTGTAGCCGGAGAAAACGTCCATGAAGCTGAGCAATTCATGGCCTGCCGAACTGTCGACAAGCTGATCTATCCGAGGGAGGGTATAGTTGTCTTTCGGGCAGGCCTTGTTGAGATCTGTGAAGTCGACACACATGCGCCACTTCCCGCTTGCTTTTTTAACCATAACCACATTCGCTAGCCATTCCGAGTAAGCCACATTTTGAATGAAGTTGGCTGCAAGCAACCTATCGACCTCATCCTCGATCGCCTTTTGTTTGATGGGGGCGAAGCTTCGTTTCTTTTCCCTGATGGGTTGAGCCATAGGGTCGACCCCGAGCTTGTGTGAGATTACCTTGGGGTCGATCCCGGGCATGTCAGCGGGCACCCAAGCGAACACAACCGAGTTTCCTCGGAGAAAGTGGATCAAGTCTTCACGCCGGTCTCCTGTTAATACGGATCCGATCTGGACAGTCCATTCATTATTCCCCTCGAGGAGGGGGACTTCTGTTAGCGCCTCCACCGGGGCCCCTCGGATTTCTTTTTGTTCATCACGGGTATCCAAGGACCCCTGGAAATCGCTCGTGCTTCCAAGGTCGTTGCTTTGTTCCTCAGAGGTGGATGTCGCTGTGAAGCAGATCTTGGCGAGTTGCCGGTTCCCGTAGGCCCGGCCTATTCCCCCTTGATCCAATGGAAAATTGATTACGACGTGGTAGGTCGAAATTTAGAACCGAAGGGAGTTTAGCGTCGGGCGTCCCAGGAGGAAATTATAGGACGAGGGAATCCTGGCGACGATGAACTCCACTGGTACGGTTCTCGTGCGGCCCGCCTCCCCAATGTTAAGGAGGAGGGTAACCACTCTCTCTGCCGGGATGGAGTGGTTAGTAAACCCTGACAGAATGTGAGTGGTTGGCCGCAGGTCTGACGGGCCGAGCCCTATACGCAGGAAGCAGTCATAGAAAATGATGTCCATCGAGCTTCCCGAATCGACCAGTATCCTTTGGACCTCGTAGCGGTGGACTCGTGCTGTAATCACGAGGGGGTCGTTATGAGGCAAGGATATTCCGTGGAGGTCTTCGTCTGTGAAGGTATGGGCTCGGCTGCTTTGTTTTTCTTCCAGGGTTAGTCGCTGGTTCCATCAACTGGTAGGAGGCGGTGAATCTCGCCGGCTCCATACGGACCCCCCGAAGAGACGACCATGATTTGGCCGATTGTTAATTCGCCGGGAGGGGGATGGTTCTCTTGCTCCCGGTCTGCCTGTCGTTTTTCTCGCAAGTACTTCGCCAGGTGGCCCAAACGAATCAACTCCTCGATGTAGTCGCGGAGTTGTTTACAGTTCTCGGTAGGGTGTCCCTGCGACCTATGGAAGGCGCGATACGGGCCTCGAGTCCGTTTGGCCGCTTTATTGGTGACCGGAGGGAATTTGAAGAATCGCTCGCCCTTCGCCTCCTTCAACAGCTCAGTATGAGAGATGTTGAGCGGAGTATACTCGTGGAACTTCGGGGGGTATGGCTTTGGTCGGTCGACTTTTTTCTTCTCTTCTCTGCCCCTCTTCTTTTGGTTAGCCTGGTCGTCCCGGAGTAGATTTGCGTTTACTTCGGACTTGAGTTGGATTTCCCGCTCGGTCCAAGCTTTTACTTCGGCCGTGGTCCTCGGTTGAGCCAATGCAAAGGAGCGGAGCCGCTCCTTGTGCCTAAGACCTGACCTCAGAGCTGTGATTACAGTCTCATCCTGGTGCTCGGGAACTTCAAGAAGAGCATTGTAGAAGCGAGTGGCGTATCCTTTAAAGGATTCCTTGTCCCCGCTCGTTATAGTGAAGAGGTAATCGACGGTCCGCTTCTGTCATTTGTTCCTGACGAAATGTCCGAAGAACTGGGCGGCCAGCTCATCAAAGGTAAAGATGGAGCATGGCGTGAGTCCTCGGAACCGGTCTCGTCCAGCCCGGATGAGAGTGGCGGGGAACGCTCGGCATTGTGCAGTGTCGGAGTTTTCATAGAAGCTCATGCCTGCCGTAAACGCGTCCAGATGGTCTTTCGGGTCGGATTTCCTGTCAAAGAGGGCCACTTTTGGATGCTTGTTTCTGGATGAGACGCGGACAATGAGCAGCTCTTCAGTGAAGGGCCTCATAAGCGAGTCGGAGGCATACCTGGCCCCCTTGTTTGAAGGATGACCCTCCCGATGTATACCCTCGATTTTCTTTTCGAGGGTGTCAAGACGGTCGTGGTACCCTGAGGATTCGGCGTAGTCGGAGTTATGGCCCTTCCCACTGGCGGCCTGCGCCTGACTGCGGCTTCGATTCCGTTCTATCAGGTTCCTCAGGTCTCCTGGTGAGGTCATTCTCGAGTCATCGTGGCGAGTGCCGCCCGCGCGACCCCATCGAAGGAGAGGGTGTCGGCTATGCCTGAGAGCAGGCGAGCTAACCGATACCTCCTCGGGAGGGACGGGAGCGCGATGGGTCACGGGGCGAGGAGATCTTTCATGAGACCTCGGCGTGGAGCTGTGAGGCGTCCAACGGGTCATTTAATTGGTCGCCACGGGGGACCTGTGGCCACCGGAGATAGCAATACGTTGTTCAAATGTGCCAGCATGGGCAGTGTCATCTCCCTCTCTGCGGAGGTCGTGATCTCAGAGTGTGGGAATGGCGACCTGGGGGGCTTGTCCCGCCGTTTAGACGCGGACAAGGGCATCCACTATGGATGCGAGAATATTGATCTGTGCAGAGAGGGCGTGGACGGCGTGAGGGGAGGAGAGGATCTATCCGTGCCTTCGTTGTGGGGAGGGCGGCGGCTTGTGCTTAGATCATCACGGTGTTCGCTCGCCATGAGTCTGAGATTGGAAGATCAACTTTCGATGAGTGGAATTTTTGCCTTCCCACAGACGGCACCAAATGATGGAGGCTAGGATCTCCTTCAGATGTTGTCATCCATCGATCAGTCGCGAGCGTGGGTGAACGGCTGAGATTAGTATTGAGGGTTGCCTCCTTGAGCGTGTGGATCTCAGTGGGCTTGTTTTGAGGCGAAGCCGAGCTATCTGCAAAAGAAGTCCCGGGGTGGTTGTACCACCGTGGACCCTCCAACGATCAAGTTAGCCGGGGTATTTGGGCAAAGTAGCGGCTTATTATGTTAAAATTGCATTACCTGAGTCGTCTGGGAGAGGGTTTTTTATAGCGGTCGCTTGGAGGGAGCTGGCACGAGATATCCGCCGTCGATTATGCCCCTGGCGTTACTCCTGCGTGAATGACGGGATCCCCATGTTAATGACGAGATACGCTCGTTAATGGGGGATACGACGGCATGGAACGCGGGATTATGGGGCGGCGAATATCTCGCTTCTGGCGAGATACGCGGAGTCGTGGCAGAGGCGTTTGGGCTCTGCGTTCTTGGTTGCTCGGTAAAACCGGGAAGGTTTAGCTCGGCGAGAGGCTCAAGACGAGTGGGAGGCCGAGAAAGCTCGGTTCCGTGATAGCTCGGAGGCGAGCGGGAGGCCGAGGAAGCTCGGCGTGTAGGAGGGCTCGGAGGCGGGCCAATGGTTATTTACATGGCGAGCACATGAGTGTTCAGGGAACCTTCGGAGGTCGGGTCTTGTCTCGGGACGATAGACCGGGGGACGCCTCTAACATGTGGTGCTTGCCCTATTTCCGTGAGCCCCGGGATACGTCATCTACCACGTGTCATGATCTGGGGAGTTCCCACTTATGAGCATCATCAACTGGTTTGATTTCCGAAACGATCATGCCCTAATAATGCGTTCGTGTGTGTTGATGTATAATCAATTAGCCAAACAGCAGGGTGGCAAATTTATTATTGGTGGGGGGCTGGTGGAAATTATTGAGGGGTGGGTTTTTGAAGGCAATTCAATTGCTTTTTTTTATTGGTGGGGGGATTCAAAGGAGAGTATGAAAATTTTGAATTTTTTTTAAACCCACTCATTCAAAATTCTCCATCCTCCTTTCCCATCATCCAAAAATCTAAAAATACCTCGCTACACTTCTCATATTCATCATAATTCACAACAGTATAATTTTCAATCTCCACACCTCTCTCTTTAATTTCCGATAAGTTTAATGTTGAAATTTGGAATCAAGCAATCTCCATCCCTGCAATCCAATCATCGCTTCATTCTTTAGTAATTTTATTCTGCTATTTGGAATCGGGATTTTTTAGAATTGGTTATATATTTTTTTATCTAATTTTTTTTTATCATATCTATTTCTCTTTTACTAATTTTTTTAATTAAGCATGGTCAGCTCATCATCATCCCAAGACAAGAGGGGTGCTTTATCATCACATAGATGTTCTCTTCAATTTGATTCGAACTCACAAGAGACAATTAGATTAAGAAATATGGCCGTCATTACATCCTTACCTAGACGTTCTTTTCAAATTGATTTGGATACACAAGATACAATTAGATTAAGTAATATGATCCCAATAATTTATTCGTATTCTCCTAGATTTGATTCTACTAATTTTGAAATGCATGCTAAATTTGAAATGCATACGCCAGAAAGTTACGCCCCTGAAGAAGTTCATGCTCCTAATGTTTCTGAAGCTAGTGCTTCTGCTCCCAGACCGGAAAAAACTAGAACTTCTGAAGTTTGGAAATATTTTACAAAAGAAGTACTTGAAGGTAAGCACATGTGGACTATTTGTAAGACTTGCAGATCAAATTTTACTTGTGCCATAAAAGATAGAACTACCGATCTAAAATGACATCTAAACAAATATTAAAAAGCAGATTCTCGGAAGACGATTCTAACTATAGCATCTAACTTTTTAACTAGTTTTTCTTATTCTTAAGAAACTAATAGAAGAGAACTTGCTAGATATGTTATGCATGCTGAACAACCGTTTGATTTTGCTGCAAACGAAAATTTTCATAGATTAGTAAAATCTGCATATGATCCTGCATTTCAAAAATTACCAAGAAATACACTTAGATGTGATACCTTTAAAAAAAATTATGAAACCAAATCTAATTTACTTAATATTTTTGCAAATCTTGAAGGTATAATTGCATTAACTTCTGATCTTTGGACAACAAAATACGGTATTAGTTATATTTGTGTTACTGTACATTTTATTGATAATGATTGGTTTTTACAAAAAAGAATTATTGGTTTTGCGTAAATGGTAAATCTACATACTGGAAATAATATAAGTGAAAGTATTTTGATTACTGTACGTGAATATGATATTCAAAATAAAATATTTTCAATTAGATTTGATAATGCTACTAATAACACTTCTTCTATAGCAATTTTAAAAAATAATTTAAATCTTACTTTAAATGGAGAATTATTTCATTAAATATGTGTATGCCATATTTTTATTTTAATTGTAAAAGATGGTTTTAAAATTATTGATCCTCATTTATCAAAACTTAGAGATTCAATGATTTTTATTGAAACCTTTAAACCCAGAAAACAAACTTTTAAGCAAACTTGTACCTTGTTAAATTTAAAATTTAGTTCTTTCAAATTCAACATTCCAACTAGGTGTAATTCTACTTATAAAATGTTGAAATGTCTTTTAAAATATAAGGTTCCTATAACTTTATTTTATCAGGAACAAATGCCCGCCAATGATTTAGAGGAGCTTAATTGGTTTGTTTGTGAATATGTTATAGAATTTTTAGAAATATTTTATAATGTAACCAAAACTTTATCTAGTGTTTATTATCTAATTACATGTTTAGTGTTAGAACAATCATTTTATATTAGTTAAGTTATTAATGAACATATACGTGACCCTTGTAGGATGTTTTTCGTCTCCCCATTGAGATGGAAATACGCGTCGCTTGTCAGGCGTATACAGATTTCCCCTACCTAAGGTAGACTGGGGTTTATTGATCGTGGGGATCCAAATCTCTGGCAGCCGCGTATTAAGCTGTCGTTAATTACCTCTCGCTTTTGGAGCGAGAGAACCTCCGATTGACGGGTCAAACTGGTCATGCGAAATCAATGTGATGTCTTGGTGTTTTTTTTAACAATAGGGAAGTATTTATTTTTTTTATTTATTCTATTTGTGATAAATGATTTTTTTAATTTATTCAGAAAACATTTTTTTTAAAATTTATTTTATTTATTATTTATATTTTATTTTATTTATTATATATATATATATATTATATATATATAATTAGAAAAAGGAAGGGGCCATTGTCACGACCCGAAAAAGGCACATAACTGGCACTTGAATCATATGAAGTCTATAGGACCACACTTAATTCAAGTAAGCAAAAGCCCAGAAATCTAAACATTTTTAAGGAAAAATAGTAGAGGTGCAGCTTTAAAATAAGGTACACTGAAATCAAGTTTATACTTATATATATATATATATATATATATATATATATATATAAGTAGTAATGGATGAAACACTATATTTGTATCTAACTTGAAAACCTTTTATCATTTAAAATTTTAGGCAGCACCTCCTTTGTATCTTTTAACCCGAAAAACGAATACATAAAATATATAATGTGCATCCCTAAGCGGGAGCTAGCTCTTCGCTAAATGGTGGAAAAACCACGCAAGATAATATAAATATACAACGCCGAAGGGCGAGGATCAAAACTCAGAATGAAAGCGAGAAAACTAAGCATCATAAGAAAACCAGAAACAACAATAAGTACATAAGTGTGACTCTAAGGCCGAAAGAATAAACAACTGTGGTTTTCTAAGTCTGCTAAATATACAAGTCTGGTTGATAGAGCCTTTAACTAGATACAACCGAAATAAATGTACAGGTGCAACGGTGGTCACGATGCAAATGAACCCTCCTACCAAGAAATCGCCCAAAAGAAATGATGTGCCAACAAGCCGCAACGGAACCTGTATGGCCGAACCTGCAAGAAACTGTGGCACAACGGGGGTGAGTTGCCAACTCGTGAGTAGAAGACATCACTGAGTAGAAACCGAATGTACGACGATCTCCTAGGTCATACAATAATGTACTCATAATATACACTGAAATATCTAGTAGTGGCAAGGGTAATCATATAAACATAAGTGTAATACCAAGTACTCGTGTCAGTGTCTCAAGTAGCAACACATCACATATATGATGTACGAATGCATCAAGAATGAAATCAGAATATATCTGTATGAGAAAGCTGTGTTCTTATCTCAGTAAGATTTGTTGTATAACAACTGGAGTATCATCAATGAAATCGACAGAAATCCGTATCAACATCGACACAAAATCCTCAAATTTCGGGCTCCGTCGGTCCGGATCGGCCCATATCATCCAACCTCACGACTACGGTCGATATCCTCCAGATATCCGCCGCGCCAACTATCACCGGTAGGTAGTGCTCCCCTACCAGGCTCATCGTCTACAACTCGAGCTTATTGCCCCCGGGTACCTTACCGGGTCCACCATGTACCCGCAGACGGATCATCCCTGTTCCCTTCCGAACGGTGGCGACAGAGACGTGAGGACGTCTTGCCTGTGATTCGGGGCAGATGCTATTTGGTTTTATCCGTCCACCTCTCCGAAAATGCCAAGTTGATTTATGGCACCGTGTATCGGAGGTTTAGACGGATGCGGCCGATATAGCAGACTTCGTCAGATTCCCCCTCGCTTGAGGAGTTTTTTATTGTGGGGACGCTCTTCCCTGCAGGCGAAAGCCCCTGCAGTTAATTACGCTACCGCATCGCGATAGCCACTTTCTCCTTCTCCAGAATTTCACTTCGTGTCGTGTGTGTTTGTTTTGTTTGTGGATGCCCGTGGATTGTATACGGAGACTAAGTTATGCCGTCGCCTGTAAGACGTGGATTAGTCCAAATCCGTATTTACTTAGATTTGGGTTTGGTGTTTTAGTTTAAGGATACGTTAGCCATATTGAGGCTAAGATCAACTTAAACGTTCGTTAAGGATACGTTAGTCTGATTTGAGACTAAGATCAACTTAACGGGATCGTTTGGATCCGACAAAAGAGCACTTGGAGGCTCTATTGTTCCAGTTTAGGGACATAGTGATCCATCGCCAGTTTAGGGACATGGTGGTCCATAGGTAGTTTAAGGACGTTTCGGTCCATTAGTTTAAGGACGCATAAGTCCGTGGGTTTAAAGACCCCACAGTCCGTATCTTGGTTTAAGGACGCATAAGTCCATGAGTTTAAGGACCCCACAGTCCGTGTTGATGTGTGGCCGTCGGGACCCGTCACCTCTCCAACGTCGTTGAAGGATTACAACGATAGGAGTCAGAGGAGTTCGGAGATGTACCCTCGAACCGGATGTAAATTAATTTAGGAGAGCAGCCGTGCTCAGTCAATTTAATTTGAGGACTTACGGCCATGATTGGGCTAAGTCCGGTTAAAAAATGTTCAACATTTTTATATGTTTTTGGCCTATTAGGCATGTGCTAGGGCTTTGCCCCTTTTTAATAATGCACTGCATTTTTTTGTTTTGTTTGGGCGCTGCCCTTTTATAAATGATGCAGAGCATCTATTTTGTTTGGGCTATGCCCTTTTTATAAATGATGCAGGGCATCTATCTTGTTTGGGCTCTGCCCTTTTAATGCATTGCATTTTTATTTTGTTTGGGCTCTGCCCTTTTATAAAAGATGCAGAGCATCTATTTTGTTTGGGCTCTGCCCTTTTAATGCATTGCATTTTATTTTGGCCTGCTAGGCCTTTTTGATTTGGGCTTGGCCCTTCAGTAAATAATGCAGTACATTTTTCAGGCGCTTTACGCCAATCATTGAGCGCAAGCGCATGTGGTGGTGACACGTGTCACGCAAGCCCAGTGCGCTGCGCCAGTGCGCTGCGCTATTGCGCTGCTGACACGTGGCACGCTCTGGTGAGTTGCGCCAATTTCAGAGAGCAATGCTCTATCTTAAAAGCGCATAGCGCAAGTGGTTCTAGTGCTGACACGTGGCGCTCTCTGGTGGCTTGCGCCAACCCAGGAGCGCAACAATGCAGATTTTCAAGTGCAAGGCACTGTTTTAATAACTTGATCCAATTTTGGATTCAAGAAAAGAATTTTTCTGAAATTCCAGAACCAATGGTTCATAAAAAGTGCAAGGCACTATTATTATTTATATTTTTTTATGAAGATCATTGATCTTGTTCTTAGATCAATGATCTATTCAGAAGAAATTCTTCTATTATAAAGGTTTTTACCTTTTTCTTGAATTTTCTTCAGAGTTCACAATGTTGATTATGTTTTGAGTTGGGGTCTAGGGGTCTTTATATAGTGCCCATAAATTTGTTAAGTTTGTTAAAGAGATCATTCTCTGAGTGATTTGGGGAATTTTCCCCACCGTTGGACCTTTGATCCAAGGGCTTCTGTTTTACAGAAGACAATCTTCTTGTTTTAACAAGAACAGAAAGATCTTACTAGAATTTCAATTCTGTTTAGCGCAAACGCCCCAGCGCGTGACACGTGTCACGCAGCACAGAGCGCAGCGCAACTGCGCTGACACGTGTCGCACAGCGCAGTGCAACTGCGTTTGCGCTGACACGTGTCGCGCAGCGCTTGCTCAACTGCGCTTGCGCAACTGCGCTGACACGTGTCACGCAGCGCAGCGCTTGCGCAACTGAAGCGTTGCTTCCTTTAATTTTTGTTTTAAATAGAGCCTTGCTCTGATTGGGCTCGCTGCCTTGGGCGCTGCGCCTGACGTATCAACTTCTGACACGTGGCACGTTGCGCGCAGCTCACGGGATTTGAAGCGTTGCTTCAATTTTTGAATTTTTTGAAATTCAAACAGAGCCTTGCTCTGATTGGGGAAACAATCCCACTTCTCGAATTGGGTCTCGAAAACCAAGCTCAGAACCGAGAAAACATCATGGTGGACATGAAATATCATTTCAAGGAAAACCACATCATTCTCTTTTTAAAATAATCATAAGTTTATAAAGCTTCACATGCGGTTTTCCAAATCCAGAAATCTCATGAAAGATCCGAAATCTCAAATCACGAGTCAGTGAACAGTGAGTATCGGCGTAAGCCACACAATAGCACATAACAAAGTGAATATAGGAATGCATCGGGTAATTAAGTAAGGAATGCAATATCTAGGCTAGCATATGAGACCAAACATACTAATAATATGTTGAAACTACCAGCTAGCAGGTTATACCAATGAAGTAACGTTTTCTAAAGTGTACGTGACATGGCAATTACCGAAGATGATGTGTGTGAGCCGGCAAGCAAGTGTACGTAGAACATACGCATCATCGGTAATGGTGCTGATGTCCTAACAGACGGGATTCATAATAGCTAAAGAAAACACATGTAATAAAGATGCAATACAATTAGAATGAATAAAATAACAGAAAGGTGAATAGTAAAAGTAACATCATAGTATATACGTATCAGTGTACGAGTCATACGGTTTTTGTGTTTTGAAATGGCACGAATCGTGGTTTTTAGAAAAGTAGGGGCTACAGGGTTTTTGAGAAAAGATGCGTCCTTTGAAAAATCCGTAGCATCCCTCGGGTTGTCTTTTGAAAATACTCACGATTCGTTAGTTTTGAAGATAGGTATGATTCAAGCCAGGTCTAGCATCTACCTAAACAACTAAGAGACTAAACTAAGAACCTAGTCAGAAGGGTAAGAAAATCTACCTAAATTCCGAGTCGATATACCTAGTAGTCAGCGATCCAGCCTCATAGCGTTACGTACTGTATAATACATGGTACAGCATTCTCGAGGCAAGAGTGTGGATCAATCATCTTATACGTCTCGTACGGTAATATCCATCATACGGCATCCTCAAAATCGAGGGTAGGGGTCAAAATCATACATAATATCATCATTCGCACAATATCATGATCACGGGTACGGTTCTAAAGTCTCGTACATTCAAATATCACCAATTCACATATTATCGCATGTATGAATGCATATCGCCCAACGATCCATTATAATATCATATCATATACAGTATCACGACTTGATCACATATCAGAGATCTCACGGCATCATACCCGATCATATCGGCTCATCTCCACAACATATACTATCCTCATCTCACGTGTATATGTATATGTATGTATGTGTGTGTGTGTATACACACACACACACACAAACATACACTCCCATACACACACGCACATACACACAAACATAGATACCAAGTGTGTGCGTGTGTGCGACTAAGTAAACCGATAACTCACGACTAAGAGTAAACTATCCTACAAGTAGGCCAAATCTAATCTATAGTCTCCTAGTAACCCTATTTACTAGGTATCCAAGTCTTACATAAACGTAAATAATAAATAACCTATTCTACGGTTGCGGGGGTGCTATACGCCATCCACCCGACTTCCCCCGTAGATATATATCTACTCATCTTGATCTTCGCTTGCCGAAGTCAATGACGCTTGTTTTCCCTTGTCATCCTGAAGTCCACGCGAAGTACCTACATATCACAAAATACATCGTATCGCATCAAAATCCGATTCAAAAACCGACACGACACGCGAAGTGCTCATAGGTTAGAACCTATAACCTATGAATGCAAAAACAATCATAAAACCCTCTTCGTTGACTTACAAACGTACAATGACCAAATCCACAATCAAATGCCAAAATCCATGTTTTAGAAATCGGAAAACCATTGCTATTACTAACTCAACGCTCCCAGATTTTGCCTCAGGTAATTTGGGACAAATAGAACAATACAGTGGCTAAGTAATGAGGAGTGTGAGCTATAGGCCAAAACCCAACATCAGAAGCCAAAATCTAGCCGGCCAATAGTGCTACAGTAACCTCCCCCGCCGACCCCAATTTTGAATTTTGGTCTCGTCTTTTGGTGGTGGTCTCTTATTGGTCTAACTAGGTCTCTATATTTGTTTGATTTTCTGAAAAGGTTCCCAAGTTGCTCCAGATTCCCTGTAGACCTCAAAAAAACCATAAAACCGATGTGGGAAAATTCTAGGATCGTGTTTTGGGTTCAAGTCTCGGTTTTGGTCCAGAAAATAAATCTCTAAGGTCATGTAAAACATCACTACACCTCAATTACATCTTCACAAGTCATGATATCTACTAACCCTCCTCTAGAAATACTCAAAGTTCACTAAACCACATCGGTTTAACTCTAAACTATGATAAGGTATGAGGAAAACAAGATTCTATACTAATGGTGTGGAAATATACCTCATTTGGCAACTCAAGAAATTTCTTGAGTTGCTCAAAGTCTTCAAAGTCTAATCTCGATACCTCCATAGGGTTGGTAGTGGGGTTAGGATCATTTTTTGTGAAGGGGGTATGGAGTTTTTGTGAGGATTTTAGGGTAGCCATGGTGGTAGTGAAGGTGGAAAGATGAAGGAGAATGAGGAAAGAGGAGGAAAGAAAATGAAGAGGAGAGAAAATGAGAAGGGTGTGTAGAAACTTCCCACTCTCTCTCTCTCTCATTAGCCATGACATCTATCTCATCACTCTCTCACTTAAAATATCTTCTCCTTTTCCCATTTTTTAATTACAAAACAAAAACAAAACCAAATCAAAAGGAAATGAAGCATGGTTTTCAAAACAAATTAAAAATGTAACAAGTATTATGCAACATATCATGTTGCATGTCATGCACATATCATACTTAATGAAAAAATTAGTAAACACTAATCGAGTTTAGTAAATAACCCATTTACAAATAATTGTATGATAATTCCTAAAACGCCCAAGTCACATAAATACCTTCAATCAATAAGCCTTATTAATTTATCAAATATTTTCCAAATTATCGGTAAATAATTATTCCCTTTCATTAAAACTAATTCTCATATTTAATAATATTCATAGAAATTATTATTTTACTTATTTAATTTCCCAAAAATAATATTTTATTTTCTGAAATGTTACAGCCGGCCTCTTCATACTTGGGCTCGACTTGGGCATGGACCTACTTGCTTGGACTTGGGTTCGGGCTTAGGCCCACTTAGTTTAGGGTTGATTTTGATTTTGAGTTGGTCAACCGGGGTGTAATTTTTGATCCCAACAAAGTGCCCCCATTAATAAATGCACACCGCGTGTATGGATTGTGTGCATGAAATTGATGGACCTTATTCTATATGGGAATTGATTTGGTTTGGTTCCATGCGGAGGGTCGGAGCTGCCATTTTGCGACGTGGACGGTCGGTGCTGCAATTTTTGCGACGTGAATGGTCGGTGCTGCCATTTTAGCGACGTGGATGGTCGGTGTTGTCCTTTTTGCGATGTGGACGGTCATTGCTTGATTTGACTTGCTCCGCTTCGTACGATGTCGGGATTTGATTTGTTTCCATGGTGGAGATTGATTCCGCCAGGGAGATCATTGGTTAACTTATGATTTGATTTGTTTTAGGAGTTCGCTACCTGTCCAGCGGGACTTTTGAGCTTGGAATTGCTGTCGGGTGGGACGTTGATTTGATATGTTTGATTTCTGTGTTGTTTGGTAGGACTTTTGAATTTGAGAGGAACTCGGAATTTAGATGTTGTTTGGCATCGTATCGCTACACTGGAATAATGCTAAGAGCAACTCATCATTTGCCCCGGGAGGACTTAGCATTTGGTTTTTTGTGTCGGCATCAGCACCGCTAACACTGAAGCGTAGTGCCAGGAGCGACTCATTATTTGCCTTCTAGGAAAACTTGGGATTTGGGTTTTGGGTCGGCATCAGGCATAATGCCAGGAGCGACACATCATTTTCCTTTGCCCGTTGGGAGAGCGATGGCTTAGGAGACAGATTTAGGTTCCTATCATTTAAGGCTTTTCAATTTTATGAGCCGTAAGGGTCTCATAAAAGCCTTCCTCCCTACGAGTCGAGGGGATCTCGCAGGTGTATGTTCTTCTTAGGAATCGTGAGGATTCCTAAGTGTGTTTCTCCTTTGTGAGTCGTAAAGATCTCACGCGGGGATTTTCTCCTCACAAGGTCGTGAGGACTTTGCGAGTGTATTTCCTCTCTTTTCACGAGTTTGCCCCCTTTCGAGTTTGTTAGTGATATATGCCCTAGAGGTCATTATTGTATCATACTGGATTGTATATTACTTAATGGGAGCTTGGGATATACACGGATATAGTAACAGTCTTGCTCGAAATGGTAGTATGCTACATGGTTTGTTTCTACCTCAATATGTGCATGTGTTTTCTTAGCATATCGCTTATACATATTGGTAGAGCCCGTAGGATCTTTGCTTGATTACCAGCGTTGTGATGGCAGTCACATTAGTAGGGGTTGGATAGTCTATAAGCACATCCTATACAGGTCCCTAGTCGAAGGATTATCGAGACGGGGCATCGATACTCCACAGAAGACTAGTGTATACGCTTCTCATCCCAGAAGGGGAGGTGGTTTGTCCCACAGCCATTAGTACGTCATACTGGAGATAGTATGCAGGTGCTCATTAGGTTATGAGTACACTGGACAGGACTCGTCGGGAATTGTTGGTGAGTATTATACCTATAGTCGGGTAGCAGTTCCCAGGTGACATGAGTACAGCTTAGTCCGTCGACTTGACACTGCTACTTCACCTCGAGTGTGTTCCCACTGTACTTTGATTACTACCCTACCACGGCTCAAAGGAGTCGTGCAAACAGGTAGTAGTTGGGTGCATTCCCGAAGCACTTGGAGGCAGTGGCGGTTAGATAGGATTCGTCTCTTCCGGTATTGGGGGTTGATATCGCGCGCTGTGTTCGGAAGGCCATTACACAATGTCCTTGGCTAAGGCAAGTGAGATTTACTGGTAGATGCTCCAGTAGTTTCTCAGAGTGTTTTGGGCTACACTCCGACACGACTTATTGCGCTATTAGGGGTCTGACGATTACCACCCCCTAGGCCCGATATGCAATACTCTAAGATAAACAGACCGGACTGTACGGAGATTGTCACATTCAGGCTCAGTAGGAGTTCGGATGGGTTTGCTCATCGGCCTTCTTATCGACAGATACCTGGGTAGCCGTTACGTGCAGCTAGTACCGCTTGCGGCTTGTGGTTAAACCCACTACCAGTGTACTGTCGAGTCTTTAGAGTCTCACATAGAGAGTTTCCCTGCACCGGGCAAAAGGTGTAGAGGCCGTATGGTTTTATGGCAGGGCTTCGATCACGTACGTGCACTTGTGCGCGTATGATGATCCGGCAGGTAATACTAGTGGGCTTTGGTTTAAACCGGATCCTAGTATTATATTGATGGATTGTTTCGTCTCTTTGTATTCATGTTCTTCAGAATACGGATGCGGGTATTTATATACGGATGAGGGGCATTCTTGTAATTTATCGGATTTGCTTCTAGAAAGGGGACACCTTTTTAGGGTTTTATTCTTTTTGGAATAAACTTTATTAGGTGAAGGAATGAGGTGGAGTTATGCATTGAACCTAGCATGGCTACTTGGTGACTCATGGTCATGAGTCACCACAAGATATTTGTGAAGAGTTGTAGATATTGAAGTGTGATTTTTATCTCACAAAATATCCAATATAATTCATTCTATCTTGAATGGGCAGCCAAGCCTCCTTCAATGTTTACTTCTCCTTTCTCATTTTCTCAAGCCTCTTCTCTTCATCACAAACCCTAGACCTCTCATGAGTTGAGAAACCTAGGGTTCCAAGAGACAAATCTCTCCATCTTCTCACTCTACACAACCTAGGACTTCTAGTTTAGCGAACTAGAAGCCGTAGTTATCTCAAATTCGAAATAGGAGCTCGGACTATAGACTCTCGGGTGGATTGTCTTTGACTCGAGGAGGCCGTCGAGGTAGCCGCGATCTGTTCCGATCCTTGGAGCTGACGACGAGTAGAAGACAGCGATGAAGACCCGAAGGACTTGGTATCGTGAGGTATAACTTCTAACCGAGTAGTTAAAGCTCATACAGTATTGTGTTAGTTAAGGTTTAGCATCGATCATGGAGTTCAAGTCGGTGTTACGAGCTTTGAAAAATAGTTTTTTGTATATTCCGCCTCCCCTCGAACACGTGAAGGATTGCCGTCGAGCCAACCGCCTTTGTTTGATCTGCGGTTCAGCCACTCATGACATTGGATCTTGTCCTCAAAGGCAGAACTCAGTTGCTGCAAACCGGCCAGCAAACAACTATCAGCAGCGACCAGCTCTTCCAGCACCTGCTACCAGACTTGCACTGCCTGCCCCACCTAGAGGACCACAAGCTGCACCACCTCCTCGACAGTTCCATCAAGCCCAAAGGAACGTTCAGAGGAATGCTCCTCAGGCCAGGAGGAATGTGCCGAAGCGCCAGGCTTTCATGATGTCTGTTGAAGAAGCTGAGGCCACTGGCCAAGTCATTACCGGTAAATTTCCTTCCTAAATTTATCTTCTAGTTTTGGTTACCTACACACTTTCCCTATACCTAAAACCTATCCCATATACCTTAGGTATAATTCTAGTAGCTTCACTACCTGCACTTGCACTGTTTGATACTGGAGCATCCCACTGCTTTATGTCGCAACGGTTTGTCCGAACCCATGCGATTCCAGTCTCACCGCTTGTATCCTGCTGGAACGTCAGTTCTGGAAATGGTGTTCTAAAGGCAACTATGGGATACAGCATGTGTCCGGTCATCGTCTGCAGTCGAGAATTTTACGCTGACTTCAAGGTACTGGACATACCGAACTTTGATGTGGTTCTAGGAATGGACTGGCTTGGAACCTTTTATGCTACCATCGACTGTCGTCAAAGGAGGGTAGTATTTGAGATCCCAGATCATCCGATCTTTTACTTCAAGAGTGGAGACCGTACATTGGAGCCAAGCATTTACAAAGCAAAGCCAAAGGAAGCAATAGTTGCAGCAGCTCATGCAGAAGAAGAAGCAAGACCGGAGGTAGTTCGAGAGTTCGATGACGTATTCCCTGACGATATATCAGGTTTGCCTCCTGATCGAGCTCTTGAATTCAGTATTGACTTAGTACCAGGAGCACAACCAGTAATCAAAGCACCATATAGACTAAGTCCAGAAGGTTTGAAGGAAGTACGAACACAGTTGGACGAATTACTGGCGAAAGGATGGATTCTTCCCAGCACTTCAAGTTGGGGAGCACCTGTGCTACTGGTGAAGAAGAAGGAAGGTTCATATAGGATGTGCATCGACTATAGAGCCTTGAACGAAGTTACTATAAAGAACAAATATCCACTTCCGCGCATCGACGATTTATTCGATCAGCTAAGTGGATCTTGTGTCTTCTCTAAACTAGATCTTCGTTCAGGTTATCATCAAGTGAAGGTCAAGGAAGCTGATATTCACAAAACAGCTTTCAGAACTCGTTATGGACATTATGAATTTTTAGTAATGCCATTCGGAGTGGCCAATGCACCAGCAATCTTTATGAATCTTATGAACCAAGTTTTCCGGGAGTATTTAGACAGGTTCATTGTCATCTTCATCGACGACATCCTGGTATATTCTAAGAATCGGAAAGAGCATGCGGAGCACTTACGAATTGTCCTGGAAACCCTTCGACAACATAAGCTTTATGCCAAATACAGCAATTGCGAGTTTTGGCTAAAACAGGTTGGTTTTCTTGGACACATCGTATCAGGAGAAGGAATTTCTGTAGATCCAACAAAAGTCTCAGCAGTCAGCGAATGGCCTACACCAAAGTCTGTGAAGGATATTCGGAGTTTCTTGGGTTTAGCTGGATATTACAGAAGATTCATTGAAGGCTTTTCGAAGATAGCAACACCCCTGACCAAGCTCACACGAAAAGATGAAGAATTTGTGTGGTCAGAAGCATGCGAGCAAGCTTTCATAGAACTTAAGTCGAGGCTGACTTCTGCACCTATTCTCGTAATACCGGATCAATCTGGAGGATTCGAAGTGCATTGCGATGCATCCGGTAAGGGATTAGGATGTGTTCTACATCAGCACGGTAAGGTTGTGGCTTATGCTTCAAGACAACTGAAGACTCATGAGCGCAATTATCCGACGCATGATCTAGAGTTGGCAGCCGTTATTTTTGCTCTCAAGATTTGGCGCCACTACTTACTTGGTGAACGAGTGAACATCTACACAGATCATAAAAGTCTGAAGTATGTGTTTACTCAGAAGGAATTGAATATGCGGCAGAGAAGATGGTTAGAACTTATGGCGGACTTCGACATCAATTTGCAATATCATCCAGGAAAGGTGAACGTAGTACCTGATGCTCTTAGTCGCCAACCAGTAGCAATGAATCTCACCGCACAGTGGAAGCTTCAGCAAGACCTACATCAGATGGAGATCGAACTAGTCATGCCAGGTGATGTTTCAAATTTGATAAATCTACAAGTTCAATCAACTATTGTTAATCAGATCAAAGCAGCTCAAGCCAGCGATGCTAAGTTGCAAAAGATCAGAGAACAAGTGGAGAATGGACTCATAACAGATTTCATCATCCACGAAGACGGATCTTTGAGATATGGCAGCAGATTGTGTGTACCAAAGGGTCCTGTTCGGGAAGAGTTAATGAGAGAAGCTCACAGCTCTCCCTATTCAGTACATCCTGGAGGTACCAAAATGTATAAGGATCTACGTCAGAATTATTGGTGGCATGGTATGAAGCGTGAAGTAGCCAGAAGCGTCGTAAAATGCTTGGTGTGTCAGCAAGTAAAGGCTGAACATCACAGGACTGCTGGATTACTTCAACCGTTACCAATTCCAGAATGGAAGTGGCAGCACATTACGATGGACTTTGTAACTGCTCTTCCTCGCAGCACAAAAGGTAACGATGCGATTTGGGTCATTGTGGATCGACTCACAAAGTCGGCTCACTTCATCCCATTTCGAGTTGGCCAATCAACTGAGACATTAGCGAAGAAGTACATGGAGGTAATAATCTAATTTAGATTTAAACGAAATTCTTCATAATGTACTATCTCTGATACCCATGAACTCAAACAGGAAATTGTGAGACTTCATGGAGTACCAGTCTGCATTGTCTCCGATCGTGACACTAGGTTCCGATCGCAATTTTGGCAAAGTCTGCAAGCTAGCTTGGGAACAAGTCTGAACTTCAGCACGGCTTATCACCCACAAACAGATGGTCAGTCGGAACGAACTATTCAGATCTTGGAGGATATGCTCAGAGCATGTATGCTCGATTTCAAGGGATCGTGGGAAGATCACTTGCATCTTGTGGAGTTCGCATACAACAACAGCTACCAAGCAAGCATAGGAATGGCACCTTTTGCAGCATTATATGGAAGGAAGTGTCGATCGCCATTAAGTTGGGACGACATCGGAGATAGGGAACTCCTTGGACCAGAGATGATAGTAGCGACCGTGGATGTGGTTCGTACTATCAGAGAAAGAATGCGCATAGCCTAAGATAGACAGAAACATTGGGCTGATGCAAAGAGACGACACTTGGAGTTCCATCCAGGAGACCATGTATTCTTGAAGATATCTCCGAATCGCGGAGTGATCCGATTTGGAAGACGGGGAAAGTTGAGTCCGAGATACATTGGACCGTTCGACATACTCGAACGAGTCGGTGAAGTGGCATACCGATTAGCGCTTCCACCCTCATTGGAAGGAGTGCATAACGTGTTCCACATATCCCAACTCAGAAAGTATGTGAGTGACCCCAGCCATGTACTTGATCATTCCGAGCTTACGATACAGCCCGATTTGTATTGTGAGCAACAACCTGTGGAGATCCTGAATAGAAAGGTAAAGACACTTCGGAACAAGGAAGTTAATTTGGTCCGGATAATGTGGAGAAAAGACACTCCAGGAGAATCCACGTGGGAAAGGGAAGATGAGATGCGTGCAAGATACCCGCACCTTTTTTGTAAATTAGTCCTTAAATAAAAGTTGTAAATTTCGAGGACGAAATTTTTTTGTAAGGAGGGTAGATTGTAACAACTCCAATTTTTGTATACCAAAATTTGATTTAAAATTGAAGTATACTTGGAGTATTAATGTTGCTGATAACACTTTAAGTATCTATCTCTTTACAATAATTACAAGAAAGAGCTTGTAGCTCATTGGTAATACCTTGCACTGCTGAACTAAGCCACCAGAGTTCGAATCCCATACCCCACATTATTTTTATTATTGATTTTTTAAAAACCTTTAGAATACCAAGAGTTTACACGTGCATATCTCACAAAAACCCCACTACACCCAAAGATTTAACACTTGCAGAGGGTAGATGAACCTCCGGGGGAGATCCAGGTCACCGGACTCGGTCGGGAATCGGCCAACTCGGCCTTGACTCGGCCGACTCAGTGATCCGACCGAGTCACGGCCGAGTCACCCCCGATTCGGCCGATTCCGGCGAGTGTCACAACATGAAAGTTGTGTCTTTTGGTATTCCCTACGCACCTGCAAAGTTTCAGCCTCATACCACTTCCAGAGCTCTTTAAAACCCCCAATTACTCCACTTTTAATACATTTTTATTACATTTTATCACATTTTTATTTTTTAACTTTTCATCTACCCTAACCCTAACCCTAGCCTAGCCCTATATAAAGTCCCCTACCCTCTAACTTTTCCCCTCACAACTCTAAGCATACTCTCTAAAACTCTTGAGAACTTGGTGCAAAGAGCGAGAAGCGAAGCGCTGCCGAAACCGACGACGGATTCCGGCGACCGGATCAAGACCGACGTGACGTTTCCGACGAATCGGCAACCACCACACCTTTTAGAACGCTTAGCTTGTCCAAACCCGTAAGTCCCAACCTTCTATCTTTCTTTTCTATAATTGTAAAATACGACTTTTTGGAACCGACGGAAATCGGACAAACCGATTCCCGATCCGGTTTTTCTTTAAAATTCCACTTGTCACCTAATACATATTATCAACCCTATTGCATGTTGACTATTAATCACCCTTAAATCAAATTTAATCACACTTTTCCACATGAAATGATAATTTCTTTACAAAACCGTATTTCTTGCATAAAAATACCATCAAGTTCAATTTTAATGTTCTAATTAGATCCCTCACTCTTAATCATGTTTATTTTGATAACAAAACTTGTTTCATTCAATTTGGATGAAATTTCACACATGAAATGATAACGTTTATGAATACCGTATTCTTGCACCTTAATACCCTTAAGTTTAACATAGCTTATTTCACCTTGAAACTTCACCAAAACTTAATATAAGTCACGGGGTAATGACCTACCCTTACACACACTCATTATAACCCTAATTGATAAATAACAAAAATACAGAATACGATATTATAGGACTTTTTCACTAAAATACCATAACCTTTATAACTTTTAGTTTAACCTTTAAATTGTAAACTTTTCTAAATAAAACTTATATAAAATGAAAGCACGATTGGTCATGGACATCGATCGTTTATCTAAACTGTCTTGTGGGTCTAGGCAAGTGTGTCTAAGGCTAGTGGTTTTTAATTAGGCCCACGACTGTGGTTCCTTCCCACTTACCTGGCACTTACCTGGCTGCATTCGACGGTGAAGAGGCGATTTGAGGCTTCTAATGACTCATCGTTTAGACCATAGAATATAGGTTAGATGGTCTAGGAAACCCTAACAACTAAAATATGGAGAACTATATACTTTTACAAATAAATACCCTATATTTAGAAAACCTTTTCCCTAAATTAAAAGTATTTATAAAAACCTGAGCAAAGTGCCATTACAACCCATCTTTGGGGAACCTGTTAGGGATAGCACGGTTCATCGTGCACCCGCAGGCTAGTAGTGCGAGATTCAGACCTCCGCAAGGAGCATTCGGTCTCGAAAGGTTTAAAATACGATATTTAAAGAAAGTGATATTTTTGTAAATAAAATTTTTATTTAAAAATTATTTATGTGTTTAATTATATATAATTATCATTTAAACATTTATTTTGTTATAATATAAAATTTCCACTTTTTCCTAAAATTCAAAGATTAAAAGTTACATTAAAATAACACGAATTTCAAATAAACAATTAATACTTTTATTAGGATATATTCACTAGAATAACACAAATAAAATTCACATTCATTATAACAATAAAGACGATTATTAAATACTTGAGGTGTATTTGGAAAACTATACAAAAGTATTTTTACATAAAACCCCCTCAAGTTTCACAAATTACAATAAGGCCCCTAGCTAATATTGAACTTCAAATTATATTTCTTTTAGTCGGACTCGGGTTAGAGTCTGACTAATTCTGACTTGAATATATTTCAAGTCAATCTATATTTCAATTATATTCCAACACAACTTGAATACATGAATCCCAGAATCAGTTAACAATCTGTCTGACTGAACCGAACCATGGATATTCTTTTTATAAGTTTCCAGTATTCCATTTACATGACTCTACGGTTAGAACCGTTTCCTGATATCATGGTTTCGGTCAGTCAATCAAGTCAATCAAGCAATCATTACAAGTTTACAAGATAACAATACAAATATGACATCGCGGGGTTTAAAGGGGTAGATTGGTACGGAAGATGTTAAAAGTGGAATGAGGTGGTCAGATTAAGACACCTAACCTATATTCAGTTGCTGTTGTACCGTGGCATAAACGGTTCCTTGTACTATACGTGCCCTTAGTCTCTGGCATATAGAGACTCCTCTCGTATACACTGGCATCCTTCTGTACCAAGCTACAAAACTTGAATATGTTTCAAGTCAATCTATATTCTTTTATATTCCAACTCAAGATGAATACATGAATTCCAGATTCCAGTTAACAATCTATATAACTTGACCGAACCGAACCATGGATATTCCTTTTACATGATTCCCAGTATTCCATTTACATGACTCTACGGTTATAACCGTTTCCTGATATCATGGTTTCGGTCAGTCAATCAAGTCAATCAAGCAATCATTACAAGTTTACAAGATAACAATACAAATATGACATCGCGGGGTTTAAAGGGGTAGATTGGTACGGAAGATGTTAAAAGTGGAATGAGGTGGTCAGATTAAGACACCTAACCTATATTCCGTTGCTGTTGTACCGTGGCATAAACGGTTCCTTGTACTATACGTGCCCTTAGTCTCTGGCATATAGAGACTCCCCTCGTATACACTGGCATCCTCCTGTACCAAGCTACAAACAATTACGTTAAACAATATTTCATAATATTCTACAATACAATACTTTAGAAAATACTATACTCTGTCACTCTCATTCTTCATTCTTCTTTGGGACTTACCGAGCGACCTGTTCGCTGACGACATTCTATTTCTCTCTTCTTTGAATGTCGTCAGGTGCGTTGGACCAAGTTGAGACCAAGCCCACAAGTGAAGATTTGGAGCAGTTCCAGGAAGACCCAGAGCTCTAGACATTGTATCTTGTTCTTTCCAGTATTTCCTTTTATTGTTATGCCACTGTTTAGGCATTGCTTTTTCATTTCAGATGTATTTTCATTTCATGCATTGTATAAAGAATGTTATTAATAAAAGTTGCTGTTATTTCTATTATTCGTCTCTTGTGATTCATTTTATATTGCTTAGTTACGCTTAGCGTATGTACTTCTGAGTACATACGTAGCGGGCCTTGTCATGTCCACTTCGCCGTACACTGGGAAGCGGGGCGTGACAGTACATTTTATCGATAAAGATTGGTTTTTACAAAAAAGAATTATTGGTTTTACGTAAATGGTAAATCCACATACTAGAAATAATATAAGTGAATGTATTTTGATTACTGTACATGAATATGATATTCAAAATAAAATATTTTCAATTAGTATTGATAATGCTACTAATAACACTTCTTCTATAGCAATTTTAAAAAATAATTTAAATCTTATTTTAAATGGAGAATTATTTCATTAAAGATGTGTATGCCATATTTTTATTTTAATTGTACAAGATGGTTTTAGAATTATTGATCCTCATTTATCAAAACTTAGAGATACAATAATATTTATTGAAACCTTTGAACCCAGAAAACAAACTTTTAAGCAAACTTGTACCTTGTTAAATTTAAAATTTAGTTCTTTCAAATTCAACATTCCAACTAGGTGTAATTC
The DNA here is from genome assembly GCA_030015575.1 of Agapanthus africanus. NCBI lineage: Eukaryota > Viridiplantae > Streptophyta > Magnoliopsida > Asparagales > Amaryllidaceae > Agapanthus > Agapanthus africanus. The sequence goes on from CM057349.1 coordinate 458,083,021, forward strand.
TACTTATAAAATGTTGAAATGTCTTTTAAAATATAAGATTCCTATAACTTTATTCTATCATGAACAAATGCCTGCCAATGATTTAGAGGATTTTAATTGGTTTGTTTGTGAATATGTTAAAGAATTTTTAGAAATATTTTATAATGTAACCAAAACTTTATCAAGTGTGTAACAACTCCATTTTTAATGTATAAAGAATTGATTTAAATTCAATGTATACTAGAAGTATTTATTGTGGCTGATATCTCTTTAAGTATTTATTTCACTCCATAATTATAAGAAGGAGCTTGTAGCTCATTGGTAATACTTTGCATTGCTGAACCAAGCCACCAGAGTTCGAATCTCATGCCCCACATTATTTTTGTATTTATTTTGTTTTAAATTCTTTTGGAAGTCAACAGTCAAAACGCCATAACTCACAAAACTTGAACTGAACATAAAAAGTTAGATGCACCAAAAATCCCCCTAGGAAAAACCCCACCCATCGACTAGGCCCGACTCGGGCCGGCGCCGCCAGCCGGACTTGGCCGGACGACCGAGTCGTCAACGGTGAAAACGTGCGTCTTGACTTGGTCTTCTCACCTGCACACACTAAATTTCTTGACCGGTTACAGAGAGCCCAATAAATCCCTTTTACTCCCAAAAATTAATGATTTTAATGATTTTTATATGTGTTTTATATATTTTTTTAATTAAAACCCTAACCCTGACCTAACCCTATATATACCCTCTACCCTCTCATCCTAAATTCCTAAGTCTACTCTCTCAAAATTCCAAGAGAACTTGGTACGTTAGAAAACGAGCGAAAGGCGAAGCGCTGACGAAATCGACGACAAAATTTCGGTGGTCGTGCTAGGAGCTCTCAACGACGATTCGACGCGCCGGCACACCCTCTACTTCCCTCTCACTTTCTAGCGTTGTCCAAACCCATAAGTCCCTCTTTTCTACCTTTCTTTTCTTCCATAAAAATACGACTTTACAAACCCGACGGAAATCGGAACAAACCGATTTCCGATTCGGTTTTCTATCAAATCTCACTTATCACCAATTCCATAATGCTTAAACATCTTTATGTTGACTATTAATCATTTAATAACTAATTTGAATAAGTTTTCTCACATGAAATGATAACGTTTCCATTTATCGTATTTCTTGCACTTAAATACCACAATGATTAGTTTTCACATTTACCCCTTAACATTGCCATACTTTAAAGTAGATCACGAGGTAATGACCTACCTTCACACACACGCAAATACAACCCTAAATGATATCATCAAAACTTAGAATACAAAAATATAAGATTTTACATTTAAATACCCTTTTCTTATAAAACCTTTTCTAAAAGTTTTAAGTTTAATACACTTTCAAAACAAATATCTTTTAATAGGAAAATACGATATGTCGTGGACATCGATCATTTATCTAAATCTGACTTTGTGGTGTCTAGGCTAGGCAAGTGTGAAAAGGTAATTTTAAAAGGCCCGTCTCACGATTCGTGAGCGGATCCCTCCTTTTCTCATTTTATACTTACCTGGCCACAATTGGCGATGAAGAGGCGATTTGAGGCTTCTAATGACTTATCGTTTAGACCATTTAGAAATAGCCTAGTTGAAATATAAAACCCTAGAATCTAAAATACGGAAAATCGACTTTTGCAAATAAATGCCTTTTATTTTATAAAACCGTATTCTAAAGGTTTAGTATTTATAAATCTTTGTAAAGCGCCACTACAACCCACCTTTGGGGAACCCGTTAGGGATAGTATAGTTTATCGTGCACCCTCGGCTTAGTAGTGCGAGATTCAGATCTCCGCAAGGAGCATTCGGTCTCGAAAGGTTTAAAATACGATATCTTGAGAAAATGATATTTTTACAATATAAAATATTTATTGAAATTATTTTGTATAAATATATGTATTAAAAGATCTATTTTGTTATAATATAAATATCCCACTTTTTCTAAAAATCACAAGACTAGATTTTACATTAAAATACCATGAATTTCAAATAAATCAATATTACAGATAAATACCTTTATTTATGTAACTAGGATATTTTCACTAAGAAATATCACAAAATAAAATTACACTCATTATAACTATGAAGACGAATAATAAATATTTAAGGTGTATCTTGAAAACTATACAAAAGTATTTTTACATAAAACCCCCTCAAGTTTTATAAATTACAATAAGGACCCTAACAATTATAGAACTTCGACTTACATTTCTTTTGGTCTGACTCGGATTTGAGTCTGATTATTTCTGACTTGAATATGATTCAAGTCAATATACATTCTATAATATTCCAACTCAATATGAACACATGAATCCCAGAATCCAGATATCAATCTATATAACTTGACTGAATCAAACCATGGGTATACATCCATTATTCTGTTATTCCATTTACCTGATTATGCAGTTACACTCGGTTTACTGATATCATAGTTTTGGTCAGTCATCCAACTTATACAATACAATCAAAACACTACGGGATTTAAGGGGTAGATTGGTGCGGAAGGTGTTAGAAGTGGCACGAGGCGGTAAGATTAAGACACCTAACCTATATTCTGTTGCTGTTGTACCGTGGTTTAACGGTTTCTTGTACATTCCGTTTGCCCTGGTCTCTAGCATACTGAGACCCCTCTCGTATACACTGGCATCCTTCCGTACCAAGCTACAAACAACAGCGTAAACAAAATATTCTACAACATTATACTTTAGAAGATACCTTTTATTCTGTCTTTTCTTATTCTCCCTTATCGTTGGGACTTACCGAGCGACCTGTTCGCTGACGACATTCTATTTCTTTCTTCTTTGAATGTCGTCAGATGTTTTGGACCCAGCAGAGATCGAGCCCATCGGTGAAGACTTGGATCAGTTTCACGAAGACCCCGAGCTCTAGACATTGTACCTTGTTCTATTCAGTATTTTCATTTTCTGTTATGCCATTGTTTAGGCATCGCTTTTCATTCCAGTTGTATTTACTTTTCATGCATTGTACAAAAGAATGTTATTAATAAAGTTGCTGTTATTTTTATATATCTTGTCTCTTAAGATTTACTTTTATATTGCTTAGATACGTTTAGCGTATGTACTTCTAAGTATATACGTAGCGGACCTCGTCGTGTCCCCTTCGCCGTACACCGGGAAGCGGGGCGTGACAGGTTTTGTTGTTGGCCCATGCATGTCAGAGCTGTATAGAATCATACTATGCAGTTCTGTTCTGCGTGAACAACCTAAGCAATATAACACAAGAACCAGCAACTAAAATATTCTTTACAATTCATGTTTCTTGAATCTTACAAATTTCTATTTCTTGAATCTTATCATTTCATGTATTTGAATCTGTCCTAACCCAAATTTTTCTTCAAGGTTATGGATTCCCCGAACAACACCAGCACCAATGTCCACAACACACCTCCAGCACTACCTCTCACACCAGCTGTTCCTGCGCCAACTACCGAACAAACAGTGCTACTTGAGGCGATCCGCGGCCTTCTCGAGGGACAACAACAACTCCTGAACCGTCCTGAGACCGACGCACCAGGTGTAAAGCAATTCAGGGCTTTGCACCCCAAGCAATTCTCTGGTAAAGGAAGCCCTCTTGAAGCGGAAGAATGGGCACAAAGCATAGAAGACGATCTAGCAGCAGCTCAAGTGCTAGACATCGCTTGGGTCCGTGTGGCAAAACTACAGCTCACGGACAATGCTCGCAATTGGTGGAAGGCAGAAGAAAGCCGTCTGGTACAGCCGATTGAATGGAAGACCTTTTGCGAGAAGTTCGACGCGAAATACTTCCCTGTGACTGCCAGGTTTGCAATGGAGCAGCAGTTTATTCATCTACAACAGGGTTCGATGTGGGACAAATCAGTAGATGAGTACGACGCTGAATTCACTATGCTAAGCCGGTAAGATATGTCACAACAGTTCAATTTTTAAATCTCATATACTACACAACTAACACAATCTTTAAACAGATTCACGGCACACTTGATATCGACGGACGAGATCAGAGCTCGTCGCTTTCAACAGGGACTGGACACGGAGATTCAGGCTGCCCTAGCCACGGGAAAATTTCTGACTCATGAGGATGCTCTAGAAGCTGCCCGCAGTTATGAGGCAGTGATAAAAGCAAGGGGCAGACCTCAGTCTGCAGAAGTCAAACGCCCTGCCAACCAGATGGCAGGTGGAGCCTCATCCATGCCACCTTTCGTGCCAAGGCGACCCGGAGTACCAACCCATCGTCCCAGCCCAGCCTTTTGCACCTACTATAAGAGAACTGGACATATGATGAAGGACTGACGTCGAGCCAACCGCCTTTGCTTAGTCTGCGGCTCAGCTACTCACGATATTGGGTCTTGTTCCCAAAGACAGAACCCAGTTGCTACACCCAGGCCAGCAATTACTTATCCGCAGCGACCAGCTCTTCAGGCACCTGCTCCCAAACCTGCACTACCTGCACCACCCAGAGGACCACAAGCTGCACCACCTCCTCGTCAGTTCCATCAAGCTCAAAGGAACGTTCCGAGGAATGCTCCTCAGGCCAGGAGGAATGTACCAAGGCGCCAGGCTTTCACGATGTCCGTGGAAGAAGCTGAGGCCACTGGCCAAGTCATCACTGGTAAACTTTTCTTTTCAAACTTTGCTTTTCTATTCTGCTACTTAGTTACATATTTCTTATACCTAAAACAAATCCCACATACCTTAGGTACAATCTTAGTATCCTCAATCTCTGCACTTGCACTGTTTGATACTGGATCATCACACTGCTTTATGTCGCAACGGTTTGTTCGAACCCATGCGATTCCAGTCTCACCGCTTGTATCCAGCTGAAATGTCAGTTCAGGAAATGGCGTTCTAAAGGCAACTATGGGATACAGCTTGTGTCCAGTCGTCGTCTGCAGCAGAGAATTTTATGCTGACTTCAAAGTACTGGACATACCGAACTTCGATGTGGTTCTAGGAATGGATTGGCTTGGAACTTTTTATGCTACCATCGACTGTCGTCAAAGGAGGGTAGTATTCGAGATTCCAGACCATCCGGTCTTCTATTTCAAAAGCGGAGACCGTACACTGGAGCCAAGTACCTACAAAACGAAGCCAAGAGAAGCAGTAGTTGCAGCAGCTCAAGCAGAGGAAGAATCAAGACCAGATGTGGTTCGAGAGTTCGACGATATATTTCCTGACGATATATCAGGTTTGCCTTCCGATCGGGCTCTTGAATTCAGTATTGATTTAGTGCCAGGAGTACAACCGGTGATCAAAGCACCCTATCGTTTAAGTCCGGAAGGTTTGAAGGAAGTACGAACACAGTTGGACGAATTACTGGCGAAAGGATGGATTTGTCCCAGCACTTCAAGTTAGGGATCACCTGTACTACTTGTGAAGAAGAAGGAAAGTTCATACAGAATGTGCATCGATTACAGAGCCTTGAACGAAGTCACTATAAAGAACAAGTATCCACTCCCGCGCATCGATGATTTATTCGATCGGCTAAGTGGATCTTGTGTTTTCTCTAAATTAGATCTTCGTTAAGGTTATCATCAAGTGAAGGTCAAGGAAGCTGATATTCACAAAACAGCTTTCAGAACTCGCTATGGACATTACGAATTTCTAGTGATGCCATTTGGAGTGACCAACGCACCCACAATATTCATGAACCTAATGAATCAAGTTTTTCGGAAGTACTTAGACAGGTTTGTTGTCATCTTCATTGACGACATCCTGGTGTATTCTAAGAGTCGGAAAGAACATGCAGAGCATCTACGAATTGTCCTGAAAACTCTTCGTCAACATCAGCTTTATGCCAAGTACAGCAAGTGCGAGTTTTGGCTAAATCAAGTTGGTTTTCTTGGACATATCGTATCAGGAGAAGGAATCTCTGTGGATCCAGCGAAAGTTTCAGCAGTTAGCGAATGGCCTACACCAAAGTCAGTGAAGGATATTCGAAGTTTCTTGGGTTTAGCTGGATATTACAGAAGGTTTATTGAAGGCTTTTCGAAGATAGCAACACCCCTGACCAAGCTCACACGTAAAGATGAAGAATTTGTGTGGTCAGAAGCATGCGAACAAGCTTTCGTAGAACTCAAGTCAAGGTTGACATCAGCACCTATTCTCGTCATACCGGATCAATCTGGAGGATTCGAAGTGCATTGCGATGCATCCGGTAAGAGATTAGGATGTGTTCTACATCAGCACGGTAAAGTTGTGGCTTATGCTTCAAAACAGCTGAAGATTCATGAGCGCAATTATCCGACGCATGATCTGGAGTTGGCAGCCGTCATCTTTGCTCTTAAGATTTGGCGTCATTATCTACTTGGTGAACGAGTGAACATCTACACAGATCATAAGAGCCTAAAGTACGTGTTTACTCAGAAGGAGTTGAATATGCGGCAGAGAAGATGGTTAGAACTCATGGCGGACTTTGACATCAACTTGCAATATCACCCAGGGAAGGTGAATGTAGTACCTGATGCTCTTAGTCGCCGACCATTAGCAATGAATCTCGCCGCTCAGTGGAAGCTTCAACAAGACTTGCATCAGATGGAGATTGAAGTAATCATACCAGGTAATGCTTCAAGTTTGATGAATTTGCAAGTTCAATCAACCATTGTCAATCAGATAAAAGCAGCTCAAGCCAGCGATGCTAAGTTGCAAAAGATCAGAGAACAAGTGGAGAATGGACTCAGAACAGACTTCATCATCCATGAAGACGGATCTTTGAGATACGGCAGCAGATTATGTGTACCAAAAGGTCCTGTTCGGGAAGAGTTAATGAAAGAAGCTCACAGCTCTCCCTTTTCAGTACACCATGGAGATACGAAAATGTACAACGATCTACGTCAGAATTATTGGTGGCATGGAATGAAGCGTGAAGTAGCCAGAAGCGTCGCAAAATGCTTGGTGTGTCAGCAAGTAAAGGCTGAACATCACAGGACTGCTGGATTACTTCAACCGTTAGCAATCCCAAAGTGGAAGTGGCAACACATCACGATGGATTTTGTGACTGCTCTTCCCCGCAGCACAAAGGGTAACGAAGTCGTTTGGGTCATTGTGGATCGACTCACAAAGTCGGCTCACTTCATCCCATTTCGAGTTGGCCAATCTACTGAGACACTAGCAAAGAAGTACATGGAGGTAATAATCTAATTAAGATTTAAACTCTTCATAATGTATTATCTCTGATACCCATGAACTCATATAGGAAATTGTGAGACTTCATGGAGTACCGGTCTGCATTGTCTCCGATCGTGACACCAGGTTCCGATCGCAATTTTGGCAGAGCCTGCAAGCAAGCTTGGGAACAAGTCTGAATTTCAGCACGGCTTATCATCCACAAACAGATGGTCAGTCGGAACGAACTATTCAGATCTTGGAGGATATGCTCAGAGCGTGTATGTTAGACTTCAAAGGATCGTGGGAAGATCACCTACATCTGGTGGAGTTTTCGTACAACAACAGCTACCAAGCAAGCATAGGAATGACACCATTTGCAGCATTGTATGAAAGGAAGTGACGTTCGCCATTAAGTTGGGACGACATCGGAGATAGGGAACTTCTTGGACCAGAGATGATAGTAGCGACTGTTGATGTGGTTCGTACTATCAGGGAAAGGATGCGCATAGCCCAAGATCGACAGAAGCACTGGGCTGATGCAAAGAAGCGACACTTGGAGTTCCAGCCGGGAGATCATGTATTCCTGAAGATATTTCCGAACCGCGGAGTGATCCGATTTGGAAGACAGGGTAAATTGAGTCCGAGATATATTGGACCGTTCGACATACTCGAACGAGTCGGTGAAGTGGCATACCGTTTAGCTTTTCCACCCTCATTGGAAGGAGTGCATAATGTGTTCCACATATCCCAACTCAGAAGGTATGTGAGTGACCCCAGTCATGTTCTCGATCATTCCGAGCTCACTATACAACCCGATTTGTCTTGTGAGCAACAGCCTGTGGAGATCCTGGACAAGAAAGTGAAGACACTTCGGAACAAGGAAATTAACTTGGTTCGAGTGATGTGGAGAAAAGACACTCCAGGAGAGTCCACTTAGGAAAGGGAGGATGAAATGCGTACTAGATATCCACACCTTTTTGTAAACTAGTCCTCAAATAAAAGTTGTAAATTTCGAGGACAAAATTTTTGTAGGGAGGGTAGACTGTAACAACTCCATTTTTAATATACAAATAATTGATTTAAATTCAATGTATACTAGAAGTATTTATTGTGGCTGATATCTCTTTAAGTATTTATTTCACTCCATAATTACAAGAAGGAGTTTATAGCTCATTGGTAATACCTTGCATTGCTAAATCAAGCCACCAGAGTTCGAATCCCATGCCCCCACATTATTTTTGTATTTATTTTGTTTTAAATTCTTTTGGAAGTCAACAGTCAAAACGCCATAACTCACAAAATTTGAACTGAACATAAAAAGTTAGATGCACCAAATATCCCCCTAGGAAAAACCCCACCCATCGACACCCCGACTCGGGCCGGCGCCGTCGGCCGGACTTGGCCGGACGGCCGAGTCGTCAACGGTGAAAACGTGCGTCTTGACTTGGTCTTCTCACCTGCACACACTAAATTTCTTGACCGGTTACAGAGAGCCCAATAAATCCCTTTTACTCCAAAAATTTAATGATTTTAATGATTTTTTTATTTTTTTTTATTTTTTTTAATTAAAACCCTAACCCTGGCCTAACCCTATATATACCCCCATACCCTCTACCCTCTCATCCTAAATTCTTAAGTCCACTCTCTCAAAATTCCAAGAGAACTTGGTACGTTAGAAAACGAGCAAAAGGCGAAGCGCTGACGAAATCGACGGCAAAATTCCGATGATCGTGCTAGGAGCTCTCAACGACGATTCGACGCGCCGGCACACCCTCTACTTTCCTCTCACTTTCTAGCGTTGTCCGAACCCGTAAGTCCCTCTTTTCTACCTTTCTTTTCTTCCATAAAAATACGACTTTACAAACCCGAAGGAAATCGGAACAAACCGATTTCCGATTCGGTTTTCTATCAAATCTCACTTATCACCAATTCTATAAAGCTTAAATATCTTTATGTTGACTATTAATCACTTAACAACTAATTTGAATAAGTTTTCTCATATGAAATGATAACGTTTCCATTTATCGTATTTCTTGCACTTAAATACCACAATGTTTAGTTTTTACATTTACCCTTTAACATTGCCATACTTTAAAGTAGATCACGAGGTAATGACCTACCTCCACACACACGCAAATACAAGCCTAAATGATATCATCAAAACTTAGAATACGAAAATACAAGATTTTACATTTAAATACCCTTTTCTTATAAAAACCTTTTCTAAAAGTTTTAAGTTTAATACACTTTCAAAACAAATATCTTTTAATAGGAAAATACGATATGTCGTGGACATCGATTGTTTATCTAAACCTGACTTTGTGGTGTCTAGGCTAGGCAAGTGTGAAAAAGGTAATTTTAAAAGGCCCGTCTCACGATTCGTGAGCGGATCCCTCCTTTTCTCATTTTGTACTTACCTGGCCACAATTGACGGTGAAGAGGCGATTTGAGGTTTCTAACGACTTATCGTTTAGACCATTTAGAAATAGCATAGTTGAAATATAAAACCCTAGAATCTAAAATACGGAAAATCGACTTTTGCAAATAAATACCTTTTATTTTATAAAACCGTATTTTAAAGGTTTAGTATTTATAAATCTTTGCAAAGCGCCACTACAACCCACCTTTGGGGAACCCGTTAGGGATAGTATGGTTTATCGTGCACCATTGGCTTAGTAGTGCGAGATTCAGACCTCCGCAAGGAGCATTCGGTCTCGAAAGGTTTAAAATACGATATCTTGAGAAAATGATATTTTTAGAATATAAAATATTTATTGAAATTATTTTGTATAAATATATGTATTAAAAGATCTATTTTGTTATAATATAAATATCCCACTTTTTCTAAAAATCACAAGACTAGATTTTACATTAAAATACCATGAATTTCAAATAAATCAATATTACAGATAAATACCTTTATTTATGTAACTAGGATATTTTCACTAAGAAATATCACAAAATAAAATTACACTCATTATAACTATAAAGACGAATAATAAATACTTGAGGTGTATCTTGAAAACTATACAAAAGTATTTTTACATAAAACCCCCTCAAGTTTTATAAATTATAATAAGGACCCTAACAATTATAGAACTTCGACTTACATTTCTTTTGGTCTGACTCGGGTTTGCGTCTGATTATTTCTGACTTGAATATGATTCAAGTCAATATACATTCTATAATATTCCAACTCAATATGAACACATGAATCTCAGAATCCAGATATCAATGTATATAACTTGACTGAATCAAACCATGGATATACATCTATTATTCTGTTATTCCATTTACCTGATTATGCAGTTACACTCGGTTTACTGATATCATAGTTTTGATCAGTCATCCAACTTATACAATACAATACAACAATATAATCAAAACACTACGGGGTTTAAGGGGTAGATTGGTGCGGAAGGTGTTAGAAGTGGCACTAGGCGGTAAGATTAAGACACCTAACCTATATTCTGTTGCTGTTGTACCGTGGCTTAACGGTTTCTTGTACATTCCGTTTGCCCTGGTCTCTAGCATACTGAGACCCATCTCGTATACACTGGCATCTTTCCGTACCAAGCTACAAACAACAGCATAAACAAAATATTCTACAACATTATACTTTAGAAGATACCTTTTATTCTGTCTTTTCTTATTCTCCCTTATCTTTGGGACTTACCGTGCGACCTGTTCGCTGACAACATTCTATTTCTTTCTTCTTTGAATGTCGTCAGGTGTTTTGGACCCAGCAGAGATCGAGCCCACCGGTGAAGACTTGGATCAGTTTCACGAAGACCCCGAGTTCTAGAATTGTACCTTGTTCTATTCAGTATTTTCATTTTCTGTTATGCCATTGTTTAGGCATCGCTTTTCATTCCAGTTGTATTTACTTTTCATGCATTGTACAAAAGAATGTTATTAATAAAATTGTTGTTATTTTTATATATCTTGTCTCTTGTGATTTACTTTTATATTGCTTAGATACGCTTAGCGTATGTACTTCTAAGTATATACGTAGCGGACCTCTTCGCGTCCCCTTCACCGTGCACCGGAAAGCGGGGCGTGACAAAGTGTTTATTATCTAATTACATATTTAGCGGTAGAACAATCATTTTATATTAGTTAAGTTATTAATGAACATATACTTGCCCTTATAGGGTGTTTTTCGTCCTCCCATTGAGATGAAAATACGCGTCGCTTGTCTGGCGTATACAGATTCCCTATACCTAAGGTAGGCTGGGCTTTATTGATCGTAGGGATCCGAATCTCCGGCAGCCGCGTATTAAGCTGCCGTTAATTACCTCTCGCTTTTGGAGCGAGAGAACCTCCGATTGACGGGTCAAACTGGTCATGCGAAATCAATGTGACGTGTTGGTGTTTTTTTTAACAATAGGGACGTGTTTATTTTTTTTATTTATTCTATTTGTGACAAATGATTTTTTTATAATTTATTCAAAAAATATTATTTTAAAATATTATTTTATTTATTATTTATATTTTATTTTATTTATTTTATATATATATATATATAAATTTAAAAAAAGGAAGGGGGCCGGTGTCACGACCCGGAAAAGTCACATGACTGACACTTGAATCATGTGAAGTCTATAAGACCACGCCTAATTCAAGTAAGCCAAAAGCCCAGAAATCTAAACTTTTTTAAGGAAAAATAGTATAGGTGCAGCTTTGAAATAAAGTACACTGAAATCAAGTTTATACTCATATATATATATATATATATATATATATATATATATATATATATATAAGTAGTAATGGATGAAACACTATATTTGTATATAACTTGAAAACCTTTTATCATTTAAAATTTTGGGCAGCACCTCCTTTGTATCTTTTAACCCGAAAAACGAATACATAAAATATATAATGTGCATCCCCAAGCAGGACCTAACTCTTTGCCAAATGGCGGAACAACCATGCGAGATAATATAAATATACAACGCCGAAGGGCGAGGATCAAAACTCAGAATGAAAGCGAGAAAACTAAGCATCATAAGAAAACCAGAAACAACAATAAGTACATAAGCGCGACTCTGAGGCCAAAAGAATAAACAACAATGATTTTCTAAGTCTACTAAATATACAAGTCTGGTTGATGGAGCCTTTAATTAGATACAACTGAAATAAATATACAGGTGCAACGGTGGTCACGATGCAAGTAAACCCTCTTACCAAGCAATCGCCCGAAAGAATTATTGGTTTTTCGTAAATGGAGAATCCATGTACTGGAAATAATATAAGTGAATGTATTTTGATTACTGTACGTGAATATGATATTCAAAATAAAATATTTTCAATTAGTTTTAATAATGCTACTAATAACACTTCTGTTATTGCAATTTTAAAAAATAATTTAAATTCTATTTTAAATGGAGTATTATTTTATTAAAGATGTGCGTGTCATATTTTAATTTTAATTGTACAAGATGGTCTTAGAATTATTGATCCTCGTTTATCTAAACTTAGAGATGCAATAATATATATTGAAACCTTTGGATCCAGAAAACAAAGTTTTAAGCAAACTTGTACCATGTTAAATTTAAGATTTAGGCCTTTCAAATTCAAAATTCAAATAGGTGGAATTCTACTTATGAAATGTTGAAATGCCTTTTAAAACATAAGGTTTCTATTACTTTATTTTATCGGGAACAAATGCCTTCCAATGATTTAGAGGTGTTTGATTGGTTTGTTTGTGAATATGTTATAGAATTTTTAGAAATATTTTATAATGTAACCAAAACTTTATCTTCTGTTTATTATCCAACTACTTGTTTAGCGGTAGAACAATCATTTTATATTAGTAAAATTATTAATGAACGTATACTTGATCATGAAAGTGCATTTGCTGGAATATTAAATAGCATGGTTTCCAAATTGAATAAATATTGGGGAAAAGAACTTGCATTATTTTGTTTAGCTACATTTTTTTATTCTAGAATCAAACTAGATAATTTATTTTTTTTATTGAAGGGATACCATGATGGGTACTGATATAGAAGATTGTAAAAATGTTTTAAATTCTTATTTGCAAAATATGTATACTATATATGACGCACGGTACAATCAAAACAGAACTTTTTAATCTTCCTCTTCACATCAAACTTCTAAAAAGGGAATTTTTGAATTTTTAAGTAAAAAAGAAACAAAGAATCATTGTTTCTACTTCTTCTAATGAACTTATAATGTATTTACAAATTGATTTCAATAGTTTTATCACTTCTGAATAAATAGATAATTTTGATATTTTGGATTAGTGGAAAACACATGGACACATGTATGCTTTCAGCCATGGCTCGTGATTTACTAATAACTCCGGTGCCCACAGTAGTTTCGGAATTTGCTTTTAGTGCAGATAACAGAGTTCTGAGTAACAAGAAAGCGAGGTTGTCGCATGAAGCAGTGGATGTCGCAAAGTGCCAAAAAGATTGTTTCGATACAGAGTCTAGACAACAACACGTTAAAAGTATTGAAAACTTCGACACCGATGAAGAGTAAAGACTGATAGGAGTTCACTGCTTACATTTTTTAGTGAATTGTATTTTATTTATTTATTTGGTAATTGTATGAGGGTTAAGATTTGCCAACTTATGTCACCTCTCAAAAAAAAAATTAAATCAATAAAATATCTAGGTGGTCTGATCCGGGACCTAAACAAAAGTTGGTGCCAAAAAAAATCCCAAAAAAAAACTAATTTTTGGTGAAATATTTTTTATTGAAATTGGAATCGGACCGGCCCAGGCCCGACCCTGAGACTGGTTCGGCTCAGGTTTAGGGCAAACGGGCCAGCCCGAGGCCCGGTCAATACGGGCTTGGCCCGGCCTGAGGACCGGGAAAGCTCGACGGGCTCCAGGCCGGTCCGGCCTTTTGCCATCCTGAATTGTGCTTATATAAACAAAGTTGTGAATATTGCTTTAGAAATATGAAAGGATACTTAGACGTTGTTGTTAGATAGATGTAAAAAGAGATGAATGTTTGAAATTTGAAATTAAATTAAATGATAGCGTGTATAGCATGAAATAAGAGAATTCACTAGGAGATTTTTCTCATTGCTTGAATTCTTTTATTTAAAAAAGGGTCATTTATTGATGAACTTATCTACAACTTTAGAGAGAGTAGAGATATAGATGGTTTCCCATTAGCGTTCAGTGATCATTTTACGTGTCTGTCATTGTGTTCAGAAAATTATTCTTGTTTAGACATTATGGGGATGTAAAATGGACGAAATACATTCTAAGCAGTCTTACATTTATACACAACTGTTGATTATATCAGTTACTTATTTTATACGTAGCTTAATATATACTTCCTTCATTTTTTAAGAATAATTTTGCTAACTTCTTTTTAATGTAATTAAAAAATATGTTTGATCAAACTGCCAAGGATTTAAGAAATTGAAAATTACTAGTCCTGTAGACACCAGAATGGAAAGTTATGGTCTCGAGAATAAATGGAAGCTGCATAGCATTGGACCTTGATCACAATAACTTCTATATTTATTTGGTTTTAAATTTTTTTTAAAAATGATTCTTGATGTTGTGCCGACACATTTATGTACTGTCTCATTGAACGTCTGGTAAGCAATCTAAATCTAATATTGCAAGTGGAATATATATTGCCATTTCTTCTAATTGCAATTTTGGACACATCTGTAGACCATTTTACATAAAATCAAATTTTCACACTTTTTTCCCTTCTTTTTTCCTTCTGAAATAAATCTTGAACGAAAATTCAACTTCATCTTAGGGCTACTTTTGTTACACACAACATTTGCTAAAAAATAGAAAAAGAAAAAAGAAAACTCCATTGCTCATGTTTAGTGCATGCAACATCTCAACGAAGGTTTGAAATACCTATATACGACTACAAACTACAATAACTGTTGCAACCTATTAAAATACAATATAGACATCCACATTTAAATTATCCTGTCCGTTATATCTGTAACTCAAAAAAACCCACATGTCAGATAAAAGCTCAAATGTCACTTGTGGTTTTTATAAAAAGAAAATAAAGGAAGAGAACTCTTTAACACCCCCACCCCACCACACCCCCCACTCCCACCCCCCACCCCCCACAAATTTAAATTTGTGTTTCACATAAACTTTTTAGACACACACATCACACGTACAAAAATCCTAGCTAATATATGGTGGAAATTCTAGGTTAAAATCCTGTAGAACATTGGATTCAAAATGAGAACATAAATCCTTCACCTTGCAGCAAACATCTGTATCTAATACAATGAGGCACAGCCATTCACTGAAGATAAGCCTTACTCAAGATAATAAACCCTATAAACATATGCAATGCACGTACCACCAAAGAGATAGATTGAAAAAAAAGAAAAGAAAAAAAAACTAAAGAAATGGCATCTCATCTGCATCTTTCAACACTTCAACCCCCCTCCAATATTGGTAGAGCTAAACCATCGCTAGTGCCCCAAACAAAACCATATCTCCTCTCACTTTCTCTAGCTAAGAGAACAGACTCACTCCATGCACAAGGCCGAGGTTTCGGTTTAACAACAGCCTCCGGTAACAAACCAAAACGAGAAAGCAACGGCAACAATGAAAGCCAAGATGAAGAGGATGCAATACCTGAAGTGGTGTTCAATCGAATGCTGGTACGAATCGTGCTCCTTGTTGGAGTTCCGATGGCTTCAGGGGTCGGTATTTTGTATGTGCTCAGCATGCTGAAGGAGCAAGGAGTATGGGTTGCACCGGGGTGGGTCCCATTTCTGACTCTGCTTCTTGCTTTCGGAACATCAGCTCTTGGAATTGCATATGGGACTCTATCGACTAGTTGGGATCCTGAGAAGGAAGGGACATGGCTTGGATTTGAGGAAGCTCAGAAGAACTGGCCCGAGCTGTGGAAAGAGGACTAAGAGGGGCAGAGATAGCTCTAAATTATAAGGCTTTGTAATGTGTACTGAATATATTGAATGTCTACTTGCCTGAAATTGAAATGGTTATGTTGTATAAAGAAGATAGATCACAAAATATATAAATCCTAATGCAAGAAGAATAAACTCGAGGCCCATAATAACTGTTAACAAATTTTACTAATAATTTGTTGTTTTTCGTAGGGATGGATTGAACACGAAAATTTACATTAAAATTGTCATTTTCCATAGCAATACAAGCCCTAAATGCCTTCACACGAGGATTCGGATTACAATGCTCAGCAAATCAATAATGCATTAGGACAGAATTGATGTTTGCAAGGGTAAAAGATGTGACCAGTTTACAGGGAATCCCTGAACTATCGCAGGATCAAATAAAAAGTTTGTTGCCATGTGAAGAGAAGTTGGGATGGGCAACAGACAAATCGCTCTCTGCGGCAAAAATTTTGTGAAGTAATTCGCATATGTTAACTTAATCGAGCCATCTAACAACGCCATCATCTTCCCCAACAGCTGCGAGAATCTCAATGCGTACATCCAATATTGCCTGCATTATACAAAACAGAAAAGGTCGTGTCATAGTTAATTGGTGATTGTTGACAAAAAAATTTTGAATCTCATATGACTTATATGTAAGTTGTATACATCCATTTGATGATAGAGTATTTGTTTGAGTCGAAAACATTGGTTTCCAAAGGTACTCAAATCAGGTATTTATAAATTTGCATATGCGCTGGATTCAAATATCTATAGATTCCGGTACACTTGGCCAATTGGAAAAATTGAGTATTCATTTGAAAGCTATGGCCGGATAATTGGACCATGTGCGCACAAATCCGAATTTCGGACACCCTAAATTGGATACCCCAAGTTGAATATTTGCCTATCTCCAATACAGAAGCGGGTACCTCATTTAACGTACCCAACAGGCCGTTAATTCTCCTAAATATTGGAGGGAATTATTTATTTCCTCTCATTTTTCTTTTCAAAAAAGAGTGGTGGGAGGAATTTTGATAACTTCCCCGACTCTACTTAAAGGAGAGGTATATATACCTCAAAAGAAATAAAAAAGAGGACTGCATTTTTTTTGATCGCTCACATTTCTATCTTGGAAGAAGAAGAAAAAGAAAGAGAAAGAAAGTGGCAACTTGAATGAAGACTTTCTTCTATTCTTTTTCCTATTTTTTTTGTTTCTAACATGGATCTTCATATGAAGCATATTTGGGGTTGAGGACTCAAAAAAACTCTCACCAATTCCATGAATTAAGAACTCCCCAATGAAACTAAGAACATGATTAAATTCATGCTTCGTTGACAATTATAGAGGTTTTGAAAATAGTCTCTTTATAATATAAGGGAAACCCTACGTTCTTCAGACACAAGAATATGGACCATAAATTCATATTCTTCATAAAATTTAAAAATACAAGAGACTCTGCCCAAATTTTAATAAATTCAAAGTAGATTTTCGGGTTAAATATGCATGCCCTGAAATATCTGAGCAAAGCAACCATAACTCTCACCCGAGAGCATCAAATCATAATCCGTTCGAAACGCATGAAAGCTAACTCGATAAGCTTCAAAACGAGAACATATATAAAGATAATTGACCATAAAATAATGGAGTTTCGGATATCTCAAAAGATATCCGCAAATTCGCGGGTTGAATCTGTTTGCTCCGACACATGTTAGCAAAATGGCCATAACTCTCACTCGAAAGTATCAAATCATGATCTGTTCGAAGTGTATGAAAGATAACTCGATAAGTTTCGAAATGAAACCATATATGATGATAATTGGTCATGGGATAATTGAGTTTCGGATATCTCCATTTCGGGGATCATGTTCCTGACTCATTTCGGACATCCCCATTTCAGGTATCTTGTTCATGTCAGGTATCTCATTCAGACATCTCCATTTCGAGTATCATGTTCCTGTCGGGTATCTCCATTTCGGGTATCATGTTCCTGTCGAATATCTCATTTCAGCCATCTCAATTTCGAATATCATGTTCCTTTCGGACATCTCCATTTCGGGTATCCTGTTCCTGTCAAATATCTCATTTCGGACATCTCCATTTCGGGTAACCATGTCCCTGTCAGGTATTTCAAAGATACCCGCAAATATTGAATTGGGTCGAATATCTTCACCAAAGATATCAGCAAATATTGAATTGGGTCGGGTATCCTCTCTAAAGATACCAGCACATTGGGTGTCTTTAAAAAGATACATGCATATATTATGTTTGATTGGATATCCCCTTCAAAATTATCCGCATCTTTTCTGAACATGTGTGGGTCCCACTTGGAGTTACCCTATCCATGTTCCAAGTAAAATGTGTTGTGGGTCCCACACAAAAGATCCTGCACTTGTTCAAATTGGCTTAGTGTCGATCTTGTAAAGTGAAGATGCATATTAAAGCCTATATTCCTCCTAAAATATTTTCATATCTCTTATGATGTATTTTGTATGAGCTTCAAAATGTAAACAAATGTGATGTATTAAAATTGTACAAAATCAATATAAATAAAACCTCTTTCGATGACTCTTTTATATTGTCTTTTCTTTGAAAGTACATATATTTATAATGTGATCTTTACTCAAACTGATGTGATTTAGATCAGCCTAACAAGATAACATGTCTAGATATTTCCTAAAACAATAGGATATAATTAACGGTAAATACTCGCGCTTATCAGAAGTCTCGAACCGCAGGACCTTCTGGTCAAACTTTAAAACTTCCAAACTTATTTTATTTAAACTTTACATTTTTCCTAACGTTCGATCGTCAGAGGTCATAAAAAGGGTAAGCAAAAATGGCGACTCCGTTGGGGATTGACTTCTCTCTAAGTTGTTTTAAATCACATCGAAATTTATTCTATCCCAGATCTCTGGTAGACAGAATTTTTTTTAAAAGATCACATGTATTTGCATTAACAAAAGTCCGCTGAATTCATACAAATTCAGTAGGGCTATGCACTAACAAAATCCGCCAAGTCTTACAAGTGATTTAGCATGGCGATATTTCCTCTTATGCCACTATTATGACATTATGAAACTTTTCGAGTCGATCATTCTAAAAAGCAGGAATGCTCGACATATTTTGACTTAGCCTACTTTATGACTCAAGGCTTCTAATGCCCACTATTATGACATCAACAATGGTTTTCAACAACAACCCAACCCCCGATGATTTCAACGGCCAAGTTCACTCGATCAATGATCTTAATCAACAGGACCAACCCATAATTCATCATGCCGACCACAGGACTCACGGCACTGTTCCCTTAATATTTGGACATAACTGAAGAATTAAGCACTGTTAAATTTTAATGAGGCAGCGCCTCACGTGCTCCCCATGAGGACGCCGGCGCCGGCGCCAATCCCTTATGATTAAATCCTATGATGACGCCGCACGTGAAACTCACGTGAGCGCCAATGTGCAAAGCACAGGAGCGCCCATCATATATAAGAATTATATTCTTAAGTGGCGTCCTACATGCACAACACGTGAGCGCCGGTACCCAAATTAAAATCAAGTAGAATTAATTCTACATGAGAATATTTCCCTAAAAATCGAGTATTTGTTAAACAGAGCCGTTGGATCAAAAATCCAATGGTGATGATAAATCATTAAATAATAGAATTAAATTAGGAGAACATCTCCCAAATCTTTCTAAATGAGAAAAATACTATCCGTTAAATCAAAAATCTAATGATAGAATTAAATTCTATTTTGGGAAATATATTTCCCCAATCTTTCTAAGTAAAGAAAGATTATCCTCTATAAAACAAAGAACGCTAAGATTAAAAATCCAACGGTGATTAAAATTCTGTATATAGGAAAATATTTCCCCAATTCTGTTAAAAATAAGAAAACATATTCTGTGAAACAAAAATCACCGGATCAAAAGATCCAACGGTGGAAAAATCCTCCAAACAATTTTGAGACCAATTTAAATCAATTGGTGTCTCTCAAATGAAAGATTTTCTTAAACTAATTAACTTGCCTCTACTATATAGAGGACCCGAGAGTTCAAGTCTCATATAAAAGAACCCCTCATAAACTCCTACAAAAACTACAGAAGGCTCTAAAAGACAACAGAGAATTTAATTCTCAATAGAGAAGATATTTTTTCCTCTCAAATCCTAGGTAAAGAAACCACGGAGATCAAAACATCTTTACCTATCATAGCATATCTAAAGGTTTAACCATTCTCAAGAACTTAGTTCTTTCTCTGGATCTGAGATCTACAAGACAAGTCTTCCCCAAGTTGAGAATTTAATTCTCATCGGGAAGATCTTGTTCTTGAAAATTAAAAGATTCAGAAAAGAACTAAGAAAAAGGAAAAGAGCATGTCCGATAGGAATTCAATTGCTCTGAAAATAGGATTTAACCCTAAAAAGAAACTTAGTTTTTATAAAAGAGAAAAAAAGACGTAAGAACTTGGTTCTTGAAGAAAACTTGATCCCAGATTCTCAAAACAAAAATCTTGGTGATCATTAATGATCAAAATGCCATTAACAGAGATTCAATCTCTGAAAAAGAAAAGAACTTAGCGTCTCACGTACTTCCCACGTGGACAACCCCAACAGCGCCCAGCGTCTCACGTGAGAAACACGCGGGCGCCCAAAGCAGAAGGCCGGCGCCTCACGTGAAATACGCGGGCGCTGAATAAAAATTGGTTAGCACTTCATATATATCCAAAATGGCTAAGTGCTTAGCACTGATTGGACAGCGCCCAGCGCTTCACGTGAAACACACGTGAGCGCTCAACAAAATAAATAGGATAGCGCTGCACGTACTCCTCACGTAGACGCCATATAAAAAGTGCTTAGCACTATATATATATATATATATATATATATATATATATATTCAGTCAAAATGACCGAGTGCTTCGCACTGATTGGACAGCGTCCATAACTTAAGGCTTCATATGATACCCATGTGAGCGTCCGAGCTTCGAACAAGTGCTTAACACTTTTGCATAAAATGTGGGGCTGAACAAACAAAGCCCAAATAAGTGCTTAGAACTTTTTTTTTTAAAAAAAACGAGCAGACTAAGCCCAAAGTGGCTAAGTCCCTCTGAAACACTCTTGCAACTAAGCCCAAATGCTCTGTTGTTGGATCTTAAAAATGATCTTTAAAATTTTGCTAAATTGATCTTAGTCTCAAATATGGCTAATGTATCCTTAGTTAAAAATAAACTGAGCACAAATGCTCATATATTTAAGTTGATCTTAATCTCAAACAGAATTAATAGTCCTTAAATAAAACAAAATATTTTTGAACTAAAAGAAAATATAACCTAAGTTAAAAATCTAAACCCAAATCTCAAATATACGGATTTGGACTGATCTGCGTCCTACGGACGACAACATTAAATAGTCTCCGTATACAATCAATGAGCAACTTTAACAAACAAAATAACGCACAACACAAAATGAACCACTAGAACAGGAGAAAGTGGTTATCACAGCGCGATAATGTAATTAACTGCAGAGACTTGCGCCTGCAGGGAATAGCGTCCTCACAATCAAAAACACCTCACAAATGGAGGGGAATCTGATGAAATCTGCTACAATGGTCGCATCTATCCAAATCTCCGATATACGGTGCCATAAGTCAACTTGGTATTTTCGGACAGGTGGATGGAAAAGTCCAAATAGCATATGCCCCCAAATTCAGGTGAGACGTCCCAACGTCTCGGTCTTTCGGCGGTGAACAGATTCTAGCATGCTCGGTGGGACCTTTTCCTCTTTCCACTCCACACTTCATGTGTCGTGTTTCGCGAACAAAATCGCGGTTCCCTATGGTTGCCCTTGAATTCGAGGTATTAAAATTTGGTGTCTTGCTCATGTGATGAAAATCATTGGCTTCTCAATGCACTGCATGCAACAACTTTCGCTCTACCCTAACGGGAGGATGACTTATAGGCCCAATACGGCCTCTATCTTCTCAATACCAGTGGGACAAGTCACACAAGCCACTACTGGATTGTTCTTTGGGACCATGCTCCCACCTGTGAGTTTTGGTGCAGGTATGGACAAGCTCGCGCCACCGCCCTTCTTCCCCGTGCCTTGGCGGCCATGGCAGTCATGATTTTCGAGCGATCTATCGTCTCTGCGAAATACACATAAGAAAAAGAAAGGAGGGGGTCAGCGACCAAAAACATCAAAATTATGATAAAATGCTAAGTTTAAATAGATCGGCGAAACCCTAACTTACCCCTAAAGTGCACGGGACTGAGTCCCGCCCAGCTCAAAGCCTGCTCGAAAAGCAGGACATCGGCCCGCTGGATCGGTTCCTACTGCGACACCACCCTCGCCTCTGGGGTATTCGACTATCTATCCCTAGGGCAATCGGCTCTATGCCACTTGATGGGCACGAGCCAATCCTTACCCTCTGGAGACCCGACGAAGACAGACTTCTCTTTCCATTCGTGGATGGAAGAAGGGACAACCACTACCTCAGACCCAGCCGTCCTACCCTTATGTTTTTTTGAAATAAAGGTACACCCAGCTCGGTTCATCCTTGCTGGTACCGGGGTGATTTTAATAATAAAGAAAGGAGAGAAGGCTCAAGTCGAAAGAGATCCGATCAATCTTCAACCGGACCAGGAACACGAGAAGGATTCTCCACGAATTTGAAGCTAGCTAGCCCAGAGCGAGACGGAAACAATGGAGTACGACGCATACTTCAGACGAGAAAGGGCCGACACATCCCTGCCCGAAACGCTTCCAAGTACAGAGCAATTTCATTGCCCTGCACCTGGTCTGCCCGCTCGCCTCCCTGGTCAGACGAAGTGAATAGCCAGGGGAAATGTGGAAACGAGCCCAGCTATCGGAAAACTCATCTAAGCGGTTCAAAACTGAGGGCACATCGCGGGTATTTCCGATGTGCACCTTAGGGGCCCTTTTCGCCTCCCGACGACGAAGGACAGGGGCATCGTTCCCCTTGGGGCGAGCACGACGCAGAAGACGAAGATGAAGAGGAAGAACTCTCTCGACTATCGGAAGCCGAAGAAGACCCGGTGGACTCGGCTTCAGAAACTGAAGCCTCATCGTCCGACTCGACTCCAACTACATCAATAGATACTTCGAAAGAAGACATCTAACCTGATTCAACGAAAGATTGGCCAAAGAAAAAAAAATTAAGCTGAAGTTCCAACCTAAGCAATGGTGCGCCGGGCAATCTTCAGATGGCAGGAGACGACTAAGGCAAAATATCTGCCAAAGGATGACCTCCCCTATTTATACACTCGGCAAGAAAGCATCCAACGACCTATATCTGTTCCCGTCGAAATGAAGCGTCACACCCAACAGCCACAAGGACTCCGTGTGGCAACCGGCCATTGGACACTTTCCCCTCACTCGAATTCGAATGGCAACCCATCGCGTCTCGCCACCCTGTGGCGGACACATGGCACGAAGGCCAACAGACCGAGCAAGCGAAGCGACGTTCCCTTTAAAGCACAATCATTTTACTAATCCGCTGACGTCGCCAAAGATACACGCGGGAATGAAAAGGCGCTTCGTGAATCGCCACGTGGATCCAAGAGTCCAAGAGGCATAGCCGCCAAACGTCGCATCATCCTCGGACAACCCATTACGGGGAATCCTCTGCTCAATCATTAAAAAACCGGGCAGGCCACTTTCGACCTGACCCATAAATTGGTCAGAGCGAAAGTGGGGCTAATGATGAGGCTCATAAATGGGAATTTCCAATATCACGACACACAGCAGATGACGTGTCGTCCACGTAGGCTCACTAGATTCCTGGAGGGCTACGGAGCTGGAATAAGCATGAAACATTGGGGACTTTCCTCGGACCTCGTCTCCGAGGCTGCATCCGACCTTTTGGAGACCTCCCTGGAATACCTTCCCTATGCGCTTAGCAACCAGCCAACAGCTCGCCCCCGAGCAATCCTACAACCGAGCTTTCACAGCCTCCTTGCTCGTCTCCAAGCTATCCACCGAGTCGAACTCCCTCGGCTTCTTTGTTCAACTGAGAGCACGAAGCCCAAGCGCCCTCATATCGGCTCCGTGTATCTCACCAAAACGAGATCTCCACCGCTCCACGTCCCGCGCCTCTCCATTAATGAGAGTATCCCGCTATTAAAGAACGTACCCCGCTATCAACGCGAACGTGACGCATAGACGTAACGGACGGCGAGAATCTCATGCCGGATCGCTCCACACAACCGCTATATAAACCCTCTCTTCTAGACGACTCTGGTAACTCGAATCCATTCCAATGCGCCGCTACCCTGCTATTATTCCTCGATACTTGATCGTCGAAGGGTCCTACAGTGGTTTCCATCCTGGGACTTTCCTTGCAGGTAGCTCGGCGTCAACGGCAACCAACAACCCTTTGAGATCCATACACTCAACCCTCACAGAAAATCTCAACCGCTCAGTACCACTGGCAACAAGATCAACGGAGGACATCTGAGGGAGAAACCAATCTCCATCATTTTTCTTTTCAAAAAAGAGAGTGGTGGAAGAAGTTTTGATAACTATCCCACTCCACTTAAAGAAGTAGGGGTATATGTACCTCCTCAAAAGAAATAAAAAAGAAAGCTCTACATTTTTTTGATCACTCTCATTTCTCTCTATTGGAAGAAGAACAAGACAGAAGAAAGAAGGTAGCAACTTGAATGAAGACTTTCTTCTAATCTTTTTTCTATTTCTTATTTCTAACAGGGATTTCCATATGAGGCATATTTAGGGTTGAGGGCTTGAAGGAACTCTCACCAATTCCATGAATTAAGAACTTCCTAATGAAACTAAGAACATGATTAAATTCATGCTTCTTTAACAATTACAGAGATTATGAAAATAATGTCTTTAGTATATAGGGGAAACCCTATGTTCTCTTTAGAATATAAGGGAAATCTTATATTCTTCATACATAAGAATATGGACCATAAATTCATATTCTTCATAAAACTTAAAAATACAAAAGGAGACTGCCTAAATTTTAATAAATGCAAAGTAGATTTTCGGGTTAAATCTATCTGCCCCGACATATTTGAGCAAAACAGCCATAACTCTCACCCCGAGAGCATCAAATCATGATCTGTTCGAAGCGTATGAAAGCTAACTCGATAAGCTTCGAAACGAGACCATATATGAAGCTAATTGACCATGAAATAATGGAGTTTCGGATATCTAAAGATATCCGCAAATTCGCGGGTTGAATCTGTTTGCTCCGACACATGTTAGCAAAATGGCCACAACTCTCACTCGAGAGTACCAAATCATAATCCGTTCTGGGCGTATGTAAGCTAACTCGATAAGCTTTGATACGAAACCATATATAATGATAACTGGTCATGGAATAATTGAGTTTTGGAGATCTCCATTTCGGGTATCATGTTCCTGTCGGGTATCTCATTTCGGATATCTCCATTTCGGGTATCATGTTCCTGTCGGTATCTCATTTCGGGTATCTCCATTTCGGATATCCTGTTCCTGTCGGATATCTCCACTTCCTGTATCGTGTTCTTGTCGGATATCTCATTTCGGACATCTTCATTTCAGGTATCTAGTTCCTGTCGGGTATCTCATTTCGAATATCTCCATTTCGGGTATCCATGTCCCTACCGGGTATTTCAAAGATATCCGCAAATATTGAACCCAAAGATATCCGCAAATATTGAATTGGGTCAAGTATCTTCCCCAAAGATACCCGCAAATATTAGTTTGGGTCGGGTATCCTCTCTAAAGATACCCACATATCGGGTATCTTTTAAAAGATACCCGCATATATTATGTTTAATCGAATATCCCCTTCAAAGATATCCGCATGTCTTTTGAATGTGTAGGTCCCACTTGGAGTTACCCTATCCATGTTTCAAGAAAAATGCGTTGTGGGTCCCACACAAAAGATCATGCACTTGTTCAAATTGGCTAAGTGTTGATCTTGCAAAGTGAAGATCCACATTAAAGCCCATATTCATTCTAAAGTATATTCATCTCTCTTATGATATATTTTGTATGAGCTTCAAGATGTAAACAAATGTGATGTATCAAAATTGTACAAAACCAATATAAATGAAATCTCTTTCGATGACTCTTTTATATTGTCTTTTCCTTGCAAGTAAGTATATCTATAATGTGATCTTTACTCAAACTGATGTGATTTAGAACAGCATAATAAGATATCCCGTCTAGGTATTTCTCAAGACAATAGGGTGTAATTAATGGTAAGTGCTCGCGTTTATTAGAAGTCTCGAAGTCCAAGACCTTCTGGACAAACTTTAAAATTTCTAAACTTGTTTTGTTTAAACTCTATCTTTTTCTTAACGTTCGATCGTTAGAGGTCATATAAAGGGTAAACAGTGATATACTAGGAAAATTTAAAGATCTATCGCCCTTATAAAAATAAAAATTCAAAACAGTTATCATGTTGGAGAATGTTTAGTTTGTTTCCTTATCCCCCCAAACAGTAGGTAGTATTATTTGAAGAAGAATATGAACCACGAACCTCTTACAAGGTATAGGTGTTCAGCACAAAGATTTTGCAAGTTATTGCATAATAAGCAGCCTTCATCAAAGTTTTAACAAAACAAAACCGAAGGCTTCAATGCGACCAATTAGAAATATAAACACTTACCAATGAATTCCGACAATTGACAAGCCTGCATTCTTCCAGCAAAGAACCTTCCAGCATCCAACTCTCCCACACATCAAAACTATGACTTGCAAATACAAATTCCATTCTTCTATTAATCTGGTATAACAAGAAAATATATTACATATCATTCAAATAGTTTTATTTTTGAATATATTTCATTAAAAAAATGTATAGATCAATTTAACATTTTTAGGTATCTTGCAAGAGACTAGAAGAGTGTTTGTATAGCCAATTTCATGACAAAATAAAGCCAAGAGATTCTAGGTTCCAAATTTAAATGTTCCACCAAATTAAGATTTTAGCGAAGGCAATAGGAAATATAAGCTAATTCTGGATCTTTAATTTCAAAGCAACTACTGAAATTTTCCAGCTAACCACAAAAATGTAGCTAATATTTTCCACTGGATGGTACTTGATTGGTTAATCCACCAAATTGGAAGCCACGTTTATAGTATAACTGTTGAAATGTATGTATAAGCTATTGAAGTAAACAGCTACAAACTATTTATGACTTTGCAACTACATCATCTGGATCGTCGTCGTTAGTAAAGGTTTTAGACGCTTATATTTAGGTTTCAGATACATACATATACAGATAAGCACTCGGGAGGTATGTGCATGTGTGTGCACAAGTGAGTGACTTTAGAACTGTTCAAAATACTGCCTATGACACACACACTTCAAACCGGTTAACTGCAAGCTAATTTAAAGGAGGAAATAATTCATATCAGTTTTAAGAATAGCAAATAAAACAACAATAAGGAAACTGTTGACCCATATCATCTGCTGCATGCATCTTGTCTCCATGTTCAGCTTGATCAAGGGCCTAGGTCTACTGCACCTAGTCCTCTTCGCTCTTTCAACTATGATCATATCACTTGCATGTCTCCGTTATACATGCATAATCAAGCTTAAAAGAGATTTTCCCTCATTTTATGCTCAATTAAAGTTAACTCTAAGTTTCTACTTCTTGCAGATGGACATCACTCGAGAAACATCATATGCAAGTATATATTTATTGGAAATGTGGTCTTAAAGATGGAGGATCCAAAAGCTAAAGCAACACTGTCTGTGCGACTGTGTAAGAATGTATCTCTCTTTCTTTGTAAAAACCAAAAATTGGAAACGAAAGGTCGCATCCATATCAGAGAAGCCTTTTTTCTAACATTTACACACTATTTCATAGATTGTAACAAAATTGACATTTGTGGAGACTGGGTTTATGGTAAATTTTATACAGTATTTCGTCATTTGTTTAATATGATAGGGATACAGAGATGAAGCAAATAGCATTATAAAATTGCAAGAGAAACACTTTATAAACATAGCATATCAATCAAAACAATAACCGAACTGGAATATAGCACCAAGGATCGTAAATATTTAATTGTTAAAAGTTCTTGAAGTATCGAAGAAGATGAAACCAAAAATGGAGGGGAAAAGATTTCTTTCACAAAAGGAGAGCCTAAACATTTTGCATCAATTCAATGCTATTTCAATTCTTCATTTAAGAGGGGGGGGGGAGAGAGGGAGAGCCTTTTATAGGCTTCTTACAACAAACCAAATTTAAAAAACCTATGCACCATCTAACTTTTAGACAATCCGGCCAAAAGGGGAAGAACAAAATGAATGTTGGATTGGATACATCTTTCCGCTCTCTCAAAATGATACCATATAAACTTCAATCATTAAAATCTTTGTGGACGAAAAGAAAACAGACCAGTTATTTATTTTCCTATTTATCTACCGTATATATCTCCCGAGTAGTAATTTAATGGCTAAAAATTCTTGACGTGGTCCAAACCTACACTTTTTTCAATTTGAAGCATCTATTATCTAATCTAAATCCTAAATATTTTACTACCTGATTTTTCGAACAAGCTGTCACTGAAATTACATGGAAGCCAAAAATTACCAAAAAGAATCATGACTTCTAATTACTTTAATATATCTGGTTACATCACATGTGGGCCATATGGAAGAATTTTGGAAGATATTAGATTATTTGTCCATTAACTCAGATGGTTTTTTCCTCAGAAATTTAGCTTTTAATTAGAAATTAGAAGGTACAGACCACAGAAAAATCAGAATGAATATAGAGACCAATACAAGTTCAGCAATTATTAAGCAATTGATTAGAACACCAACAGTTCACTCCAAATAGACTACTACCAAGAGTGTGGTTGCAAAAGGAAACGGGTATTACACATTTAGTTGTTAAAATTAATTTTGCTCGTCAAATTAACTCTAATGCACTCCGATGGATTTATTATATCTTGCTCTCGGATTAGAGCAGTAAACTAAAAGAGGATAATGAATAATCAATCATTACCTACTGATCTTCATTAAATTAGTAGAAGTTCACATTCCATTCTTTCCTCACTGTTAAAGAAATCTACTTGCGTCTAAAATGAGTGAAGCTTAATATAGAACTAGAAGTTTAATAGATTTGTTCCTGAAACAGTTTTTTTTTTTTTGCCAAATTTGTTCCTGAAATAGCTGTTTAAGGTCTTGCAAGAAATAGCAGCGGCATGTTTCATAATTGACAATCCATGGTCCTACTCTTGTGCTCTAACGAATAATGCAGGAAGTATCAAAGGGTGATAACCCAGCAATAATACTTTCCTCTCCAAAGTGATGGGTCGCCGGTATGCGTTGTAAGAGGCTCTCATCCAAAAATAAAAGAATAATGCACGACGTCTTATATAGCTTATATTTTTGGGTGATAAGTGGCATATTTACTGAAAGCAATATTAGTAATGAGCTCCTTTCTAGTCTCATATAAACAGTCAATGACTATTAGGAGTATATGTAAGTATGTAACCTCCTTCTACGTGCAGATGGATAAGAGATGGGCCTTTTATATTTGTCTAGATCGGGCAATAAGCCACAACATGCAACATAAAATTCAGAGTAAGAAATTACGGTCTGACCTGCAACAATTTTCCACCTGCTGCAAAAGAACGCAATCCTAGTGTATCCTGCATAAAAGGTATGTTCAACATAATATGAGTACTGCTACAATATATAATACATGTAGGCAACACGAGGAAAATATTCATGGCAAAGTTTCAAATGCAGGGAAGAAACAAAGTTGCAACTATATCCTGTTAAAAATAAATATATATACCTTGCTTCTAAAGTCAACGACAAATTGTGCGGCAGGATCCCTTTTTGTCACATTAGTCAGTGCATCGAGAAACCAACCACCACCAGGAACCCTTTGTCTAGACACGTGCAATCCCGGGCGATCTCTTGCATGCAGAGCTATAACATAACCATCTTTCAGCAGCACCCCAGACCTTCGTTTAGCAATTGAACTTGTTGTCACAGCTTTCTCAGGAGTCGATTCCAAAGTCGATTCAAAACCGCCAATATGCTTATTTCTAGAATCTTCTGGAGAAGCAAACCGCGAACTAGAACTCAACACTTGGTCCCTACCACTTAATGCATTATCATCATCTCTATTTGAAGCGTAATTGCTGCTACTTTCTACTCCTGAGAAATCATTAGATTTCTGCCTGGATCTACGACGAGCTGGCCTCTTCTTTCCTTTCTTGTGTGATCTACTACGTCTGGCCTCAGACCTCGGGGGAACAGTTAGAGACAGACCAGAAGTTTGCGACTCTTTTGTCTGATGAATGCCAAATTTCTGATTATTAGGAACTGATTGGGTTTCACTCGTTTGGGGCTCAGGACGGCAAATCTGCATAGAACTTCCTTTTATTTTATTCTCCAATTGGTCATCGTCATATTCAATGTCACTTTTTTCTTCGTCTTCATCAGAAACAACATTGTTTGGAAAAACTCCGTCAAGGAAAAATAAGTGCAGTATCGAGATAGCTTTCTCCCTTATCTCCATCCACACTTCTTCACTATAATCTGCGCTTCGTGGAAGAATTAACACATTTGGCATCTCCCGCACCTACAACATGTTTTGATAGCTAAGTAGGCACATGAATTAATATACAAGTTGCAAACATAGTAACTAGGATCAAGGGATTTTAAAATATAAATATAAAAGCAAAAAACTGATAAAAATCTAGAGCCGCCAAAATCTCTGACATTTGGCTTCTCCTGAACCAAGCATGATTGAAATAAAGGGCCACAAACTACAGTGAATGTATAACTTCTGCAGAACTAAGACCTTATTGTCAATCAATAGAAAAAATCATGTTAAACTAAGGCACACCCGACATGCCGTCTAACCAAGCCATAGCCAACCAAGCTACTACCAGATAACAAGATACAAAATTTGTCCAGAAAAAGATGGGCCCATGTTGCCTATATGTTTAATTTGACCTCATCGTTATCTAACTTAGGGTTGTTATGCAATAATAAACCAATCGAGGGGTGATAAATGGTTTCGACCTGACTTAAAAGATACAGCATGACCTAATCTTTGATTAAGCGGAGGTGTCCTATGTACTAATAAACCAATTGAGCGGTGATAATTATAGATAAGGTATATCCGATTTATAATTAACACATAAATAAAATAACATTAAACTTATTATTACAAATCACGTGTCAAATCAAATTAAAACCATTTGTGTAGGCAAATCAACTACTGCAGTATCAAATGGTAATCATAAATCTGTCAAAACTTATGGTGTTCACTTATCATTTTCTCAAGCCTTAACAAGTTGACACTATAATACAGCTATGCCGTAAAGCTAATGCACATACCCATGCTTCCATCCATTGTGGACCTTCAGCACCATCCAAAGCACAACCAGCTATAGTGCCTTCAATCAAAAGCTGTTTTAGAGCGCAATCATCTATCAACTGACTGCTACCAGTATTCACAATAAAAGCTCCTGCAGACAAACGACTTCCTTAAATCAAGAATGGTAGCTTGTTGGCACTAGATTCATCGATTTTTTTAAAATGAACACAAATAAAGAGATGGGCAAGACAAAGCTTCCAAAATTACCGGGCTTTATATGCTGCAGGCATTCTGCGTTAATAATCTGCATGGCATCATCAGATAGCGAGCAATGAAGAGATATAAGATCACTAGCTGCCAATAAATCGTTTAGTGTGTCCATTCTTCGAGCAGCAGGAGGGAATGAAATGGATGTCTGCCTTGATTTTCCTCTTCCCTTCAATAAAAGAATCAAGATTAGGATTTTACACAAATTAGCTTCATCAAACAGCTAGAGAATGCCTTTACCGACACAAGCATGTGCTTCATTGTTCTTTAGAAAAAACTAGGTTCACAATTCTTGCCTTAACGAACTAAACTCAATACCAAAATTCTGTACTACGCTCGCATTTCAATAGGTATAGCTGATCTAAGTGGAGAGAAGCAAGATTCAATATTTGATTAAGGAAGCAATTCAAGCAAATTAATTAATCCATGGCATAAGAGGACATGATTAAAACCACAAAACTAAGCAGGTAAACAACATTCTATTAACAGTACCAGCATTTCAATTTAGCTTTAGCATGCAGATACTGTTTCCATAATTTCAAAAAAAAACGGTGAAGTGACTTGATATAACATGTCTTTCACCCATGGGTGTAATCTGAAAAGCATCAGAGAAGTTATTTTTAATTTGATTTATTTATATTTTTTCCTTACTGATGCCCACAAAGCCACATACAGGAAAAACTAAATAACCAGGCAGCCTTAAACACACTGGGTATGTTTCACAAAGAGCCATCTAACCCTAAGAGCTAATTAAATGAATCTACCGGATGGGATAAGAGAGTTCCTACTACTCTCTTTCTTTATCTCAATTGAAGAAATAGTTGGAAAATAAAACAGCAAGTACAAAAATGAGTAATAACGGTATAGGGGTTTGATTGTGTCATAGCTCTATAATTCGATTACCATGGAAGCTATGAATTTATATTACTACCTAGATGTAGTGGTAAGCTGACATAATAACATCACTATGCTGCCAAAATAGAGGATACATATCAAATAGTAATCAGCTAACTTCATTGCATTTAAGGCATAAGGGGAACAAAGATTGATTTTTGGAGAACTGGTTTCAAAATACCTGACAAAGAGGGTCATTCAAAATTCTGCACTGCAATCAAGCAGAAATAGATAAACTAAAATAAAGTGGAAAAAAAAAGGATTTAACCTGCATTTCATGCCTACAGCCTATCACATCAAACTCAAATTTGAAGCCATGAGAAGAGATCATAAGTTAAAGGTTTGGTCTACTGTGTACATATCTCAGATCAAATACAAGAGAGTTGGTTGGTTCAGGCATTGCTAAATAAATCCGTTCTCAGCTGGAAAGAAGCTGCAATCCCCTGCTCAGATTTCAATGAAATTGCCTAAATCTGACTACTTATCCACAACATAACATTCTTGACACTTACAGACAGAACCGTAGGTAACAGTTTTGTAAGCTACCTATCTACATGAGATGCTATGAGTCAAACTACCAAACTGAAAACTTCTCCAAAAGGGTGAATGAATCAAATTTTAGGAAAAGATCATGCTTTAAAACCAAGTTTAAATTAAAGATTGACTAACATAATTCAATGCTTTTTTGTAATATACATTCCCTGCTTTCCATACTAAATTATTTCCAAAGAACCAAAACCAAGAGACCGTTGTTTTAAGGTTATCATCAAACCATCTGACCCCATGCCCAACACCAAGTTTATTAGACTAGAACAGGACATGCACAAGAAACAACTATTATTAAGAACAAAAACGCAGCAACATTAGCAAACAGTAAGTAGTTTCTAACTGCCCATTTGCCAGAAACGCTAACATTTGAATTCTTTTATACGCACCCACTGTTGGTCTAAGAGACATTGTAAGCGAAGTGAAGAACTAGTTCTTCTCTAAGGTGCCACATGAAAATTTTAACTTTTAGGTACAGATCATGCTCAAGAAAAAAAATTAAATATAAGCTGGTACATGTAGAGTGCTTTGTCGCCTTAATGTTCCTACAATTACATGCCAAAATGATTGGGTCCAACACAAGAATGTTAATTTATAATTTACTCTCAACCAAATGTCACTTAGCTGAAGTTTTGTATAGTAAAAGATACAAATCCAAACACAGCCACTGTTAAAGCCACGCAATTACCTTAACTATCAGAAATAGTTAATAGCTGCCCATTAACAACTAACACTGCAACTAAAATCTTTCCTTTAAAATACGCCTAAATTTCCTCTTTGGTATGATGTAGAACGCACGGCCCCATTGCCTAAATCTACTATCAGAAACTATAAACAGCAGTAACTATCCACAAAAGAGTTCCAAGATTCAATTTTTTAGCATCAATCATCAACCAAGAAACCAAATTTTTACCTCATAAAGATCGAAATACAGCACTCTCATCTTAAAGGCAAGACTCTTCGTCGCCAAACACCTCGCCGAGGCCGATCTCCCAACGATCCCCAAAACCAAACCCCTACACCTCCTCATCCCTTTACACAGCGGCTGGATCGATCCAATCCATCCCGCCGCCGCCGCAGAGCAGCTCGAATACCTCGCCAGCAAGTGCGTCCTTCTCAGCAACCCTAGGATCAAAGCCATCACCGTATCCGCCACCTCCTCCGCTCGATCGACGTCCACGTGGACGAGCCTGAGCCCAAGATCGGCGGCGAGGGCTGAGTCGACGGTGCGGTCGGTGGAGCCGAGGCAGAGGACGAGCTGCCATGGCTGGAGGCGGCGCTGGGCGGCGCGGGGTAGGAAGGCGAGGGAGTGGACGATGACGGCGGCAGCGGACTCGATCCTGCCGGCGGCGAGGTGGGAGAGGCCGATGTGCTCGACGGCGGCGACGCCGGCTAGGGATTCCTGCTCAAAAGAGGGGTCGTCGAGGCAGTTGAGGGTGATGACGAGAGGGACCGTGTTCGGGTTCGGATCCGATTTGGGGCGATGGATCCGATTAGGGTTGTTGCTGCCGCTGCTCATTTTTTTCTTTTTTTATTGGGGTTTTCTGTAATTTGGGGGTTTTGGGGAGGGAAAAGGTGAAGACGAGGGTCAGTCACGAGAGGTAAAAGGTTGAGGACGCAGAATGGGGTTATGAATTGAGATATTTCCAATTTTGTCCTAATCATTTTTTGTTTGTATGGAAGTTTGTCGTTTGCTGGATGTGGCTTAATGAGAAAATTAATCAAGCCGGCCATCAGCTAACAAACCAATAATCCGATTAGACTCCGTTTCTTATCCCAATTTTATTAATATATATGATAACAACTATATCTATTTTGTATTTGTATTCGATATCAAATATAGTAAATTTTTTACTTTATCAGGTCTATCTTTTCAATATTTATTTCATGCTTGTATTCGTAAAGGATCTGTTTGTTTATGGACAGCATAGAAATCTATTTTCTTGATAGTGGTTGTTTTATTGAAAATTGATTGAAAGAATTGGCAAAGATAAGTAATTTCAAAATCTCATGTTGTTTCTGAATGGCTTTACTGCTTTCTCCATGTTCAAGTTGAATTTTATGAAGTTGACTTGTAATATTACTTTAGAATGTTTTCCATAATATTATTTTAGTATGTTTTCCATACCAAATAAACACATGACATAATGAAAAGCAACATTGATTGTTGATTTTTGGCTAAATGTCGCTATCAATCCAAGATTTTGCAAAATTGGCTGTCATGAACTGCCATCCCAAACTTGAGGAAAAGGTGAAATGTCAAATTAGGATTCTCTTCCGCTTCTTCCCACGGCACTAGACCAGTACTTGCTGCTTCTGCGTTTGAAGCCAAAAGATGACTAATAAACGTGATTTGGATCATTTTTGATGTCTCGTTTGAAAGTTGCGTATCGTATCTGTGTTATGTCCGAGAAGCCTGGAAAGGACGGAATGCCTTTGGAGTTGGGGTTTCTGACTTACATTTTTGTCACATCCAAAAATGCTTTCTTTCCATTTTATGTCTGTATGGCTATCTTCGTTAATCTTCTACTCTCTCCTTGTCATGCTCTATTTTTTGTTGTTTGCTGGACACGAGAAATTATTCAGTGTGCCGGATATAATACATCACAGCAAGAGAGAGAAAGAGATGGAGAATGCCTGGCATCTTTTGGATAGCTCGGTGAAGTCTGTGTGCTTATATTTTTCTCTCTGACGACCGGGCATGTATATGGCCGACAACCGCAGAATCTTCCTATGGGCACAAACTTTGTCATCAATTTTCTTTTCTCTTCTTTCTAGAATGCTCTGATCATCAAATCCACGAAACCTCTAACGCTAAACCCTGAGTTTTCGAAATCTACAAATCTAACCCACGAATCAACATATCCTAAAATCCTGACCACGAATCTTTATATTCCTAAATCCTCAAATTTCAAAATCCCTAGATAGCTAACCTCAAAAACCTTAAATCCATAAATCCTTGCCTTCCAAAGTTCTATAAGAAAGTGTTGGTCCTAATAAGTTTTAGAATCGGGAAATCAAAAATAATCTGACCATCTTATTGACAAAATTCTTTTATATTCAAAACGCTACTCATTTGAATTTTAAATCCATACGTATTTTCAAATGACAACATTAAGGCTGGAGACACGAACAACCGCTCAATAAGCAGCGGTCTCTCGTTAGCGGCGGTCAGCAGATATTGATGGCCGATCGACGATTAGCATGCATTAAAGACGGCCAACGACTAGTCGGCGGGCGAAAAACAACGGACGGGCGACAACGTTATGTCTAGCCCAATCAAAACCCCAAGATTCCTCTTATTTTCGCTGCTACAATGACAGCAGCTGGTCATATTATAATAAAAATGTTATATTATTCTGATTTAACCTATATATTTTATTATTAATTATTTTGTTTTGATGGATTTATTAAATAAGATTATTATTAAAGATTCAAAATCATAGCTGTGAAGATGTCAGGGGCTAAGTTGTAAAGGAAATTTCACAGACCTCTTCTTAAGAGTTCTTTGAACTACAGAAGTCTGGTAGTGATAGAAATTTCTATTTTCAATTCTCCGTTTCTATTTAAGAGACGTCTCCTTGAGTAAATATTTGAACTACAGACATCTGGATCCGATATATGGTGAAGGAAATATTAGAACTATAGACGTCTGGTGAAAAAAATTTGAACCGCAGACGTCTGACATGGCAGTTACTTCGTACTTTGAATTTTAAGTCGAAAGGATACTCTCAACCATTGAGAATTGAGATGACTTTTTAAAATAACCGTTGAAGTTAACTGTTACTTATGAAGTCTATAAATAGACTTCAACAGAGAAGTAAAAGTATAATTCCAAAACACACAAAGTCTTGAATTATTCTCTGTTTGTAAATTTGTGCAACCAGAAAGCGATTCCTTCACCGAGTATTCCATACAAAATCCGATTAGAGAAAATCTCTTGATTTATTTTATTTCACCGGATACTAATTGACAATGATATCAAAACCAAGCTTCTCTTGTGTTTCATACTCAACTGGGGAATCGGATGGGCCGAGAGTGCCGTATCTTGGAAACGTGTATGTCGGCAAAACCTGTACGGAGGGTGGCTATACATTTTTAGGGCAACGCAGTCAACTGCGTGCCTCATATCTACAGGCTCAAATTCTAAACCTTTTCAATCCATAGTTTAAATTATTTTATGTTAGTGTTTTCATAGAAAAATATTTTGAAAACATTTCATTTTGTAAAAATATTAATTTTAACAATTATTTCAGTGATTTATCTAACAATCTAAAAACGTATATGAAATAACCGTTCCATTATTAGTAGACTTGATAGTTTTACCATCATGGTAATTCTAGTTATTATAATTTCAGAATATTTGCATATCAAAACTTTATATCCATGGCTCCAAGCGAAGAATCGTTGTCAATTAAATCCGAAAGATTTAATAAGACAAATGGTTTTAAGATTTGGCAAACACAAGTTAAATATTGGCTGATAACACTTGGACTTGTTTCTGCTACTTTGATGAACCCACTTCATCTTCTAATCCATCTCAAAATTCCACAGTTTCAACCAATATAAGTGATGAAACTGTTTGTCTTGCATTCTCCACTAAAACGGCAAAAACCAAAAGTTTTTCGAATGAAAAAATTGATCATCGTTGTAGAAATAGAATTTTGATCGTTGTCACGACCCGAAAAAGGCACGTTACCGGCACTTGAATCATGTGAAATTTATAGCACTCCATCTTAACCTAAGTAAGCCAAAAACCCGGAATCTAAGCCTTTTTAAAGAAATGGTGGAGGTGGAGTTTTTTAAAAAATGTTTACTAAAGAGAATCAAGTTTCTTTTTAAAGTATAAATAAGTAAAGTTTATTTGAAAACACATACGCCGTTTAAAAAAATCAGGCACCAGCTCTTTTGTAAATTTTAAATAAAACCACCCACAAAGCATAATATATAATAAGTATCCCCAACGGGAGCTAGCTTCCACGTCCAATCGATGGAGCAACCACGCAGTTAATATATGACGCCGAAAGCGAAGAATAGAAAGTGAAATAAGAACAAAAACAGTATAAAGTCGACTCCAAATGAGTGCGACACCCCAAAACACATAAACATCTAAGTTTCGTTTCTGAGTCCACAAATATATAAGTTTTGGTCAATGCAGGTTTTAACTAGATCCAAAAGAATATACATATAAAACGAGGCGGTCACGATCCCACATGTAACCTACCTACCAAAGCAATTACCGAAATAAAACTTGTGCCGGCAAGTCGCTACTGATCCGAGCGGTCAATCCTGCAAGAAACTGGAGCACAACGGGGATAAGTTGCCAACTCATTTAATAAAAATATATCGTAGGATAGAAATCGAAATGCATAACGATCTACCTAGGTCATAAAGTATAGTATTATCATATCCTGTACTAATATATGTATAATGCACAAGTACTATAAACGCGTCAATATCGATCGCGTAAATATAGAAATATATCATCACACACACAGCATGCATTCATGTATAAGCCTATAAAGTAGCCGAAAGATGTATGTAAAATTATTTCAAAATATCCGTATGATACGTATACCACGACACAAGCAGCAGACGTGAGTTTATGAAGCATTATATGCGTTTTGTTTAAAGTATAAATCTCGCATTTTAGAAATAAATTTTAAGAAGATTTCCGTTTGAAAGATTCTTATGTCGTCATAGACACGTCAAAATAGTGAGAGTATAGCTAATTTGAAAACCTCTTTAATATACATCGATATGTGAAAATAGTATTCAGGTATTGTCTCATGGATCAGTCATATTCGGCTGCTATATAGCATAGTCTATAACAGCGCATCACGATGGATCGCACAAACATCAACATATGAGTTTCCAGTATTGACACTCCAAATGTCATGAGTGTCCATCATCGGCTCCCTAACTCATCATCCACCGAGTGTCCACCACCGACGCCCAAAATCATTATAAATCTCATGTCTATCATCAACACGTAAAATTCAGATATCGTAGACACCATCTAGTCAGACCGGTCCTTTCTCGATATAGAATAGCCTCGGTTGGTATCTCCCGGATATCCATTGCGCTCTAATACTATCTCCGGTATCGATCATCCTCGTAGGCTCCCCGTACATCCCTACAGACTTTCTACCCCTCAGAATCGTATCGGGTATACCATGTATCCGTAAACGGTTAACCTCTCCCTCGATTCGAATAATATCATACCACCAAAACAAGAAAACTCATGGTGGACGCCAATTCATCATATCAAGAGAAAACCGCATTTTAAAACATTCACAAGTTTTATAAATCACACCGCGGCTTCTCAAATCCATAGAAAACATCAAGTTCCGAAGAACACATATATAATTCGTCTCAAGTTCATAAGTACATAACGCATATATCATCTTTTCCGCATTGGCAACAACATATATCAATATTCATAACGATGGTATCCGTATATCAAAATCATGAAAGCTATCATCAC
This sequence comes from Agapanthus africanus, assembly GCA_030015575.1. Taxonomy (NCBI): domain Eukaryota; kingdom Viridiplantae; phylum Streptophyta; class Magnoliopsida; order Asparagales; family Amaryllidaceae; genus Agapanthus; species Agapanthus africanus. Next base: position 458,122,572 of record CM057349.1, read on the forward strand.
ATCTATTATAGATATATAGAAGACGAGTAAACATGGCAAGTTCTGCTGTGTCATGGCGATACTAATGATGTACAGTAGAGCATATGCGTCTGTGCTTGCGTCATATGGCAATCATTAGTATTTGTGCAAGTGCTACATCAAGTGAATTCGAGTATCGATATCACAATCATCAACAATGCATCATGCATCTATGTCAGTTAATAATTAATCACATGGATATGTCAATCAACGCATTCATCTAATAATATCAGCTTTATCAAGTGTGGCAATTCTACAGTGTTATGGCAGTACCAATGATGTGTAGTGTAGCTGAAAATCACCCTAAAGAGGGGGTGAATAGGGTGAAGGCAATAAATAAAAATTTAAAATCTCACACAAGCAGTTCTAGCAAAAATGTGTTTACACTAAATAATATTTCAATCATAGAAAAAGATAAATGAAATTATCATAGAGCTAATAAAAAGAAGCGCAAGTTACCAAGAGACAAACACAGAGAATTTATCTAAATTCAGTAATTTTGCCTAATCCTGTCCCCACGACTATCTCACAGTCGTGAAGATTTTCTCTACTAAAACCAATTTTTTTATGTGGATAGAGATCGCACCTGGATAGAGTACAAACGGTCTCTAACTCTCCTTAAATCTTTATGCCCGAGATTCAAGCTCACACTCCAACCTTACAAGCAGAGCTTGAATTTACCAACAAAAAAGAACAAAAGAGAGATATGGATCGCACACTAGAACTCCTTAATTGAGCAAATACTTCAAATTATGGATTTAGATTTAAGTGTAAATATTTGAGAAATAAAATTAAAGAGTTATCAAGTGAGAAACTTAGTAAAAGAGTTGATGATCAACCATGAAAAACTCTTCTCATTTTATAATGAAGAATATGATATTTTTTGTGCTAGAATAAATCAAATTTCCATATTAAAAGAAAACTAGCTATTGTAGTTCAAATTTGAAAGTAAACAGAAATTTATTTTAGCAAACAGCTCAAACACAAATTGCATAAAAATTCATTCAGACTTCGCGCGGTCGAGTGGACCGGTCGACTGATTGCAAAAGCGGTCGACCGCTCAAACAAACTGGTCGATTGTTCAGTTATCTATGGATATTCAAATAAAAACATAGTGTTCAGGCGGTCGAGTGACCGGTCGACTGGCAGCTGTCCGCTCAAAGTATATCAACACAAAAACGACAGATTTTAGCAATCTTGATTTTCTCAGAAAATTAAAATAGAATAAGGAAATAATTAGAGAATAAATTAGTTTAGAGATTTGAATAAAAATAATTCCAAAAAAACATAAATCTCTCAATTATAAATCCAAGAAATCAAATATTCATGTATATTGATAAAGAAAAGATTTAAAAAATTCTCAATCAATTATTCAATTAGAGATTTGAATTTAAAAAATAATTCCAACTATGAATTCCCATAAATCTTTCAATCACAAAAATCATGGAATTAAATATTCAATCATATCCTTTTTAATAACGAGAATATTTGAATTCTCTCAATCAAAACTTTCATGAAAATAATCAACAAAATCATATGAGATATTTTCCAGAAAACTCAATAAACACGATAAGAAAAATCATACAAATAATATAGTAAAACATGTCATCTAAAATTACTTTGTGTATGAGGATTTTACTTTAGGAAATTACTTTGTGTATGAGGATTTTACTTTAGGAAATAGAATGCAACAAAGTGTTTTATCTTCAAATATAATTATAGAAACCATAAGTTAAAACTCATTTGTTCTAAAAATAAAGTATCATATTATTTCAAATATATATTTTGCATATTAGGCCCTTAACTTATATATTTTCAAAATCAAAAGAGCTTTACAAGTCATACCTACTCCCCACTAAAAACTTAACCAAAATTACAAGCACTTTAAATCTTGACTCTTGAATTCTTCAAGCTTTTTTTCCATTTGATACGAACTGTTTGTAGCATGTTCAAGCTTATGGAGTTACCACTTTTGCCATCTCCTATTGTATATTGTGCATATGTAAAATGTATAAACTTACATTTGCAGGTGTTCTCGCCAAAAAAAATTTGGCTCAAAACTTGTTATTCCCTTTATAAAAATATAGGGCAGCCCCCACGTATTAAACACGTGATCACTCATATGCAAAGCATGTGAGTAGCGGATTCAGATAGATTTAAATCTTATGATAGCCCCCATGTGCAAAGCACGTGAGTACCTGTTGCAATTAGGATTAAATCCTATAGCAGCGCCCACGTGTTAAACACGTGAGCACTCACATGCAAAGTATGTGAGTACCGGGTTCAAATAGAATTAAATTCTATGATAGCCACCGCGTGTTAAACACGTGAGCACCCGTGTGTTAAACACGCATGAGTTCCCTTGCCACATTCTTTTGGCAGCGCTCACATGCAAAGCACAACGCTCACATGATAGCACGTGAGTGCCCCAATTTAAAACGCTCATGTGATAGAATTAAATTCTATTTGGAAAATATTTTTCCCGATCTTTCTAATATGGAAAGATCTTTCTCTAACAGATAATCTTTGAATTTAAAATCCAAATAGTGATAAAATATCACCAATTAAACCATCTGATAGAATTAAAATCTATGTGATAGAATTAAATTCTATTTGAGAAATATTTTTCCTGATCTTTCTAATATGGAAAGATCTTTCTCGAACAGAGAATTCTTAGATTTAAAATCTAATGGTGATAAAATATCACCAATTAAACAATCTGATAGAATTAAATTCTATGTGGGAAATATTTTCCTGATCTTTTAAAAATAAGAAAGATCTTCTCTGTTAAACAGAATAAAATTTTATGTTAGGAAAATATCTTTCTAATCTTGTTAAACCAACAAGATATCCATATGATAGAATAAAATTCTATGTTAGGAAAATATCTTTTTAACCTTGTTAAAAAAAACAAGAAATTTTCTCTGTTAAACAGAGAGCCTTTGGATTAAAAATCTAACGGTGAATAAAATTCACTGGTTGATCTTTAAAATCAATTTGATTAATTATGAAATCAATTGTGATCTCTTAATAAAATATTTCCTCCAACAGATTGATTTTTCTCTTCTCCTATAAATATGAGCAAAAATATTAAATTTCAAAGGAGGAGACACATATATATGGAGGAAACACCCCATAAGTTCCTGTAAAAAAATACAGAAGGCTCTTGATTGTGACAGCGGCGGAACAGCCGTTATATATATGTTATGATATACGTTCTACTTTATCCTTTACTTATCGTAATCAAGACGATGTCGCTTGATAGCTAACCGGTTGAGTACGTGTCGTCCACTGGGAGATGGTATGTTTTCGTTTGTGTTTTAGATGAGTCAATTAACGAATGCATATGTATGTTCAATTCTATCATAAATATTCGTATTTTATGTTCAAGTAAACTTGTTATGGTTAAGGTTGGTTAGTAGAGTTAGCATTAGTCTTGTACTTATCTTTTACCATTCTTGAAATGATTTTGGGATAATCGGAAGTAGCGGGGATTAGGAGGACATAAGAATGGTATTTGAGAGTTTGAGCAAGCTTTCCAATGCTGAATCCATTCCTAGTGCCCCTTGTCCGTCCGCTACATGCTAATATTTCTAACCCTAGGCCAAACATACGCAACCATGTATCCAATTAGGTCACAACTACATGTCACGTTGTTGTGCGCTTAAAGGACTTCTCGACTTAGGTTACGACTATATGTCACTTATAGCGCGCATAAAGGAGGGGGTTGTGTTTGTTTGGTTTAGGTTCATTTTAAGGTGTTTGGTAAAGAGAAAAACAAGGGAGTTTTCCGTCCCTCATGCTAACCTTCCTTAGCACTAACTGTAGGGGTTTTTTCGTCACTCCATTGAGATGGGAATACGCGTCGCTTGTCAGGCACATACAGATTCCCCCTGCCTAAGGTAAGCCGAGGTATATTGATTGTGGGGATCCGAATCTCCGACAGCTGCGAACTAAGCTGCCGTTAATTACCCTTCGTTTTTGGAGCGAGAGAACCTCCGATTGACGGGTCAAACTGGTCATGCGAACTCAATGTTCCGTGTGCGTATGTGTGTTTTGAGGGTTTTTTGGATATATCGGGGGCCTCGCAAGAATTTTTTTTAACGAGGGACGTGTTTTGAGTGTGAAGTGTATGGTAAACGAGGGGTGAGTAGCATCCTAAGGATGCGTGGGCGCCGGCGCCTCACGCGCCTGGCACGTGGGCGTCGGGCGCCTGCAAACAGAAGGGGCTTAGCCCCAGAATTAGGAGTTTAGCCCCAGAATTAGGAGTTAATCCCCCGAAAGGATTTTGAGTGGAGTTAAACTCCCAAAAGATTTTGAATGGAGCTAAACTCGTAAAACGATTTTATTTATGGAGTTAAACTCCAAAAGATTTTGAATGGAATTAAACTCCTAAAAAGATTTTATTTATGTAGTTAAACTTCAAAAGATCTTGACAAATGGAGTTGAACTCCTAAAAATCTTCGAAGATGATCAAAAGGGGACCCCTTTCTTCTCCACTTTAACCCTGGATCTTCTTTTGAGCTTGAATCTTTCCTAAGTGGGTTTTTTGAAGATGGGTCTCCTTCTTCCTCCTCTCTGTTGATTGGATTTTGGAGAAAAAAGGGTGAGACTTAAAAATCTCCCCTTTTGAATATTTGATGGAAGATCCGAGCTCCCCTTCAAGGGTTTTATGGTGAAAAACTGTTTGTTTTTGGAAAAAGAAGAGTTAAGCTCTTGATTTAATTCAAAAAAGGGGAAGAAGGTTTAGAACCTTGAATAAGAAGGAGTCACAGATACCCTAACTTTTGAGGGGAATGAATTATTGTCCTTTATTTCATTATCATGTTGTCTTATATAGGCTTACAAATTTACACATAGCCCCTTGGGCTTTACAAAATGGCATTTTATCCATCCCATGCCTCATGTGCTCATTTCTTTTGCACATGAGCCATGGGTTTTACAAAATTTTGGCTTTATGCCTTTTTTTTACATTTATTCATAAAACTTACATCAAAATTATTTATTACATAATTTTCATTTTAGCATGGGAGAGGCCGGCCGCGGGACTCGACTTGGGCATGGGCCCACTTGACCTGAACTTGGGCCCGCTTACTTAGGGTTGATTTTGATTTTGACTTGGTCAATCAAGGTGTAATTTTTGACCCCAACACTAACAAGTGTGTAAATTATTCACACATTAAAAGAAAAATGAAACAAGAAAGAAGAAAAGAAAGAAAGGAAAATACGGTTTTAACAAATGGTAGTAAGCTAACTACTTGGGCCATCACCTAAGTAAGGGACTCTATTGAGTATCATGGCTTGAAAGTACGGTTTAGAAAAGAAGAAAAATAAAACAAGAAAAGAAAACCAACAACTACTTTAACAATAAGTAATAAAAGTTACACTAGGAATTAAAATTACAATGTAAGAAATTAAAAATACAAGATATAACAAAAGAAACTCTCATCTTCATTAATCTTCCACTTAAAAGCTCTTACAACAATTTTATGGAGAATAGATGAAGAAGAAGATGAAGATACACACTAAACTATACTAAATCCTAGAAAAGAAAAGCATTCTTGGTTTGGCTCAAAACTGGAGTATTTATAGGCAGAGAAATGAAACCGTAGGGCCATATTATGAGCCCATGTATAATTATCAAACTACCCCCAAAAGTTGGTCGGGAGAAGACATGACATAGCCGCGGAACCACCGCTCAAAAGCCATATTGGCCACGGTTCCATGGTCCTTTGGAAGGCTTGATGCATCATTTTTCTTGGGCTTTCTCATGTTGCATTGTTCTTCTGTTTTACATGTTCAAAATTGCAAAATGGTTCCAACATATCTTTAGATTTTCGACAGTCCAAAATGGCTACTCATTTTGACTTTTGGCCTTTATCTCCTTGAGCTTCGCGCACTTCTTGGCCTTTGTGCTGCCCCTCTCGTGCTCTGTGCTTGTCCAAGACACGAATGACCGCTGTTATTTGTCTTGTATCTTGAACCGGTAAACGGTACTGGACGGGTGTAGATGACCGGAACCTGGATTTTACCTGTTTTTGGCAGATGTTCTGGATTTTGGCATAACCGTGAAGATTTTGCGTGATTTGCGTTATTTTGGACTCGGAACCTGTAACCTGTAATCATGTAGCAAACACGGATCAAAATCATCTATCTATAAATAAACGAGCAGAAAAATGGGCAGTATTAAATGCAATATTCTTGTGTGAACAAATACCCCCAAACTTATCTTTTGCTCGTCCCGAGCAAAACTATTTATTTTCAAAAAGTCCTATGCTCACTTTCGTAGGTATCACGGTTGCACTTAGTTAGTGCAACAAGCCGTTAAACCTCTAGGTGTCCTTAGTAGAAGGAGTGTTGTCTCCTGAAGGTTTTCAATGGATACTACCCATAAAATACCGTCAAGCTAATTTCATAAGTTAACCTTAATTATAATCCTACGGTTTAGCATCTAAGTTAGAAACTCTATCATTCTAAGTTAGAAATATCCATCCCTTATTTTTCACGCCTCTTATTTATTCAACCTAAAATTCTATACGTTTTGACAGTTTAGAAAAATCTCGGTTTCTCTTGAGTTTTTCTTCTAAAGCGCAGTCTCCAATCCATAATATTTATCATCTTTACGGAAAACATAAGACTTATTCTTTATCCCTATCTTTCTTCTAAATATCGATCGTATATCCCTACGTGTGTGTAAATTTCACCCATACACTCAAGAATTCAACTCAAGCTATAGTACTCTTGCCCTAATACATAATACTACTTCTTTTCATTAATGGTGGACGGATTTGCTCACACACATTTCATGCGACTATTACTGCTTTCTGAGGCACTAATCAGCTGATTACTGAATGTGTGAGCTTATTAAAGCATAAATAGCAGTTTCCAGATCTTGTAATTTATTTATTTTTTGTCTTTTCAAGACCGGATATATTTTTCAATGATGCTCTTTTGATGGTTAGCTTTAAATACCGTTTTTTCATACTAGGCTTTCAGGCAAGAGTATTTCTAGGTATTCTCTACTATCCCAAGTTTCAAGGTGCGTGTAAGTGCAGTTTGTAGGATATATACTTTCTGAATTTGGACTTAAGAATAAAACTATTTTTCAGACTTATCCTTCAATAAAGCTTTCGATACTTTCCCTTCATCTCGACTTAACTCAAGAACTGAACTTAAGATTATTTACTTTTTAAAAAAAATTGTAAGGACGTATATTTATCAAGGTTAAACAGAATGAAGGTTATTTTTAGGGTTTTCAACTCCCGAGCGTAGAATTTAGTTATTTCTAACGTATCAAACTAAATTTTCGGAATAAAAATCTAAGTTACCCTACTAGCTAACTTGACGATAAAGTTTTTATATTTTTGTAAATTTTTTCAATCATTGTGGGTTTTAAAATAAGTATGTAAATGCAAAATATACACATGAATGCGAAGATAGAAGGCTTACCGAGCCCCCAGACTTAAACTTGACAGTTTCCTCACTGTCATGCTACAACAAGACGGCTAAAATTGTTGAGGGGTCAAAATCTGTTGGTGTTGTCCTGTTTTTTGTGTTTTTTTTATAAAATAAAAAGCAAACAAAATATATATACATAAAAAGGTCCCCCAAAACTTAAGTGAAACAGTGTATCTACTGTTTAAGCGTTAAAGTTCAGAGTGGGGAGGGGGGAGGGGGAGAGAGAACGTCATCAATCTATACAAGGCCTTACACATGCCAAAAGTTAATTCCAACCATTCAAAAAATTTATCGTGATAATGCAACAGTTGGAGAAACAACGTGTGGAGAAAAGAAATGAAGAATACACGAGACCGTGCGTGGATGGAAATTGGATACGGTCTCGGTGGAGGAGACGAATGGCGGAGGGGAAAAAGAAATGGAATACAAACTTGAGGGTGGAAATTGATTGAATAAATTAGTACAGTTTATAATGATTGAAGTGTAAAAATAGATTGTACTAATCTATCAACATGTTGAGAAACGGGGTCAAACCTCTCAAAATTCGTAAGAAAATATGGGCCGACCGAACTTGGTGAACCAGACATAAGAGATGAAGGTGACAGGTTGTCGTGCAAGATGGAAATAATGGAAAGGATGGAGGGAAGTGATTGAGAAATGGTATCGGTTAAACGTTCAGGAGGGTGTGCACAGTCAATGGAAGGTACATGATGAATTGAAAAATCCGAATCATCTAATAAAACTGGTTCATCCTCAATACTATCCTTAAAATCTTCCTCAAAATTCAGCCCATCCATGCATTTATCATCATCAATAATATCCAGACGCATATGGGGTTCGAGAAAAACAGTTAACGGTTCGGGATGATGCCCACATGGATGTGAAAAGACATGATGAATTGATGAGAAAAACTCATCCAAAATTGTGAGTTCATCATCCAAGTTATCCCCAGCGTCAATATTTTCAATCAAATGAAAGTTAAACTTCTCAGACACCTCATCAAAAGCATGGTTTTCAATCAATTATGGTTCTAAAGTGGAGGTGTAGAGATCAAAGGGATTGGCATTGGTTTCACTTAAAATGGACCCTTCACAATCGGGCAAATCAAACACTATATAGTCGCACAACTCATCAAACGTTCTATCTTCAATTGGTGAATCATTTGGAGCAGCCGATAAAATTTCAAAACTGGAGCTGTGGAATTCAATTTGGAATGGGTAGATTTGATTTGTAAGGGTGTACTGCTCACTTTCACTACTTAAATCCTCAAATTGTCCCATCGCTGCATCATACATTGGAAAATTTTGAGCTGGTTGGAAACTAGTTGCTAGTTCGTTAGGTTGTATGAGGGCGGCCATGGATGCATTCAATTCCTCTATCTGGTGGCACGACACTATCCGAAATTCTTCCAATAACTATTCAAGACTGGACATGGTTTGTGAAAGGGTTTCAGTAAAAAAATTCAAATTCGTGTGGATACGTGAAACTCCTATAGTGACGATTAGAAGAAATATCTAGGAAATGTGTAAAAGTCGGGTATGACTGATAGGAATCGGATGGATGTGAAAAATGGACAGAATTAGGATCAATATTATGATAAGAAGGTGATTGGAATTTTTTTTCCTAACGAATTTGGAGTGGTAAAAAGAGTGAAAGATCGGCTACGAGATTGTTCAATTCTTTCAGCAATGGACATGGGTTTCGGAGTCGCAACATGACTCTTAGAAGGGGTATCAACATGAGAAGGTGTGAAAGTTTGATATGGTTGATACAAAGTGCAGTGCGGTGTCCAATTGTTGGTTCTAGAAGCGTCTATCCGATCTCTCAAAGAAATTTTGGAAATGGATGGATCGTTCGAAGTTCGACCAAAGTAAGAACCGTAAGAAGAAATATTTGGTTGTGGCTACCAAAGTTTAGCAAGAGTTGGTCGTTTTGGGGTACCCATGTTATGAAAAAAGTGAAAGGTAGAAGGTGGGCGAATTTTTTTAATATAATTTTTGAAATTTTTTGATTTTTTTTAGAGTTTTAAGATTTTTGAAATTGTTTGTTTTGGTTTTTGAAAAAAAAAACGGAATTATGGGACTAAACTTTACACAAGTACAATCACAATCACAATATGCACAAACAATAACTAGAGCTAGAGTCTTTAAAGTCTAACTAGACAGCTCCTAGACTTTCAAGTGACAAGTTGCAGGATAACCCTTGAATCACCTCTTCACTGCAAATTGTAGCCAGGTAAGCACAAGTGAGGTAAGGAGGGTTCCGCTCACGAATCACCGTGAGACGGGCCTTTTAAAATTACCTCCTCACTTGTCTAGCTTAGGCATCACAAATTCAAGTTTAGATAAACGACCGATTCCTCGCAACCTTCACTTGTCCTAAATGAGCACGACAAGTCCTTAAAGGTTTGGTCTAGATATTTTTTATTAACTTAAGATAATGTGTATGCTTTTGGTGATTTGTGGGGTCTTAGGAAGGGTGATGAAATCCCCACCCAATTTTAATTGGTGTTATAGCCCCTTAATATCCGTATTATTATATGCAAAATGATAAACAAGCCAAATCTAAAACAACAAAAAATTTATTTGGCGGCGGCGTAATTTGTGCAAAGAAACATGCAGAAAGTACAATCCAGTGGAGTTTACAGAGGATTTTGGAGAAGGAGAAGGGGTACAAAAATTTTAAGGCTCAGAAGCTATAGGAAGACCGCGGAACCGCCGCCGTTTTCATTATTTGACCGCAGATGCGCGGTGGAATGGTTGGATTGGGGCTTCAAATTTTCTCTGTGCTCTCCTCTCTTTCTTCTCTTCAGTTTCCAATTTTCTGTTTCTTGATTAGATCACTGTACTTGCTCTAGATTTGTCTGCACACTTGCACAAAAAATATCAAAAAGAAAAAAATGGATATTTTATTTTGCTGTTTTTATTTTTATTTTTATTTTTTTATACAATAATTAACACGAATAAAAAGAAAGAAATACGTTATCGTCTCCTCTGTAACGACGCCAGTTGATTGTGACAGCGGCGGAACGGCCGCTATATATGTTATGATATGCATTCTATTTTGTTCTCTACTTACCGCAATCAAGACGGTATCATTTGGTAGCTAGCCAGTTGAGTACGGGTCGTCCACTGGGAGATAGTATGTTTTCGTTCCTGTTTTAGACGATTCAATTAACAAATGTATATGTATGTTCAATTCTATCCTAAGTGTTCATATTTTTTGTTCAAGTAAACTTGTTAGGGTTAAGGTTGGTTAGTAGAGTTAGGATTAGTCTTGTGCTTGTCTTTTACCATTCTTAAAATGATGTTGGTATAATCGGAAGTAGCGGGGATTAGAAGAACATAGGAATGAGATTTGCGAGTTTAAGCAAGTTTTCTAACGCTAAATCCATTCCTAGTGCCCCTTGTCCGTCCGCTACATACTTATTTCCACCCTAGACCAAACATACGCAACCACGTATCCAATTAGGTCACAACTACATGTCACGTTGTAGTGTGTCCAAAGGACTTCTCGACTTAGGTCGCGGCTATATGTCACTTATAGCGCGTCTAAGAGAGGGGGTTGTGTTTATTTGGTCTAGGTTCATTTTAAGGTGTTTAGCGAAGAGAAGCACAAGTGAGTTTTCTGTCCCTCATGCTAACCTTTCTTAGCCCTAACAAATGTGTAAATTATTCACACATTAAAAGAAAAATGAAACAGGAAAGAAGAGAAAAAAGAAAGAAAAATACGGTTTTAACAAATGGTAGCAAGCTGATTACTTGGGCTCTCACCTAAGCAAGGAACTCCATTGAGTATCATGGCTTGAAAATACGGTTTAGAAGAGAAGGAAAATAAAATAAGGAAAGAAAACCAACTACTTTCACAACAAGTGATAAAACTTACACTAGGAATTAAAATTGCAATGCAAGAAATTAAAAATACAAGATAGAACAAAAGAAACCCTCATCTTCATTAATCTTCCACTCAAAAGCTCTCGTTACAATTTCATGGAGAATAGATGAAGAAGAAAAAGAAGATACACACTAAACTATACTAAATCCTAGAAAAGAAAAGTATTCTTGGTTTGGCTCAAAACCGGAGTATTTATAGGCAGAGAAATAAAACCCTAAGGCCATATTCTGAGCCCATGTATAATAACCAAACTACCCCCAAAAGTTGGTCGAGAGAAGACATGACTGTTCCCGCCAAAAAAAATTTTGCGCAAAAGAGCCTAAGGTATCTAATGGCAGCGATACGTTTAAGAAAATGTGAACCAGTATTTTCCGGGCTGCATTTTGACAAACTCGCGAATTAGAAACAGCTAAATTCTGATGGTATCGAAAGCGTCTCGAAAAAGCCTTCGATTTGATATATTATGGGCCTCATAATTCATCCGGGATCAAAATTTATGAGGCATCACGTGCCTACGCGTGATCGGGGGTCACGTGCAGATACGTGATGGGTTCCTAAGCTCTTAATTAATAGAATTAAATTTTAATCAAATAATCAATCAGTGGGGTCACGTGCCAACACGTGATGGGCCTTTTAAACCCACTAAAAAGAATTAAAAGTATAATAAAATAACAAAGAAAAACCCCAATGGGGCATCACGTGCTCACACGTGCCAAGGGTCACGTGCCGACACGTGATAATTTCCGAGTGCTTTAAAAACAACAGAATTAAATTATGGCTAAAAGCTTAAACAGTGGGGTCACGTGCTCACACGTGATAGGCATCTAAACCTTCTGAACTAATAGAATTAAATTCTAAATTAAGGAAAATCAAAAACCCTAATATTTATTTAGATCTTTCCAAACAAAAAGATTGCGCTCTGTAAAGAGGAGCACCGTTGGATTAAAAATCCAGTGGTGATTAAAAATCACCAATTTATGGAATGATTTTATACAAGGAAAGATTTCCCTGAAATTCACCAAGAATAACGAACAGAATATCTTCTGGATTAAAAATCCAATGGTGAATAAAATTCACTGAGTGATCTAAAAGATCATGTTGGTTACAAAATCAATTAAAATCTTTCAATGAAAGATTGACAAAACAAATTGATTCTTTTCTTTCTCCTATAAATAGGAGCCAAGAAGAGAAGAGAGGGGGATCTATTTTTTTGGGAAATATACAACAACAGAAAGAAAAGATAGGAGAATTTAATTCTCAAGAGAGAAAAGAAGTTCCTTTCAGAGAAAAGAAAGCCTAGATGAGAAAGGGGAAAGAGATCTAAGCTCCATAAAATAAAAGAGAATTTAATTCTCAATTTAAGAGTTTAACTCTTCTGAATAAGAACTTAGTTCTTCTTTTGGTTGAAGATCTGCAGAAGCAGATCTCCCCACAAGTTGAGAATTTAATTCTCATCGGGGAGATTTTGCCATGCAGATCCAAGACCTAGAGGGAGAATTTGAGTTTAAGGAATTTGATTCCCCCAAATTCATAGGAATTTAATTCCTCCAAATAAAACTAGGGTTTAACCCTATATGCGAATTTAATTCTCCCAAATTCATAGGAATTTAATTCCTACAAAAGAAACTAGGGTTTAACCCTACATAAGAATTTAATTCTTCCATATACATAGGAATTTAATTCCTCTAAACAAAATTAGGGTTTAACCCTACCAAAGAATTTAATTCTTAAAACAAGGGACTTAAAACTCTCCATGCACGTAAAGAAATCAGTACCCAATCTGGTCACGTGGCAACACGTGACCCTCCCTCTCAATGATAAAAAGAGAACGAACAAGACTAGGTCGCATGCCCCCATGTGACCCTTAAACAGACTCCTCAAAATGAGAAAGAACAAAGCTTGGAGGCAACGCCTCACGTGCTCACACGCTACCCTAAAAAATGAAGGGAATAAAGCCAAAGGCAATACTGATTCAGGGTGCCCTCACGTGTCCCCACGTGACCCCTAACAAATCCTTTTAATATCCAGTGCATGGATACCCATCACGTGCCCACACGTGATGGCCTGAAGAGTAAAAGTGTTTAACACTTATTTGAATATTCTGAGAAGAAAATAAAGGAAGTCTGGCCCCATTCTCAGGCGCCTCACGTGGCCCCACGTGACTACCTCATTTCTAGTGTTTAACACTACTTTAAGTGCTTCGTCCCTAGTGTTTAACACTATTTTAAGCGCATCACGTGGGAACACGTGATCGCCAAATATCCTCTAGTGTTTAACACTATTTTAAAAACCAAGCTTAGCCTAAATTGGCCAAGTTTTCCAGAGGCAAATCTCCCCTTCAACTGAACCTTAAAATCCAGAGCTATAATGAATGGTTAGTGTTCAGCCAAAGACAAAATATTGTCAGAGCCCCCAAACCCCTGTTTAGCATTGCTAAATAATGAGGGGGCTGAACCCAGACAAATGATTCAACAGTCCAAACAAAGGTCCAACATTTCGAACCTAATTGGACTTAGCCCAAGTTGGCCATAAGTCCTCAATTCAGATTTAACTGAGCCAATGTGCTCATAATCTAATTAGTTGATCTTAGTTCCAAATTGGACTACTGATTTCCCAATCAATTTTGGTTCAAGGGTACATATCTTCACTCCTCTGATATTTATCGTTGTAATCCTTCAACGTTTTCAGAGAGGTGATGGGTCTCGATAACCAATCATTCCACGGACTGTGGAGTCTATTTAAACCCACGGACTATGATGTCCTTAACCTCGGGCTGTGGGGTCCCTTTAAACCCACGGACTATGATGACTTTAACCTCGGACTGTAGGGTCCTTAAGCCCATGGACTATGATGTCCTTAACCTTGGACCACCATGCCCTTAAACTGGTAATCGACCGCAATGTCCCTAAACTAAACAATAGAGTCCAAATTCTCTTTTGTTGGATCTAAATGATCCTGTTAAGCTGATCTTAGCCTAAAATTAGACTAACGTATCCTTAACAAATCGTTAAGTTGATCTTAGTCTAAAATTAGACTAAGGTGTCCTTAACAGAATGTTGAGTTGATCTTAGTCTAAAATTAGAGTAACGTATCCTTAACAAACGTTTAAGTTGATCTTAGTCTCAAATGAGACTAACGTGTCCTTAAACCCAACCCTAAACCCAAATCTAAGAAGATACGGATTTGGACTAATCCACGCCCTACGGGCGACGACATAAATTAGTCTCCGTATACAATCCACGGGCAACCAAAAACAAAACAAACACCCACGACACGAAGTGACCATCTGGAGAAGGAGAAAGTGGTTACCGCGATGCGGTAGCGTAATTAACTGCAGGGGCTTGTGCCTGCAGGGAAGAGCGTCCCCACAATAAAACCCCCCTCAAATGAGGGGGAATCTGACGAAGTCTGCTACATCGGCCGCATCCGTTTAAACCTTCGATACACGGTGCCATAAATTAACTTGGCATCTTCGGAGAGGTGGACAGATAGCACCAATTAGCATCTGCCCTCGGAATTCAGGCAAGACGGACCTACGTGGTCCCGTCTCCGTGTTTCGGCGGGGAACAGATTCTAGCACGCCCGGTAGGACCTTTTCCTCTTTCCACTCCACACTTCGTGTGTCGTGTCTCGCGAACGAATTGCGGTTTTAATATGGTTGCCCTTGGGTTCGAGATACTAAGATTTGGTGTCTTGCTCCGTGCAGAAAATGAAAGATCAATGGCTTCTACCTGCACAAAATGCTCCAGCTGCAATTGCAACTCTCGTTCCGCCTCATCTGGAGGTGTAGCATACGGGCCTCAAGCGGCCTCCCTTTTCACAATGCCGGTAGAGCAGGTAACGCAGGCTACCACCGGATTATTCTTTGGGACCATGCTCCCACCGATGAGCTTCAACGCCCCTGTACCATTGCAAGAAGCTCCAAAGAGCTCGGTCTTTAATCGGCTCACAACTACTGCGACCCCTCTCAACGGGTCGTCCAGCTCCAACGCCTCAGTCTTTGACAGACTGGGCCAAAGCTCATTTGGGCCCATGAAGAAGCCCGCGATACCAGAAAGGGTTATCCCTAAGCGGATAGCCATTCCTGCTCATGAAGTCATCAAGGCGGCTTCTCCTGCTAAAGGGTCGGTCTTAACAAGACTGACCGTTTCAGCTCCGGTTCCAGGCGAAATCGTTAAGGCTGCTTCCCTTGCTCGGAAGTCTGCCTTCGATAGGGGGCAGGAGGAAGTCACCACTACAGCTGAGACAATCCCAACGGCTCGACACGCTCGACGTCGCCACTGGCACCGAGTAAGGAAGGCTGGGGGCAACTCTCCTTCTGGACTAACTCCGCCGGCTCCAACGGTGGAAATCGATATTGCTGTTCCAACCGGGAACCGCTTTGAATTACTTAACAGGGTGCGCAGGAATTCGCCAACTGCCGTGCTAAAAAAGTCTCCTCCGGCTGTTGAAAAGATCACAAAGGCGAAGCCGGAGCAGCCCCCTCAGCGGCTGTCCTCTAAAATTTATAAAGTTTGGCGACAGGTCCGGGACTCCGTGATAGATCAAGACTATCTCCGCCGACAGAAAAAGAAGAAGGTTCGGCAAGAAAATGATCACCCTGTCAAGCCATAGAAGGCGACAGCTACTTGGGAGCCCACTGCAATGGCCCCCTTAACTTTGACCGCCCATAAGAGGAGAAGGCCGGAGAAAATTCCTATGTCTGCGACAAATGTCAAGGGCACTGAGCCTAAACGCCCTAAGCCTGGGGGCATGGTGGTGCATACCGTCTATATGGCATCCGAAAAAGAGGATAGACGTATCTCTACGGGCCATCGACCGCTCACCAGATCTGTAACAAAGGCCCAGGAGTAACAACAGAAGCTCCAGGAAATGCTCACGCAGATGGCCGTACTCACAGGGCTAAAAGAAAGCCCGGAAACGTCTTCAGAGCAACGTTAAGAACAAGAAACTGATACCGAGTTCCTCCGCAGAATCCTCGAAAAGAAGGACAAAGAGGCAGCGGAACAAGCGACCTACATAAAATGAATGGCCCTTCTATTCCAAGATATGGTGGGGATGATGATCCAGCCGGACCCTCTAGCTGAAGACCCTCCGATTATCATTGAAGACGACAGAGGGGAGTCATTGAACCCTCCTCCGGCTCTTTCAGCAGCCAAGGAGGAGACCATCTCCAAGGCCGCTCTGGATGACTATATTGCTCAGCAAATACGAGCTCATCAGGCGAATGAAGCGGCTGGGCAGATCGTTAAGACTGGATGACCCTATCCGGGATGGTATGACCAAATAAGGTACCCGCCAGGATATACAATCCCCAAATTCCATGTATATAAGGGGAGGGGAAATCCGCATCAGCACGTCACTCAATTCAGAGCCTTGTGCGGCAACACTGGAGTGATGACAAACTGCTACTCCGCCAGTTCGTCGGCAGCTTGTCAGAGACGGCGTTCGAATGGTATTCGGAGCTCCCCAATGAGTCCATCAAAACCTTTACGGAGATGGAGCTGCTATTCACCCAGCGTTTCGCAAGCGCTAGCGAACGCACCCCAATCACGGCATTGATCAATGCCAGGGTGAAACCTGGAGAAACATGGGTTCAATATGCAATACGGTGGTGAAATTTATGGTCGAAGTGCGAGCAGCGCATCGAAGTAGCGCCTGCGGTGGGCATGTTCGTAGGTACTCTTGATCCGCAGGCAATCATCTCTCAGTTCATGATGTTTTTCAAGCCCACCACCTTCCAAGCCTTGATTGACAAACTGGCCCAAATGGACCAGATGGGCCATAGACCGTCCTCCTCAAAGACGGATCCTCGAAATGAAAGTGGAAAAGGGAAAGCAGAAAAGGGAAAGCAACCTTCATCGCCAATACTCAGCAGCAGCCGAGCAACTCAAAGCCGGCTATTCGCCAAAACAACGTGCGTCCACGCCCATCCCTCGAAGAGAGACTGGGACGTCCTTACTCATTTCCCCAGGATAAAACGAGGAGACTGTTCGAGCTGGCAGTGCGCAACAGACTCATCAATCTGCCGGATCCAAAACGTCCGTTGCAGCCAGGCGATGTCAACAATCCTAATTACTGCCCTTACCACCAAACAGTAAGTCATCCAATCGAAGATTGCTTCGTCTTCAAAGGCTGGATTAAGGACCAATACCAACAAAGCAAATTCGCATTATCCGAAAACTGAAAGGTGAACCCGCCACAACCTCACGCCCCTAAAAAGGTGGACATGCCGGGGGCATTGTGCTCGTTGATAGAGAAAGCTCCGTGGACCGAAAAGTCCGTAAACTAGAAATTCGCCTCAAATACGGCAACGGTGGACCGCAATGTCCTAAAACTTGCAACGGATCGAAATGTCCCTAAACTAACGATGAACCGCAATGTCCTAAAACTTGCAATTGAACGAAACGTCTATAAACTACTACGGACCGCAGCATCCTAAGGCTGACGCAAAAAAAAACAAAACCGGTACGTCCATAAGCAAGATGGGCAGGGATGAAAACCCGAAAGGGCTCCGTGAGTAAAAACAGCAGGACCACCGACGATGTTTGTGAAAACCCGAAAGGGCGCAGACTCGTTTAAAAAAAACGGTACGTCCACAAGCGAGATGGGCACGAATGAAAACCCGAAAGGGCTCCATGAGTAAAAACAGCAGGACTATCGGCGAGTTTTGTGAAAACCCGAAAGGGCGCAAACTCGTTAAAAGACACTTGCAAGGTCCTCTCGACCCTGTAAGGAGAAACCACCTGCGTGAGATCCTTACGACTCACAAGGGAGAAATACACTTAGGAATCCTCACGATTCCTAAGGAGAAATTACACTTACGAGATCCTCACGACTCGTAGGGAGAATTCCCCCTTTGAGACCCTCATGGCTCATAGGATTCAAAAGTCTTAAGCTACAGGGATCTGAACCTGTTCTTAAGCGGCCACCACAACCTCCCATGCTGCCCTACAAGCGGCTCAATGCTGACCATTGTATACAATCCACGAGCACGAATAAACATTTCCCTAACAAAGTCTCATCCGTGACTGGGGATATATTTGCACAGTGAACCCCCCTTGTAAGCCCTCTCGACTTATAAGGAGAAAGCACTCTTGTAATATCCTTACGACTTATGAGAGAACACACACTTAGGAATTCTCACGATTCCTAAGGAGAAAAAACACCTACGAGATCCTAACGACTCGTAGGGAGAAACACCTTTATGAGACCCTTACGGCTCATGAAGTCAAAAGCCTTAGTCGACGGGATCCTAACCCTGTTTGCTAAGCCACCTTTGTTCGACATCGACAGAGGCAAATGATGATTCTCTCCTGGCAATATTCCAGTTGTAGCGGTGCTGATGCTGAAATCGGTGTTTAATTCCAAGCTTGCAGCAAAAAGCCAGCGAATTACAAATGCATACGAAATAGCCGAAATGATGGGGTAACTTGCAAATCAGCAAGTAAAAATGTATGCATACAAAAATAGCCGAAATGATTGGGTAACTCGCAATGAAAAGCAGCGAGTAAGAATAAAACAAATAGCCGAAATGATTGGGCACTACGAAAAAATACCCGAAATGATTGGGCAATCGCGACTTTCGCGATATAAAAGCTAAAATGATAGAGCATCGCGGGAAGAAATTAAAAAAAATGAAATGAAATGAAACTCTTGCTCTGCAGGTGAGATCACATCGATCCCTGTATACAATCCAGGGGAGCAAACAATGAGGGAACCATATAATCCCACCAGGCTCCATCAGAAAGAGAGCCAAGTCTCGACGGTCACATCTGCATCCCAGAAGACCAACAACAGCGTGCTTCCTTATGGAAGCAAGGCACGGAAGCGATACAACAAAACGGAGCCGCGGCATAGTCCCTAGTTCCAAAGTTTAACGGCAATATCTACAGCCTAAGAATCAGCAACGGTGATCTTCCTTCCTCCAACAGGATTCGGACACGCCAAAGCAAACGAAGCGAAGGCCAAATTCCTAGCTTCAGGGTCTTGAAGGTAACTCATATAAAACCTGGAAGACTACCGGAGATCATCCCACATGGAGTGGTCACCACCTCGACGTTCGTCTCGATACAGCAGACGAGATGTCACTACAGCGTCCTTCCTCCAACAGGATTCGGACACGCCAAAGCAAACGAAGCGAAGGCCAATTCCCAGCTTCAGGGTCTTGACGGTAACTCATATAAAACCTGAAAGACTACCGGGGATCATCCCACATGGAGTGGTCACCACCTCGACGTTCGTCTCGATACAGCAGATAAGATGTCACCACAGCATTCTTCCTCCAGCAGGATTCCGACGCGACAATCAAACAACGTAGCCACGACAAAATCCCTAGTTCCAAACCTCGACGGTTCACCAACAACCTAGAGACAACCGCGACATTCGTCTCGATACAGCAGACGCAATACCAGCAAACGAAGCGAAGGCCAAATTCCTAGCTTCAGGGTCTTGACGGTAACTCATATAAAACCTGAAAGACTATCGGAGATCATCCAACATGGAGTGGTCACCACCTCGACGTTCGTCTCGATATAGCAGACGAGATGTCACTACAGCGTCCTTCCTCCAACAGGATTCGGATATGCCAAAGCAAACGAAGCGAAGGCCAAATTCCTAGCTTCAGGGTCTTGACGGTAACTCATATAAAACCTGAAAGGCTACCGGAGATCATCCCACATGGAGTGGTCGCCACCTCGACGTTTGTCTCGATACAGCAGACAAAATGTCACTACAGCGTCCTTCCTCCAACAGGATTCAGACACGCCAAAGCAAACGAAGAGAAGGCCAAATTCCTAGCTTCAGGGTCTTGATGGTAACTTATATAAAACTTGAAAGACTACCGGGGATCATCCCACATAGAATGGTCACCACCTCGACGTTCGTCTCGATACAGCAGACGAGATGTCACCACAGCGTTCTTCCTCCAGCAGGATTCAGACACGACAATCAAATAACGGAGCCACGGCAAAATCCCTAGTTCCAAATCTCGACAGTTCATCAACAACCTAGAGACAACTGCGACATTCGTCTCGATACAGCAGACGCAATGCCAGCAAACGAAGCAAAGACCAAATTTCTAGCTTCAGGGTCTTGACGGCAACTCATATAAAACCTGAAAGACTATCGGAGATCATCCCACACCAGCGCGGAGTGGTTATGACTCATCGGGGCTCCCTAAACTGAGCCTAACCTCAAGTAAAAAGCGGCATGGCAAAATTCCTAACGCTTGCTCTTCCAACGGTCAAACTGCCTAGGAAGATTGCTTGAAGACGTCTTGTCCAGCCCTCGAAAGGATCAGAGACACGACAGTCGCAAGGCTACTCGAACAACAAGATTGCCAATCGAGGAATACATCAGCCAATGCGACGGTACGACGGGCAAAACCCTAGTACGACAGACCCTAACGGACCTCTGTCGTAAAGAGCAGAGGTTAACTGTGACGTTAGGACATTCTTGCGAGACTCTTTCGATTCGTCTCAACCCCAGGGAAATCAGTGTCCTTGGCAACCTCCTCGATTCAGGGAAATCAGTGTCCTTGATGAGAGCATCTCGATTCGCGTCGACCCACAGAGAAATCAGTGTCTCTGCAGGAATATCTCGATTCGTCTCAACTCCGAGGAAATCAGTGTCCTTGGCAAATACTTCGATTCAGGGAAATCAGCGTCCTTGACGAGAACATCTCAATTCGCTCCGACTCGCAGAGAAATCAGTGTCTCCGCAGGAATATACGACGTCAGCAAAGCGGAGCCGTGGCAAAGTTCTTAGTTCCATGACTCGGTGGTGCACAGACAACCCAAAGTCAACCCCCGACTTCCCTGTCAAAGCAATTCTTTGATTCGGGAGCAAGTCAATTCATCAATTACTTACGGGTCCTCTCGACTTGTAAGGAGAAAATTCTCTTATGAGATCCTTACGATTCTCAAGAGAAAACGCACTTAGGAGTCCTCACGACTCCTAAGGAGAAAATACACCTACGAGATCCTCACGATTCGTAGGGAGAAAAGCCTTTGTGATACCCTCACGACTCATAAAGTTGGAAAGTCTTAGGCAACAGTCCTAACCCTGTTTCCTAAGCCATCGCTACCTTATAAAGAGTTCAAGATGAACTGTTATCTACCATCTATGGGCCACACTTGCCAAAGCTACATGCCACTGAAATGGAGAAGTTACTAATGAGCATATAAACTACTTCACGCCAGAGTAAAATATAAAGAAATAGAAGGGTGCGGCTTATGGAGCTGAGGGTTTGGAACGATATCCCTTAAAAGTCGAGATTTGAGTCAATGATAAATGACGACGCTTGTGTCCGCTCGTTATCTTCTCAGATCAAGACTCTGAAAATTATATACCAACCCGAAACGCTATGAATTACTCTGCACTACTTCACCCACGTATATACTTATATGGGCAAAGTATTGGGGGGCATTTGTTCCCGCCAAAAAATTTTTTGCGCAAAAGAGCCCAAGGTATCTAATGGCAGCGATACGTTTAAGAAAATATGAACCAGTATTTTTCGGGCTGCATTTTGACAAACTCGCGAATGAGAAATAGCTAAATTCTGATGGTATCAAAAGCGTCTCGAAAAACCTTCGATTTGATATATTATGGGCCTCATAATTCATCCGGGATCAAAAGTTATGAGGCGTCATGTGCCTACGCATGATCGGGGGTCACGTGTAGACACGTGATGGGTTCCTAAGCTCTTAATTAATAGAATTAAATTCTAATCAAATAATCAATCAGTGGGGTCACGTGGCAACACGTGATGGGCCTTTTAAACCCATTGAAAAGAATTAAAAGTATAATAAAATAACAAAGAAAAACCCCAATGGGGCATCATGCGCTCACACGTGACCAAGGGTTACGTGCTGACACGTGATAATTTCCGAGTGTTTTAAAAACAACAGAATTAAATTCTGGCTAAAAGCTTAAACAGTAGGGTCACGTGCTCACACGTGATAGGTATCTAAACCTTCTGAACTAATAGAATTAAATTCTAAATTAAGGGAAATCAAAAACCCTAATATTTATTTAGATCTTTCCAAACAAAAAGATTGCGCTCTGTAAAGAGGAGCACCGTTGGATTAAAAATCCAGTGGTGATTAAAAATCACCAATTTATGGAATGATTTTATACAAGGAAAGATTTTCCTGAAATTCACCAAGAATAACGAACAGAATATCTTCTGGATTAAAAATCCAATGGTGAATAAAATTCACTGAGTGATCTAAAAGATCATGTTGGTTACAAAATCAATTAAAATCTTTCAATAAAAGATTGACAAAACAAATTGATTCTTTTCTTTCTCCTATAAATAGGAGCCAAGAAGAGAAGAGAGGGGGATCTATTTTTTTGGGAAATATACAACAACAGAAAGAAAAGAGAGGAGAATTTAATTCTCAAGAGAGAAAAGAAGTTCCTTTCAGAGAAAAGAAAGCCTAGGTGAGAAAGGGGAAAGAGATCTAAGCTCCATAAAATAAAAGAGAATTTAATTCTCAATTTAAGAGTTTTAACTCTTCTGAATAAGAACTTAGTTCTTCCTTTGGTTGAAGATCTGCAGAAGCAGATCTCCCTACAAGTTAAGAATTTAATTCTCATCGGGGAGATTTTGCCATGCAGATCCAAGACCTAGAGGGAGAATTTGAGTTTAAGGAATTTAATTCCCCCAAATTCATAGGAATTTAAATCCTTCAAATAAAACTAGGGTTTAACCCTATATGAGAATTTAATTCTCCCAAATTCATAGGAATTTAATTCCTCCAAAAGAAACTAGGGTTTAACCCTACATAAGAATTTAATTCTTCCATATACATAGGAATTTAATTCCTCTAAACAAAATTAGGGTTTTAACCCTACAAAAGAATTTAATTCTTAAAACAAGGGACTTAAAACTCTCCATGCACGTAAAGAAATCAGTACCCAATCTGGTCACGTGGCAACACGTGACCCTCCTTCTTAATGATAAAATGAGAACGAACAAGACTAGGTCACATGCCCCCATGTGACCCTTAAACAGACTCCTCAAAATGAGAAAGAACAAAGCTTGGAGGCAATGCCTCACGTGCTCACACGTGACCCTAAAAAATGAAGGGAATAAAGCCAAAGGCAATACTGATTCAGGGCGCCCTCACGTGTCCCCACGTGACCCCTAACAAATCCTTTTAATATCCAGTGCATGGATACCCATCACGTGCCCACACGTGATGGCCTGAAGAGTAAAAGTGTTTAACACTTATTTGAATATTCTGAGAAGAAAATAAAGGAAGTCTGGCCCCATTCTCAGGCGCCTCACGTGGCCCCACGTGACTACCTCATTTCTAGTGTTTAACACTACTTTAAGTGCTTCGTTCCTAGTGTTTAACACTATTTTAAGCGTATCACGTGGGAACACGTGATCGCCAAATATCCTCTAGTGTTTAACACTATTTTAAAAACCAAACTTAGCCTAAATTGGCCAAGTTTTTTAGAGGCAAATCTCCCCTTCAACTGAACCTTAAAATCCAGAGCTATAATGAATGGTTAGTGCTCAGCCAAAGACAAAATGTTGTCAGAGCCCCCAAACCCCTGTTTAGCATTGCTAAATAATGAGGGGGTTGAACCCAGACAAATGATTCAACAGTCCAAACAAAGGTCCAACATTTCGAACCTAATTGGACTTAGCCCAAGTTGGCCATAAGTCCTCAATTCAGATTTAACTGAGCCAATGTGCTCATAATCTAATTAATTGATCTTAGTTCCAAATTGGACTATAGATTTCCCAATCAACTTTGGTTCAAGAGTACATCTCTTCACTCCTCTGATATTTGTCGTTGTAATCCTTCAACGTTTTCAGAGAGGTGACGGGTCCCGATAACCAATCATTCCACGGACCGTGGGGTTCATTTAAACCCACGGATTATGATGTCCTTAACCTCGGGCTGTGGGGTCCCTTTAAACCCATGGACTATGATGTCCTTAACCTCGGATTGTAGGGTCCTTAAGCCCATGGACTATGATGTCCTTAACCTTGGACCACCATGTCCTTAAACTGGTAATCGACCGCAATGTCTCTAAACTAAACAATAGAGTCCAAATGCTCTTTTGTTGGATCTAAATGATCATGTTAAGTTGATCTTAGTTTAAAATTAGACTAACGTATCCTTAACAAAACGTTAAGTTGATCTTAGTCTAAAATTAGACTAACGTGTCCTTAACAAATCGTTAAGTTGATCTTAGTCTAAAATTAGACTAACGTGTCCTTAACAAACGTTTAAGTTGATCTTAGTCTCAAATGAGACTAACGTGTCCTTAAACCCAACCCTAAACCAAAATCTAAGAAGATACGGATTTGGACTAATCCACGCCCTACGGGCGACGACATAAATTAGTCTCCGTATACAATCCACGGGCAACCAAAAACAAAACAAACACCCACGACACGAAGTGACCATCTGGAGAAGGAGAAAGTGGTTACCGCGATACGGTAGCGTAGTTAACTGCAGGGGCTTGCGCCTGCAGGGAAGAGCGTCCCCACAATCAAAACCCCCTCAAATGAGGGGTAATCTGACGAAGTCTGCTACATCGGCCGCATCCGTTTAAACCTTCGATACACGGTGTCATAAATAAACTTGGCATCTTCGAAGAGGTGGACGGATAGCACCAATTAGCATCTGCCCTCGGAATTCAGGAAAGATGGACCTACGCGGTCCCGTCTCCGTGTTTCGGCGGGGAACAATGACATGGCCGCGGAACCACCGCCCAAAATCCATATTGGCCACGGTTCCGCGGTCCCTTGGAGGACTTGATGCATCGTTTTTCTTGGGCTTCTTCGTGTTGCTTTGTTTTTCTGTTTTACAGGTTTAAAATTGCAAATTGGTTCCAAAATATCTTCAGATTTTTGAAAGTCCAAAATGGCTACTCATTTTAGCTTTTGGCCTTTATCTCTCTTGAGCTCCGCGCACATATTGATCTTTGTGCTGGCTCTCTCATGCTCTATGCTTGTCCGAGATACGAATGACCGTTGTTATTTGTCTTGTCTCTTGAACTGGTAAATGGCACTGAACGGGTGTAGATGATCGGAACCCGGATTTTATCTGTTTTTGGTAGATGTTCTAGATTTTGACATAACTGTGGAGATTTTGCATGATTTGCATTATTTTGGACTGGGAACCTGTAACCTGTAATCATGTAGCAAATACGGATCAAAAGCACATACCTATGAATAAATGAGCAGAAAAATGGGCAGTATTAAAAGCAATATTCTTGTGTGAATTGCTCTCCAAAAACTTCCACAAAATAACAGAGAATTTAATTCTCAATAAAGAAGAAGATCTTCCTCCTCTCAAACCCTAGATAAAGAAAAAAGCAGAGATCAAAACATTTTCTTTACCCATCATACCATATCTAAGGGTTTAACCCTTTAAAAGAACTTAGTTCTTTCTCTGGATTTGATGATCCACAAGGCAAGTCTCCTACAAGTTGAGAATTTAATTCTCAGTGGAAAGATCTTTCTCTTGAGAATCACAGATTCGAGAAAGAACAAGGTTGAAAAAGACATGAAAGGAAGAACACGAAGAAGATGGAGTTCATAATACTCCAGAATCTTAGTTCCCTCATAAATCAAGAACTTAGTTCTTAAAGAACCTGATCCCAGATCCTCAAAACAGTGATTTTGGTGATCGTTAATGGTCAAAATGCCATTAACAGAAATTAAACCTCTTTAAAAACATGAACAAAAATTAAATCTCTAAGGAGACAACGCCTCACGTGATACACGCCTGAGCGTACAAAATATCTAAGGATTCAGCGCCTCACGCGATACACATGTGAGCACCCAAAAGACTCCCTAAAGGATTCAGAGCGCCAGAAAAGACTGGTGCTTAGCACTATTTCAGCGCCTCACGTAATGCACACGCGAGCACCGTATGACTGAGTGCTTAACACTACTAGGTGGTATAGAAACCCAATTTTAGCCCAAATTGGCTAAATCTGTGAAGCTTAAGCTTCTTCTTAGATCAATTGAGTCCATATGCTCGTGATATCCAATTGGATCTTAGTCCCACATACGACTAATAATCTTTCATCAATGATATCTAAGCTGATCTTAGTCGCATATACGACTGTTCCCTCATAAAAAATATATATATAAAAAAGGGGGAGAAAGAGGAGAAAATTCCCCCCACAAATAAGCCTTACGTGTTAAACACGTGAGTGCCTATATGCAACGCATATAGACACTGCAGTTAAAACAACTATAAGCTAAATAAGCCTCACTGTTAAACACGTGAGTGCCTATATGCAATGCATATAGGCACTGCAGCTAAAACAACTATACGATAATTGAGCCTCACGTGAGCGCCTATATGCAACGCATATAGGCGCTGCAATCAAAATAAATATAGGCTAAATATGCCCCACGTGTTAAACACGTGAGCGCTTATATGCAAAGTATATAGGCGCTGCAGTTAAAAAAACCCAAAACAAATGGGCTAAAAGAGCCACACATGTTAAATACGTGAGCGTCTATATGCAAAGTATATAGGCGCTGCAATCAAATAATTGGCAGGCCAAACAGACCTCACGTGTTAAACACGTGAGTTTTCTTGCAGCATTCTAATGCAAAATAGAATTAAATTCTATATGGGAAATATTTTCCATGATCTTTCTAATATGGAAAGGTTTTTCTCTGACAGAGAATCTTTGATTTAAAATCCAATTGTGATAAAATATCACCAAATGAACTATCTGATAGAACCAAATTCTATGTGGAAATATTTCCTCGATCTTTCTCAAACTAGAAAGATCCTCTCTGTTAAATAGAGAACTCATGGATCAATGATCCAATGGTGATTATAAAATCACCTACTGACCATCTGATGGAATAAAATTCTATCCTAGGAAAAATATTTCCTAATCTTGTTAAACAAACAAGAAAACTTCTCTGTTAAACAGAGAACCTTTGGATTAAAAATCCAACGGTGAATAAAATTCACCAATTGATCCAAAAGATCACCTTGGATTGATCATGATCTCTCAATCAGATATTCTCTTAACAAATTGATCTTTTCTCTTCTCCTATAAATATGAGCAAGGAGATTAAAACGAAAAGAGATAAAGGAGGAAAAAATGGAGAAGAGAGAGAAATCCCCAGAGGCTTAAAAAAAGAATATACAGTGAGCTTTTGAGAAAAAGGAGAATTTAATTCTCAAAGAAAAGACTTCCTTTCTTAAAATACTAGGTAAAAAGAAAACACATCTCATTTGCCTCTCTAAGGGTTTAACCCTTTATATAAGAACTCAGTTCTTTTCTCTGGTTGAGATTTGCAGAAGCAAATCTCCCCACAAGTTGAGAATTTAATTCTCATCGGGGAGATTTTTCTTTGCGAGATTAAAAACCTAGGGGAAAAGAACTGAGTTAAACGAAAAAAGAATAACAGGAACATATGGAAATTTAATTCCTCTATAAAAAAAACTAGGGTTTAACCTTATAAAAAGAACTTGATTCTTACAAAACAAAGGAGAACTTGATTCCTCAGTTCAGAAGACGATGATAATCTGAGATCTTCCGAACCCAAATTTTAATGACTAGAAATGTCATCAATAAGAGATCAAAATCTCTAAGAAAACAGAAAAACAGCATGTTGACTCGTTAGTGTTTAACACTATTGCGAGGCCTCACGTGTTCTCCATATGAGTACTTTTAAAAAATAGGTGACTCGTTAGTGTTTAACACTATCATGAGGCCTCACGTGTTTTCCACGTGTGTGCTTCTAACGAACAAAAAGAACAGACGAGACTACCTTACGTGTTTCCCACGCGAGTGCTAAAGAGAAAAACAAACAGAAGGGAAAGAGAACAAAGGCACTCCATAGGGCAGTCACATGTTTTACACGAGAACCCTAATTAAATGCTTAGCACTTCTGTAAAAGGGGAGGGAAATAAAACCCAAAGGGCAGCGCCCATATTTGGGGTGCCTCACATGTTCACACGTGAGCGCCTCCAGAATTCAGTGTTTAATACTAATCCAGCGCCTCACGTAGGATATACGTGAGTGCTGCATACACCAGTGCTGAACACTGTTGGGTAACTATGGAGACTCAATCTTAGCCCAAATTAGCTAAGTTTCCCGAGGTTAAACCTCTTTGATTTTAAATCAACCGAGCCTATATTGTTCATGATTCCCCAAACTGATCTTGGTCCCAAACATGACTAATGATCTTTTAACTGATAATATCCAAAACGATATTCATCCCACATCCCCTGAGGAAGTCTTAGTCTCAAAATACGACTAATGATTTCTAGGTTCACCGTAATCCCTTTTCCCTCAAATACGGGATTTGGTTTAAGGGTACATCTCTCCATATTTCTGATATATGCCGTTGTAATTCTTCAACGTCTTCAGAGAGGTGGCGGGTCCCGACAATCGACAACTCTTTGGTGCATTTCCAAACCGACGTGCACACCTCAAATTAGACCGCTCCCCAAACTGGGTGCATTCCATATCACCATTGTTCATCCCGTCACGTAACAAATACACATCCGCGCAAGATGAATAAGAGACCGAAATGTCCTTAAACTAATATTCACCTCCAAAATGGCGATAATGGACCGAAATGTCCTTAAACTAATATTCGCCTCCAAAATAACGATAATGGACCGAAATGCCCTTAAACTAATATTCACCTCCAAAATGGCGATAATGGACCGAAATGTCCTTAAACTAAAACAATAGAGCCCGAATGCTCTTTTGTTGGATCTGAAATAAAAACGATCCTAAAACCTTATTAAGTGGATCTTAGTCTCAAATTGGACTAACGTATCCTTAACAAAAACCAACCGAGCCCCGACCACTCACATACATTTAAGTCGATCTTAATCTCAAACCAGATTAATGATTCTTAAATCAACACAAACCCAAATCGAAAAATATATGGATTTGGACTAATCCACGCCCTACGGGCGACGACATAAATTAGTCTCCTTATACAATCCACGAGCAGCCAAAATAAAACAAACACAAACACGATACGGAGTGAACTTCCAGAGCAGGAGAAAGCGGTTATCGCGATGCGGTAACATAATTAACTGTAGGGGCTTGCGCCTGCAGGGAAGAGCGTCCCCACAATCAAAAACCCCTCACAAACGAGGGGGAATCTGATAAATTCTGCTACAACGGTCGCATTCGTCCAAACCTCCGATATATGGTGCCATAAATCAACTTGGTATCTTCGCAGAGGTGGACGGATAAATCCAAATAGCATTTGCCCCCAGAATTCAAGCAAGACAATCCATCCCAGTTCGTCTTTGTTTTCGGCGGTGAACAGATTCTGGCACCCCCGGTGGGACCTTTTTCTCTTTCCACTCCACACTTCTTGTGTCGTGTTTCGCGAACAAAATCATGGTTTGCTATGGTTGCCCTTGGATTTGAGGTACTAAGATTTGGTGTCTTGTTCCTAGAGAGAAGAAGTGAACATCAATGGTTTCTAACTGCTCTTGCAACAGTAACTCCAGCTCCGTCCCAAATGGAGGAGTGATTTACGGGCCCAACGCGGCCTCCATCTTTTCAATGCCGGTAGGGCAAGTTACACAAGCCACTACTGGATTGTTCTTCAGGGCCATGCTCCCGCCAATGGGTTTCAGCGCCCCAGCGCTGCAAGACAAAGCTCCCAAGAAGTCGGTCTTCGATCGACTCGCAAGCACAACAACCCCTCTCAACGGGTCATCCAAGTCCGATGTCTCAGCTTTCAACTGGCTGAGCCGAAGTTCAGACGTCTCAGTCTTCAACAGGCTGAGCAAGAACCAAAACGGGTTCGCAAAGAGGCTCGTCGTATCTGAAGGGGTTGTCCAAAACGGATAGCCCTCCCAACACCTCTGGCAGGTGAAGTCGTCAAAGGTGCTTCTCCTACCAAAAGATCGGTCTTCGAAAGATTGGTCGTTCCACCCCAAACCCTGCCACGGACGTCGGTTTTCAACAGGTCAACAAAGCTAGGGGCATAAAAAAGCCGCTTACAAAACTGAGGCAGTCCCGTCTGCAAAACACGCTCGACGTTGCCACTGGCGCCGAGTGAGAAAAGATGGGGCAACTCCCCTCTGGATTCACTCCGCCAGCTCCAATGGTGGAAATTGACGCTGCTGTTCCAACCGGGAACGGCTTTGATTTGCTTAGGAGGGTGCGAAAGAACTCTCCAACGGTGATGCTGAAGAGATCGCCCCCACCTGCAGAAGCTACGGTGTAGGCGAAACCGGAGCGCCCCCATCAACGGCTCTCCTCCCAAATTCACAGGGTCTGGCGAAAAGTCCAGGACTCTGTGATTGAGCAGAACTACTCTCGTCGACCGAAGAAATTAAAGGCTCGGCAAGAGAAAGACCATCCCTTCATCATACAACGAGGGGTGTCTTTTACACAGGTGCCTGTTACAACGGCTCCTTCAACATCGACCTCCCACAAAAGAACGAGGCCAGAGAAAATCCCACTGCCTGTGGCAAATTCCAAAGGTGCTGGACCCAAACGCCCCAAGTCTGGGGGCATGATCGTGCATACGGTCTACATTGCTTCCGAGAAAGAGGAAAGTCGTGCTTTTGTGGGTCATCGGCCGCAAACTTGGTCGTTGAAAAAAGCTCAGGAGCAACAACAAAAGCTCCAGGAAATGCTGATCAAAATGTCAGCACTTACCGGACAGAAAGAAAGTCCAGAATCAACATCTGAACAGAGCCAAGAGCAGGAGACCGATACAGAGTTCCTGCGAAGGGTGCTTGAAAGAAAGGACAGGGAGGCCGCGGAACAAGCTGCTAACATAAAGCAGATGACGCTTTTGTCCCAAGACATGGTTGGAATGATGATCCAGCCAGAACCTCCAGCCGAAGATCCGCCGATAATCATCGAGGATGACAGAGGGGAAACATCAAACCCTCTTCCGGCTTTATCAACAGCTAAGGAGGAAACAATCTCTAAAGATGATCTTGATGACTATATTGCTAAACAAATACGAGCACATCAAGCTAGTGAAGCGGCTGGCTAAATCGTCAGAACCGGGCGACCGTACCCAGGCCGGTATGATCAAATCAAATACCCGCCGGGATATACGATCCCTAAGTTCCATGTGTATAAGGGGACGGGCAATCCCCACCAGCACGTCACACAGTTCAGAGCTTTGTGCGGAAACACTGGAGGCGACGACAAACTGCTGCTTCGTCAGTTCGTTGGTAGCCTGTCAGAGACAGCCTTTGAATGGTACTCGGAGCTCCCAAATGACTCCGTCAAAACATTCACAGAGATGGAACTGCTGTTCACACAATGGTTCGTCAGCACAAGCGAGCGCACCCTGATCACGACATTAATCAATGCCAGGATGAAGTACGGAGAAACTTGGGTCCAATACGCGATCTGGTGGCGGAACCTCTGGTCGAAGTGCGAACAACGCATCGAAGAATCTCCTGTCGTGGGCATGTTCATTGGGACCCTCGATTCTCAAATGATTGTGTCCCAGTTCATGACGTTCTTTAACCCGACCACCTTCCAAGCTCTGATCGCCAAACTGGCCCAAATGGACCAGATGGGCCACGGGCCTTCATCCTCAAAAATGGACCCTCGAAATGCCAAGGGTAAAGGGAAAGCGGCCTTTGTTGCCAACACTCAAACGGCAACCGAGTGACCCGAAACCGGTTGCTCGCCAAAACAACATGCGTCCGCGCCTATCCCTGGAAGAAAGACTATGGCGCGCTTACTCGTTTTCCCGCGATAAGACGAGGAGACTATTTGAGCTGGCAGTGCGTAACAAACTCATTACATTGCCAGACCCACGACGTCCACCGCAACCTGGCGACGTCAACAACCCCAACTACTACTCCTATCACAGAATGGTGAGCCACCCAATTGAGGAAAACTGGGTCGAGGATAAATATCAACAGGAAAAGTTCGTGCTGTCTGAGAACTGGAGGGTGAACCCGCCTCAGAAGCACATTCTCGAAAAGGTGGATACGCCGGGGGCATCATGCTCGCTCGTGGAAGAAGCTCCATGGGAAGTCGTCCTTTCTGCTAAAACTAAAGGAATGCTAAAGGATCTCCAGGCATGTCCGGCAATCAGGTGGAAGAGCCCGCTTGAACCGAAAATCATCGAAGGGATGCTGAAACCTCGTCCCGCGCCAAAAATTATCGACAAAGGGCACAATCCCTAAGTCGAGCCTTCAAAGTCTTCGAAGAAGAAGAAGAAGACCAAGAAACCCGTGCAACCTGCCGAGTATGATGACAAACGCATAGACATACAAAGGTACATTGACGTGCTGGAGGAGTACAACCAGAAGGCGCGGACACCAGTCACCCTCGAAGAGTTCCTCAAGCATATTCTTCAAAACGAAGACTGTGACAACAATGAGGAAAACAACTCATCAGAAGAAACCGATGACTATGTAGCAAGTTGCCACATGGTCTCCCATTCGTCGTTAAATGACGAAGAAGCTCCCTCGGCGTCGGAAAGCAACGCAGAGGAACTGGGGGCAGGAGCGGCGCTAAAATCCCCGGACTGTCAGAAGACCTAATCGATAGGCTGTTAAATAAAGCCTTTCGAAAAAGAAAAGCTGACCGAGAACGCGAAACATCCATATACGAAAAGGCTAAGTGTCAGCGTCGGGATGAAGAATCTACGGCAAGGAGGAGTCATAAAGTACTCCGACCAAACCAAAGCACACCTGCGGCAAACAAGAGCAAGAGCAAGACAGAGAAGCGGTTCGCTAAAGTCCTGTCAGTAGGAATGAAGCTGCCACCTCTCAAAAGAAACACGCTCGGGGTCATAAGCCTCGACGGAGAGGACTCATATCCGAACTACTGCCTATATCATTGGAGGGTTACTCATCCCACCGAAGAATGTAGTGCCTTAAAGAAGTGGTGGCAAGGATACATTGCCCATCAACAACACTTCAAGAGGATGAAGCGTGGAGCTCGTCGACAGCAAAAAAGTTTGACAGGTGCGCATGAGAAAATGACTGGCAACCGTCATATGGTTGATACCAGTTCGGAAAAGGAAAAACTCCAAGTTCTTACCTTCGGGAGCGACTCTGAGGACGAAATGACCATCAGCCCTCTCTTCAAAGACTCCACCTCCAAAAAAGAAGAGGGGGAGAAGAACCGTGGGAACATTCAGTTGCGTAACCGCATGCTGTCTGAAAAGAATCTCGGACCTACAAACAAAGGTTCGAGCCAAAGAGACAAAGGGAAAGAAAAATCCCTGAGGAAATTGCCCTCGACGAAACTCGCCTTATAGAGCAGCAAAACCTGGAAGCTTATAAGTCAAGGATGACGCGGTCATACGAAAAACTGACCAGACCGAGAACATTTCGCCAAGGCGAACTCGTGCTAGTCGTCAAAAGACCTATGATCCCCAACCGTGAAAAATGAGGGAAATTCGAGCCGAACTATGAAGGTCCGTACATCATAGACAAGCTCTACCAAGGTGGGGCCTACCTGCTCATGGATATGCATGGCGAAAGACCCTTCCGGCCAATAAATGGCCGATTCCTCAAAAGATACTACGCTTAATGGGTTACGATTCAGGTCCATGATAGATGACGACGCCTGTGTCCGCTCGCTATCTTCCTGAGTCAGAATCCTGAAAGTAGTACTCGGAAGATCCATTGCCTCGAAAATGATTACCATGGACCACTACGTCCTTAAACTGGCCATAGACCGAGATGTCCCTAAACTAACAATGGACTGAGACGTTCTTAAACTAAAACTTCGCCTCGAATGGCAACACTGGACCGAGATGTCCCTAAACTAACAATGGACCGGAATGTCCTTAAATTAGTGCGTTGCCTCAAATACGGCGATAATGGACCGAAATGTCCCTAAACTAGTGCTCCGCCTCGAACATGGCGCATTACTCCAAATACGGCGATATCCTCTCTTGATATCTATATTGCAATCAAAGCTTCAATGGCGAAGACTGCAACTCAAGTCCCACTGGCTACACAGCAAGTCCAGCAGTGAAGTCACCCCTAAGTCCCATTGGCAAACAGATGGGTCGCAAAATAAAACGGTATGTCCACAAGCAAAATGGTTACGGATGAAAACCCGAAAGGGCGCCGTGAGTAAAAACAGCAGGATCACCGGCGAGCTTGTGATAATCCGGAAGGACGCAATCTCGTTAAGAAAAAGGTATGTCCACAAGCAAAATGAGCACGGATGAAAACCCGAAAGGGCGCCGTGAGTAAAAACAACAGGGCTACCGACGAGTTTGTGAAAACCCAGAAGGGCGCAATCTCGTAAAATTTTCACTTACAAGATCCTCTCGACTCGTAAGGAGAACTCCTCCTATGAGACCCTCACGGCTCATAGGATTCAAAAGCCTTAAGCTACAGGGATCCAAACCCGTTCTTAAGCCGTCGTATCCTCTAAGTTGCCCTACAGGTGGTCCAATATTGGCCCTTGTATACAATCCACGAGCACAAATAAATATAGCCCTCACCTAGTTCCACCAATGGCGCGAAATGTCCCCATATGGTGAATGACACTTGTAAGTCCTCTCGACTTATAAGGAGAAAATACTCTTATAAGATCCTTATAACTTATAAGAGAACACACACTTAGGAATCCCCACGATGCCTAAGGAGAAAATACACCTACGAGATCCTCATGACTCATAGGGAGAAATAACTTTGTGAGACCCTTACGGCTCATAAAGTCAAAAAATCTTAGTCGACAGGATCTTAACCCTGTTTACTAAGCCATCTTTGTTCAATTCAACAAAGGCAAATGATGATTCGCTTCTGGTAATATCCCAGTTGCAGCGATGCTGATGCCTAAATAGGTGTCAAACCCCAAGTCCTCTCAAGGAAAATGATGATTCGCTCCTGGTAATATCCCAGTAGCAGCGATGCTGATGTATAAACAGGTGTCAAACCCTAAGTCCTCTTATGGTAAATGATGATTCGCTCCTGGCAATATTCCAGTTGCAGCGATACTGATGCCAAGGTTGGTATCAGATTCCAAACTCGCAATAAAAATCAGCGAGCAAAAAACATGCATATAAAAATAGCCGAAATGACGGGGCAACTCGCAATAAAAATCAGCGAGCAAAAAATATGCAAATAAAAACAGCCGAAATGTTTGGGCAACTTGCAATAAAAAGTAGCAAGTAAAAAAAAAAAAAATATATATATATATATATATATATATATATATATATATATATAGCCGAAATGATTGGGCACCGCGGATAAAAAGCCGAAATGATTGGACAATCGCGACTTTCGCGATATAAAAAGTTGAAAAGATAGAGCATCGTGGAAATAAATAAAGAAAAAATGAAAATGAAAATTTTCCTTTGCCCTGCAGGTGAGTCCATACTAACCCATGTATACAATCCATGGGTACAAATGAAAAAGGGAACCGTATTTTCCCTCCATGCTCCGTCAAAGGGAGAGCCAGATCTTGATGGCAACATCTATAGCCTAGAGATCATACGTTCCTTCTCAGTGCAAACGCGACGTCAACAAAGACCCAAGGGTCGAATAAAAAAGGAGTCATGGCAAATTCCTATCTCCAAATCTTGACGGTTCATATACAACCTAGAGACAATCCCGACGTTCGTTCTCACTCCAGCAGGATGCAGACGCGACGTCAACAAAGGCCCAAGGGCCAAATCAAAAAAAGAGAGTGACAGCAAAATTCCAGCTCCAGCTCGACGTTCCTTCTCATTCGGCAGGATGCAGACACAACGTCAACAAAAGCTCCAACGAGCCAAATCAAAATGGAGCCATAGAAAATTCCTAGCTCCAAGTCTTGACGGTTCATATACAACCCAGAGACTACCCCGACGTTCCTTCTCATTCCAGCAGGATGCAGACACAACGTCAACAAAAGCTCCAACGAGCCAAATCAAAGTGGAGCCATGGCAAATTCCTAGCTCCAAGTCTTGATGGTTCATATACAACCTAAGGACAACCCCGGCGTTCTTTCTCATTCCATCAGGATGCAGACGTGACGTTAACAAAGCTCCAACGAGCCAAATCAAATTGGAGCAAAGGCATATTCCTAGCTCCGGACTTCAACTGCACTACATACAGTATAGAGGTTATACAGATGTCTACCATACTTCAGCAAAGAAACGACATGGCATCATCAAACAAAAATGAGGCGATGGCAAATTCCTAGCTTCAGGGTCTCGACGGAAACTTATATAAAGCCTAAAAGACTATCGGGGATCATCCCACACCATCGCGGAGTGGTTATGACTCATCGGGGCTCCAAACTGAGCCTAACTTCAAGTAAAAAGCGACATGGAAAATTCCTAACGCTTGCTCTTCCGACGGTCATATAGCCAAAGGAGATTACTTGAAGACATCTTGTCCAGCCCCCGAAGAGATCAAAGACACGACAGTCGCGGGGCTACTCGAACAACATCTTAAAGACTGCATATCGAGAAATACATCAGCCAACGCAACGGTACCACGGACTAAAAACCCAGTACCACAAAACCTAACGGACCTCTGTCGTAAAGAATGGGGGTTATCTATATTTCACGTTAGGATATACCTGCAAGATCTTCTCGACTCATCTCGACTCGTAGGGAAAAACACCTTTATGAAACCCTCACGGCTCATGAAGATGAAAAACCTTAGGCGACGGGGATATCAACATGTTTCCTAAGCACTGTGGCCCTACAAGTAGATCCAAATTGACTCTTGTATACTATCCACGGGCCATATTCTCCAAAGTCCATACCGATGAGGAGGAAAAACCACTTACGAGTGTTAGTTATATGTATGCTCTAGAGGCCATTACTGTATATGAGATGTATATTGTAGTGGATACTGGGACATATATAGGTAGGACTTTCTTGCTCGACATGATAGTACGCTATCTGGTTGCTCTTTATCTTACCATGTATACTTGCTGTCTCTTTATTACATGTTGATAAAGCCCTTAGGACATGTACTCGACTTCCAGGACTATGATGTAGATCATACTAGTGGGGTCTGGGTAGTCTATGAGTACATCCTTCAATGTTCCTAGTCGTGGGAATATCGAGACGGGGCATCGATATTCCAGAGTAGACTAGCGTATATCTTCTCGACCCATGTGATGGGCGATGGATGATCCCATATCCATTGGTGTTTGACATCAGAGACGGTATGCGGGTGCTCAGTGGAGACTGGGTATACTGAACGGACTCGCCGAGAACTCCCAGATGGTATTATACCTCACGTCAGATGGCAGTTCTCTGGTGACACTGGTACAGCTTAGTCTGTTGACCCGAGATCGTCATAGAGTCTTGTGTGTCTCCCACTGTGCTTTGATTTCCACCCTACCACGGCTCTACTGAGGCGTGCAAACAGGTGGTTTTTGGGTACAGTCCCGATTCACATGGAGGCAATGAGCAATAGGAGGGGATTCGTCTCTCCCGGTATTGGGGGTTGATGTTGCGCTATGCTCGACTGGCCATAACTGGAAATCCCTGGCCAGGGTTGCACTGATTTACTGGTAAGTGTTATCAGTAGTTTCATGCTTGTTATGGACCTTACATCGGCATGACTTATCAAGCTGCTGGGGTCTGACGTTTACCACCCCTAGGCGAGATATGCGACATATCAGACGAACAGACCGGACTGTGCGGTAAGTGTTACTGATTGGATTCGCAGGAGTGTGAGCGGGCTTGCTCGTTGATCTTCTGATCGCTCAATACCTGGGTGGCCGTTACGTTTAGCAGACTGCTTGCGGCTTGTGGGTGATTGATATGATCACCGCCTACTGCTGGCGTATTGACGAGTCTTTAGAGTCCTATACAGAGGTTTCCTGGCTCAAGCGAAATGAAATAGGAGCACATATGAGATATGTGCGGGACCGAGAATAATACCAGTATGTGATACTGTATTCTATTCTCGCGATTTGTATCATCGGTCGGTTATATGAGATATAGCCGGGTTACCGAATCAAGTGTTGATTCGATATATTGATACACTTGATATTAGTCGGTTATATGCGATATGACCGGATCATTAAATCGAGTATTGATTTAATGATTTAATGTATAATTATATATTTGATATATTATTTTACATTAACTAGTATTTGTTCACTTAAGATTGATTTTCTCACTTGATGTGCACAAGTTGTATATGTGATATATGTTTGTGCACTAGTTTGTATCATGATTGATGATACATGCAAACTTGGGTGTGTGTATGACCTACACCATATTTGAGATAATGGTTAGGGTTTTATTTATTTTGGTAAAACATAATGGTGGTTTTCTTTGTCTTTTCTTGAAGCTTCATGAAGCTTTCAAGCATCTTTGACAAAGTCCAACCATTTTGTTTTGCATGAGATTTTCATTTACCTAACCATTAACTCAAACTAGGGTTTAGTCTCTACAAAGGTTAACTCACCCATGGTTGCATTATGATATACTTCACTTGATTATTCATTTTAATTAATTCATAATTCGTTCTTTTCTTTCTTCTTCTTCTTCTTCAAGAAGAAGAAAGCTTTCTAGAAAATTATCAAGTGAAGATTTAGAGTGAGAAATCCAAATCCAAAGTGAACCCACTTCCTATTTTATCATCCTCTACTACTTGCCATTTAGTTTAGGGTGTTTTCTTCACAAAGTTCTTGACCTAGTGAAGATGGAGCTTGAGTTTGAGTCTCCTTGACGTAGATCATCTTCGGCCTCGAAGTTAACGACCTAGCCCGTTCATTTCTCCGAGGAAACCGTCACAAGAGTCCGGGATCGCGATGATCGCACCGAAGGGACGTCAACACGGAGCTTTAGAAGTGAAGGACCGGATCTACAAAGGTTGTAATCCCTTTGACTTAGTAGTAAAGTTGTTTGCTTGCTTTTAGTTTCGTCTAATCTCCAGTATACGATCTTGCATAGGGTTGTTCGGCACATAAAATTTTTGATTTTGGCATGGTTGATGCCTTGTAGAACCTTGTTAATGTGCTTAGGAACCCTACAGTGGTATCAGAGTTTAGCTAGAGCTTTAGGCGAAGTCTAGACGAAGTTAGAAATCCGATCGAACCCCGAAACCCTAATCTATACCCTTCTCTGTACATTTTTTAAAACTGTGGATTTTTCCGAATTAAAAATGCTCAGAAAATTAAGCAGGAAAAAATAAGAATTACTGTGAAGTACGGCCCGTCTATATGACCGCGGAACCGTGGCGAAACCAAGGGTTTGGCGGCGGTTCCGCGGCCCAAATTATGACTTAGTCCCTCATACTTCATATATTTATTCTTAGGTCCTTTCTTGTCAATATTTTCTGGGAATTTTTTAATTCCACTCAAGTGCTGAGTTTTCTTAGGGTTGTATTGGGGACTCGTTGATTCGATCGGATAATTTAACTTTGTTTAGTTTTTCCGGGTAATTTTAGAAAGTGTTAAAAAGTTCGACCGGATATCAATAACTCATTTTTTCCCCTGCCGGAAAATTTTCAAGTGTTGGATTTTTCCGTAGTTTAAGAACGTTCTAAGTCGTGTAAGTAACGCGATGGACCCTCTAGAAGACAACAAACCTTAACTCGATTATGTGACCGTCTTGAACTGCCTTTTGAACCTTAGGGTTTGGGGCAGTATGGCGTTGCCACATGTGAGGCGTTGGCTTGACCCTTCTACGGCTGGACCGTTGGTACTGTGGCATGAAATAGATGTTTTTAAACTCCCCTCAAGTGTTGAGAACTATTTGGGAAATCTTGGGTGTTTGATCATTCGATCGTAAAGTTTAACATCGTCTATTTATCTGGAATATGATACAATATTTGGAATCCACAAGTAGTTATAAGATAACTAATTTGAATGTTATAAATCTAGCACTTTAGTCTCAAATGATCGGTTGCCACAGGATTTTGATGCGATCAAAATTCCGACGCAATCACGTAGCGTACGCGGATACTCGCCGGTAAACTTAATAGATAGCCACGCCCCATAGCCCCGACCAAGTGACTGTAGGAGAACCCCGTCGCCAAAAGCATCCGTTCGGGTGCTCGCGGCAGCGGTGTTCCGCCTTAGTGCACTTCGTCGACGGCATCCGGGGGTGCGGCCGTCTACTAAAGTTTGCGACGAGCATTCAATCAGGATGTCGGGAATCTTGTTGAATTGCCCGACTTGATATTGAAAAGAGTTTTCGATAATGAGACTAAAATGCGGGATTTATAATTGTTAGGCATGCGATGTCTAAGGAATTCATTTGATTAGGCATGGGATGTCTAAAGAGGTTGCGGATTCCAACTGTTGTAGTTTTACACTTTCTTTTCTGCGACCGTAAGTGTAATATGTGATATCGCCGGTTTCGTTGCTATATGTCAACGATAATTAGGATGGGCATATTTACTTACGTTGATGACATGTGATGTTATGTGTTGCTGGATAAGTTATATTGGATCGTCGTGTTTGAATAGCCGGGTTTTTTTTATGTGAGATGAGTGTTTTTCTTTTTCATTCATGTAAAAAACTTGTATGTAATATTCTTTTATCGGGGCACTTCCGGGCTGAGGATGATGTCACCATTGTATATTATTTACTTTTCCGCATTAGGATAGACCCAAGGCGGGGAGCACAAGTAACCGGGTTCTAGGGTCCAGTGGGAGACCATCTCGAGGAGTCGAGTCCGGGTCTCCGAACTCTAGAATTGGTAGGGTTGCTTGCCGCTCTCGTAGGGGTCTAGGGGTGTGGGATTGGCTATTCATCACGACCGTAGAATCCATGTTTTATACAGGCTCAAAATAAAATACGGACGTCCTAGTATATCCAATATTTCATATGTTGTTTTCTACTGCGTTATCTGTGATGTGATCATGTGATATGTTCAGATAGATACTGTATATAGTATATATGATATATTATATAGACGTTGCTTATGTTTTACACCCGCGCTAGCCCTGCCCCGCTATGCCGTTAGTTACCTAACCTAACGGTGCATGACGGGACATCGAGACGAATGCGGATGGCATAAGCGTACGTTGTATTTATCTGTGATGTTTAGGTGGATTTAAATGATGGGACATTCATTAATGAGATTAATGAAAGAAAATAAACCTAAAAGATATTGTGGAATCGAATTTCAAAAATCAGGTAGCTCTAGTTGTTGCTTTGCATAGCGGTGTTCCTTGTAGAACATCCAGCTCCTTATTCGATAAGGAAAGAGCCGAGATCCCTTCACCGGGAGTGACCACTTTAGCAATAACTAGCAGATGCTACAACCTTTGGTTTGTCTTTTGATTGCTTTTCTAGTTCTTGCTTTGCATAGTGGTATTGTGTATATCCTGCACCTCATTCGATGAGGAAAGAGCCGAGATCCCTTCACCGGGAGTGACCTTTTTGGCGAAACTAGCAAAAGCCTCAAAAACACTCCATTTTAAAACCATTTGATTCCGCAACGAGATCAAGTTCAAAGCGTTAAAGGTTTTCTTAAAAACCATCCGCAACCCTTCGTCATTTTAGGAAGTAGAGTACTTAGTATTCGTGCTGTGTTTGTTGACCATAGTCAAGGCACAGTGTACGGTAGCTAAGTGATGTCTTCCTACACCGCATATGATGCGATTAGTTAGGACAGTCACGTGACTTTGTTGATCTTAGTTAAGGGTCATGTGGGTGGGTCTAATTAATCACGAAATGACGGGTAGAGCTTGACTAGTGCCTATGATTTGTTGACCATAGTTAAAGTCATAAGTGCTAGGGGTAAAAACCTTTATCGGGAGTTTCAAGTATTGAAATTTGCAATGAGATTGCATACCTTCTATATGATAGTTGGATCCTGATACCCACTGCGAGTAATTGTTACTTCTGGGAGAGTTTTGCACTTTACAATTAGCCGATCAAGTAGGTGTCTAGAAAGGTGTCAATGGGGTTACGCCCCTGGGAAAACGAGGTTTATTTTAATTAGGTCCGTACGAAAGCACGGGGAACCTCCCTCAAAGTACCGGCACTGGCCTGGCTGAAATATTGGCGAACTTGTAGAGTGTAATTAATCCCGGCTAATCTTTCCTTTCAAGGTTTGAAGGAAGATTTGATAAAAACAGTGGGAGCCATCCTGATTAGATAAAATATATAACCAATCTAATCTTGCAAGAGCGCACACAGAGTGTTTTCTTCTATCTCTCTCCAGGTAGCGACCATGTTACGCCTTAATCAAGATAATAATATGGATGTATTGACCGAACCCGCTTGTTATACAGAGCTGGGGAACGTTGGTCCCGCTCTAACTTATAATTGTTATAAGACAGAGCAGGAAATTGGGGATTACCAGAATTTCCGTGCCGCCCAAACGAAGAAAGTGCATGATGATGCATCTTCTTCGGGTGTGTTCATTATATAGAACTGTTTCTCAGTATCCTTTACGTCCTGGGTATGAGATACTGGATCAGGATCCCGCATATGTAATCTGTTACATGGGCTACAGATAGGTAGAGAACTGAGAACGGGTGATAAATTTCAAGAATTGGAAACAGTGCAATTGTTGCAGCCAAAGTGTTGGCAGTTATCACTCTGTATTACCAGAATACACTGATTCTGAACGAATGTTATTAGATACCGGACCTGATATACAACATCATACCAGTTTCTTTATTTACTAAAGAAGGATATAATTTTGTATTGTTGGATAATGTTTTGCACATTTCCTATATCAAGAGTTAATCGGTTCAGGCACATTATCTAAAAGCATATACATTCTAAATCAGACCACAGTTCTTAACGTACAGAACACGCACAAGAGGAAGAGTTCAGAAATGAACGAATCCTTCTTGAGGTATTGTAGACCAGGTCATATCAATGTGACCCGACTAGCTAAAGTTACATTTAGATGCATATTTAAATCAATTTGAATTTACATCTTGTGAA
Source organism: Agapanthus africanus (assembly GCA_030015575.1). Taxonomy (NCBI): domain Eukaryota; kingdom Viridiplantae; phylum Streptophyta; class Magnoliopsida; order Asparagales; family Amaryllidaceae; genus Agapanthus; species Agapanthus africanus. The sequence continues at coordinate 458,165,751 of CM057349.1, forward strand.
ACTTGCCAGTCATGTCACAAAGATAAGATGACCATAACTCTGTTTACTCGAAACAGAGAAAGAGTTAGTAAACTCTTGGGACTGATACATAGTGATGTATAAAGGTCCCCAGTCTACATATGCCAGGACTGGTTCTTTGTACTTCCTTACATTCACTGATGATCTCTCAAGATTCGGACACATGTTCCTGTTGAAACACATGTCTGAAGCTTTTGAGAAATTCAATGAATATAAGTTAGAAGTACAGAACCAAAACGGGTATAAGTATTATGTCCTATGATGAGATCAGGGAGGAGAATACTTGTGCATGGAATTCCTGGACTATTCCAAACGAGAATGAGATTTTCTCTCAGCATTACTCCTCCGTATACACCACAGCACGTAAGTGTATCGGGGTGGAGCAATCGCACCATATAAGATATGGTGTGCTCTATGATGAGTACTACTGAGTTACCTATTTCCTTTTGGGGGTTGTGCACTTGAGAAGCTGCATACCTATTGAATTAGATTCCAATCAAATCAGTGCCTACCACTCCATATGAGATATGGTATGGGAAGAGCCCATCTCTTAAGTAAGTTAAGATTTGGGATTGTCCGGCCTATGTCAAATGCAAAATCCGGACAAGATCGAGGCAAGGTCAGTTCTGTAGAACTGGAAGGAGTTCCAGCCATACAAACTACAGCTGTTGATTTGAACAGAACCAAAGGATTCAATAGTCCCCGACGAACCTCAGCCTCTCCGCCGATCTGGTAGGGTTCCTCATCCGCCTGAGAGATACTTCGGTTTCTCGATGACAGTGGGAGCGAGGATTGCATCATGAGATGATGACCCAACTAGTTTCGAGCAGGCCATCAAGAGTGGGGACTTTGTAAGAATGGCTGGATGCTTAGCAATCTGAGATGGAATCCATGTACACCAACAAAGTATGGACTTTGGATGCTATATCTGAAGGGTTAAATCCCCATCAGGAGAAAGTATATCTTGAGAAGATTACTTGGTGTAGATGGAAAAATTGAGACTTTCAAAGCTAGACTTGTTAAAGGTTTTCGTCATCGACCAGGCATGGATAATGATGAAACCTTTTCCAGTGGCTGTGCTTAAGTCCATCCGGATCCTACTTACCATTGCTATATACCATGATTACGATATCTGGTGGTTGGGTGTCATGACTGCTTTTCTAAATATTGATTTAGAAGAGAGCGTTTATAAGTACACAGCCAGAGGGCTTCGTAGACAGTGGGAGCAGCGAAAACGTGTGCAAGTTGCTTTACAGAATAAAGCAGGCATCGCGGAGTTGGAACGTCTGTTTTGATGTGGTAGTCAAAGAGTTTGACTTCATCAAAATAGTAGATGAACCTTGTGCATACAAAAAGGCAGTGGAGAGTAAGGTGGTCATCCTCGTTTCGTACGTGGACAACATACTCATGATAGGAAAAGAGTTTCCTATGCTACGCACGGTCAATCTCCTCTTATCACAAGGATTCTCCATATAGGATCTATGTGATACCTCCTAAATCCTAGGTTTTATATCTATGAGATAGATCTAAATGGATATTAGGATTCTCACTAGGTGTAGTGAGATGGTATCAATCGATCCTGGGGAGAATCACTGGAAAAGTTCCAGGGTGATAAGGACGACTGAATGTCAGTCACAGGCATTGTCTTTACCCTCAGTGGAGGGACGGTATGTTGGAAGAGTTCCAAGCTAGATACCGTGGCAAACTAGAAGATAAAGGCTGGTGACATCGCTATCAAAGATACCACCAAAGAGGCAGTTTGGGTGTATATTGGTTCATGAGATGAACTAGGTTCCTACCATTGTGTGACAATGGAAGTGTGGCTTTAGCCAAGGAACCCCGGTCCCATCAGTGACCCAGATATATTCTGAGGCAGCATCACCTGATCATGGAGATAGTTGATCTCCAGGATGATCGAGGCTAGGAGAGTAGACTCAGAGGACAACACGGCGGATCCACTCACAAAGGCCTTTTCCCAGAGAGAGACTTATATGGGATGGTTGAGTATGAGATACTGCAACCACTGCTAGAGATGGCCCTAGTGCAAGTGGGAGATTGTTAGTTATATGTATGCCCTAGAGGCCATTACTGTACATGAGATGTATATTGTAGTGGATACTGGGACATATATAGGTAGGACTTTCTTGCTCGACATGATAGTACGCTATCTGGTTGCTCTTTATCTTAACATGTATACTTGCTGTCTCTCTATTACATGTTGATAAAGCCCTTAGGACATGTACTCGACTTCCAGGACTATGATGTAGATCATACTAGTGGGGCCTGGGTAGTCTATGAGTACATCCTTCAATATTCCTAATCGTGGGAATATCGAGACGGGGCATCGATATTCCAGAGTAGACTAGCGTATATCTTCTCGACCCATGTGATGGGCGATGGATGATCCCATATCCATTGGTGTTTGACATCAGAGACGGTATGCGGGTGCTTAGTGGAGACTGGGTACACTGAACGGACTCGCCGAGAACTCCCAGATGGTATTATACCTCACGTCAGATGGCAGTTCTCTGGTGACACCGGTACAGCTTAGTCTGTTGACCAGAGATCGTCATAGAGTCTTGTGTGTCTCCCACTGTGCTTTGATTTCCACCCTACCACGGCTCTACTGAGTCGTGCAAACAGGTGGTTTTTGGGTACAGTCCCGATTCACATGGAGGCAATGAGCGATAAGAGGGGATTCGTCTCTCCCGGTATTGGGGGTTGATGTTGCGCTATGCTCGACTGGCCATAACTGGAAATCCCTGGCCAGGGTTGCACTGATTTACTGGTAAGTGTTATCAGTAGTTTCATGCTTGTTATGGACCTTACATCGGCATGACTTATCAAGCTGCTGGGGTCTGACGTTTACCACCCCTAGGCGAGATATGCGACATATCAGACGAACAGACCGGACTGTGCGGTAAGTGTTACTGATTGGATTCACAGGAGTGTGAGCGGGCTTGCTCGTTGATCTTCTGATCGCTCAATACCCGGGTGGCCATTACGTTTAGCAGACCGCTTGCGGCTTGTGGGTGATTGATATGATCACCGCCTACTGCCGGCGTATTGACGAGTCTTTAGAGTCCTACACAGAGGTTTCCTGGCTCAAGCGAAACGAAATAGGAGCACATATGAGATATGTGCGGGACCGAGAATAATACCAGTATGTGATACTGTATTCTATTCTCGCGATTTGTATCATCGGTCGGTTATATGATATATAGTCGGGTTACCGAATCAAGTGTTGATTCGATATATTGATACACTTGATATTAGTCGGTTATATGCGATATGACCGGATCATTAAATCAAGTATTGATTTAATGATTTAATGTATAATTATATATTTGATATATTATTTTACATTAACTAGTATTTGTTCACTTAAGATTGATTTTCTCACTTGATGTGCACAAGTTGTATATGTGATATATGTTTGTGTACTAGTTTGTATCATGATTGATGATACATGCAAACTTGGGTGTGTGTATGACCTACACCATATTTGAGATAATGGTTAGGGTTTTATTTATTTTGGTAAAACATAATGGTGGTTTTCTTTGTCTTTGCTTGAAGCTTCATGAAGCTTTCAACCATCTTTGACAAAGTCCAGCCATTTTGTTTTGCATGAGATTTTCATTAACCTAACCATTAACTCAAACTAGGGTTTAGTCTCTACAAAGGTTAACTCACCCATGGTTGCATTATGATATACCTCACTTGATTATTCATTTTAATTAATTCAAAATTCATTCTTTTCTTTCTTCTTCTTCTTCTTCAAGATGAAGAAAGCTTTCTAGAAAATTATCAAGTGAAGATTTAGAGTGAGAAATCCAAATCCAAAGTGAATCCACTTCCTATTTCATCATCCTCTACTACTTGCCATTTAGTTTAGGGTGTTTTCTTCACAAAGTTCTTGACCTAGTGAAGATGGAGCTTGAGTTTGAGTCTCCTTGACGTAGATCATCTTCGGCCTCGAAGTCAACGACCTAGCCCGTTCATTTCTCCGAGGAAACCGTCACAAGAGTCCGGGATCGCGATGATCGCAGCGAAGGGACGTCAACACGGAGCTTTAGAAGTGAAGGACCAGATCTACAAAGGTTGTAATCCCTTTCACTTAGTAGTAAAGTTGTTTGCTTGCTTTTAGTTTCGTTTAATCTCTAGTATACGATCTTGCATAGGGTTGTTCGGCACATAAAATTTTTGATTTTGGCATGGTTGATGCCTTGTAGAACCTTGTTAGTGTGCCTAGAAACCCTACAACGAGTCCTCTTGACTCGTAAGGGAAAAATTCTTTTATGAGATCCTTACGACTCTCAAGAGAAAACGCACTTAGGAGTCCTCACGACTTCTAAGGAAAAAATACACCTATGAGATCCTCTCGACTCGTAGAGAGAAAAGTCTTTATGAGACTCTCACGGCTCATGAAGTTGAAAAGTCTTAGGCGACAGATCTAAACTTGTATTCTAAGCCATCGCTACCCTACAAGGAGGTCCAAACTGACTCTTGTATACTATCCACGGGCCACATTCGCTAATAAAGTGAAGAAACCACTTCTGGGTCCCCTCGGCTTGTAAGGAGAAAATAGTTGCGTGAGATCCTTACGACTCCCAAAAGTGAAAGACACTTAGGAATCCTCTTGAATTTTAGGGAGAATACGCACCTATGAGATCCTCACGACTCATATGGAGAAAAAACCTTTTTAAGACCCTTACGGCTCATGAAGATGAAAAAGTCTTAGGCGACAGGGACCTAAACCTGTCTCCTGAGCCATCAATTCTATGGAGATGCATAACTTTGCACTACCTAACCCACGTACATATCTACGTGGGCAAACTAGTGGGGGGCATTTGTTCCCTCATAAAAAAAATATATATAAAAAAAGGGGAGAAAATTCCCCCCACAAATAAGCCTCATGTGTTAAACACGTGAGTGCCTATATGCAACGCGTATAGACACTGCAGTTAAAACAACTATAGGCTAAATAAGCCTCATATGTTAAACACGTGAGTGCCTATATGCAACGCATATTGGCACTACAGTTAAAACAACTATAGGCTAATTGAGCCTCACGTGTTAAACACGTGAGCACCTATATCCAACGCATATAGGCACTGCAATCAAAACAAATATAGGCTAAATAAGCCTCACGTGTTAAACACGTGAGCGCCTATATGCAAAGCATATAGGCGTTGCAGTTAAAAAAACCCAAAACAAATGGGCTAAAAGAGCCACACGTGTTAAACGCGTGAGCGTCTATACGCAAAGCATATATGCGCTGTAATCAAATAATTGGCAGGCCAAACAGGCCTCACGTGTTAAACACGTGAGTTTTCTTGCTGCATTCTAATGCAAGATAGAATTAAATTCTATATGGGAAATATTTTCCCTGATCTTTCTAATATGGAAAAAAAATTCTCTAACAGAGAATCTTTGATTTAAAATCCAATTGTGATAAAATATCACCAAATGAACTATCTGATAGAATTAAATTCTATGTGGAAATATTTCCTCGATTTTTCTCAAACTAGAAAGATCCTCTCTGTTAAACAGAGGACCCTTGGATCAACGATCCAATGGTGATTATAAAATCACCCACTGACCATCTGATAGAATAAAATTCTATCCTAGGAAAAATATTTCCTAATCTTGTTAAACAAACAAGAAAACTTCTCTGTTAAACAGAGAACCTTTGGATTAAAAATCCAACGGTGAATAAAATTCACCAATTAATCCAAAAGATCACTTTGGATTGATCATGATCTCTCAATCAGAAATTCTCTTAATAAATTGATCTTTTCTCTTCTCCTATAAATAGAAGCAAAGAGATTAAAAAGAAAAGAGAAAAAGGGGAAAAAAGGGAGAAGAGAGAGAACTCCCCAGAGGCTTAAAAAAAGAATATACAGTGAACTTTTGAGAAAAAGGAGAATTTAATTCTCAAAGAAAAGACTTGCTTTCTTGAAACACTAGGTAAAAAGAAAACAACTCTCCTTTGCCTCTCTAAGGGTTTAACCCTTCATATAAGAACTCAGTTCTTTTCTCTGGTTGAGATTTGCAGAAGCAAATCTCCTCACAAGTTGAGAATTTAATTCTCATCGGGGAGATTTTGCTCTGCAAGATTCAAAACCTAGGGGAAAAGAACTGAGTTAAACGAAAAAAGAATAACAGGAACATATGGGAATTTAATTCCTCTAAAAAAAAACCCAGGGTTTAACCCTATAAAAAGAACTTGATTCTTACAAAACAAAGGAGAACTTGGTTCCTCGGTCCAGAAGACGATGATAATCTGATATCTTCCGAACCTAAATTTTAATGACTAGAAATGTCATCAATAAGATATCAAAATCTCTAAGAAAACAGAAGAACAGCCTGGTGACACGTTAGTGTTTAACACTCTTGTAAGGCCTCACGTGTTCTCCACGTAAGTGCTTTTAACAAATAGGTGACTCGTCAGTGTTTAACACTATCTTGAGGCCTCACGTGTTTTCTACGTGAGTGCTTCTAACGAACAAAAAGAACAGACGAGACCGCCTCACGTGTTTCCTACGCGAGTGCTAAAGAGAAAAACAAACATAAGGGAGAGAGAACAAAGGCACTCCATAGGGCAGTCACGTGTTTTACATGAGAACCCTTATCAAGGCTTAGCACTTCTGCGAAAAGACGAGGGAAATAAAACCCAAAAGGTAGCGCCCATATTTGGGGTGCCTCACGTGTTCACACGTGAGTGCCTCCAGAATTTAGTGTTTAACACTAATCCAACGCCTCACGTGGGATACAGGTGAGTGCTGCATACACAATTGCTTAACACTGTTGGGTAACTATGGAGACTCAATCTTAGCTTAAATTGGCTAAGTTTCCTGAGGTTAAATCTCTTTGATTTTAAATCAACTGAGCCCATATTGCTCATGATTCCCCAAACTGGTATTGGTCCCAAACATGACTAATGATGTTTTAACTAATGATATCCAAAACGATATTCATCCCACATCCCCTGAGGAAGTCTTAGTCTTAACATACGATTAATGATTTCTAGGTTCACCGTAACCCCTTTTCTCTCAAATACGGGATTTGGTTTAAGGGTACATCTCTCCACACCTCTGATATATGTCGTTGTAATTCTTCAACGTCTTGTGGCGGGTCCCGACAACCCACAACTCTTTGGTGTATTTCTAAACCGACGTGCACACCTCAAATTAGACCGCATCCCAAACTGGGTGCATTCCATATCACCATTGTTCACCCCGTCGCGTAACAAATACACGTGCGCGCAAGATGAATAAGGGACCGAAATGTCCTTAAACTAATATTCGCCTCCAAAATGGCGATAATGGACCGAAATGTCCTTAAACTAATATTCGCCTCCAAAATGGCGATAATGGACCGAAACGCCTTAAACTAAAACAATAGAATCCGAATGCTCTTTTGTTGGATCTGAAATAAAAATGATCCTAAAACCTTGTTAAGTGGATCTTAATCTCAAATTGAACTAACGTATCCTTAACAAAAACCAACCGAGCCCCAACCGCTCACATACATTTAAGCTGATCTTAATCTCAAACCAGATTAACGATCCTTAAATCAACCCAAACCCAAGTCTAAAAATATACGGATTTGGACTAATCAACGCCCAACGGGCGAAGACATAAATTAGTCTCCGTATACAATCCACGGGCAGCCAAAATAAAACAAATATACACACGACATGAAGTGAACTTCCGGAGCAGGAGAAAGTGGTTATCGCGATGTGGTAACGTAATTAACTGCAGGGGCTTGCGCCTACAGGGAAGAGCGTCCCCACAATCAAAAACCCTCGCAAACGAGGGGGAATCTGATAAAGTCTGCTATAACGGTCGCATTCGTCCAAACCTCCGATATATGGCGCCATAAATTAACTTGGTTTCTTCGGAGAGGTGGACGGATAAATCCAAATAGCATATGCCCCCAGAATTCAAGTAAGACGATCCATCCCAGTTCGTCTCTGTTTTTGGCGGTGAACAACGTCTAATGATTTTCATCCTATATCTTCTAAGTTAATCTTAATCTCATATAAGACCAACGAGCCTTAGACCTACCATGATCTTTTCTCTTAAATATGGGATTTTGTTCAAAAGTACATCTTTCCACACCTTTGATATACGGCGTTATAATTGCTCAACTTCTTCAGAGAGGTGGCGGGCCCCAACAACCAACAACTCCTCTTTTGTTGTCCCAAACGCGGCGACAATGGACCGAAATGTTCTTAAACTAATATTCGTCCCAAACACGGCGATGTTGGACCGCGAAGTCCTTAAACTAATATGTTTTGCCCTGCGGACTGTCTCCATACTGACTATCGTAAACTATCCATGGGCTATTCATATATGATCTAATGATCAGTTGAGCCCATATGCTCATTTGTTCATAAGTCGATCTTAGTCTCATATACGACTAACGATTCTTAGATCAAACCCAAGTTTCACGTGAACGGATGGACCTCACAAATGTGAGAAATGCATCCTAAGTTTATTCCCGTTGGCAAACCAAGTTAACAACACGGAACCTGTCAAGTAAATACTTGATCCAAAACATCTAAGTTGATCTTAGTCTCAAATATGACTAACGACTGTTAAATAAAACCCAAATTTCATATGAACCAATGGACCTCACAAATGTGAGAAATGCGTCCTAAGTTCATTCCCGTTGGCAAACCAAGGTACCAATGTAGACCCCGTCAAGCAAATGCTTGACCCAAATCATGAAAATATATGTACGGATTTGAACTAATCAGCGCCCTACGGGCGACGACATAAATTAGTTTCCGTATACAATCCACGGGCAACCAAAATAAACAAAAATATAACACGACATGTAGTGACCTACTGGAGCAGAAGAAAGTTGTTATTGCAACACGAAAACGTAATTAACTACAGGGGCTTGCGCTTGCAGGGAAGAGCGTCCCCACAATTAAAAACCCCTCACAAAATGAGAGAGAATATGATGAAGTCTTCTACATCGGTCACATCTATCCAAAGCTATGATATACAGTGCCATAAATCAACTTGGTATCTTCGGAGAGGTGGATGGATATGTCCAAATAGCATCTGCTCCCAAATTCAGGCTAGATGTCCTACGCATCTCAGTCCAGTTTTCGGTGGTAAACAATAGGGTTAGCTCATAAATATGTATCATTGATAATACGAGCTAAAAATATTATCACAAATTGTAAAGCGGTCATAATTATAGATTTGTTAATTATCAAAATTAATAACAAGTGAAACTTTTTGGGGTCAACAATCTCCCCCTTTTTGATGACAACAAAACCATAATCATTGATACAGGAAATTGGATAGAAATTGTGATAAGATTTTGTTACCAAAAAAATATACTATCTCTTTGTTGAAAAAGTGCTCTCACCCTTAATCCATGAACATATTGTCTCCTTGATCATATGTCCATGTCTCCCCTTGAATCAATAAGTCTCTATCTCCCCCTTTTTGTTATAATCAAAAAAGGTACCCCAAATATAATGTTGCACATATATCCGGAAAAAACAATGATCATAGGTAAAAATCAACAACTAATAATATGTATAAACTAGAGTTTTAACAAGTCATAATTAAAAATGATCATAAGAGTAGAGTTTAACAAGTCCAAAAAAGCATATGAAAGTCTAAAAAGCATACGAAAGTCCAAAAGTATAAAAGCAACATAGAAAATATTACCCATCATAACCACCAAGAGAATTAATCAACCTAAAAATCAACTAATAGCTACCACCGCCACCATGGAAATATTCTTCCATCCTTCTACGATTCTTAAGAACTTTCTCCATAATTCGCTACTGTTGCTCATCCAAAGTATAGTACTGCTCGACAACTTACTGATGGTGTTCGTTATTTGCGAGATTGAGGCTAGTGAATCGTTCGTCCAATTTTTTCCAGAATTGCACCGACCCGTCGAAATATGAAGAAGGAGGAGCTTGTCTTGGGTTTTGTGGAGGAGGAGGAGGAAACGAAATATGTAGGCTATCGCTTTGTCGACATTTCCATGCACTTTCTTGAAGACCCATCAATGTCAAAGTTGCCGTATTAAAATCTCCCTCGACTGGTGTTTCATATTCTTTCACCTCAATCCCAAAATACTTGAAAATCTCAGTTAAAGCATATCCATAAACCAAACCCTTATTTTTCTTTTGATAGGTATCTATAATAGTGGAGATGAATAATTCTGGAAAGTTTACAGGAAAGAATCTAAAATCATGAAAGTAATTGTTTTAGCCTCATTACGAGCTGCATATTTTCCCCCTTTCTTAGGAAAGACATTATGAATTACTACTCTGCTATGACTCGCCCATCATTGCAAAAAGTATTAACCTTGTCACTATCATGATGATCGTCTACAACATATATCATATCTCTAGCACATTTCATATTAGACTCATATTTATCAAAAGGAAACTCGGTTAATGATACTCTATATGGATTAAATCGTCTATGAGGCACTCCGAGAATTTCGCTAACAAGGGCCGGGTGAAGCTCAATTTCTTTTCCACAAACATAACTAGTTAATGTGCCATCTTCCTCAACATTTAGATTTGCATAGAAATATTTGACCAAGAGAGGGTATGTGGGAATTTTCAGGGATAGAAAATTTACCCATTGTTGATTTTGAAAGCAGTGGATGACATTTGGAAATCGCTCGAGATCATAGAAGTTGATGTACCGGCCACATCGAATGGGTTTTTTATGGAACTCTGTGAGAAAATCTTCTAGTACTTGTTTAGATCGGAAGAGATCATCATCAAAGTTGATTTGTTTGTTCTGCTTCTTGGATGCAGCAACTTGTGTTCTTGATGTCATGGATGAGCTTGGGAAGATGAGAGAGAAACCACAAAAGGAACAAGAAACCGAAAAATACCAACCTTGAAATCCAAAATCTAGAAAATATGAAAAGATATTTGAGGAGATTTGAGAAAATTATGAGGAGATTTGGTGATATTTTTTTTCTAAGGAAAGAAAATTTTAGAAACAAAAGGTTTGAAGATATGAATTTAGATCTAGAAAGCCCCAATTATAGAAAATCGAGCTCATGCAGTCGACTGATCAATCGAGCATTCAATCGACCATTTTGGAAAACTGACATCCAGAGAGGAGCGAAAAAAATTTCGGTCAACCGTTCACTTGACCATTTTCAAAAATAACAGTTTTCTAGAAACGTTGAAATAAAAACATCTAAAACAAAATTTAAAACAGAAATTTTAAGTCGTGAAAAAAATTAAATGTCACAAATGTTTAATTCACGACGAATGAACTCAAATTTTTGTAAATCAAGGGGCTTTGTGAAAATGTCAGTAAGTTGAAATTTAGTAGAAACATATTCAAGAATAAAATTACCGGATAAGAAATGCTCACGAATAAAATGATATCGGATATTTATGTACTTAGTTCTACTGTGTTGATCGGCATTCTTAGTCATGTGGACGGTACTTGTATTGTCACACATGATAGGAATATGATCAATTTTAAGATTATAGTCTAGTAATGTATTTTTCATCCATAATACCTGAGCGCAATATACTCCGGCTGCAATATATTCCGTTTCAGCGGTTGATAGAGCTATGGAATTTTAATTTTTAGATGACCACGACACTAGACAATATCCTAAAAATTGACATGTCCTGCTCATGGTTCGTCCATCAACTTGACTCTCTGCATACTCTGCATCTAGATTTTGTGTACCCTTAAGACATCTAATTATGTGCTTAACAACAATCAAATGATTTTCTTTAGGGTTAGATTGAAATCTTGCACAAAAATATTGTAACATCTCTATTTTCAGTATACAGAAATTTGTTTAAAAATTAATGTACAAATAGAGTATTTACAATCCTGTGTATGCTATAAGTATTTGAATTGCTTTTGAACAGCAAGAAAACACTTGTAGCTCTTTGGTAAAGCCCTTGCACTGCTGTGACGTAGCCTATGTGTTCGAATCACTCCAACCACATTATTTTTTTGTTAATTTTTCTTTTAAACTTTTAGAAGCTCAAAAGTTTGCATGTGCACTGCACGTAAAATAAAGAGTTACACAGAAAATAAACATGTATACTGAGGTAAACCAAGCGACACCAACACGTATCACCAAACCCAAGCCTATCTCACTGGTTTGGACCGGCGAGATTCAATATGGGGGTCGGCTCCGCCGGTCGTGCCCGTAGAGAATGCTCCAAGATTTTTTCCCAGGCACCCCTTCACCTCCCCCATATTGTTTGTTTAGTCTGAAAACATCCGAAGAGTGATAATTCCTCTTTTTATTTCATTTTTAATGCACATTTTAATTCTATTCTTCATTACCCTAAACCCTAATTTTCCCTATAAATACCACACCACATTTCACCACTCATCATTCAGAATTTCATTACAAAAACTCTCTAAAAATTCCAAGTCCCAAGTTGTGCAAGTGGAGTTAGCAAAGGGCGAAGTTCCGACGACGTTTCGAGGAGAATCCGGCGACGAAACGACCCCCCGCCGGTTCCGAAAGCTTCCTCCTTCTCCCCTTTTCCTTTATAACCTGTAAGTCCCCTCTCCCTTCCTCTTTTGCTATTCTAAAACTTCTTCTTTTCAAAACTCGTCGGAAGCGGAGTTATTCCGGCTTCCGATTCTCTTTTCTTTAAAAAAAATCTATTTTTTATTAATAACAAACCTACAAATTTTTAATAGATTGTTTAGTAATCATTAACAAACACATTAGAACAAGTTTCATCTCAAAAGAATTTATTATGCAACTTTTATCTCATTTTTACGGTTAAATACCATATACTTTATTTTCAACACAATTCAACATAATTCCCTTGTATTATCTTTAGAAAACTCACGAGGTAATGACCTACCTCATCACAATACACATTTTTGATATAGCACGATAACTCTTGGGATATTAGTTTATGGGAAAATACGAGTTTACATTTAAATACCTTGAACATTCAAAAACCGTTTTCTTTAAAAAGTGTGTTATTTAATTCGGTGTAATTGTGCCTCTATAACCTATTTTGGGAAACCCCGATCGGGATGGTGCGGGTTATTGCACTTACTCGTGCCTAGTAGAGCGAGATGCAGACCTCCTAACGGAGCATTCGATCTCGATGGAATTTTTGATGCAATTTGTAAGAAAATGAGATTTCTACAAAATAAATAAAAATTATTTTCTTAAATAAATAAATATTTATAACTATTATCAAAATATCTATTTTAAATATATTATATAAATATTCTATGTTTTCTAAATCAAAAGAATCACAATTTCATAAAACTACCATTACAATCCAATACAAATTCCAATATTTCATTAAAGTACCATATAAAATGAAAACTAGGTTCTACTCACTAGAAAATTTCACGTTTATAAAATATACATCTATGAAAACCCTAAAGACGATAATTAAATACTTGAGATGTATTTTGAAAATATATCAAAACTATTTTTACATAAAACCCCCTCAAGTTATACTAAATTACAATAAGGACCCTAGTAAATATAGGTTTAAGCGGGACCAGTTCTCTTGAGCCTCGGGGAGCCGGAGAATATGGGTGCTTGCCTATATAAGATAGATAATCTAATAACGGTGTTATCAACACGGTAATTATCTTGGAAAAAGACACAAATCCTGCCGTCCATGTGTAGCAGTTACCGATAACACTAAAAACTAAATCAGGACTTCAATTATGTCTAAAAGCCTGACTCAGTTCGAGTCACGGTCAAATATGCAATTAATATGACTTGAATATGATTCAAGTATAACTGCAATTCAACATGAATCTGTCTATACCAGAATTCAATCTATATCAATCTGACTCGACCGAACCGAACCATGGATATACTCTGATTACATGTCTCTCCATTTATATCCATTCCATTTACATGATATCATGGTTTCGGCAAGTCGAACAATCTATTACATAAACAATACAAATCAATACAATAAGACATTACGGGTTTTTTTAAGGGGTAGACTGGTACGGAATGTGTTAGAAGTGGCACGGGACGGTCACTTTAATACACCTAACCTGAATATCCATTGCCGTTGTACCGTGGCTGAATGGTTCCTTGTGCTCCGTATACCTTAGTCTCTGGAATAGTGGGACTCCTCTCGTATACACTGGTATATTCTGTACCAAGCTACAAACAACCGCGTTAACATTATAATCAAACATTACTAGTTATACTCTATTTCTACCTATTCTATCTCTACTCATCTTTGGGACTTACCGAGCGATTGTTCGCTGACGACATTCCTTTTTTTCTTTCTTTGGAATGTTTTCAGGTGGATCGGACTCACTAGAGATCGAGCCCAGTACTGAGGACTTAAAGCAGTTTGCCATCGACCCAAAACTGTAGGCACTTGTATATACTTTTCATTTCAGTTATGCCGTTGTTTAGATATTGCTTTCCATTCATGTATTTACATTTCCAGTTGTACATGTAAAGAATTGTTAAATAAATAAAAGTTGATGTTCATTTATATTCATGTCTCTTGTGTACATTTTACTTATATTGATTAGATACGCTTAGCGTGTTTACTTCTGAGTAAATACGTAGCGGACCCAGTCGCGTCCCCTTGCCCATACATCGGGAGCTCAAAGGAATGTACCTCAGGTACAAAGGAACGGGCAGAGAAATGCTCCTCCAGCAAGGAGGAATGTACCGAGGCGACATGCTTTCACAATGACTGTGGAAGAAGCTGAAGCCACTGGCCAAGTCATCACTGGTTACAATTTCCTTTCAAGCTTTCTTTTAATATATATATACACATACCCATATATCTTTTCCTTATACCTAAAACCTATCCCACATAACTTAGGTACGATCTTAGTAGCCTCACTTCCTGCACTAGCACTCTTCGATACTGGAGTATCTCATTGCTTTATGTCGCAACGGTTCTTCCGAACTCATGTGATTCCAGTCAAACCGCTCGTATCCAGCTAGAATGTCGGTTCAGGGAACGACATTATAAAGGCAACAATGGGATACGACCTGTATCCAGTAGTCGTCTACAGCAGAGAATTCTATGCTAACTTCAAGGTGCCGGACATACCAAATTTCGATGTCGTTTGAGGTATGGATTGGCTAGGAACATTCTATGCTACCATTGACTGTCGTCAAAGGAGGGTAGTGTTCGAGATTCCAGAGCATCTGGTCTTATATTTCCAAAGTGGAGACCATACCCTGGAGCCAAGTACATACAAAGCAAAACCTAAGAAGGCAGTGATTGCAACATTTCAAGCGGAAGAAGGATCAAAGCCAGAGGTAGTTCGACGATGTATTTCCTGAAGACATATCAGGTCTGCCTCCCGATCGAGCTCTTGAATTCAGCATTGATTTAGTACCTGTAGCACAACCGGTTATCAAAGCACCGTATCGCCAAAGTCCTGAAGGTTTGAAAGAGATCCGAACTCAGTTGGACGAATTATTGACGAAAGGATGGATTCGTCCCAGCACTTCTAGTTGGGGATCGCCAGTTCTACTTGTGAAGTAGAAGGAAGGTTCATATCGAATGTGCATTGATTATAGAGCTCTGAACGAAGTAACTATAAAGAACAAGTACCCACTTCCGCGCATCGACGATCTGTTCGATCAGCTAAGTGGGTCTTGCGTTTTCTCCAAGTTAGATCTTCGTTCGGGTTATTATCAGGTGAAGGTCAAAGAATCTGATATCCATAAAACAGCATTCAGAACTCGCTATGGAAAATACGAATTTCCTGTGATGCCATTTAGAGTAACCAACGTACTAGCTATATTCATGAACCTAATGAATCAAGTTTTCCGAGAGTATCTAGACATATTTGTTATCATCTTCATCGACGACATCTTGGTGTATTCTAAGAATCGGAAAGAACACACCGAACACTTACGAATTGTCCTGGAGACTTTACGACAGCATCAACTCTATGCCAAGTACAGCAAGTGCGAGTTTTGGCTAGATCAAGTCGGTTTTCTTGGATATATTGTATCAGGCGATGGAATCTCTGTAGATCTAGCTAAAGTATCAGCAGTAAGCGAATGACCGACACCGAAGTCAGTGAATGATATTCGAAGCTTCTTGGGATTAGCAGGATATTACAAAAGGTTTATTGAAGGATTTTCGAAGATTGCAACACCCCTGATGAAGCTCACGCGTAAAGATGAAGAATTCGTGTGGTCAGAAGTATGCGAACAAGGTTTCGTAGAACTCAAGTCAAGATTGGCATCAACGCCTATTCTCGTAATACCGGACCAATCTGAAGGTTTTGAAGTGCATTGCGATCCATCCGGTAAGGGATTAGGATGTATTCTACATCAGCACGGTAAAGTTGTAGCTTATGCTTCAAGGCAACTAAAAATTCATGAGCGCAACTATCTGATACATGATCTGGAGTTGGCAGCCGTAATCTTTGCTCTTAAGATTTGGCGTCATTATCTTCTTGGTGAACGAGTGGACATATACACAGACCACAAGAGTCTGAAATATGTGTTTACTCAGAAAGAGTTGAATATGTGGCAGAGAAGATGGTTAGAACTTATGGCAGACTTCGATATCAACCTACAATATCATCCAGGGAAGGTGAATGTAGTACATGATGCCCTTAGTCGCCAACCATTAGCATTGAATCTCACCGCACAGTAGAAGCTCCAACAAGATTTACATCAAATGGAGATTGAAGTGGTCATGCCAGGTAACGCTTCAAGTTTGATGAACTTACAAGTTCAATCTACCATTTTCAATCAGATCAAAACAGTTCAAGTAAGTGATGTTAAGTTGCAAAAGATCAGAGAACAAGTAGAAAGTGGACTTTGAACAGATTTCATCATCCATGAAGACGGATCTTTGAGATACGGCAGTAGATTGTGTGTACCGAAAGGTTCTGTGCGAGAAGAGTTGATGAAAGAAGCTCATAGCTCTCCTTATTCAGTACACCCTGGTGGTACAAAGATATACAAAGATCTGCGTCAAAATTATTGGTGGCATGGAATGAAGCGTGAAATAGCCAGAAGCGTCGCTAAATGTTTGGTGTGTCAGCAAGTAAAGGCTGAACATCACAGGATTGCTGGTTTACTTCAATCGTTACCTATCCCAGAATGGAAGTAGCAACACATCACTATGGATTTCGTGACTGCACTTCCTCACAGCACGAAAGGTAACGATGCGGTATGTGTTATTGTGGATCAACTCACAAAGTCGGCTCACTTCATCTCATTTCGAGTTGGCAAAATTACCGAGACATTAGCAAAGAAGTACATGGAAGTAAGTATGAATCTAAGTAAGATTTAACTCTTCATTATGTACTATTTCTGATACCCATGAACTCATGCAGGAAATCATGAGATTACATGGAGTACCGGTTTGCATTGTCTCTGATCGTGACACCAGATTTCGATCGCAGTTTTGGCAGAGTCTGCAAGCTAGCTTGAGAACAAGTCTGAAGTTCAGCATAGCTTACCATCCACAAACAGATGGACAGTCTGAGCGAACTATTCAGATACTTGAAGATATGCTAAGAGCGTGTATGCTAGACTTCAGAGGATCGTGGGAAGATCACCTACATCTTGTGAAGTTTTCATACAACAACAATTACCAAGCAAGTATAGGAATGACACCATTTGCAGCTCTATATGGAAGGAAGTGTCGATCACCAATAAGTTGGGACGACATCGGAGATAGAGAACTCCTTGGACCTGAGATGATAGTAGCAACAGTCGATGTAGTTCGCACTATCAGGGAATGCGCATAGCCCAAGATTGACAAAAGCACTGTCACTTGGAGTTTCAACTGGGAGATCATGTATTTTTGAAGATATCTCCAAACCGTGGAGTGATTCGCTTTGGAAGACGTGGTAAGCTAAGTCCGAGGTATATTGGACCATTCGACATACTCGAACGAGTCGGGGAAGTGGCTTATCGCTTGGCACTTCCACCTTTATTGGAAATAGTGCACAATGTGTTCCACATATCCCAACTCAGAAGGTATGTGAGTGACCCCAGCCATATTCTTGATCACTCCGAGCTCACTATACAGCCAGATTTATCCTGTGAGCAACAACCTATTGAAATCCTGGATAGAAAAATGAAGTCGCTTCGGAACAAGGAAGTAAACTTAGTTCGAGTGATGTGGAGAAAAGACTCACCCGGAAAATCAACATGGGAACGTGAGGACGGCATGCGTGCAAGATACCCTCACTTGTTTGTGAAGTGGTCCTTAAAATAATTGTAAATTTCGAGGACGAAATTTTTGTAAGGAGGGTAGAATGTAACATCTCTGTTTTCAGTGTACAGAAATTTGTTTAAAAATTAATGTACAAATAGAGTATTTGAAATCCTGTGTATGCTATAATTATTTGAATTACTTTTGAACAGCAAGAAAACACTTGTAGCTCATTGGTAAAGCCCTTGCAGTGCTGTGACGTAGCCCCTGTGTTCGAATCACCCCAGCCACATTATTTTTTTGTTAATTTTTCTTTTAAACTTTTAGAAGCTCAAAAGTTTGCACGTGCACTGCACGTAAAATAAAGAGTTACACAGAAAATAAACATGTGCACCGAGGTAAACCAAGCGACACCAACACGTGTCACCAAACCCAAGCCCATCTCATCGGTTTGGACCGACGAGATTCAATATGGGGGCCGGCACCGCCGGTCGTGCTCGTAGGGAACGCTCCAAGATTTTTTCCCTAGCACCCCTTCGCCTACCCCACTAACCCCATATTGTTTGTTTACAAACATCCAGAGAGTGATAATTCCTCTCTTTATTTCATTTTTAATGCACATTTTAATTCTATTCTTCATTACTCTAAACCCTAATTTTCCCTATGAATACCACACCATATTTCACCTCTCCTCATTCAGAATTTCATTACAAAAACTCTCTAAAAATTCCGAGTCTCAAGTTGTGCAAGTGGAGTTAGCAAAGGGCGAAGCTCCGACGACGTTTCGAGGAGAATCCGGCGATGAAACGACGCCCCGATGGTTCCGAAAGTTTCCTCCTTCTCCCCTCTTATTTTATAACCTATAAGTCCCATCTCCCTTCCTCTTTTTCTATTCTAAAACTTCTCCTTTTCAAAACTCGTCGGAAGCGGAGTTATTCCGGCTTCCGATTCTCTTTTCTTTAAAAAATCTATTTTTTTCTTAATAAAAAACCTATAAATTTTTAATAGATTGTTTAGTAATCATTAACAAACACATTAGAACAAGTTTCATCTCAAAAGAATCTATTATGCAACTTTTATCGCATTTTTACGGTTAAATATCATATACTTTACTTTCAACACAACTCAACATAATTCCCTTGTATTACCTTTAGAAAATTCATGAGGTAATGACTTACCTCATCACAACACACATTTTTGACATAGCACGATGACTCTTGGGATATTAGTTTATGGGAAATTACGAGTTTACATTTAAATACCTTGAACATTCAAAAACCGTTTTCTTTAAAAAGTGTGTTATTTAATTCCGTGCAATTGTGCCTCTACAACCCATTTTGGGGAACCCCGATCGGGATGGTGTAGGTTATCGCACATTCTCAGGCCTAGTAGAGTGAGATAAAGACCTCCTAACGGAGCATTTGATCTCGATGGAATTTTTGATGCAATTTTTAAGAAAATGAGATTTCTACAAAATAAATAAAAATTATTTTATTAAATATATAAATATTTATAACTATTATCAAAATATCAATTTTAAATATATTATATAAATATTCTATGTTTTCTAAATCAAAAGAATCACAATTTCATGAAACTACCATTACAATCCAATACAGATTCCAATATTTCATTAAAGTACCATATACAATGAAAATTAGGTTCTACTCACTAGAAAATTTCACTTTTATAAAATATACATCTATGAAAACCCTAAAGACGATAATTAAATACTTGAGGTGTATTTTGAAAATATATCAAAACTATTTTTACATAAAACCCCCTCAAGTTATACTAAATTACAATAAGGACCCTAGTAAATATAGGTTTAAGCGTGATCAGTTCTCTTGAGCCTCGGGGAGCCGGAGAATATGGGTGCTTGCCTATCTTAGGTAGATAATCTAATAACGGTGTTATCAGCACGGTAATTGTCTTGGAAAAAGACACAAATCCTGCCGTCCATGTGCAGCAGTTATCGATAACACTAAAAACTAAATCAGGACTTCAATTATATCTAAAAGCCTGGCTCAGTTCGAGTCACGGTCAAATATGCAATTAATCTGACTTGAATATGATTCAAGTATAACTGCAATTCAACATGAATCTGTCTATACCAGAATTCAATCTATATCAATCTGACTCGAGTGAACCGAACCATGGATATACTCTGATTACTTGTCTCTCCATTTATATCCATTCCATTTACATGATATCATAGTTTCGGCAAGTCGAACAATCTATTACACAAACAATACAAATCAATACAATAAGACATTACGGGTTTTTAAGGGGTAGACTGGTACGGAATGTGTTAGAAGTGGCACAGGACGGTCACTTTAATACACTTAACCTGAATATTCATTGCCGTTGTACCGTGCTGAACGGTTCCTTGTGCTCCGTATACCTTAGTCTCCGGAATAGTGGGACTCTTCTCGTATACACTGGCATATTCTGTACCAAGCTACAAACAACTGCGTTAACATTATAATCAAATATTACTAGTTATACTCTCTTTCTGTCTATTCTATCTCTACTCATCTTTGAGACTTACCGAGCGATTGTTCGCTGACGACATTGCTTTTCTTCTTTCTTTGGAATGTTGTCGGTGGATCGGACTCACTAGAGATCGAGCTCAGTACTGAGGACTTGGAGCAGTTTGCCATCGATCTAGAGCTGCAGGAACTTGTATATATTTTTCATTTCAGTTATGCCATTGTTTAGGCATTGCTTTCTATTCATGTATTTACATTTCCAGTTGTACTTGTAAAGAATTGTTAAATAAATAAAAGTTGTTGTTCATTTATATTCATGACTCTTGTGTACATTTTACTTATATTGCTTAGATACGCTTAGCGTGTTTACTTCTGAGTAAATACGTAGCGGACCCAGTCGCGTCCCCTTGCCCGTACACCGGGAAGCAGGGCGTGACAAAACATAAATAGTGCATAATATCGGGGCTACTTGCAGTAATGTATAACAAACTTCCGATCATACCTCTATATGTTTTAACATCTACCGATTTACCATTTTCATCTTTGTTGAGTTTGGTAGGGGTTGCCATTGGTGTGTTGCATTCTTTAGCGTTTTTTCAATCCAAATCTTTTGACGAGTTATTTAGCATACTTTGCTTGACTAATGAATATCCCTTCTTTTAATTGCTTGATACGAAGCCCCAGAAGGTAGTTCAATTCCCCCTATCATGCTCATTTCAAATTCGTTCTGCATTAACTTAGAAAAATCCTTAGTCATTTTGGCGTTAGTAGAACCAAAAACAATATCATCCACATGAATTTGAACAATTAGAATATCGTTATCCAAGTTCTTTATAAATAGCGTTTTGTCAAGCTCACCTTTGGAAAAGCTGTTATTTATAAGAAATGAACTTAATCTATCATATCATGCTCTCGGCGCTTGTTTTAAACCATATAAAACTTTATCAAGTTTAAAAACGTGATAAAAAAGAGTTGGATTTTCAAAACCAGGGGGTTATTTGACAAAAACTTCTTCCTCAATAAAACCATTTAAAACACACTTTTAACATCTATTTGATAAAGTTTAAAATCTTTAAAACAAATATAGACTAAAAGAATTTGAATGGTTTCGAGTCTAGCTACCGGTGCGAAGGTTTCTTTAAAATCGATTTCTTCTTGTTAATTGTAACCTTGAGCCACTGAACGGGTTTTGTTACGAACAACATTACCGGTCTCATCTAACTTATTCCTAAAAACCCATTTGGTTCCAATGATAGTTCTATTTACGGCTTTAGGAACTACTTTCCAAACTCGATTTCTTTCAAATTGGTTAAGTTTATCTTGCATAGCGATAATCCAATCATCATGCATTTCAGCCTCATTAAAATATTTTGGTTCAACATGAGAAACAAAATCAATATTATCTAAATGACTAATAAAATTAGAGCGGGTGGAAACTCCCTTTGATACGTCATCAGTGATTAATTCCTTTAGATGATTTGGATCGAACTTCCGGTCTTTTGGCAAATTTTGAGATGCTTCAC
This sequence comes from Agapanthus africanus, assembly GCA_030015575.1. NCBI lineage: Eukaryota > Viridiplantae > Streptophyta > Magnoliopsida > Asparagales > Amaryllidaceae > Agapanthus > Agapanthus africanus. Next base: position 458,187,938 of record CM057349.1, read on the forward strand.
TTTCTTGGTTAATTTGATCATTTTCTCGCTTTTCTCTTCTGTGACATCCATCTCTTTTGATTGTATATTATCTGCATCTTCATTCACAATACTTTTCTCACAAGATTGGTTAGATTCATCAAATTTTACATGTATGGACCCTTCTATTGCTAAAGTTCTCGTGTTATAGATACGATACGCTTTGTTAGTAAGAGAGTAACCAAGAAAAATTCCAACATCACATTTAGCATCAAATTTTCCCAAGGAGTCCTTGGTATTGAGAATAAAACACCTGCATCCAAAAACTTTGAAGAATCCAATAGTTGGTTTCTTCTCAAAATATAATTCATAACGATTTTTATTTTCAAATTTACAAATAATAACTCTATTAATAATACAACAAGCAGTATTAGTAGTTTCAGCCCAAAAATAATGTGGCAAAGAATATTCATTGATCATTGTTCTTGCTATTTCCCGTATGGATCTATTTTTTCTCTCGACAACACCATTCTGCTGCGGAGTTCTAGTACAAGAAAATTCGTGTTTAAAACTATTTTCTGAACAAAAATTTTTGAACTCATTGTTTTCAAATTCACCACCATAATCACTTCGAATTTTTAAAATATGAGAAACCTTTTCATTTTGAACACGTTTTGAAAAAGTTTTAAAAACATTTAAAACTTCATTTTTGCATGCTAAGAAATAGATCCAAGTAAACCGGGAATAATCTTCTACAATAACTAAAGCATATTTCTTTCCATTCAAACTTGCAGTTTGAGTAGGTCCAAAAAGATGTAAGTGTAGTATCTGTAAAGGATGTGTGGTTAATACCTAATTCTTTGGCTTAAAAGATCTTTTTACCTGTTTGCCCTTTTGTCAAGCTTTACACACTTTATCTTTACGAGATTTGACTTGAGAAAATCCTCCTACAAGCTCTTTCTTAGATATATCCAAGATATATCCCATGGAAGTATGCCCTAATCTTTGATGCCAAAACCAAGAATTTTCTTACATAACATTTAGACATTTAAGATTTTGACTACAAAATTCGTTAGTCCGAATAATATAAACATTGTTAAATCTATGTGTTGAAAATAAACAATGACCACTTTCCTCATCGTTAATCATTCACATATCTTTATTAAAAGAAACTTTATATCTCTTATGATAAAACCGACTAACAGTAAGAAAGTTATGTTTTAAGCCGATAACAAGATGAATATTTTCTATGATAGTCTTACCAAATTTGATGGTAGCTTTACCGATAATTTTAACTTTATGATCGTCTTCAAAGGTCAGGGTATCACCATCTTCTCTCGATAGGGTTGCGAATAGCTCAATATTTTCAGTCATATGTTTTGAGCAACCGCTATCGAAGTACCACGGTTCTTCACGTCTTTCCTTATTGTGTTCCTGTAGACAAGGAAATAACGTTTTTTGGTACCCAAATCTTTTTGAGTCCTGCAAAGTTAACTTTAGAAAGAGCATGATAATAAGTATTTTTTCTAGCATTACAACTGTGAGATATGTGCCCATGCTTATTACAATAATTACATATGGTAGGAGTAAAATGTGTTTTATGCATTTGAGTTTTTTGTATCGGTCTAAGCTTGTATCTGTGATGAGTATGCATAAAAGAACAAGGAGCATCAATATGAGGGGGTCATTAGATCTTCTATCATAAGAATTATTTCTACTAGGTGCATACATATAAGCCTAGGAAACGTGAGAATTTTTTTTCTGAGTAACATGTGCATATTTTCTAGTAGATGTAATAGCATTAACACCTTCATAGCTGATACCCTTTTTATTTTGAATCTCTTGAGCCTTTCCTAGTAAAAGATCTAAATTATTCCTATCTTTAGTAAAATTAGCTAACCCAGAGTTAAGATTATCAACTTTAGATCTCAAAGAGTTATTCTCAACAACTAACCCATCAAAAGAAACTTTAAGTTTATCATGTATATTACTAAACAAATCATGTGTGTGCACAAAAATGTTGTGAGTGCTAATAAGCTTGTCATAATCAACAACTAACTTATCATGTTCTACTACAAGATCATTATGAGCATTTTTAATAGCAGAAAAAACATTCGATAAAATATCCATATTTGATTTAAGTGAAGTATCAACATTATCAAGATTAAGAGAGACATTTACTACTAACAACTTATTTTTTTTAGAAACAATTTTTAACGCCCTTTTCTTTTCTTTATATTTTTCCATTAATCTATTAAGGGCTTTATCATATTCAAAGATAATTTTTTATAAGTCATCGTAAGAGAATTCACGTTCAATCTCTTTTCTCATAAAGCACATGTTGGCCGTGTCACGTTCTGACTCGCTTTCACCCGCATCTGAATCTGACCAAGTGCTAGACTTGAAAGCCCTTTTCTTGAAATTCTTGTTGTACTTTTCTTCTGCCATCAATGGACACTCGTTTTTTATATGTCCAGATTTCCTGCATTTATAATAGGTTGGTGGGTCAGTTTTACCTTTGTTATTGTATATCTCACCTTTATTGTAGTTGTTTTTGCTCTATTGAAATGCCCTTCGTAGTCCTCTAATAATAAAAGCTATTTCTTTCTTCGACTAACTCTCTTCTTCTTCTTCATTATTTGTCCATTATTTGCAGAGCAATAGATTTCTTTGGTGCTTACTTTGCTTCTTCTTCTTCATAGGATTTGAGTTCCATTTTGTAGGTTTTGAGTTTTCCTTGAAGCTTATTGTAAGTCATCTTGCTTACTTGATAGATATCCTTAAGAGTTTTTGCTTTAACTTTCCAATTATTTTGCAAGGATCTGAGAATTTTTCGTACCTTTTCTGCATCAGAAAGAACCTTTCAAAGACAAGCGAGATTATTTATGATAGTAGAAAAATGAGTAAACATATCATCGATATGGTCATTTGGAAACATTCTAAAGTTTTCATATTTAATGGACCAAATATTTATCTTAGCCCATTTTACCTTTGAATTACCTTCATGGGTTAGCTCAAGAGTATGCCAAATATATCATATGCAGTAATACAAGCGAGAACACGATTTAATTCAGTAGTAGATAAAGCATTCAAGATTAAATTCATAACATTTACATTTAAGTTTAGAGACTTCAGTTCATTAGCAGACCATTTAGTTTGGTCCTCTTCGGCAGGTTTAATATATTTCTGTTGAACCATACCCCAAACTTCATGACCTTGTACTCTAAAGTAGATTGACATCCTTACCTTTCATACAGGATATTCATTACCATCAAAATAAGGTTCCCGTGTGTATAGATGCCCTCCTTGATAGAGGACTCAAGTGAAGTGTAAGTTGCCATGTGATCTACTAAAAAAAGGTTAAGTTTTAATAATAAGGAGCCTTTGCTCTAATACCAATTGAAAATCACCCTCGAGGAGGGGAAGTGAATAAGATGAAGACAATAAATAAAAAAACCTCACACAAGAAGTTCTAGCAAAAATGTGTTTACACTAAATAATATTTCAATCACATAAAAAGATAAATAAGATTATCACAGAGCTAATAAAAAGAAGTGCAAGTTACCAAGAGACAAACACAGAGAATTTATTCAGATTCAACAACTTTGTCTAGTCCTGTCCCCCACGACTATCTCACTGTCGTGAAGATTTTCTTTACTAAAACCGATCTCTTTATGCGGTAAAGATCACACCTGGACAGAGTATAAACGGTCTCTAACTCTTCTTGAATTTTTATACCCGAGATCCAAGCTCATACCTCACCCTCATAAGTAGAGGTTGAATTTACCATCAAAGAAGTACAAAAGGGGGAGATGGATCGCACACTAGAACTCCTTGATTGAGCAAATACTTCAAATTAAGAGCTTGGATTTAAGTGTAAATAATTGAGAAATAGAGTTAAAGAGTTTTCAAGTGATAAGTTTAGTAAAAGAGTTGATGATCAACCATAAAAAACTCTTCTCATTTTATAATGAAAAATATGATATCTTTTATGTCAGAATAAATCAAATTTTCATATTAAAAGAAAACTAGTCGTTGTAATTCAAATTTAAAAGTATACAGAAATTTATTTTAGCAAACAGCTCAAAGAAAAACTACATAAAAATTCATCCAGATTTTGCGTGGTCGAGTGGACCAGTCGACTGATTGCAAAAGCGGTCGACCGTTCAAAGAAACCGATCAACTATTCAGTTGTCTCTGGATATTCAAATAAAAACACAGTGTGCAGGCGGTCGAGTGACCGGTCGACTGGCAGCTGTCCGCTCGAAGTATATCAGCACAAAAACGACAGATTTTAGCAATCTTGATTTTCTCAGAAAATTAAAATAGAATAAGGAAATAATTTGAGAATAAATTAGCTTAGAGATTTGAATAAAAATAATTCCAAAATAAATATAAATCTCTAGATCATAAATCCAAGAAATCAAATATTTAATCATGTATATTAATAAGGAAAAGATTTGAAAAATTGTCAATCAATTATTCAATTAGAGATTTGAATTAAAAAAATTATTCTGACTGTGAATTCCCACAAATCTTTCAATCACAAAAATCATGGAATCAAATATTCAATCATATCATTTTTAATAAGGAGAATATTTGAATTCTCTCAATCAAAACTTTCATGAAAATAATCAACAAAATCATATGAGATGTTTTCCAGAAAACGCAACAAACATGATAAGAAAAATCTTAGAAATAATCTTGTATAGACCTCCTATTGGCCGCGGTTCCGCGGCCCTTTAGTGGAGTTGGGCTGTGTGGTTTTGTGGGGATCCCTGGTTTGTTGTTGTCTGCTGTGTGGTATATGACTTTTCTCAGAAACTCTTCACAATTATTCCAGAATTTTAGTAGAACAAAAAGGTGATGTGATGTGGATCTTTTGCCATGATTTCCTCGAGCTCCGCGTAGATTTCTTGGATCTTGTGTTGACATTGAGCTTTGTGCATGACATGACAATCGATTTGCCATCTTGTCCCTTAAACTGGTATGTGGCAACACACGGATAGAGAGCGGAGACCCGTGTTTTATCTGTTGTTGGCAGAAATCCAGAATTTGTCGTACTATTCCATGATATTTACTGTTTAGAGCTGAGACCAGTATCCTGCAATTATGTAGCAAACACTGATAAAAAGCACCTGCCTATAAACAAACGAGCGTAAGAATGGGCGGTATAGAATGCAATATTCTGGTATGAACAAATACCCCCAAACTTAACTTTTGCTCGTCCCGAGCAAAACCAATTATTCACAAAAATAAAATCCTAACCGCACTTTCGCAGGGAACGCGATTGCACTGAGCGCGTGCAACAAGCCGTTAAACCTCTAGGTGTCCCTAGTAGGAGGAGTGTTGTCTCCTGAGGGTTTTCAGCGGATTACACCCACAAAATCCCGTCAAATTAGTGTCATAAGTTAACAATGATTCTACTCCTACAGTTTAGTATTTACATTAGAAATTCTATCATCCTAAGTTAGAAATATCCAACCCTTATTTTTCACACCTCCTATCTATTTAACCTTGGGTCCTATACGTTCCAAAAAAGTTTAGAAAGATGTTGGTTCTCCTGAGTTTTCCTTCTAAAGTGCGGCCTCAAATCAGGGAGTTTTATCAACTTTACAGAAAACACAAGTCTTATTCTTTATTTCTATCTTTTATCCAAACATCGATTGTATACCCCTACGTGTGTGTGTATTTGCACCCCTACACTCAAGAATTCAATTCAAACTATAATACCCTTGCCCTAATACCTAATACTATTTCTTTTCATTAAGGATGGACGGATTTGCTCACACACCTTTTATGCGACTATTAATGCTTCCTGAGGCACTAACGGCCGATTACTGAATGTGTGAACTTAAAGCGTAAATAGCAGTTTCCAGGTCTTGACTTTATTCTATTTTTCTTTTTTTCTTTTTCTTTTTCTTTTTCAAGACCGGATATATTTTTCAATATGCTCTTTTGGTGTTTAGCTTTAAATACCGTTTTTTCTTTCATACTAGGCTTTCAGGCAAGAGTATTTCTAGGTATCCTCTACTATCCCAAGTTTCAAGGTACGTGTAGGTGCAGTTGTAGGGTATATACTTTCTAAATTTGAACTCAAGAAAAGAAACTATTTTTCAGAATTATCCTCCAGTAAAGCATCAATACTTTCCCTTTATCTTGACTTAACTCAAGAACTGAACTCAAGATTACCTATTTCTCAAAAAAACTATAAGGACGTATACTTACCAATGTTAGACAGAATGAGGGTTATTTTAAGGGTTTTCAATTCCTAAGCCTAGAATTTAGTTATTTCTAACATATCAACTAAACTTTCAGAATAAAAATCTAAGTTACCCTATTAGCTAACTTGACGACAAAGTTTTTATATTTTTGGAAAATTTTCGATTTTTGTGGGTTTTTAATAAGGTATGCAAATGCAAAATATACAAATGAATGCGAAGGAAGAAAGCTTACCGAGCACACCCCCAAACTTAAATTTGACAGTGCCCTCACTGTCAGGCTATACCAAGAGGGTCAAAATTTGTCGGCGCTCCCTAAAAACAAATTATATACAAAACAAAAAGGAAAAAAAATATATACAAAAAAGGGTTCCCCCCAAACTTAAGTAGAACAGTGTTTCCGCTGTTTAAGCGGTGAAGTTCAGGATTAGGGGGGAAAGAACAGTATCAAGCTATACAAGGCCTTACACAGGCCAAAAGTTAGTACCAACCATTCAAAGATTTTATATCTATAATGTGCTGGTTGGTGAAAGAAGGCGTAAAGAAAAGAGATGGAGAATACGCGAGACCGTATGGAGATAGAAGTGGTATACGGTCTCGGTATATGAGAGGAAGAAGAATGACGGAAGGGAAAAAGAAGTGGAATACAAACTTGAGGGTGCAAATAAAGTAAATAGATTAGCACAATTTGTGATGACCGATGTGTGAAAAGCGATTGTGCTAATATATTTACCCGTCGAGAAATGGGGTCAAATCCCTCAAGATTCGTGAGAAACCATGGGTACGCCGAACTTGGTAAACCAGACATATGAAATGAGAGCGAGACGGGTTCTTGCAAGGTCGGAACGATGGAAAGGATGGAGGGAATTGGTTGAGGAAGGTTATCGGTTAAAGGTTCAGGAGGGTGTACACAGTCAGTGGAAGGGATAGGATGAATTGGAAAATTCGACTCATCAATTATAACTGGTTCATCCTCAAAACTATCCTCAGAATTCTCCTCAAAGTTAAGCTCATCCATGCCTTTATCATTAATATCAAGACGCATATGAAGTTCGGGAAAAACATTTAATGACTCGGGATGATGATTTGAAGAGAAAAACACAGCCAAATCTATGGGTTCATCATCCAAAATATTCCCAGCGTCAATATCCTCAGTCACGTGAAAATCTATATTCTCAGACACCTCATCAAAAACATGGATTTCAATCAATTCAGGTTCTAAGATGGAGGTGTAGAGGTCAAAAGGTTTTGGTGTGGTTTCACTTGGCAATGTCCCTTCACAGTCGGGTACATCAAACACTACGAAGTCGCACAACTCATTAAACATTCTATCTTCAACTGATACTTCATTTGGGATACTAGATAGATTTTCAAAACAGGAGTTGTGGGATTCAATTTGGGATGGGTAGGTTTGATTTGGAAGGGGGTACATCTCATTCTCTCCACTCAAATTCTCAGCCTGTCCTACCGCCTCATCATACATTGGAAAATTTGGAGCTAGCTGGAAACTAGCTACCGGGTCAGTAGGTTGTATGAGAGCGGCCATGGACGCATTCAAATCCATCATCTGTTGGCTTGACGCTACCCTAAAGTCTTCCAACGACTGTTCCAGACTAGACATGGGTTGTGAAGGGGTTTCAGTAAAAGATTCAAAGTTGTTTGGATACTGAAAACTCCCAAATGGCGGTTCAGGAGCAATGTCTAGGGAAGGTGCAAAAGTCGGGTAGGACTGGTAGGAATTGAATGGCTGGACAGGAGCAGGATCAACATTTGGATAAGAAGGTGAATGGAATTGTTGATCCCAAGAATCTGTAGTGGTGAAAGGAGTGAAAGATCGGCTACAGGATTGTTCAATATGTTCAGCGATGGACAAAGGACGACTTGCAAAAGGGGTATCAACGTAAGAGGGTGGGGGAGGTTGAAAAGGTTGATACAAAGTGGATTGCGAAGGGCAAGTGTTTGTCCTAGACGCGTCTATCCGATCTTTCAAAGAGATTTTGGGCATGGAGGGATCGTTCGACGTTCGGCCAAAGCAAGAACCGTAAGAAGTAATGTCTGGTTGTGGGTACCAAAGTTCGGCAAGAGTTTTGCGAGGTGGGGTACCCATGATATGAAGAGAGAAAGAAAGATAGGCAGAGAAAAGGAGGGGAAAAAATGTGATTTTTTTTTTAGATATTAACAAAAGAATGAAATATACACACAAAAAGAATATGGACAAAAACAATCACGACACAAAAATACCACACACCTAATCGTTCTAGGGTTTACCTAGGTCAACTAGACCTGCTCCAGAACTTGATTGTCGAAGTAAAACTGTGTCGAGAAACGGGCTCAAGATACACTGATCACGAGGCCAGGTAAGTGCAGAGATAAGGGGAGGTTTTCCAACGCTTTCGTGAAGTTCCTTAATTAAATAACCCTTTCTCTTTTGGCGGTTTCGCCGTTAACACTTTCCTAGACACCCCGTAAACAATGTACCGTTAAGCGAGGTTCTAAACACAGTTAACTTCTCCTAGTGAGCGCGAAGTCCTTAAGGCTTAAAGTCTAGTTTCTTTTAAAGTTTGTGCGGGTAAACGTTATGCTCAAGTTCGTGATTTGTGGGCCACGGAAAAGGTGATGAAATCCTTTACCGTATGTTGTGGGGTTCGCTTGCCCTTAAGTCCGTATTAATGTATGCAATGCGCAATTCAATAAAAATTCTATAAAGAATCAAACAATTGTTTTTTAGTTTAAGCACGGCACTGCAACAAATACGGGTTAGTCAATTTTTAGCGTTTGCAAGCGAACTTGCAAAGAATCCTCCAAAGAATAGTATATTGGATGCGTCGGATTTGAGAAGAAGGTGTTAGTAAAGTGCGTACCGTTAAGTTTTTGGATTAGGAAACCCCCGTTGAATCAAATCCGGTAAGCTTGAAAAGTTCGCTTGCGCGGGTCAAACTACCCGGATCTTTGGCACTGTACTTTGCAATCACCTTAACTTTGAATGTACACTTTGCTCCCCACAATCGCAGTTTGCAAATCTGCAAAAATCTGCACTTTTGCCCACAAAAATGATCAAAAATAACAAAAAGATTTTTTATTTTTTATTTTTATTTTTTAAATATATACAAAAAGAATATTAACCCGAATAACAAGAAAGAAAATACGCTACCGTCTCCCCGGCAACGGCGCCATTTGATCGCACGCTTTTGGCGTGTCGGATGTTCAAAGTTCTAAAGTTTACCGCGATCAGGACGGTGTCGCTATGCAGCTAGCCGGTTGAGTACGGGTCGATCCACAGGGAGATGGTTGTATGTTCGTTCGAGTTTTAGACGAGTCAATAAAGAATGAGTATGTGTTTGATTCTAACATATGTGTTTATTTGCAAGTATAAAGTTGTTAAGAAAAGATACGATAATGTAAGCTAAAGAAATCCGTACTCAAAACCTTTGAGCCGAGTCTTGACCAATTGAATGCTAGAACAATCGGCAACAACGTGGATTAGGGGATTTAAGCGCGGTATTCGTGGAATCCGGCTTATTTACCCTTGTCCTTCCGTTCTTGTCTCTTGCTTTCGCCTCCGGCCAAACCGAACGCAACCGGTCGCGGTTAGGAATCACCGTTACCTTGTTAGGGTAGGGTGCCTAACGGAGCGCTTGCGTATGGTTTGGGCGGAGTTCAATGGAAAATAACGGGAAAAGGAAATGAGCAAAGAAATGTTAACTTACAATATCATATGGATTCTTAACAACAACAATAAATACAACATTCACAAAAAGAACCAAAAAGAACAAAAGAAAAGAACAAAGAAAAGAAAAGATTACAAGTAATTAAGTGCATGAATTTAAATGCAAGAAAGTAAAGCAAGATAATAATAAGCAAGTAATAAAAAGCGATAAAAAGAACAAGAAACTAGAACTCAAGACAAGCATGGGATCAATAGCCAACCCTTAAACTTGCAAGCTCAATCAAGAGGTTGCAAGATCAAGAGAAGGGTAGAGAACGCATGTGAAATAAAGCGCTAATTCCATAAGAAAATACGACCCTTGAGATCAATAACTAACCCTTAACCATTCAAGCTCAATGAAGAGGTTGAATGATCAAGAGAAAGCAAGAATCTCAAGGGGAAGTTAAACAAAAGAGAATGATACAAAAAGTCCTCATCTTCATTGATCTTCCACTCAAAAAGCTCTCACTACAATTTTCATGGAGAAAAGATGAAGAAGAAGAAGAAAAAGACTAAATCCTAACAAAAAGAAGAACAAAGAATGAACACAAAATTTGACCCTTGGCTTAGCTCAGTTCTGGAGTATTTATAGGAAGGGAACTGGAAACCTAGGGCAAGAATCTGCCCCTATATGAAGTACCCAAACTACCCATGAAAAACGGCAGAGAGAGGTGACTATATGGCCGCGGAACCGCGGCCTAGACCTCCTATTGGCCGCGGTTCCGCGGCCCTTTAGTGGAGTTGGGCTGTGTGGTTTTGTGGGGATCCCTGGTTTGTTGTTGTCTGCTGTGTGGTATATGACTTTTCTTAGAAACTCTTCACAATTATTCCAGAATTTTAGTAGAACAAAAAGGTGATGTGATGTGGATCTTTTGCCATGATTTCCTCGAGCTCCGCGTAGATTTCTTGGATCTTGTGTTGACATTGAGCTTTGTGCATGACATGACAATCGATTTGCCATCTTGTCCCTTAAACTGGTATGTGGCAACACACGGATAGAGAGCGGAGACCCGTGTTTTATCTGTTGTTGGCAGTAATCCAGAATTTGTCGTACTATTCCATGATATTCACTGTTTAGAGCTGAGACCAGTATCCTGCAATTATGTAGCAAACACTGATAAAAAGCACCTGCCTATAAACAAACGAGCGTAAGAATGGGCGGTATAGAATGCAATATTCTGGTATGAACAGTCCCCCATAATAGCTCTCTAGGTAGCTTGTCGTACACTTTCTCTAAATCAATAAATATCATATGCAAATCTCTTCTTCTCTCTCGAAAACGCTCGACAAGTTGAAGAAGCAAATGGATATCCTCTGTCATCGATCGTCCAGGCATGAACCCAAATTGGTTCTCTGTTATCTTAAAATCGTTTCTTAGCCTGTGTTCAATCACTCTCTCCCAAATCTTCATGGTATGACACATAAGTTTTATTCCACGGTAGTTTGAGCAATTTTAAATGTCACTCTTGTTCTTGTAAATAGGTATAAGGGTACTTTTCCTCCACTTATTTGGTATCTTTTTGGTCTGCTAAATCTTATTAAACAGATCTGTCAGCCATTTAATGCCTATTTCTTCTATGTATCTCCAAATCTCGATATGTATTCTATCTGGACCAACCACTTTTCTTGATCTCATTCTCTTCAAAGCTTCTTCAACCTCTGGTATTCTTATTTTACACATGAAATCACGGTTTATATCTTGAGATTGAATGACAAGTTCATCCAAATTCTTAATAAAGCTCTCATTGAATAATTTGTCAAAATAATCTCTCCATCTTTTCTTGATATTCTCATCTTGAACTAAAACCTTCTGATCTTCATCTTTGACACACTTCACTGCACATAAGTCTCTGGTCTTCTTTTCCCGCATCCGAGCAATCCAGTATATATCATCTTCAGGCTTCTTAGCATCCAACTTCTCATGCACCTCCTTATAGACCTTAATCTTAGCTTCCCGAACAGCTTTTTTAACTTCCTTTTCAGCCATTTTATACTTCTCAAATTTCTCCGCATCTCTACTTTTCTTTAAATTTTTATAAGAATTTCTCTTGATTTTAATAGCAGCTTTTACTTTTTTGTTCCACCATGATATGTCCTTAGATGGTGGAGCACCACCTCTCGACTCACCAAGTAGATCTTTAGCTACCTTCTTGATACAACTAGCTATCTTGTTCCATATTCTGTCTGAATTATCTTCAGACTGCCAATCCGCCTCTTGAACTACACAATCAATAAAAGTCTTTTGGTTACCTTCCTTCAGTCGCCACCACTTAATTCTAGGTTCTACCTTACGTCTAATCTTTCTAGATTCTCTTCTAAATCGAAAATCCAGAACTAAAAGTCTATGTTGAGTGGTTACACTCTCACCTGGCACTACTTTACAGTCGATGCAACAATCTTTATCTATCCTTCTCGTCAGAAAAAAGTCTATTTGACTTGCACTTGATCCGCTCATAAAGGTGATAAGATGAGACTCTCTTTTCCTAAACCAAGTGTTTGCTAAGATCAAGTCATAAGACAAGGCAAAATCTAGAATCGAGCTACCTGCTTCATTTTTTTGTCCAAAACCAAAACCTCCATGGATAGTATCAAACCCACTACGACTAGTACCTACATATCCATTGAGATCACCACCAATAAATAACTTCTCTCCACTAGGTATCTTTTGCACCATCCCGACTAAATTTTCCCAGAACAGACGCTTACTAGCGTCATCAAGATCTATCTGTGGTGCATAAGCACTAATAATATTAAGGATCTTTCCACCTAGAATAAGCTTAACCAGTAAAATTCTATCACCTTTTTTCCTAATCTCAACTACATCTTCAAGCAACCGTCTATCTATGATTATGCCTCCCCCATTACGATTTTTATCTCTACCCATATACCAAAGTTTATAACCCCAAGGCTCTATGACTTTACCCTTTTTACCTACCCACTTAGTTTCATGCAAACACATAATACCAACTCTCCTCCTAATCATCACCTTCACTAATTCTGTTAGTCTACCCGTAAGGGAACCTATGTTCCAAGAAGTTAGACGGATCCTATGAAACCCTTACTTATTTGTCAGTACGCCCGGGGTCCGACGTAGCGCGCCGCTTCCGGACGACGACCTATAAGCCCTTGCATACTTAACACTACACCCGGGATCCGACATAGCGTGTCGCTGAGTAGGGGACGTCCCAACGATATTCTTATTATGGTTCATGTTATAGAATGTGACAAAGTTTTACGTTGGCTGCCACAAGCCTACCACAACCCGCACCCTTTCTCATCCGGACTTAAGACCGACAACGGTGGGTTTACGAGCTAAAAAATATTATCACAATTTGTAAAGTGATCATAGTTATAGATTTGTTAATCATCAAAACTAATAACAAGTGAAGCTCAACAGTAACATACACGTTTGTGATTTGTGCAACATAGCAATCATTGGTAGAGGTGTAGTGTTCTATCCATGTGTTCATACGAGAATAACAACGCCAATTAGCATATATAATAGGTAACCGAATTGTGAGCATATAAAAAGTAATCTAATTGTAACGTAAACAATTGTTAAACATGAATAACTATTATGAGCTATACCGTTATGGTTTAAAGTAGAACGAAATGTTGTTTTGCAAATAATAAAGCTGCAGTATATTTAAAATAGATACCCGTTTAAAGTTAGTAGCTCATCATTGCCATTTATCATTTAAAAGTGAAAAATGAATCGTTGGTTTTTAAAAGAGTATAGCTCAAGTAATTGAAATGTCCTAATCAGGATAAACGTATGACTTCACGAGTCCAAATGAATTTTGGCTGTATTCGGTAAACTATCCCCGATATCATCAAATATTCAATCAATATCGTATGGATCTATAGTCGCAAACGCATATAACAATAACCATATATAAATATATATCCATATACATATATAGCCTACTAGATACAAACTATACACTAACTTAGTTATAGACTAAATTATATAACATAACGCTATAGCCTAGGTATATAGTATAAGTATTCTAGTTAATTGTTTGCAGGGGTGCTATACGCCATCCACCCGACTTCCCCCATAGATATAAATCTACTCACTATGCGAGATCGTGCTAGTCGTATTCTATAATCGATTTGCGCATCCTTACCGTCTCGAGGATCTCTGCAAAAGAATCTAGCAATCATATCATCACTAACGCACATAAGAAATCATATCAGAACCGATATATCAAGTAAAGGACCATAGGTTAGAACCTATAACCAATAAGAGCTAGGCGAATGCTAACAACAAGGAATTGCCCTCCCGGCATCGCTTTTCAACCAAATTAACCAAAACCACAATTATAAATACAAATACGCAAGTTTAAAAACCTTAAAACTTTGCCAAAACCACACTAAAACACTCCAAGATTTTGACTCGGGGAATCTGAGGAAAAACAAAGTATAAAAGAAGCTTATTTATCGAAAGAACTTGCACTAGACCAGAACCCAGACCCTAATTCAAAAACTTGACCGTCAAAAAAATCATTTTTACCGTAATTTGCGGTTTGAACATGTTTGTTTGGCCTCGTGCTTCTTTGGTGTCTTTTGGTGGTCCTAATAGGTCAATTCTATACTCTAAATATTTTATAAAGATCCCAGTTCATCTCAGAATTCATTTGAACACTAAAACCTTACGAAAAAACTATTTTTCTGACATCTTAACAAAGAAATTTGAAACTTTAACACTTATAAAACTTGAAAAGATAGATCTTTACCAATATGGATGGATGCCAAATGAAGTCCAAGCCCTTGAAGTGATTTCTTGAGGCTTCATGAAGTTGTATTGATTTAGCTTGAAGTTTAGAACCATATTCATGAAGAACTTGATGCAAGATCCATAGGATTTTTGAGTAAAATGAGATAAGGTTTTGAGATGAGGTCTGGGAGAAATTTTTTTGTTCAGTTTGAAAGAGATATTATCATATGAATTAGAAGATGAAGGAGGAGGTGTTGAGAAAGAGTATAGAGCAAGGAGGAGGTGGAGGCATGGTATGCTAAGACATGGTGTGGTGTATGTGTAAATTTTAACATATACCAATACACCCTCTTTAATAGTTAAAAACCATTTACAAATAAATACCTCCTACTATAAAATACCATCTACAATAAAATACCATAATCTTAATATACCCCTTTTATCATTATTCAAAATTCTAAAATAACATTTAAATTTTTTCTGAAATGTTATAATCGCTCTTGACAAAATACTTTATGAAAACTTTATTTCTTTCAAGAGTGATAAAGATTTATGGAATGCTTTGGAAACTCAATATGGAATGGATAATGCAGGTGTAGACCGTCTTAACACTACTTCTTTTCATCGTTTCAAATTATTAGATAACAAGCCTATTAATCCACAGCTTCATGAATTCCAAGAGTTGATTCGAAAAGTTCAAAACTCCGGTACTAATCTTTCTGAAGACTTTAAAGTATCCGCTCTTATTGATATACTTCCTCCTTCTTGGGATAAATTTGCAAATTATCTTAGAATGATCCAACACTCTTTATCACTTTTGAAGTTAATTATATTCTAGTGTAAGATCAACATAGGGCCAAAATTAAACCTATAAAGGAAAACGTTTCTAAAATCAATCTTACCGAAATTTTCAAAACCCAATAATGATCATGCCAATAATTTTAAATCTAAAAGAAACAGATTTAAAAAGAAAAGGCAAGGTCAAAGTCAAGGTCCAAACCACTTTAACATGTCTCAAAATCAAGAGGGGAAATATTGCTTTGTATGTGGAAAGATGAACCATTTGGCTTCGAAATATTTCTTCAAGAAGAAAATTCCAGTTAAAAATACAAATGGAATCACAAAACCACAAGTAAATGTGCTTGATGGTGGTGAAAATTCATCACGACGATCTGTCTCTAAACATATTATAAATTCTACAACTACCTCATTTGATTGGTGGGTTGATTCCGGTGCTAATGTTCATATCTGTTATGATTTGGTATGGTTCACAATTTTTCAGGATAAATGTGGGGAGGTGTAACGTTGGGAAATGAATCGGCGGCACCTATCAAGGAAATTAGAAATATATCACTAAAATTGTTTTCGAGCAAAATACTTATCTTGAATGATGTGCTATATGTTTCCGATATTAGAAGAAATTTGATTAGTGGTTCTGTGCTTGTGAAGATGGGATATAAATTAGTATTTGATTGTAGTCAATTTATAATAGGTAAAAATAACATATTTATTGGTAAAGGTTATATGTATGATGGGCTGTTTAAATTGCATGTAATCCCGTATAATATTTCTAATATGCAAATAAAGATCATATTGTTTTAAATATTGAAAATTCTTGTTTACGACATGATAGATTAGGACATATAAATTATTGTTCTTTAATGCACATGATGAAATTGCATTTAATTCCTACTTACAAAATTGATATGAATAAGAAATGCCAAATCTGTGTTAATGCCAAGCTAACCAAAAAGACTTTTAAAGATGTATATAGAAATACCTATTTATTAGAGCTTATACACTCGGATGTTTGTTATTCTACTGATACTCCTACTAGAGGTGGCAATAAATATTTTGTAACATTTATTGACGATTGTTCCAAATTTTGCTATGTATATCTCATTTAAACAAAGGATGAGATTATGAATAAATTTAAAATTTATAAATCCGAGGTTGAAAATCAAAAGGATAAAACCATTAAAATTCTTAGGTCGGATCACGAAGGTGAATATACCTATAATGAATTTACTATATTTTGCGAAGAGCACGACATCAGGCATGAGGTGACTGCACCTTACTCTCCTCGGTTTAATGATGTAGCAGAACGTAAAAATAGAAAATTAATAAATATGGTAAATTCAATGTTGCTAAGTTCTGGTGTTCCTAAGAATATGTAGGGGAATCCCTTTTATCCACATGTTATACTCTAAATAGAATACCTCAAAATATCGGTAACCGTACTCCTTATGAAGTTTGGAAAAGTCGACCATCTAATATTAATTATCTTAAGGTTTGGGGATATTTAGCAAAAATTTCAATCCTTGAATCTAAAAAGAGAAAAATAGGTCCAAAAACTATAGATTCCTTATTTATAGGTTATTCCCTAAATAATAACACATAGAGATTTTTAGTGGATAGATCTGATATACTATCCAGCAATACCATTTTAGAATCTCGCGACGCAAACTTTTTTGAAAATATTTTTCCTTTCAAACCAAACATTAGTAACCCTTTACCTATAGAACCCTCCAACTTAGGTGAATACTCTCATTCTAGTGAACCTTGTGAGATTAATATCCCTTTACATCCTACACACGGGCCTGAACTTCGAAGGTCAAAGAGAACTAGGACAGAAAAGAATTTTGGTGAGGGTATGTTCACTTATTTGATTGTAGGAGAGCCATATAGTTATGCCGAGGCTATGTCTAGTGACGAAACTCCGTTTTGGAAAGAAGTCATTCAAAGTGAGATAGACTCTATTATTCAAAAATAATACATGAGTTGTGACTACTTTACCATAAGGGAATAAGGCTATAGAATGCAAATGTATTTTCAAAAGAAAACTTAGAGCGGACGGATCTATAGAAAAATACAAGGTTAGGTTGGTTGCTAAAGACTATACACAAAGAAAGGGCATTGACTACTTCGATACATATGCTCCCGTTGCGCGTATAACTACTATGCGTGTTCTGATTGCATTTGCTTCCATTAATAATATTTTAATTCATCAAATGAACGTTATAATTGCATTCTTAAACGGAGATTTAGAAGAAGAGATTTATATGGAGCAGCCAGAAGGCTTCATTGTTAAAGGCCAAAAATATAAAGTTTGTAAATTAATTAAATCACTTTATGGTCTTAAACAAGCTCCAAAGCAATGGCATACTAAGTTTGATCAAGTTATTTTAAATTACGGTTTTGTTATTAATCAATATGATAAATGTATTTATTTTACACATTTTGAAAATGATTATGTTATTTTATGCTTATACGTATATGATATTTTATTATTTGGTATATCACTTAAAATAATAAATCATGTAAAACAATACTTAACTTCTAAATTTGACATTAAAGATTTAGGCGATGCAGATCTTATTCTTAGTATGAAATTAATTAGATATAACAATGGTATCGCTTTAAGTTTATCGCATGCTATTGAGAAATGCTTAAAAAATTTAATTATTTTGATATCAAACATGTTTCCGCACCTTTTGATTCAAACTTACATCTTACTATAAATAGTGGTGAATCTGTATTACAAAATAAATATGCATAAATAATTGGCAGTTTACTCTATGTTGCTAATCGTACAATACCCGAAATTTCTTATATTGTTTTAAAACTTAGTAGATACACTAGTAACCCAAATAAAGATCATTGGTGTGTTCTTGAAAGAATTTTTAAATAGAACGTTAGATTATAATTTGTTTTATTCCAGTTTTCTTAAAATAATCGAAGGATACAACGACACAAACTGGGTAACTGATTCACTCGATATGAAAACCACCAGTGGCTATGTATTCTTATTTAGCGGTGCAACCGTCACTTGAGGATCTATAAAACAAACTATTATTGCTAGGAGCACACCAGACTCCGAATTAATTGCGTTGGATACTGCTTGTAAAAAAGCGGAATGGATCAAAATTTTAATCTCATAATTGCCTTGTGTTCCAAAACCTATATCTTCCTTAAGTGTAAACTATGATAATAGATCCTTATTGGATTTATTAAATCAAGAAAATTGCAATATGAAAATGAATCGATATTTGCAAATGAGATATGCGACAATAAAAAAACACAAGGATAATAATATTGTAACATTATTATTTATATATTCTCAGCAAAATTTGGCGGATAATTTGGCCAAGTGTCTTAACAAGAACACGATCTTACTTTCATATAGGGGGATGGGCTTAACGCCTATATATACATCACCAAGAGCGAGAATCCACATCTTTGATTGGAGATCCCACAATAGAGGTTTCCAATGAGAAAAACAAAACTCTTGATATAACCTGAAGAGTATAAATTTTATTAAGGTTTTATTTCTGACTCATCCCTATGGTGAAGGAATGTACTCTGTTGGTGACGTTAGGATAAGTATATATTTTTAATGGTGTCAAAGACATAACTTTGTTGAGATATCTCTTACACCTTGGTACCTCTTAAGACATCACTTAAGTGAAGCGATGTGAGACCGCGGTTGGAAAATTTAGGCTAATCTCTAGTTGCTTCATGAGAATTAAGGTTTTGTGCATGGTCATTAATAGCCCACACCCGCATACTAAGATACAGTATGTCTCTTATTGTGTGTGTGGCATATAAACGACCGGCACAAAGGAATAGTTTCCAAGGTCAAACTTTTGACTAATATTATCCTTTGGTCAGGCATGGTCAATACCAAAATACTTGTTCAAGTTTCGCACACTTGCATTTATGCACAATAAGTTGGTATCCATTTTGTTTTATTTTTGATCATTTCTCTTATATCATTTCATCCTTTAAAATAAATGTATAATATACTATATATTACAATTTGAACCTTTGTGGGGGATGTTATATTATTCCGATTTAATTTATATATTTTATTATTAATTATTTTATTTTGATGGATTTATTAAATCAGATTATTACTAAAGATTCAAAATTACAGTTGTGAAGATGTTAGGGGTTAAGTTGCAAAGGAAATTTCACAGACCTCTCTTTAAGAGTTATTTCAACTATAGACGTCTGGTACAGACGTCTGGTGAAGTAAATTTCCATTTTCAATTATCTGTTTCTATTCATGTAATGACTCTAAAATTCATATACCTTCGAATTATCTTTTATTGTTTTCTTTTCTGAATATGGAATATATTTAATACTTGTTGAATATATGCATGAATCAGCTTGTAGCCTATTGGTTAAGTCTTTACACTATTGTCCCATAATCTGTGTATTCGAATCCTTACAACACAATTATTTTATTTTAATTTTTTTTTACGTTTTCGAACCCTGAAAATTTTACGAGCGATACACGGAGTTATGGGAATTTATAAATAAAATGATATGGGTTTTTGGACAAAAAATATCGACCCGAGACTAACATTCGAGACCCGACTCCATCCAACGAAACCAAACCGCCCCAAGTGGCCTAGGACCTGGTTTAGGCGGCCAGCTCGAGCCCGACCATGCTCCGCTCATGAGCACGCATCTCTTTGGCTGCCGTCTGTTCGTTTCATCTATCCAAACTCCCACTCCAACCAGAGAGTTGCCACCCCTTCAATTTCTAATTAAAATCTCTTTTAATTTCTTTTTAATTCATCATACCATCATTTTCTTTCTCCTATAAATCCTTGGCTGTCTAAAAAGAATCCTCCTAACTCCTTCCCTTCTGAAAATTATTCTGAAAATTTCTCTCAAAAGTCCTCTCAAAGCGTAGTAAAGAATACTTTCCGTAGACGTCAAGGATATCGTTCAAGTCTTACAAGAATCTATCGGTGAATCGGTTGTTTAACCGATTCACACCGCGTGTAAGTCCCTTCCCACTTCTTCCCTTCGTCTCGCTCTCCTTACCTCTTGTTATGATGTCACTAAACCGTTGATCCGTCTCATCTTAGTCCCTATATATATCATGTGCATAGAATTTAGTTTCTTGAAATGTTAAACGTAACAATTGTGTTCTTGGTCAAGATTGATGGAAGTCATGATCTCTTAGCATGATTTTAACATGGCAGAATATATAATATTAAATATCAAGAGAAGCATAACATCCAACACCAAGAAATAAAGCCAAAGACCTAAACCTTTGCTACAACTAGAGAGCTTATACTAAGAGACAAGGACTACAATTTTTGTAGCGTATTCAAATGCTCCTAAGATGAACTCTTCCTAAGCTCCTTGTAGATGGAACAAGCTTGAAAGCCAACCCTAGTTGTCAAAGATGATCCACTTGAGTGTTTGCTCCAAACTAGGCTTTAGCTCCACTAAATGTAGCAACTAAAATCTTTGTCTTGCTAGGACTAGAATTCTAGTGATGTAGTTTGATTTACTTGATTTTCCTTTTCTTTTCTATTTATTTTCCATGAACTCAAGAGAGAGTAGATAATGGAGAAAGAGAGAGCAGATAATGGAGAAAAATAACTCAAGAGAGGAGAGAGAGCTTATGTTCAAGTGAGAGAGAAAAATAACATAACATAATACTTGTCTAGATTATTTTTCCAACAATAAAACATAAGTACATCCTCGTTCCATTCCTTGTCTCCATGTCTCAGACCTTGTCTCCATGACCTATTTCTTAATTCTTTTAAATAAAAAGAATCAGGAAACGAGTCACCATTATCTTTATGTCATAATATATATATCATATATATATATATATACATTATACATATCCGTATTTGTATCATATACAAATACATGTATTCGTATCAAAATATGAATAGTGATTTAGATAGAAAATATAAAGGAAAAATAATACTAGAATATATATATCAATATATAATTATATATATATATAATATTATTAAATCAACACTTAATTTAATAATCCTGCTTATACATAAGCCGGCTAGTGTTATTAAACATCTGATTAAAGTTCGTGAAGGGTTACGACAGCGCCCCGGCCATCAAAACGCGGCCAAAATGCGGAACAAAAATTTACAGAATTGGCGCTACCTTTAACCGAATCCCGGATCGACTTTAAACCCTAAACTAGCAAAAGCTAAACTAAGATTTAGAAAGGTTATACCGAGTTGATCCGTGTCCTTCGGTCTTCATTCCAAACTCCTAGCGACTCCTTGATGTAGTTTGGTTGCCGGTCTTCCTCCATCTCCGATGATCCACCCGAGAGAAACGGCGCAAGCTCCAGCCTCGTCGAACGAGGCAACCGACGCTCCAAGGTTGCTAGCAATGGAGAGTGGGGGTATATGAATGTGTCACTTTAATTTTATCTCAACTCATGTGCTCATGAGAGCAACCATAAAAGATGAATGGAGGTGAGGAAGCTTTGGCATGAGTAACAAAATTGGCTAAGTGTTTTTGTGTGAGAATGAGAGAGTGCGAGTGTGATGAATGTAATGAGCCAAATGAAAATCAACCCCTACCCTTGGTAGTGGCCGGTCCCTCCTCTCTCATTCCCATAAAAAAATATCATTTTCTTTTTCCAATTAAACAAAGCAAACCATACCTCAAAGTCCATGCTTTGACCCATGCCTAAAGTCATGTCACCTTTTCCACCTCATTAATAAAACAAATGAATTTCCATAAATGGAAAAACATATAAATGAGGCGGCATCTTCTAGAAGCTATTCCGTATAAAATACGGAATACTTCCCGGTACATGTATCGAAATACATATACGCGTATTCGTACAAAAATACGAATAGCCAAGAGAGAAATCAAATAGCGAACAATAATACTAGAATATATATATATATATATATATATATATATATATATATAAATACATATGTAAATTATTAAATCAAAACCTGATTTAATAATCCGGCTTAATCCTAAGCCGCTAGTATTATCAACCGTCCGATTAAAGCCTGTACAGCATGTGCATATATTTAATCGGACACCTGTATGTACCAACATATCTCATGTACACCATATTGCCTGAACCGTGAAAACCCTCTGTGTGGGACTCTAAAGAATCGTCAATACGCTGACAGTGGGTTTAACCACAAGCACGTCAGCGGCACTAGCTGTACGTAACGGCTACCCAGGTATTGAGCGAAAGGGAGGCCGACGAGCAAACTCATGCAGAATCCCTACTGAGCCTGACAGTGACAATATCCGTACAGTTCGGTCTGTTCGTCTAAGAGTATCGCATATCGAGTCTAAGGGGGTGGATAAAGTCAGACCCCCAACAATGCGATATTTAGTGTCGGCATGAAACCCATCACCACCTGAGAAACTATCGATCCTGGATTGGTAATTCTCGTCCACCGTGGCCACGGATTTTTGGTGATGGTCATCCGAACACAACGCGACATCAACCCCCAATACCGGGAGAGACGAATCCCCGACGATCCGATCACTGCCTCCATGTGGCTCGGGACTGTACCCAACTAAAACCTATTTGCACGACTCCTTTGAGCCATGGTAGGGTAGTAATCAAAGCACAGTGGGAACTCACACGATACAAATGACGATCTCAGGTCGACAGACTAAACTGTACACATGTCACCTGGGAACTGCTATCTGACAATAGGTATAATACCAACTAGCAGGTTCCCGGCGAGTCCGTCCAGTGTACTCATAACCCAATGAGCACCTGTATACTATCTTAGGTGAACAAACTAACACCAATGGCTTGTGAGACCTGGCCACCGCCCCTCGTCGGGGTCTCGATCAGTATACACTAGTCTATACTGGAGTATCGATGCCCAGTCTCGATACTCCCACGACTAGGGACATTTAAGGATGTGCTTATAGACCCCCAGCTCCCACGTATATGATCGCCATCATAATGCTGGCAGTCAAGCAAGAATCTTATGGGCTCTATCAACATGATGATAAAGACAAACTAGATAGCATACTATCATCTCAAGTAAGACTGTTCTATCGGTATAGGTCCTCACGCAATCATCATAATCATAAGTCCGCGACTATGATAATTGCCTTGAGGGCACTATAGTCAACAATCTCCCACTTGCACTTAAGGCCAATTATTGTGATGTCGCATACTCACAGCCCGTGTGATACCGAACACCCAACTTCTCTACTAATCAGTTTCGCAAAGCCCGTTTGCGAAAATGATTGCGTTCGAGAAATAGCCTCAGTGAGTGGATCCGCTCTAATGTTTCTTTCTGTATCTCTCTATATCTCAACTTCGCGGAGAAAACTACCTCCCGAAACGAGCAATACCTGTCTTAGAATTTGTCTGGATATCTGATGGGACCCAGTTCACAAATGAACTCCAAATCCAGCAAACTGGTTAGACTGTATCGTCCACTGAATTTAATCAGTAACATGCGCCATGCCTTCCTCAGTATCCGCTTGGACCACCTGTCCAACATACCGTCCCTCAGAAGAGGGAAAAACTATAACTCAGACGGCCACTCTGTCGTCCAGGTCACCATGGAAGACTGGAATGATAACCGTCTCCCGAAGGAGGCTGCCTTAATCATTTCCCAAGAACATCCATTTATATTCATAAACTGCTTCCGAACGTTTCTCCAGGATTGGATTAATATATCTGCTTATTGCAGCTAGTGTAAAAACAACATCTGGTGTGGTACTTGACATTTCATGATTAACCTAATTGCCTAAGAAAGTGATATGCTAATCATGCAGATCCTTCTCCCCTTTAGTCTGTAAGACACCTTTAGAGAGGGTGACTCCATCACCTGCAGGTACACCACCCTGCCAGGAGTCGTCCATTCTAAAATATCTTTAGAATAATGTCAAAGTACCCAAATTGGGATACTTCCCAAATCTAGATCTAAAACCATAGATCTAGTAACCAGAAAACCTGATATTATATTCATATCCTATGTGGAGAAACAACTTTGTGACAACCACAGTATAACCGATCGTAGTATAGGAATATTTCTTCCTATCAAGTGCATTTCCTCCCAATACCTGGACATCACTCTCTACTACCTTCTTAGCATATCCATCTTCTATTCTGATGAAGTCAAAGCCTATGACTGTCACATCAAAAATAGATGATCAGTTTCCGCTATACATGCTTTAGTCTATAAATAGACATAAGCTACTTGCCTACTATACTTTCGCTGCTCCCACTGACTACAACAACCCTCTGGCAGAGTCATATATACGTACACTTCTAAAGCTAGTTTAGAACGACGCTATACTCATCCTCCTGCCGGGTCTTATAGTCTAGAACAGCAGCAATGGCAAGTCTGGGTAAACAAGAACCTCCCTGTCACCGTCTTTGAGAAGACCGAAGTACCTCTCGGGTGCCTGAGGTTACCCACCAAATCTGCGGAGTAGGTAATGGAATGTCGAAACTAATTGAATCTTTAGGTTCTATTAAATCTTCAGTGATCGTTTGTGGTTCTGGAATCACATCCAGTTCTACCATACTCCCACTTATGTTTTCCTGAAAAATCCATTTTACTAAAAATGTGGCGAGTTAAGAACAATATAAATATTGATCTTCCTGATGGTAGAAAGTTAACCCTCGTCAAAGCCCGGGATAACCCAATAACAGCCATTACTGAAACGTGCCTCGAGTTTATCCAGATTCTGGTTTTAAGCATCAGCCGGACAACTCCCTATAGCTTAACATCGTTAAGATATAAATTGATTCTATATATATCTAATATAGAAACAAAAGCACCAATCTAATTTAAACCAGATTTAAAATCATGCGGCTGTCTCCAGTGCATATCAACCAAATGGAAGGAGGTCATTCAGCATTACTCATCTAGGAGTGCATCCATATAAGAGTAACCTGAAAGAGAAGCAAGTTCTCAAAACCATTACTATCAACGGAATACCAAACACAAGTATTTACATCTTCGACTTCCTCGAAGAATCCTGATACTTTCAACAAATGGTTCTCTACTTTATTCTTATTCCTATAACTTCTCAAAATCTTGACCTTGCGTTTCAACGAAATTCCTGTCTAAAATTAAAGAAATCATGAGTAAACAGAATATAGTACGAGTACCAACCCTATTGTCCTAATGGACACCGGACAACATACAATACTTTGTATAAGTCCTCTGAGTTCAACAAATCAAACCCTTGTGCGTCGTAGGTTGAAAAACTGTACTATGGTTAAGAAGAATTACACCGCTGTTGAATGCACCTTACCTAATCACCAACTGATATAGGTAAATTTCACAGACATAATATCAAAAAAAATAATTATATCTCACTTTATAAAATAAATGTACAGATATATCAGTTTGAAATTAGTGCATAACAATGGATATTCAAAACCAAATATTCGCCGTTCGACAAAAACCCAGGCGATTTCCTCAAATATCACCAATTACAACGAATTCAAATATAATGAGGATTTAATCACCCAATTACCAATATCTTACTCCCACTCACCATCTTTAATAACATACATATGTTAGAAACTGATCTGGTAAATACATACCCTGGAGTTAGATTCCAATTGGGAAAACAATTTTTCAATTAACATCTCACAGTGAAACTGAAACATGAAAATGTTTCAAAAGGGGTAACTGATATTCCTAGTAACGCCTCTTCCACAAACCTTATTCATGACAGTAACCATATACTTACCTGCCCTCACTCCAGTCCCTTTATTATATCTTACTTATTACCTTCTGTACACCCTTTTTAGGCTAATTGGTTTTCTTCCTTCCCTACCTTTCGACACCAGCCTAAGGTTTGGAAGAAAACTATCCAATAAGTGTAACAGGTGTACTCTCCTAATCCTAGGAGCCCTCGCAACCTGAAAGAAGGTAATGGGAAAAAACATCTGAATAATCCTATCCAATTTCTCTTGAACCGGAAACCATCCCCAAATCTGGAACGAATTCCTTTGAGTTCATATGTAACAATATAATGGCATATCCAATGGAAGTGGATATCCGTAGTGATACGGAGTGTTCTAGAGAAATGCAAAGTGGATGTAGGAGTGGCAGGGGTATATACGGTTTTTGTCGTGAATGATGGTGATCGCAATTTTCCATTGCCATTATTCTAATCCCTTTATATTTCTTTACTAATTACCTTCTGTACACCACACTTAAGCTTAATTGGTTTTCTTCCTTCCCTACCGTTCGGCATCTGCCTATGGTTTGGAAGAAGACTATCCAATAAGCACAATAGGTGTACCCTTTCCTAATCCTAGGAGCCCTCATAACCTGAGAGAAGGTAAAGGGAAAAGACAACCGAATAATCCTATTCAATCTCTCCAGAACCAGAATCCATCCTCAAAAAAGTTTCTTCGAGTTTGTATGTAACTATACAATGGATTTATCCAATGGAAGTGGATGTTCGTAGTGATACGGGGTGTTCTGGAGAAATGCAAAAGGTGATATAGAAGTGGCAATGATGTATGCGACACCGTGACATTCCAAAATCCAAAGTATTTTAAGAAGGTTCGGTTAACTTGGTTCATGAGTTTTAGTCAAGGGTAGGTCCATGGTCGCTGCCGAAGAGAGAGAGAAAAGAAACACTCAGCGTGCACTCTAACCTAGATCAGAATGGTTAATCATTTTATCTAATCTGGATAACTCCCACTGTTTCCTCGAATTCTCCTCCAAACCCAAAAAGAGAATTAGTCGGAATCAACCGAAGAGTAATCCTACTCATCAGTGGGAATCGGGATCCAACTATCATCGCATGATAACTTGATGGAAGCCACTCAAGTCACCACACTCCAGAAGGTATGCGCAAGCCTGGCAAGTTTCCTGTATATTTGAAACTCCCGATATGATTTTTACCCCAAGCGGCTTATGACCTTGACTAGGTCAACATATCATAAGTCACAAGTCAAGTCCAACCAGTCATTATCCTGGATTAATTAGACCCACCCGTACGAGCCCTTGACTAGGTCAACATGACCGTACGACTGTCCTAACCAATCGCATATCCATACAACAGAAAAGTACCATAGAGCTACCGAACACCACGCCTTGACTAGGTCAACATACGTAGCACGAATACTAAGCAATACTCGTCTGAAATGAAGGAGGGCTACGGCCGGTTTTTGGCGAAAAACCTTTAACGTAATGAACTTAATATCGTTGAAGTAACCGAGTGGTTTTACAAATTTATAGTAGCGAAAACTTTTGCTAAAGAGGTCACTCCCGGTGAAAGGATCTCAGCTCTTTCCCCGTCGAATAAGGTGCAGGATATTCTAAAATGAATACTACGATGCAAAGCAAAAGAATCGACTATAGTAGAGTTATTACGTTGACGCAAACTTTTACTCAAGGGGTCACTCCCTGTGAAGGGATCTCGGCCCTTGCCTCGTCGAATGAGGTGCTGGATATTCCAAACTGAATACCACTGTGCAAAGCAAAAGAGAACGTCTGTAATGTCAGTTTTTAAAAACTTGGTTCCAACAACATCATATATATATAGGTTTGTTTTATCCTTGCATTGATAAGAATCAATGCAGTCCCATCAATTAATCACACCAGAAAAGAACGAAAATATATGATGTACGTATATGCCATCCGCATTCGCCACTGGGTCCCGTCATCACCCGTTAGGTTACTTAACTAACGACAGAGCGGGGAATGGACTAGCGTGGGTGCAAAGCATATACAACATCTACTAGTATATATATAAATATATATAACAATCGTCCCAGGCATGATATAAAGCAACATCACAGAAACAACACAGAATGGTGGATAATCTGGAGCCCCGGGTTTCACTTGAGCCGCAAGTGAGTCCCGACGTTCCCTGTCGTGTGGATAGACTGTGCAATGAAAACCTAGACCCCTACGAGCGCGGCAAGTTACCCGCAAAACCAGAAGCGAGGCAGCCCCCTTCAGCAACGTGAATGGGCCATCCAGCACTTCACGGAATCCGGTAACTTGAGCACCCCTCCTGGGTCATCCTATACCCCCTACGAGTGCGGCGAATAGCCCGCCAATTCTAGAGTAAGGTCCCCTCCGTCCCAACGCCATGAGATGTGGACCAGTTGCCCTCTAGAACTCGGCTATTCGTGCACTCCACCGCGGGGTAATCCTAGTACAGAAAAGAAAATAATATACAAGGGTGATATCGACCTCAACCCGGTCGTGCCCCAAAAGAATAATATACAAACTGGCAGTGACGGCAGTCCACATGTCGGACGCTCGCCCCGCAATATCAAATATACAAATGAAATTAAACAGTACTTATATTGCACCATAGCTATCCACCACGACGATCCAACCAACATCACAGCACAACACATAACATCAACGTGAATGTCACGTTTGCAAACCCGTCTAAAAGACATATAGCAATTAGACGAGTTGTACCGCTCAAATGACATTCACGGTCGCATATAAAAATGTAATGTATTGATAAACATTTAAACAGTGTTAAAACATCGACTTCGAAACACCCCGAATAGCCCCCGAACAACTGATAACATAATATCAAAACTGGGCTAAACAAACAATACCACTGCATCAATTTTCCAGAGACCAAACAACACACAAAACACGAACCCTAAATACCCTATTAGGGCCGGCGAGCTCGAA
Source organism: Agapanthus africanus (assembly GCA_030015575.1). Lineage (NCBI taxonomy): Eukaryota > Viridiplantae > Streptophyta > Magnoliopsida > Asparagales > Amaryllidaceae > Agapanthus > Agapanthus africanus. The sequence continues at coordinate 458,216,975 of CM057349.1, forward strand.
AAAATGAGCAATGTGCTCGGGTCAATTTTCATGGAATGGGTTCGTATTTGGTGTGTGGTCTTGTGGTCATGCAAATAGTCTTTTGCAATTGTTTGAAATTTTTTTTGAAGACTTTGAAAATCGACAGAGAATGGAAAACTGCAGTGCACTGTTATCAGGTTATTTCGATTTTGATACTTTATCATTGTCTAAACAATCTAGCTAAGGGTTTAAAAGGTGGCTCTGATACCATGAAGGGTTACGGCAGCGCCTCGGCCATCAAAACGCGGCCAAAATGCGGAACAAAAATTTACAGAACTGGCGCTACCTTTACCCGAATCCTGGATCGACCTTAAACCCTAAACTAGCAAGCTAAACTAAGAGTTAGAAAGGTTATACCGAGTTGATCCGTGTCCTTCGGTCTTCATTCCAAGCTCCTAGAGACTCCTTGATGTAGTTTGGTTGCCGGTCTTCCTCCATCTTCGATGATCCACCCGAGGGAAACGACGCAAGCTCCGGCCTCGTCGAACGAGGCAACCGACGCTCCAAGGTTGCTAGCAATAGAGAGTGGGCGTGTATGAATGTGTCATTTTAATTTTCTCTCAACTCATGTGCTCATGAGAGCAACTATAAAAGATGAATGGAGGTGAGGAAGCTTTGGCATAAGTAACAAAATTGGCTAAGTGTTTTTGTGTGAGAATGAGACAGTGAGAGTGTGATGAATGTAATGATCCAAATGAAAATCAACCCCCACCCTTGGTAGTGGCCGGCCCCTCCTCTCTCATTCCCACAAAAAATATCATTTTCTTTTTCCAATTAAACAAAGCAAACCATACCTCAAAGTCCATGCTTTGACCCATGCCTAAAGTCATGTCACCTTTTCCACCTCATTAATAAAACAAATGAATTTCCATAAATGGAAAAACATATAAATGAGGTGGCATCTTCTAGAAGCTATTCTATATAAAATACGGAATACTTCCCGGTACATGTATCGAAATACATATACGCGTATTCGTACAAAAATACGAATAGCCAAGAGAGAAAACAAATAGCGAACAATAATACTAGAATACATATGTATATATAAATACATATGTAAATTATTAAATCAAAACCTGATTTAATAATCCGGCTTAATCCTAAACCGCTAGTATTATCAACCGTCCGATTAAAGCCTGCGCAGCATGTGCACATATTTAATCGGACACCTGTATGTACCAACATACATCATGTACACCATATCGCCTGAACCGTGAAAACCCTCTATGTGGGACTCTAAAGACTCGTCAATACGCTGGCAGTGGGTTTAACCACAAGCACGTCAGCGGCACTAGCTGTACGTAATGGCTATCCAGGTATTGAGCGAAAGGGAGGCCGACGAGCAAACTCATGCAGAATCCCTACTGAGCCTGACAGTGACAATATCCGTACAGTCCGGTCTGTTCATCTAAGAGTATCGCATATCGAGTCTAGGGGGGTGGATAAAGTCAGACCCCCAACAACGCGATATTTAGTGTCGGCATGAAACCCATCACCACCTGAGAAACTATCGATCCTGGATCGGTAATTCTCGTCCACCGTGGCCACGGATTTTTGGTGATGGCCATCCGAACACAACGCGACATCAACCCCCAATACCGGGAGAGACAAATCCCCGACGATCCAATCACTGCCTCCATGTGGCTCGGGACTGTACCCAACTAAAACCTATTTGCACGACTCCTTTGAGCCGTGGTAGGGTAGTAATCAAAGCACAGTGGGAACTCACACGAGACAAATGACGATCTCAGGTCGACAGACTAACCTGTACATATGTCACCTGGGAACTGCTATCTGACAATAGGTATAATACCAACTAGCAGGTTCCCGGCGAGTCCGTCCAGTATACTCATAACCCAATGAGCACCTGTATACTATCTTAGGTGAACAAACTAACACCAATGGCTTATGAGACCTGGCCACCGCCCCTCGTCGGGGTCTCGATCAGTATACACTAGTCTATACTGGAGTATCGATGCTCAGTCTCGATACTCCCACGACTAGGGACATTTAAGGATGTGCTTATAGACCCCCAGCTCCCACGTATATGATCGCCATCATAATGCTGGTAGTCAAGCAAGAATCCTATGGGCTCTATCAACATGATGATAAAGACAAACTAGATAGCATACTATCATCTCAAGTAAGACCGTTCTATCGGTATAGGTCTTCACTCAATCATCATAATCATAAGTCCGCGACTATGATAATTGCCTTGAGGGCACTATAGCCAACAGTTCTTGTATCCAATACAGTACTTATTTAATCTGACTCCTGCACGCATCACTATGCGTACTCTACATCGTTTCGCCTGAGCTGGGAATCCCTCCGTGTGGGACTCTAAAGACTCGACAATACGTTGGCAGTAGGTCAGAATTATATCCGATCAATATGAAACGCTTTAAGGATAACCCACAAGCACATCAGTGGTACTAGCTACACGTAACGGCTATCCAGGTATTGAACGAATGTAAGGTCGACAAGCAAGCTCATCCATATGAGCCTATTAGTGACAGTTACCGTACAGTCCGGTCTTTTCGTCTGAGAGTGACGCATACCGAGTCTAGGGGCAGAATCCATCAGACCCCTAATAACCCATTAAGTCATGCCGATCCCTAAGTGATAACCAACCGAGAAATTACCAATAACACAAATCAGTAAATCTCATCTGTCCTGACCAGGGACTTATGGTTATAGTCAATCGTGTATAACGTGACATCAACTCTATATACCAGAAGAGACGAATCCTTTCCGATCGCTTACTACCTTCATGTGGTTCGGGACTGTACCCAACTGAAACCTGTTTGCACGGCTATTTAAAACCGTGGTAGGTTAATAATCAAAGCATAGTAGGAATAACACAAGAAACAATGGCGATCTCAGGTCTACAGACTTGTAATGACTCTGAATTTACTGTACGATTTTTCTTTAAAGTTATTGTACAGAATGGAGTTTGCAAGTCTGAGTACACTTTATAAGTTATTCTTGTTTAAGAACAGCAAGAAAGCACTTGTAGCTTATTGGTAAAGCCTTGCACTGCTATGACATAGCCCCTGTGTTCGAATCCCATCAGCCACATATTATTTTTCCTGATTTTTATTTTAAATTTTTTGGAAGCCCAAAAGTTTACACGTGCACTGCACACAAAAATGAACAGTTAGGAAAAACAAACATGTGTAAAATATTATTAACAGCGACTTGGACACGTGGCAAGCATCCGACGGCTCCCCTCTACCACGTGGCCGGCGAGATTGGGCTTGGGGCTGGCGCCGACGGTCCAACCGTGGGCAATGGTGCTCGTGTCTTGCACTCAAAACCTTTGGCCTACCCCCATTACCCCTGCACTGTTTGTTTTCTCTGCAATTTAACAGAGAATTCAATTAACTGATTAATCCAGTTTTAAATGCATTTTAATTCAATCTTTCAATTCCAAAACCCTAATTTCACACGATAAATACAACCCCATACCCTAGCTCCTCCTCATTCTGAAATCCCTAACCAAAATTATCAAATTTTTCTAAGTACAAGTGGAGTAGAAGCGGAATTAGCTCAAGTTCAACTTCCGGCGAGGATCTATGCAAGTTCCGGCAACCCCACAACGCCACAAAGACTACCACCTTTTTATTCTACCCCTCCTCCCTCTTTCTAACTAGGAAGTACCTTCTAATTCTCCCCCTTCTTCTCTAAAAATCTCCTATTATAAAACATGTCGGTAAGTGGAGTTGTACCGACTTCTTATTCTAAAATCATTGAAACTACACTTTTTAATAAGTCTTGCTTATTCATATTCTATACCTTACTTGCTAATCATGAAACTAATAATTAGAAACAACTTTCACCCTAAATCATCATACTAAATAACTTTAAATTGAGTTTTATATTTAAATACCATGAACTTTATTTCGACCATATTTAATTGTTTTGCTTACTATTACCTTTAGAAAACTTCATGGGGTAATGACCTTCCCCTCACATACACACATATTGACATAGCACGATACTCTTGGAAACCTATTTTTGTGGCAAATACAATCTTTCATTAAAATACCATGAACTATAAAACCCCGGTTTTCTTTAGAATTGTATTTCAAACTCTTTGCAATTATATCTCTACAACCCATTTTGGGGAACCCGCAATTGGATGGTGCAGATTATTACACAGCCTCGGGCTAGTAGAGCGAGATGCAGACCTCCTCACGGAGTATTCGGTCTCGAAAGAATTTTAATACGATTTTTTAAGAAAAACGAGATTTCCTATTTAATAATAAAATTAATTTTTATAAATATATAAATATTATCAAACCACATATTTTCAAGTTATAATAAAATTCCATATTTTTCTAAAAATAAAAGAATGACAAGTTTCACTAAAATACCATCAAGTATCAATACAAGACAAGTTTTACACTAAACTACCTTGAACTATTCAAGCTAGGTAAATATTCACTAATATATCTCACTCCTTAAAATTCACATCCATGAAAACCCTAAAGAACATAAATAATTACTCGAGATTTATTTTGAAAGTATATAAAATATTTTTTATAAAACCCCCTCGAGTTATATAAAATTTCAATTAAGGACCTTAGTAAATATGGGTTTAAGCGGGATCAATTCTCTTGAGCCTCAGGGAGTCGGAGAAAGTGAGTGCTTGCCTATTTAAGGTAGAAAAACTTAATGGAGTTATCAATGGTAATTGTCGTGGAAAAAGACACAAATCCTGCCGTCCATGTGCAGCAGTTACCGATAACTCTCAAACCTAATTCAGGATCCAAATCTGTTTTAAAGTGTCTGAATCAATCTGAGTCTAAGTTTAATCTGAATTCAACCCAAACATGAATCAAATCTAACATGAATCCAACATGTATACTTGAACCTGAACTTGAATACCAGAACAATATCAACATGACTTGACTTGACCGAACCATGGCTATGACTTGACTTGATTACATGACTACTTGATACATTCTGAAACTGTTTACATGAACAACTTATATCCATGATCTCGGCAAGTCTGATAACGAAAATTTAAATATTATAAATTACGGGGGTTTAATGGGGTAGACTTATACGGAATGTATTAGAAGTGGAAAGAGATGGTCACTAAAAGACACCTACCTGAACATCTGTGCCGTTGTTCCGTGGGTTTTGATGGGGCCTTATACTTCCGATTACCTATTCCCTTATAAAAAAAAGGGTAAGGGAAAGTTCCCCACTATTCAAAGCCTCACGTGTTAAACACGTAGGCACCTATATGCAACGCATATAGGCACTACAATTAAATCAACTGTTAAACTAAAACAGCCTCACGTGTTTAACACGTGAGTGCCTATATACAACGCATATAGGCACTGCAATTAAAACAACCGATTGTTCCCGCCAAAAATTTTTGCACAAAAGAGCCCAAGGCATCAAATGGCAGCGATACGCTTAAGAAAATATGAACCTGTATTTTCCGGGCTGTATTTTGACAAACTCCAGAATGAGAAATAGCTAAATTCTGATGGTATTGAAAGCATCTCGAAAAAACCTTCGATTTGATATATTATGGGCCTCATAATTCATCCGGGATCAAAAGTTATGAGCAAATGTCTATGCACATGTGATCTAAGGAAGAAGATGCGAACCAGTATTTTCCGAGCTGTATTTTGACAAACTACGGAATGAGAAACAGCTAAATTCTGATGGTATTGAAAGCATCTCAAAAAAACCTTCGATTTGATATATTATGGGCCTCATAATTCATCCGAGATCAAAAGTTATGAGCAAATGTCTATGCACATGTGATCTAAGGAAGAAGATGCGAACCAGTATTTTCAGAGCTATATTTTGACAAACTCCGGAATGATAAACAGCTAAATTTTGATGGTGTCGAAAGTGTCTCGAAAAATCCTTCGATTTGATATATTATGGGCCTCATAATTCATCCGAGATCAAAAGTTATGAGCAAATGTGCTATGCACGTGTAATCCAAAGTAATGCTCTACTACACGGGGAATGCACTTTTTAGTCCCACATCGGGAAAAGGAGAGATGGCTTCTCTACCACTCCCATATAAATAAGAGGGGATACCTCTTAGAAAGGGTAGAGTTCAATCCTCAAAGGATTCAATACTCAAAGGAGCTTAGTTCTCCATAGGAGCTTAGTTCTCCATATATAGAAGCCCTGCTTCTCATCATAATGCGCATATGCGCTACGTGCAACGCACGTGTGCCCGCCACGCGCGCACCACGTGCAACGCACGTGCGCACCACATGAGAATATTTAATAATATTAAAAGGAGTTTAGTTCTCCATATGAGCTTAGTTCTCCATATATAGAAGCCCAGCTTCTCCTCATAATGTGCATATGCGCTATGTGCAACGCACGTGAGCCAGCCACGCGCACACCACGTGCAACGCACGTGCGCACCACATAAGAACATTTAATAATATTGAAAGAAGCTTAGTTCTCTATATGAGCTTAGTTCTCCATATATAGAAGCCCTGCTTCTCCTCATAATGCGCATGTGCGCTACGTGCAATGCACGTGTGCCCGCCACGCGTGCACCACGTATAACGCACGTGCGCACCACATAAGAATATTCAATAATATTAAAAGGAAACTCGTTCTCCATAGGATCTTGCTCCCCTCATAATGCGCATATGCGCAAGCTCCATGTGCGCTACGTGCAAATATGAGCGCCCAACACGTGCGACGCACGTACGCGACCGCAAAGAAGCCTTTTTCAGCAGCGAGAAGCTTAAGTTCCAGCCTGTTCTTCCCCCTAATGAGTGAGACATGGTTCAAAGGGTACATCCCTCCACACCTTCGATATATGGCACTGTAATCTCTCAGTGTCATCGGAGAGGTGGTGGGTCCCAACGACCAATGATCCTTCTTTCTAAAATAAAAAAAGAAGAAAAGCGACAGAGAAACAGAAGAGAGAGAACCCTCTGAAAACTTTGAGGAAAACTCAAAGAGAAGAAAAGATAAGCCTTTGAAGAAAGAAGATCGTCTTCTTCATCTTTAAAGGTAAAGAATTTGATTCTTGAAGAACAAAGATGAAAACACCTCACAAAAAGAAGAATCTCTTCTAAAAAGATCAAAGATCTAAGGACAAGATCAAGATCTTCAATAAAAAGAAAAAGACCAGAAAGATCTAATCACAAAAAATTTGAAGAAGTAATTTACTTCATTCTTAGATCTTTTGATCTATATAGAGACACGGCCTTTTGATGAGAATAAGAACCATTGGTTCTTGAATCTTGAGGTAGAACCTCTTTTGAACAAGAAAAACTTGTTTCTTTGATCTGAATTGGATCAAGATGCGCTCTGCGCTATTGGACAGTGCCTTGCACTTTTAAAATGCGCCTTTGCGCTTATTAGATTGGTGCACTGCGCCAGGGCGCGCCATGTGTCAACCACAGAACAATCTGCGCTTTGCGCTTCTAAAACAGCGCACTGCGCTCTTGGAATGGCGCACGGCACCAGAGCACGCCACGTGTCGTTCACTGGCGCAGCGCACTAGCGCAGCACATTACGCTAACAGACTTGCGCTTAGCGCAGAGCGTGACACGTGTCACTTTCACTTGCGCTAGCGCCTTGCGCTCTTTAATTGGCGTAAAGCGCCTGACAAGCCACGTAGCGCACTATCAGACCACTATAAATGCTATGCAGGGCAGAGCCCAAGTAAAGGTCTAACAGGCCAAATATAAATGCTATGCATTTAATTACAGAGCCCAATGCTATGCATTAATAAAAGGGCAGAGCCCTAGTAAAAGCCTAATAGGCATAACATCAATAAAATGTTACACATTTTTAACTGGACTTAGCCCAATTCTGGCCATAAGTCCTCAATTTAAATTGAACCGAGCACAACTGCGCTCCTAATCAATTTACACCCGGTTCGAGGGTACATCTATTTACTCCTCTGATATATGTCGTTGTAATCCCTCAACGTCGTCAGAGAGGTGACGGGTCCCGACAACCACACACTGCCACGGACTATGGGGTCCTTAAACTCATGGACTATGATGTCCTTAACCTCGACCGTGATGTCTTAAAACTAATACCGGACTATGATGTCCTTAACCCCGACCGTGATGTCTTAAAACTAATACCGGACTATGATTTCCTTAACCTCGACCGTGATGTCTTAAAACTAGTACCGGACTATGATGTCCTTAACCTCGACCGTGATGTCTTAAAACTAATACCAGACTATGATGTCCTTAACCTCGACCATGATATCTTAAAACTAACATCGGACTGTGAGGTCCTTAAGCTTACGGACTATGACGTCCTTAACCTTGACCGCGATGTCTTAAAACTAATATTGGACTGTAATGTCCTTAAACTAATTATCGACCGCAATGTCATTAAACTAAACAATGGGGCCCAATTGCTCTCTTGTCGGATCTATACGATCCCGTTAAGTTGATCTTAGTCTAAAATTAGATTAACATGTCCTTAACAAACGTTTAAGTTGATCTTAGCCTCAAATAAGGCTAACGTATCCTTAAACATAACCCCCAAACCCAAATCTACGAAAAATACGAATTTCGACTAATCCACGTCCTACGGGCGACAACACAAATTAGTCTCCGTATACAATCCACGGGCAACCGAACACAAAACAAATACCCACGACACGAAGTGACCATATGGAGAAGGAGAAAGTTGTACCGCGACGCGGTAGCATAATTAATTGCAGGGGTTTGCGCCTGCAGGGAAGAGCGTCCCCACAATCAAAAACCCCTCAAGTGAAGGGGAATCTGACGAAGTCTGCTACATCGGCCGCATCCGTTTAAACCTTCGATACACGGTGCCATAAATCAACTTGGCATCTTCGGAGAGGTGGACGGATAGCACCAATTAGCATCTGCCCCGAATCTCTGGCAAAGACGTCCGCCGCGTCTTCGCCGCGTCTTTCGGAGGGGAACAGATTCTGGCACGCCCGGTAGGACCTTTTCCTCTTTCCACTCCACACTTCGTGTGTCGTATTCGCGAATGAATCGCGGTTTGTTAATGGTTGCCCTTGGGTTTCAAGTTACTAAGATTTGGTCTCTTGCTTGGCGCAGAAAGCAAAACAGCAATGGCATTCACCTGTTCGAAGTGCTCCAACTGCAGCTGCAACTCGCGTCCTGCCTCAACTGGGAGCATAACCTACGGGCCCCAAGCGGCCTCTTTGTTCACGATGCCCGTAGAGCAGATTACTCAAGCCACCACAGGGTTGTTTTTCGGAACCATGCTTCCGCCGACAAACTTCAGCACCCCCGTGCCCGTACTAGAAGCTCCTAAGAAGTCGGTCTTCAATCGACTTACAGTTACTGCGGCCCCTCTCAGCGGGTCGTCCAGCACTAGCGCCTCGGTCTTCTCCAGATTGGGCCAAAATTCCCGCGGGCCCACAATGAAGCTTGCAGTCCCAGAGAAGGTTATTCCGAAGAGAGTAACCAACCCTGCTCCCGAAGTCGTTAAGGCGGCTTCTTCTGCCAAGGGATCGGTCTTTACAAGACTGACCGTCTCAACTCCCACTTCCGTTCCTGCTACTCAAAGGACATCAGTCTTTAATAGGCTGACACCGGCAACGGCCCCTCACCTGAACAAGGGGTAAGACAAGGCTATCCCCGTCACCGAGCCAACTCCATCAGCTCGACATGCTCAATGTCGCCACTAGCGCCGAGTGAGGAAGGCCGGAGGCAACTCTCCTTCTGGGCTAACTCCACCAGCCCCGACGGCGGAAATTAATGCTGCTGTTCCAACTGGGAACAACTTTGAGCTGCTGAATAAGGTGCGTAGGAATTCTCCTACCGCCGTACTGAAAAGGTCTCCTCCTCCATGGAGAAGGTCGCGGAAGCAAAGCCAGAACAGTCCCCGCAGCGGCTGTCCTCCAAGGTCTACAAAGTCTGGCGGCAGGTCCGGGACTCGGTAATCGATCCAAATTTCTCCCGCCAGCACAAGAAGCTGAAGGTCCAACAGGAAGTAAGCCATCCTGCCAAGCCACGAAAAGCTATTTGGGTGCCTACCGCAACGGCCCCCTCAATTTCGACCGCTCATTAGAAGAGAAGGCCGGAGAAGATCCCCGTGCCCGTGAAGAATGTCAAAAACGTCGAGCCCAAACACCCTAAGTCTGGGGGCATAACGGTCCATACCGTTTACATGGCATCTGGGAAGGAGGATAGCCGCGCTTCTACGGGCCACCGACCACTCACCCGATCCATTACAAGAGCCCAGGAACAGCAGCAGCAAAAGCTCCAAGAGAAGCTGATTGCGATGGCCGCACTCACCGGGCCAAAAGAAAGCCCGGAGGCGTCATCAGAACAACGTCGCGAACACGAGACCGATGCTGAATTCCTTCGTAGAATGCTTGAAAAGAAGGACAAGGAGGCTGCGGAACAAGCGGCCAATATAAAGCAAATGGCTCTTCTGTTTCAAGACATGGTGGGCATGATGATCCAGCCGGATCCCCCAGCTGAAGATTCTCCGATTATCCTCGAAGATGACAGAGGAGAAACGTCAAATCCACCTCCGGCTCTTTCAACAGCCAAAGAGGAAACAATCTCTAAGGCCGCCTTGGACGACTATATTGCTAAGCAAATCAGAGTTCACCAGGCAAATGAGGCAGCCAGCCAAGTCGTCAAAACGGGGCGACCATATCCGGGCTGGTATGATCAGATAAAATACCCGCCGGGCTACACGATCCCGAAATTCCATGTCTACAAGGGGACAAGCAATCCCCATCAACATGTCGCCCAGTTCAGGGCTCTTTGTGGCAACACCGGCGACGATGATAAGCTCTTGCTTCGCCAATTCGTCGGCGGCTTATCGGAGACGGCGTTTGAGTGGTACTCTGAGCTTCCAAACGACTCCGTCAAAACTTTCGCAGAGATGAAATTGTTATTCACCCATTGATTCGCGAGTGCCAGCGAACGCACCCCAATAACGGCGTTGATCAATGCAAGGGTGAAGCCAGGCGGAAGCTGTGGTCGAAGTGCGAATAGCGCATCGAGGAAGCACCAGCAGTGGGCATGTTCGTAGGTACCCTAGACCCTCATGCAACTATTTCACAGTTCATGATGTTCTTTAAACCGACCACGTTCCAGGCTTTAATCGATAAGCTAGCCCAGATGGATCAAATGGGTCACAGACCGTCTCCCCCGAAACCGGAACCGCGGAACGACAAGGGTAAAGGGAAGGCGACCTTCGTTGCAAACACCCAACAGCAGCCCAGTGCCCCAAAGCTAGCGGATCAACTGGAGGAGAGACGACACTATTACAATGAGAAAATGAAGCGTCCTTACTCATTCCCACGGGACAAAACGAAGAGGCTGTTTGAGCTGGCTATGCGTAACAGGCTTATCAATTTGCCGAATCCCAGGCGACCGCCGCAGCCCAGCGAGGTGAATAATCCCAATTATTGCCCTTACCACCAAACGGTAAGCCATCCGATCGAGGATTGCTTCGTCTTTAAGGGATGGATCGAAGATCAGTACCTACAAGGCAAGTTTGCGCTGTCTGAGAAGTGGAAAGTAAACCCACCACAACCGCACACTCCTAAGAAGACGGACACACCGGGGGCAACGTGCTCTTTTGTTGAAGAAACTCCGTGGGAGGTCGTGCTTTCAGCCAAAACCAAAAGGATGCTGAATGATCTTCAGACATGCCCGGCGATCAGGTGGAAGAACCCGCTAGAACCCCAGATCATCGAAGGGATGCTGAAGCCGCGCCCAACTCCAAAGATTGGTGGTGATAGCCAAAGCGTTCATGCCCAGCCATCAAAATCTTCAAAGAAGAAGAAGAAGAGATCCAAAAAGCCCGTGAAGCCTGGTGACAAGCGCACGGACCTGCAGAAACAGATCGACGCGCTGGAGGAATATAATCAGAAGGCGCGGACTCCAATCACGCTCCAAGAGTTCCTTAGCCACGTCCTTGAGGACGAAGATGATGGAGAAGATTCGTTGGATGGATCTGAGGAGTACGTGGCATGTTGTCATGTGATCTCTCACTCATCGATAGACGATGAAGAAGCTCCTTGCACTGAAAAGCTGGGGGCAAATCCTAAGCCGGAACTCCTGAAGCCGTCAGATGAAATAATAGATGCATTCCTGAACACGGCTCTTTCGAAAAGTAAAGCTGATCGGGAGCGCGAGACGGCCATATTTGAAAGAGCCAAACGCCGGCGACTAGATGAAAAAGTCGAGACACTCCCGCCGAATCAAGGAACATCCGTCACGGACAAAAACAAGTTCAAGACGAGGAAAAGGTTTGCTAAAGCCATATCAATGGGAATGAAGCTACCACCCTCTGAAGGAAACACTCCCGGTGAAGCAGAGATGCATCCTAGCTACTGCTCATATTATCGAAAGATTTCGCACCCCACCGAGGAATGCGATGCTTTTAAAAGATGGTGGCAAGGGTATGTTTCTCACCGGCAATATTTTAAGCGGATGAAACACAAAACCCAGCGGGAGCAAAGAAGTGCGACTGAGGAGCATAAAAGAGATACCGGTAACTGTCGCATGGTCAACACCGGGGGATCGCAAATTCTCACTTTCGGAAGCGACTCTGACGAAGAAATGGCTCTTGGCCCTCTCTTTAAAGAACCCACCTTGGGGAAAGAGGAAGAACCGAAGGCCTGTGAAAACATCCAGCTGCGCAATCGCACGCTTCCGGAAAAGAATCTCGGATCCACGAGCAAAAAAGATAAGGGAAAAGAAAAGGTCTCTGAGGATATCGCCCTGGATGACCAAGTCATGAAAGAGCTGACCGCCAAGAACCCGCTAAAGAAGAGTAAGGTGGACTATAACATTCTGGCGCACTTGAGGAAGTTACCCTCGCAGCTCAGTATTCTCGACGCCTTTTTACTATCTAAAGAAGTGAGAGATTCATTGATCAAGGCGCTAAAGGAGCCAGAGCAATTCCAAGCCTTTCTCGCCGAAGAAAAGATGAAGGACGAGCTGGAGGAAGTACACACGGCCGATATCACCTTCGGCGACGAAGACCTCCTCCTTGGGACGTGCGAGCATAACCGTCCCCTCTATGTTTCAGGTTACTGCCACGATATAAAGATTGGCAAAATCCTGATCGACAATGGGTCTTCTGTCAATCTTCTCAATGTGCGAGTGTTGAAGGAAATCTGCATGAGTGTCCAGCATCTCGCTCGTGATAAAATCACCATCTCTGGTTTTCACTCCCAGTCGTCATGGACTCTCGGGTCTGTGATATTGACATTACGATTCGGGCTACTTATCACGGATATTAAATTTCATGTCATTGACGCCAAGACATGCTATAACGCTTTACTCGGCCGGCCTTGGTTACATGAGTACAACATCATCCCTTCTACACAATATCAGTGTATGAAATACTTTAAGGATGGTCTCGATTATACCGTAACAGGAGAGCTGAATCCATTCTCCGTGAACGAAGTCCGCAAGTACGAAGATGCAAAATACTTCTTGCCAGATTTTGAAGACACAGAGAGATGTCACAAACCGGAAAACAAATTTATTGCCACCATTCCGGTCTTCGGGAGTGATATCGAAGAAGAGGAAGCGATGGTTTATTCAGGTCCACCCCAACGCAACAAGCCGGGACCGTCCGCCCCTATGCTGATCTTTGGCAGCGACTCAGAAGACGAGATTAATGCTATATTCTCTGCTCGGTCTCCAATATGCATATTCGCTGAGGAAGAGCAAAGTTTGCAAGTTGCCATGGTTCCACCCAAACATCATAAAGAACTGGACGCGCTTGATACCTACAGTGTGGAAGAGCTGCAAACGTTCTATGTCCCTCCCAGACGAGAAGGCGAAAAGGCGATCCTATTCTACCGCTCCAGGGAAACTAAAGTGGAGAAAGAAATCTGGCACGACGCGGATCCTACACTTGACAGGCTTCAGCCCATCCGTCTGCCTAGATATTATACAGAAGGCTTGAAAAGGCTGTTAAAGCGCCAATGGATACCCTTCAAGCAGACCGCTCGAAAAGCCAAATTCTATGACAAGGTCTGGAACGTTCTTGGAACTCAGCGCAAGCTGCCCAATGGGAGAATGGAAGCAATCGGACTTGGATACGTTCGATCCAAGAAACGGGAGCTACTCCGCGACTGCTATGTTGTACATGACTTTGATGAAGAAGGAGATGCTCAATGGGAGAGTGCTAATCCTGAACCAGAAAAAGTCCCCGACGTGAAAATGCCCAGTCCGTCGTTCGAAGAACAAATGGACAAGCTTATAAGGGAAGCTGGTCAAAAAGTTCGAGACGACCATAACCGCGAAATGGCCATCTACGAGAAAGCCAGGACGCAACGCCTTCTCCAACAGGCTGCGAAAAATGAAAATGCCCCTCCCTTTCAACCATTTGCAAAAAAGGCCCGACGCAGAGGCAGAAACAAGTCAAAGAGCGGAAAAGGCATTTGACAGCGACAAAGCAGGACCAAGAAGTCACGCGAGCGGGAATCGAGCAGTCCGGATTTGTCCCTTATGAAAAAGATGAGTCGAGCATACTCTTTTTCTCAAGACAAGACAAAGAAGATACTTGACCTCGCTATAAGACATCAAATGCTTACACTCCCGGAGTCCAAACACCCTGAGCAAGCCAACGAGGTGTCTCACCCAGATTATTGCTCTTATCACCGAGCAATAGGACATCCTCTCGAAGACTGCTTCACCTTCAAGAACTGGGTCGAAGATCAATATCAGCTCGGCAAGTTCGCTCTATCCGACAGTTGGAGGGTAACACCGCCGCAGAATCATGAACCCAGACTACGAGAGTAGAACCAGATACACAATGGTCTTCGAAACAAACTCGTACTTGTCATATGATAACATCATCAAAAGAAGGACCTGAGAATATGCATGACCTTACCTGGTGCTTCGAAAACAATGATGACGAGGTGATCTTAGAGTTTCCACCGGCGCCAAAAGAGCTAGAAGATGGAATACACACTACTGCAGATAACCTCAAGAAGATTGATTTGGGAACGGCAAGTGACCCACGACCCACATTCGTCAGCGAGCTGCTATCTGAAGAAAGGGTGGCTGCATTAAAAGACCTGCTTTTGCAGCATAAAGATTGCTTCGCTTGGAACTATTCCGGGATGCCAGGACTAGACCCAGAGATTGCTGTCCACAAACTGGCCATATCCCCGGACGTCAAGCCGATCAAACAAGCACCAAGAAGAATGCGACTCGAGCTTGAGATGAGCATCAATGCCAAGGTCAAGAAGCTAATCGACTCTGGCTTCATCCAAGAGGTTTAGTACCCTGACTGGATCGCCAACATCGTCCCAGTGATGAAGAAGAATGGGACGGTGCGCATATGCGTGGACTTCTGGGATCTTAATAAAGCTTGTCCGAAGGATGATTTCCCAGTACCGGTCACTGAGCTGATGATAGATAACACGTCCACTCACGAGGTTTTCTCCTTCATGGACAGCTCATCGGGAAATAATCAGATAAAGATGCACCCTGAAGACCAGAAGCACACCGCTTTCCGGACCCCGCTGGGTATATTCTGCTACAAAGTAATGCCCTTCGGTCTAAAGAACGCCGGTGCCACCTATCAGAGGGCCATGACGAAGATCTTCGATGACCTCATATATGAAATCGTCAAATGCTATATCGACGACCTCGTGGTGAAAGGAAAATCGTACGAGGAATATCTCGAGCATCTGAAGATCGTGTTTCAACGTCTTCGGCAATACGACTTGAAGATGAACCCTCTCAAATGCGCGTTCGGGGTATCCTCACGTAAATTCCTTGGATTCATCGTCCGACACCGAGGTATCGAGATAGATCAGTCAAAGATCAAGGCGATCATGGAAATGCTTCTGCCAAGAACTCTCAAACAATTGCGGTCTCTCCAGGGGAAGCTCGCGTATATCCGGCGATTTATAGCCAATCTCTCTGGCAAGTGCCATCCTTACAGCCACCCGGTGAAGAAGGGAACCCTGTTCGTCTGGGATCACAAATGCCAAGGCGCACTGGACGAAATCAAGCAGTATCTGCAGAACCCGCCAGTGCTGGCCGCTCCGGTCAAGGGAAAGCCCCTTATTCTTTATACAACAGCCCTCGAAGGTTCCTTAGGCGCATTATGGGCATAAGAGAACGACCAAGGGAAAGAAAGGGCTCTCTATTACTTGAGTCGAGTTCTCCTGAGGGCAGAAAGCAATTACTCTCCCATCGAAAAACACTGCCTGGCGTTGATCTTCGCGATAACGAAACTCCGACACTATGCATTGGCGCATGAAGTCCGTCTCATATCGAAGGTGGACCCTCTCAAATATTTGATGTCAAAGGCCATATTAACAAGTCGACTCGCTAAATGGGCCTTGCTCTTAATGGAGTTCTTAATAACTTACCATCCTCTTAAGGCAGTGAAAGGCCAGGCCATCGCCGACTTCCTCGCTGAACATCCGATACCGGCCGATTCCCCTTTTAACTGCGAACTGCCAAGACGAACATGCGTTTGATGCGATCGACGGTGGTGGCATCCGGTGGGAACTTTATTTTGATGGAGCGTCTTCCATGAAGAAGCGCAAACAGAACACCCCCATAATCAAATCGGGGGTAGGCCTCATCTTCGTGACCCCGCAAGGAGGGATAATGCGCTTTGCCTTCTCCTTAACAGAGCCGAGGACGAACAATGAAGCCGAATACGAAGCTTTGATGGCAGGTCTCGAGATCGCCATCGACATGGGAATTGAAGACCTCCTCATATACGGAGACTCCCAACTGATCGTTAGCCAAGTAAATGGAGACTACCAAACATGCAAACCAGAGTTAGTGAAGTACGATGAAAAGGTGCAGCAACTGTTGACCCAAATTCCTTCTTACACTTTGGAAAGCATACCGCGTGCGGAAAATAGCAAGGCGGACGCGTTAGCCAAGCTCGCTAAAGAACTGGCTGATGAGAACCTCGATAACGTCAGAATTGTGGTACAAAGCCGTCGGGTCCTCACACCGGCAGAAATACCTCCGGAATCATCCAAGGAAAAGGAAGTGACCGAACAGACGGCCCTACAAATAAAGGACTAAGAAACGGTTGAGGATTGGAGAGAAGTCTTTATAGACTACTTCAGATCCCATCGAACACCGGAAGATGCGTCCTCAAGACATCAGCTTATGAAACGAGCTCTGTCTTTTGCCTTTGTCAATGATACTCTGTATAAGAGATCATTTGATTCCCTGTGGCTGAGATGCCTGGGACCTGAAGAGGCGAAGAGAGTCGTTCAGGAAGTTCACGACGGACTCTGCGGTTCTCACCAAGCAGGGCCGAAGATGAAGTTGAAGATCAAACGGATGGGCTACTACTGGCCCACGATGATTCAGGACTGCCTTGAGTATGCGAAGCAATGCCATTCATGCTAAATCCATGGGGAATTTATCCATCAGCACCCAAATCCACTACACCCGACAGTGGCTAGCTGGCCATTCGAAATGTGGGGAACTGACATAATCGGCCCCATCGAACCAGCATCGTCCAGAGGACATCGTTTCATTTTGGCGACAACTGATTACTTCTCCAAATGGGCACCGCTGAGTGAAGTGAAGACGGAGAATATCCTCCATTTCTTCAAGACGCACGTTATTTACCGGTTTGGAACTCCTCGACGGATCATCGGCGATAACGGGCCAGCCTACAGGAGCCACAAGATCAGCCGCTTCGCACAACAGCACAACATAGACTGGAGATACTCATCAGTTTATAATCCCCGAGCTAACGGTCTAGCTGAGGCTTTCAACAAGACCCTGACAAAGATCGTGAAGAAGACGGTGTCCCGAAATAAGAAGGACTGGCACGAGAGACTGCAAGAAACTCTCTGGGCGTATCGAACTACGTTCAAGACAGCCATGAACACAACGCCGTACGCGTTGGTATTCGGTATAGAAGCAGTACTCCCCCTCGAGATAGAGTTACCTTCTCTGCGAGTGGCAGTTCATTACGAGCTGACGGACGAAGAAAACGCTCACCTTCGGCTTGAGGAACTTGATGCCCTTGATGAAACCCGGCTCATGGCGCAGCAAAATCTGGAAGCTTATAAAGCAAAGATGACGCGCTCATATGAAAGATTGACCATGCCGAGGACATTCCGCCAAGGCGAACTCGTGCTACTGGTCAAAAGACCTATGATCCCCAATCGCGCTAAGCGGGGAAATTCGAGCCGAACTATGAAGGCCCGTACATCATAGACAAGGTCTACCAGGGTGGAGCCTATCTAGTCATGGACATGCATGGTGAAAGACCTTTCAGGCCAATAAACGGTAGCTTCCTGAAGAAATACTACGCCTAACGAGTTACGGCCTAGGTCAATGATAGATGACGACGACTATGTCCGCTCGCTATCTTCCTAAGCCCAAAACTCTATAAGTAGTAGCTGGTTAACGGACCGAAACGTCCTTAAACTAACAGCGGACCGAAACGTTCTTAAACTAACGACGGACCACTATGTCCTAAAACTAGCTGTTGACCGGGATGTCAAGAAGCTACGGCGGATCGCAGCATCCCGAAGCTGATATAAAAAATAATAAATAAAATAAAAATAAAAACGGTATGTCCATAAGCAAAATGGGCACGGATGAAAACCCGAAAGGGCTCCGTGAGTAAAAACAGCAGGGCTACCGGCGAGTGTTGTGAAAACCCGAAAGGGCGCAACCTCGTTAAATAAAAAAAAAGAAAAGAATAAAAAAAAAGAGAGAACGGTATGTCCATAAGCAAAGTGGGCATGGATGAAAACCCGAAAGGGCTCTGTGAGTAAAAACAGCAGGGCTACCGGTGGGTGTTTGTGAAAACCCGAAAGGGCGCAACCTCGTTAAAAGGCACTTGCAAGGTCCTCTCGACCTTGTAAGGAGAAATCACCCGCGTGAGATCCTTACGATTCACAAGGGAGCAACACACTTAAGGATCCCTACGATTCCTAAGGAGAAATTACACTTGCGAGATCCTCACGACTCGTAAGGAGAATTCTCTTATGGGACCCTCACGGCTCATAAGATTTGAAAGTCTTAAGTTACAGAGACCTGAACCTGTTCTTAAGCAACTCCCACAACCTCCGATACTGCCCTACAAGCGGCTCAATGCTGTCTCTTGTATACAATCCACGGGCGCGAATAAACATTTCCCTAACCAAGTCCCATCCGTGACTAGGGATATATCTATATGGTGAACAACCCTTGTAAGTCCTTTCGACTTATAAGGAGAAAACACTCTTATAAGATCCTTACGACTTATAAGAGAACATACACTTAGGAGTCCTCATGATTTCTAAGGAGAAAACGCGCCTACGAGATCCTCACGACTCGCAGGGAGAAATACCTTTATGAGACCCTTACGGCTCATGAAGTCAAAAGCCTTAGTCGATAGGATCCTAACCCTGTTCGCTAAGCCACCTTTAGTCGATATCGACAGAGGCAAATGATGATTCGCTCCTGGCAATATCCCAGTTGTAGCGGTGCTGATGCCGAAATCGGTGTCTAATCCCAAGCTTGCAGCGAAAAGCCAGCAAGTCGCACATGCATACAAAATAGCCAAAATGATGGGGCAACTTGCGACAAAATCAGCAAGTAAAAATGTATGCATGCGAAATAGCCGAAATGATTGGGCAACTCGCAATAAAAAGCAGCGAGTAAAAATAAAACAAATAGCCGAAATGATTGGGCACCGCGAAAAATAGCCGAAATGATGGGGCAATCGCGACCTTCGCGATATAAAAAGCTGAAATGATAGAGTATCGCGGAAAGAAATAAAATAAAAAAATATATATAAAATGAAATTTATGCCCTACAGGTGATATTACATCAATACCGGTATACAATCCAGGGGCACAAACAAAGAAGGAATCACACTCCTCCTCCCCAGGTTTCATCAGAAGAAGAAGCCAAATCTCGATGGGTCATAGCCTGGAGATCATCTCAACAATCGTCTCAGCAGATACAACATCAAGCAAAGCGAAACAGCGACAACTCCCAGTTCCATGACTCGGCGGTGTACAGATGACCGAGAGTCAAATCCCAACTCCGTGAAATGCGGATATAATCAACAAATTTCCTGGTTACTTGGAACGTGGATAACGTCACTTTTGACCCCGTGGAAAACGTCCAGAGCGGATCCTGGTCCTCGCAGAGTACGGCAGTGAACCCGTGTGAAGCATCCAGAGCGGAGCCTAGTCCTCGCCGAACACGGCAGTGAACCCGTGGGAAGCATCTAGAGCAAAATTCCTGGTCACGTGGAAAGCGGGTAACGTCACTTCTGACCCGTGGAAAACATCCATAGTGGATCCTGGTCCTCGCAGAGCACGACAGTGAACCCGTGTGAAGCATCCAGAGCAGAGCCTAGTCCTCGCCGAACACGGCAGTGAACCCGTGGGAAGCATCTAGAGCAAAATTCCTGGTTACGTGGAACGCGGATTATGTCACTTCTGACCCCGTGGGAAACGTCCAGAGCGGATCCTGGTCCTCGCAGTGCATGGCAGTGAACCCGTGTGAAACATCCAGGGCGGAGCCTGGTCCTCCCCGAGCACAGCAGTGAACCCGTGTGAAGCATCCAGAGCAAACATCGGACTGTGGAGTCCTTAAACCCACGGACTATGATGTCCTTGTAGGGTGTTTTTCGTCACCCTATTTAGATGGGAATACGCGCGCGCTGGTCAGGCGTACTATAGATTCCCCCTGCCTAGGGTAGGCCGGGGTTCTTCTTCTTCCCCCTGTTGTTTGGCCGGATCTTGAAGATCAAGAGATGTGAGATTTTAAAAATCTCTTCTTTTCGAGATCTAATGGTAGATCCAAGTTCCCCTTTGTGGGTTTTGTGGTGAAAAACTATTTAGTTTTTGAAAAGGAAGTGTAAAACTCTTGATTTAATTCAAAAGAAAGAATAAGGTTTGGAACCTTCAGAAAGGGGAAAGAGGCACAAACCCTAGGTTTTTTGAGGGGAATGAAAATTGTATTACTTTATTCATCATCATGTTGCCTTATATAGGCTTACATATTTGCATATACCCCTTGGGCTTTACAAAATGACATTTTTCCCATCCCATGGCTCATGTGCCATTTCTTTTTGCACATAAGCCATGAGCTTACAAAAATTTGGCTTTATGCCGATCTTGTTTACATTCATGCATAAAAAATTACATAAAAATTATTTATTACATGATCTATATTTTGGCATGGAGTAGGCTGGCCGCGGGCTCGACTTAGGCATGGGCTCGCTTGACCTGGGCTTGGGCCCATCTGGCTTGTGGTTGACCTTGACTTTGACTCGGTCAACCGGGGGTGCAAATTTTGATCCCAACAAAGTGCCCCCCCATCAATAAATGCACACCGCACATTTGAGTTGTGTGCATGAAATTGATGGATCTTGAAGCTGAACTTTGAGTTGGAACATCATTCCGGGGGCGGAGCATCATCCCGGGGAGCATGATTCCCGGGGATCGGAGCATCATTCTGATTCGCGGAGCATAATTCCAGGGTTGGAGTATCCCTCGGGGAGCATGATTCCCGAGGATCGGAGCATCATTCCGATTTGCGGAGCATAATTCCAAGGATCGGAGCATCATTCTGAAGAGCGGAGCATGATTCCAGGGATCGGAGCATCATTCCGAAGCGCGGAGCATAATTCCAAGGATCGGAGCATCATTCCAAAGCGCAGAGCATAATTCCAAGGATCTGAGCATCATTCCGAAGCGCGGAGCATGATTCCAAGGGATCGGAGCATTATTCCGAAGAGCGGAGCATAATTCTAGAGATCGGAGCATCATTCCGATGAGCGGAGCATGATTCCAGGGGATCGGAGCATTATTCCGAAGAGCGGGGCATGATTCTAGGGGATCGGAGCATTATTCCGAGGAGCGGAGCATCATTCCAGAGATCGGAGTATCATTCCGATGAGCGGAGCATGATTCCACGGGTCGGAGCATCATTCCGAAGGGCGGAGCATGATTCCAGGGGATCGGAGCATCATTCCGAAGAGCAGCAGACATTCTGACCGAAGCATAATTTTGATGCAGAGGTTGATTCCCAGGCGAAGCATGATTCCGACGGGGAAGGCAAATACTCTGAGGCAAAGCTTGATTTCGACACGGGATACGTTCTGAGACGGAGCATGATTCCGGTGCAGAGCTTGTTGCCCGACTTGATTCCGAGACGAAGCATAATTTCGACAGGGAAGGCAGATACACCGAGGCGAAGAATGATTTCGACACGGGGTGCACATTCTGAGACGAAGCATGATTCCGATGCAGAGCTTGCTGGTTGACTTGATTCCGAGGCGGAGCATAATTCCGATGAGGAGGTCGTTGGTTGATTCCGAGCCGAAGCATAATTCCGACAGGGAAGGCAGATACACCGAGGCGAAGCTTGATTTCGACGCGGGGTACACTTTGAGACGGAGCATGACTCCAACACAGAGCTGGTTGGTTGATTTGATTCCGAGGCGAAGCATAATTCCGACAGGGAAGGTAGATATCCCGAGGCGAAGCATGATTTCGACACGGGGTAAATTCTAGGACGGAGCATGATTCCGCCGCAGAGGTTGTTGGTTTGATTTGATTTGGGTTAACATCAACATCGCTACACTGGAATATGGTACCATGAGTGAATCATCATTTGCCATGAGTGGATTTGAGGATTTCGGTTTTGGTTTGGCATCTGCATTGCTGCACTGGAATAATGCCAGGAGCAACTCATCATTTGCCCCGGGAGGACTTGGGAACTGGTTTTTGTTTGGCATCAGCATCGCTATACTGGAATATGGTACCAGGAGCGAATCATCATTTGCGTTTGCTTATTAGGAAACTATAGCTTAGGAGATAGGTTTTAGGTCCCTATCACCTAAGACTTTTCAATTTTGTGAGCCGTAAGGGTCTCACAAAGCATTTCTCCCTACGGGTCGTAAGGATCCCGTAGGTGTATTTTCTCCTTAGGAGTCGTGGGGACTCCTAAGTGTGCTGCTCCTTTGTGAGTCGTAAGGATCTCACGCGGGAATTTTCTCCTCACAAAGTCGAGAGGACTTTGAAAGTGTATTTCATCTCTTTTTCATGAGTTTGCGCCCTTTCGGGTTTTCACAAACTCGCCGGCAGTCCTGCTGTTTTTACTCATGGAGCACTTTCGGGTTTTCATCCGTGCCCATTTTGCTTATGGACATACCTTCTTTCTTTTTTCCTTCTTTTTTTTTGAATCTTCACCACCGGTGGGACTTTGAATGTGGTCTCGCTGGTAGGACTTGGGAGGGATTGGGATTGTTTTACGCCCGTGCATTGTATACGGTTTTGCAGGATGTATGATCCATACCGTAGGGCCAGAAAAATTTCGAGATTTTGTTGGCGTCTGCATCGCTGGACTGGAATATGGTACCAGGAGCGACTCATCATTCGCCATTGGGGTATGGGATTTGGAATTTGGTGGCGTCTGCATCGCTACACTGGAATATGGTACTAGGAGCGACTCATCATTCGCAGTTGGGGTATGGGATTTAGAATTTGGTTGGCATCTGCATCGCTACACTGAAATATGGTACCAGGAGCGACTCATCATTCGCCGTTGGGGTATGGGATTTGGAATTTGGTTGGCGTCTGCATCGCTGCACTGGAATATGGTACCAAGAGAGACTCATCATTCGCCATTGGGATTTGAGGAGCGATGGCTTAAGAGACAGGTTTAGATCCCTATCGCCTAAGGCTTTTCAATTTTTATGGGCCTTGAGGGTCCCATAAAAGCATTTTCTCTCTGCGAGTCGTAAGGATCTCGCAGGTGTATTTTCTCCTTAGGAGTCGTGGGGACTCCTAAGTGTGTTTTTCCTTCGTGAGTCGTAAAGATCCCACAAAGGTTCGTTCTCCTCATGTATCGTGAGGACACATGAGTGGGTCTTCTCAATGGAGCATAATTCCAAAGGCAGAGACCAGCCGCGTAACTGGTGATTACGGTAGGGCATGGGTATGACGAGAATTATTTGAGCCCGTGGATTGTATACGGCAGTCAATTTGGGGACCGACCGTAGGGCCGGGAGAATTTTGGGAATTTGAATTTTGGTTGGCGTCTGCATCGCTGCACTGGGATATGGTACCAGGAGCGACTCATCATTCGCTGCTGTTTTTTTTTGTTTTACCGTGATTGCTCTATCATTTCAGCTTTTCTTATCGCGAAAATCGCGATTGCCCTATCATTTCGGCTATTTATTCGCGGTTGCCCCATCATTTCGGCTTTATTTTCATCTTTATTTTACTTGCTGATTTTTATTGCGAGTTGCCCTATCATTTTGGCTTTTCTTTATTTTTCTTTTATTTACATATTTTTTGTTTATTTACATATATATATTTTTACATTCCCAGTTAAACGACTTAGAGGTCGATTGTTCCCAGTTTAATGACGTGGTGGTCGATTGTTTTCAGAGAAAGGCGGACATCTGAGAGAATCAGTTTCGCGAAGAACTTCGGTCTCCGTTTGTATGAAGTTTGCGGTTGCAGCTTGACTGTTTGTTAACACGCCTTTGGACAGTTCTATCTCTCCTGCCTTGTATTGCTTTTCGACCCAATCTTTGAAGACGAAGCAGTCCTCGATGGCATGACCTATCACTCTGTGATAGGGGCAGTATTTGGGGTCGTCGGTCATATTCGCTTCCTGCGGTCTTTTTGACTCTGGCAGTTGTAGACCGTTCCTCAGGGCGTCTTTGAATATTTTATGGATTTTGTCCCTTCTGAAGGAATAGACCTTGTCCAGCTTCTCTTTCAGTGGAGATTCTCCTCCCTCTCCGAACATTGGCTTCCAAGGCTGGTTGGCACTAGGCCCGCTCATCCCTTGCTTATTTCGGTTAGCCAAAGTGTTGAAAGATTCAGAATCATCGAAATTTCCGCCTTTGCGATTATCGTCCTTCCGGTTTCTCCAGGACCTATTGTTATTTTGGGAATCCGGGGAGGACTCCTGTTTTGAGTGCTCCAGCATCTGAACTTTCCTGGTCAGCTCTTGGAATGTTTTGAGACCCGCGGTGCATAGAAACGGGGCCATCCAATTGTTGAGATTTCCGATGAGGAGACTGACAGATTGGACCTTCTCTATCGGCTGTTCGCATTTGACGGAGAGATTGCGCCATCGGGTTATACAATCCGTGCTGCTTTCGTTGTTCTTGGGCTTGGTCCTTACGAGCTCGGCAATGGTGATCTTATCGCTGACGCTTATGAATCTTTGTCAAAACAAAGATTCCATTTGGACGAAAGTAGTAACGGAGCCATCCGGTATGCTCGTGTACCAGTCGAAAGCAACATCGGTCAAGCTATTAACGAACTGGCGGAGGAGAAGCGCATCATTGCCCCCAGTATTCCCGCATGAGGCTTTGAAGTGGGCGATGTGTTGATTCGCATTTCCCGTCCCATCGAATCTTCCGAATTTGGGGATGACATAACCGCTAGGAAATTCTACCAGATCATACTGAGCAGGATATGGTCTCCTACTATTGCTGATATCTTTTTGCGCTTCGGCTTCGGCTGCCAAGGTTTTGACTTTGTTGGCAACCAAATCCATGATTTGATCTTGAGTTAGCGGGCTACTGTCATCGGTAGCCAAGACATTTGCTGAGATAGGATGCGACTGATTTTCATGCGGTCCGCCCACTTTTGGATATGAGGGAACGGGCGTCGGCTGTCTCGGGACACCGTTTCCCGGTTCATGAGCTGAGCCCTGTGCTTGATTGGGCGGCTGAGAGGCAAGTTGGGCCGTAAGCCGTAAGACGACATTTGTCAAGTCGTCGATCTTTGAGTAGAGCTTGGCCATCTCCTTATCTTTGCTTCTGAGCTGTTTTCGGAGTTCTTGGAGAAGTTGCTGCTCTGCGGTCTTAGGACGGAAAGTTGGCTCATCTTCGCTTTCCGAGCCTGACTCCTCATGAACTGAGGGCTCTCTCTGCCTATCAGCCTCACTGGGAGGATTTTCATCGCCCTCCGGAGGACGCTGATCTTGAGAAGTGAGAGCTATATTCACACCAGGTTGGATTTGAGATGTGGTGGCCCCATCCTTGCTTTTGCTGCGAAGGTTGTCGCTGGGACGCGTGCCCACCATGTAGACGGTGTGGATAACACATTCAGCCATCCCCTCATCATTGGCGGGGTAACCCTGTTCCTCGAACCTCATGAGGTTTAGCCTAGCAGGAGCCCTAGCCCTTTTGTTGGCTCTATATCTGAGCCTTTTCTGCTTTAACTTTTCAATATTAAGGGCTCGGCGGGCATCCATTTCCTGGGAAGCCACCGTGAGTCGATTAGCGGGGAGCTTAGAGAAAACACCCGATCGAGCAGTTGTCAGGGGCACCGCCAGAGCTTGCTCGAGAGGCCCTGTTTCTTTGTTGGTGTTGATGGCTTTTCCCCCAGCTGGGGCCAGAGAGAGTTGTTCAAACAACGATTTGAGTTTGAGTTGGGGCGCCTTCGAGACCACCACATTTGGCCTCTTGCCTTTCGAGACCGATTTGTCTGTCACTGGGGCTTGAGGAGCTGGGATGGCGCCAACTGGCATGAACATAATAGAGCCAAATGGTAGCAGCGGCTCCTCCCATTGTCGCCCGAGACTGGCCGGAAGGACCGTCCTGGAGTCTACCTTCATCGTGTAGGAGATGGGAGCTGAGTTCATCTTTGGAGACATTGTTGAAAGGTGATTTCTTGAAAACCTGCATGAAAAAGCATTATTTCAGTATAAATATAGGTATGTATATTGACTGAGTTCGCATGAATGCTTAACCCGAAATATGGGAGGAGAGATTGGTCCCACCGGGCGTGCCAGATTCTGTAGGGTGTTTTTCGTCACCCCATTGAGATGGGAATACGCGCGCGCTGGTCAGGCGTACTACAGATTCCCCCTACCTAGGGTAGGCTGGGGTTCTTCTTCTTCCTCCTGTTGTTTGGCCGGATCTTGAAGATCAAGAGATGTGAGATTTTAAAAATCTCTTCTTTTTGAGATCTAATGGTAGATCCAAGTTCCCCTTTGTGGGTTTGTGGGTTTTGTGGTAAAAAACTATTTAGTTTTTGAAAAGGAAGTGTAAAACTCTTGATTTAATTCAAAAGAAAGAATAAGGTTTGGAACCTTCAGAAAGGGGAAAGAGGCACAAACCCTAGGTTTTTTGAGGGGAATGAAAAGTGTATTACTTTATTCATCATCATGTTGCCTTATATAGGCTTACATATTTGCATATAGCCCCTTGGGCTTTACAAAATGGCATTTTGCCCATCCCATGGCTCATGTGCCATTTCTTTTTGCACATAAGCCATGAGCTTACAAAAATTTGGCTTTATGCCGATTTTGTTTACATTCATGCATAAAAAATAAAATAAAAATTATTTATTACATGATCTATATTTTGGCATAGAGTAGGCTGGCCGCGGGCTCGACTTAGGCATAGGCCTGCTTGACCTGGGCTTGGGCCCATCTGGCTTGGGGTTGACCTTGACTTTGACTCGGTCAACCGGGGGTGCAAATTTTGACCCCAACAGTCCTTAACCTCGACCGTAATGTCTTAAAACTAACATCGGACTGTGAGGTCCTTAAACTCACGGACTATGATGTCCTTAACCTCGACCCTGATGTCTTAAAACTAACAATCAACCAAAATGATTTTAAACTAATTTCACCTTGGTTCATAGGGTACATCTCGCCACTCCTTTGATATTTGTCGTTGTAATTCCTCAACGTCTTCAAAGAGGTGACGGGTCCCGACGACCACACATTTCACGGACTGTGGAGTCCTTAAATCCACGGACTATGATGTCTTTAACCTCGACCGTGATGTCTTAAAACTAACATTGGACTGTGAGGTCCTTAAACTCACAGACTATGATATCCTTAATCTCGACCGTGATGTCTTAAAACTAACAACGGACTGTGGAGTCCTTAAACCCACGGACTATGATGTCCTTAACCTCGACTGCGATGTCTTTAAACTACGGTATCCTGGAAAACATCCAGAGCGGAGCCTGGTCCTCGCTGAACACGGCAGTGAACCCGTGGGAAGCATCCAGAGCAAAATTCCTGGCTACGTGGAACGCGGATTATGTCACTTCTGACCCCGTGGAAAACGTCCAGAGCGGATCCTGGTCCTCGCAGAGCACGGCAGTGAACCCGTGTGAAGCATCCAGAGCGGAGCCCAGTCCTTGCCGAACACGGCAGTGAACCCGTGGGAAGCATCTAGAGCAAAATTTCTGGCTACGTGGAACACGGATTATGTCACTTCTGACCCCGTGGAAAACATCCAGAGTGGATCCTGCTCCTCGCAGAGCACGGCAGTGAACCCGTGTGAAGCATCCAGAGCGGAGCCTAGTCCTCGCCGAACACGGCAGTGAACCCGTGGGAAGCATCTAGAGCAAAATTCCTGGCTATGTGGAACGTGGATTATGTCACTTCTGACCCCGTGGAAAACATCCAGAGCGGATTCTGGTCCTCGCAGAGCACGGCAGTGAACCCGTGTGAAGCATCCAAAGCGGAGCCTAGTCCTCGCCGAACACGGCAGTGAACCCGTGGGAAGCATCGAGAGCAAAATTCCTGGTTATGTGGAACGCGGATTATGCCACTTTTGACCCCGTAGAAAACGTCCAGAGCGGAGCCTGGTCCTCGCCGAACACAGCAGTGAACCCGTGGGAAGCATCCAGAGCAAATATCGGACCGTGGAGTCCTTAAATCCACGGACTATGATGTCCTTAACCTCGACCGTGATGTCTTAAAACTAACATCGGACTGTGAGGTCCTTAAACTCACGGACTATGATGTCCTTAACCTCGACCGTGATGTCTTAAAACTAATAATGGACCGTAATGTCCTTAAACTAATTTTACCTTGGTTCAAGGGTACATCTCTTCACTCCTTTGATATTTGTCGTTGTAATTCCTCAACGTCTTCAGAGAGGTGACGGGTCCCGACAACCACACATTTCACGGACTATGGGGTCTTTAAACCCATGGACTATGATGTCCTTAACCTCGACCGTAATGTCTTAAAACTAACATTGGACTGTGGAGTCCTTAAATCCACGGACTATGATGTCCTTAACCTCAACCGTGATGTCTTAAAACTAACATCGGACTGTGAGGTCTTTAAACTCATGGACTATGATGTCCTTAATCTCGACCGTAATGTCTTAAAACTAACATTGGACTGTGAGGTCCTTAAACTCATGGACTATGATGTCCTTAATCTCGACCGTGATGTCTTAAAACTAACAACGGACTGTGGAGTCCTTAAATACACGGACTATGATGTCCTTAACCTTGACCGCGATATTTTTAAACTACGGTATCCTGGAAAACGTCTAGAGCGGAGCCTGGTCCTCGCCAAACACGGCAGTGAACCCGTGGGAAGCATCTAGAGCAACCCCTGACTCCGTGAAATGTGGATAAGGACAACTTCATCCATCACTTGCGGGCCCTCACGACTCGTAAGGGAGTAAATTCTCTTGTGAGATCCTTACGACTTTCATGAGAAAACACACTTATGAATCCTCACGTTTCTTAAGGAGAAATTACACCTACGAGATCCTCTCGACTCGTAGGAAGATTAGTCTTTATGAGACCCTCACGGCTCATAAAGTTGAAAAGTCTTAGGTGACAGATCCTACCCCTGTCTCCTAAGCCATCACTATCTTATAAAGAGTTCAAGATTAACTGTTATTTACCATCTATGGGCCACACTTGTCAAAGCTACATGCCACTGAAATGGAGAAGTTACTCATGAGCATATAAACTACTTCACGCCAGAGTAAAACAAAAAGGAATAGAAGGGTATGGCTCATGGAGCTGAGGGTTTGGGACTATACCCCTTAAGAGTCGAGATTTGAGTTAATGATAAATGACGACGCTTGTGTCCGCTCGTTATCTTCTCAGATCAAGAATCTGAAAATTATATACCAACCCGAAACTGGTCATACACTATGAATTACTCTGCACTACTTCACCCATGTATATACTTACGTAGGCAAAGTAGTGGGGGGCATTTGTTCCCGCTAAAAAGTTTTGCACAAAAGAGCCCAGGGCATCAAATGACAGCGATAAGCTTAAGAAAATGTGAACCTGTATTTTCCGGGATATATTTTGACAAACTCCTGAATGAGAAATAGCTAAATTCTGATGGTATTGATAGCATCTCGAAAAAACCTTCGATTTGATATATTATGGGCCTCATAATTCATCCGGGATCAAAAATTATGAGCAAATGTCTATGCACATGTGATCTAAGAAAGAAGATACGAACCAGTATTTTGACAAACTCCGAAATGAGAAACAGCTAAATTCTAATGGTATTGAAAGCATCTCGAAAAAACCTTCGATTTGATATATTATGGGCCTCATAATTCATCCGAGATCAAAAGTTATGAGCAAATGTCTATGCACATGTGATCTAAGGAAGAAGATGCGAACCAGTATTTTCCGAGCTATATTTTGACAAACTCCGGAATGAGAAACAGCTAAATTTTGATGGTGTCGAAAGTGTCTCGAAAAATCCTTCGATTTGATATATTATGGGCCTCATAATTCATCCGAGATCAAAAGTTATGAGCAAATGTGCTATGCACGTGTAATCTAAAGTAATGCTCTACTACATGGGGAATGCATTTTTTAGTCCCACATCGGGAAAAGGAGAGATGGCTTCTCTACCACTCCCATATAAATAAGAGGGGATACCTCTTAAAAAGGGTAGAGTTCAATCCTCAAAGGATTCAATACTCAAAGGAGCTTAGTTTTCCATAGGAGCTTAGTTCTCCATATATAGAAGCCCTGTTTCTCCTCATAATGCGCATATGCGCTACGTGCAATGCACGCGTGCCCGCCACGTGCGCACCACGTGCA
This sequence comes from Agapanthus africanus, assembly GCA_030015575.1. Lineage (NCBI taxonomy): Eukaryota > Viridiplantae > Streptophyta > Magnoliopsida > Asparagales > Amaryllidaceae > Agapanthus > Agapanthus africanus. Next base: position 458,247,774 of record CM057349.1, read on the forward strand.
ACGCACATGCACACCACATGAGAACATTAAATAATATTAAAAGGAGTTTAGTTCTCCATATGAGCTTAGTTCTTCATATATAGAAGCCCTGCTTCTCCTCATAATGCGCATATGCGCTACGTGCAACGCACGTGTGCCCGCCACGCACGCACCACGTGCAACGCACGTGCGCACCACATGAGAACATTTAATAATATTAAAAAGAACTTAGTTCTCCATATGAGCTTAGTTCTCCATATATAGAAGCCCTGCTTCTCCTCATAATGCGCATGTGCGCTACGTGCAACGCACGTGTGCCCGCCACGCGCGCACCACGTGCAACGCACGTGCGCACCACATGAGAATATTCAATAATATTAAAAGGAGACTCGTTCTCCATAGGAGCTTGCTCCCCCCATAATGCGCATATGCGCAAGCTCCATGTGCGCTATGTGCAAATATGAGCGCCCAACACGTGCGACGCACGTGCGCGAACGCAAAGAAGCCTTTTTCAGCAGCAAGAAGCTTAAGCTCCAGCCTGTTTTTCCCCCTAATGAGTGAGACATGGTTCAAAGGGTACATCCCTCCACACCTCCGATATATGGCACTATAATCTCTCAGTGTCGTCGGAGAGGTGGTGGGTCCCAACGACCAATGATCCTTCTTTTTAAAATAAAAAGAAGAAGAAAAGAGACAGAGATACAGAAGAGAGAGAACCCTCTAAAAACTTTGAGAAAAACTCAAAGAGAAGAAAAGGCAAGCCTTTGAAGAAAGAAGATCATATTCTTCATCTTTAAAGGTAAAGAATTTGATTCTTGAAGAACAGAGATGAAAACACCTTACAAAAAGAAGAATCTCTTCTAAAAAGATCAAAGATCTAAGGACAAGATCAAGATCTTCAATAAAAAGAAAAAGACCAGAAAGATTTAATCACAAAAAATTTGAAGAAGTAATTTACTTCATTCTTAGATCTTTTGATCTATATAGAGGCACAGCCTTTTGATGAGAATAAGAACCATTGGTTCTTGAATCTTGAGGTAGAACCTCTTCTGAACAAGAAAAACTTGTTTCTTTGATCTGAATTGGATCAAGATGCGCTCTGCGCTATTGGACAGTGCCTTGCACTTTTAAAATGCGCCTTTGCGCTTATTGGATTGGCGCACTGTGCCAGGGCACGCCATGTGTCAACCACAGAACAATCTGCGCTTTGCGCTTCTAAAACAGCGCACTGCGCTCTTGGAATGGCGCACGGCACCAGAGCACGCCCCGTGTCGCTCACTGGCGTAGCGCACTAGCGCAGTGCATTGCGCTAACAGACTTGCGCTTAGCGCAGAGCGTGACACGTCTCACTTTCACATGCGCTAGCGTCTTGCGCTCTTTAATTGGCGCAAAGCGCCTGACAAGCCACGTGGCGCACTATCAGACCACTATAAATGCTATGCAGGGCAGAGCCCAAGTAAAGGTCTAACAGGCCAAATATAAATGCTATGCATTTAATTACAGAGCCCAATGCTATGCATTAATAAAAGGGCAGAGCCCTAGTAAAAGCCTAATAGGCATAACATCAATAAAATGTTACACATTTTTAACTGGACTTAGCCCAATTCTGGCCATAAGTCCTCAATTTAAATTGAACCGAGCACAACTGCGCTCCCAATCAATTTACACCCGGTTCGTAATCCCTCAACGTCGTCAGAGAGGTGACGGGTCCCGACAACCACACACTGCTACGGACTGTGGGGTCTTTAAACTCATGGACTATGATGTCCTTAACCTCGACCGTGATGTCTTAAAACTAATACCGGACTATGATGTCCTTAACCTCGACCGTGATGTCTTAAAACTAGTACCGGACTATGATGTTCTTAATCTCGACCGTGATATCTTAAAACTAATACCGGACTATGATGTCCTTAACCTCGACCATGATGTCTTAAAACTAACATCGGACTGTGAGGTCCTTAAGCTCACGGACTATGACGTCCTTAACCTTGACCGCGATGTCTTAAAACTAACATTGGACCGTAATGTCCTTAAACTAATTATCGACCGCAATGTCATTAAACTAAACAATGGGGCCCAATTGCTCTCTTATCGGATCTAAACGATCCCGTTAAGTTGATCTTAGTCTAAAATTAGACTAATGTGTCCTTAACAAACGTTTAAGTTGATCTTAGCCTCAAATAAGGCTAACGTATCCTTAAACACAACCCCCCAAACCCAAATCTAAGAAAAATACGGATTTGGAATAATCCACGTCCTACGGGCGACAACACAAATTAGTCTCCGTATACAATCCATGGGCAACCGAACACAAAACAAATACCCACGACACGAAGTGACCATATGGAGAAGGAGAAAGTTGTTACCGCGACGCGGTAGCGTAATTAACTGCAGGGGCTTGCGCCTGCAGGGAAGAGCGTCCCCACAATCAAAAACCCCTCAAGCGAGGGGGAATCTGACGAAGTCTGCTACATCGGTCGCATCCGTTTAAACCTTCGATATACGGTGCCATAAATCAACTTGGCATCTTCGGAGAGGTGGACGGATAGCACCAATTAGCATCTGCCCCGAATCTCAGGCAAAGACGTCCGTCGCGTTTTCGCTGCGTCTTTCGTAGGGGAACACCGATAAACTAAAGCAGCCTCACGTGTTTAACACGTGAATGCCTATATGCAACGCATATAGGCACTGCGATTAAAACAACTGATAAACTAAAACAGCCTCACGTGTTTAACACGTGAGTATCTATATGCGGCGCATATAGGCACTGCACTTAGAACAACTACAAGGCTAATGGAGCATCACGTGTTTAACACGTGCAATTCAAACGAACTATAGGCTAATAATCCTCACGTGTTAAACACGTGTGCGTCTATATGCAAAGCATATAGGCGCTGCAATCAAACAGCTGACAAAATAAATAAGCCTCACGTGTTGAACACGTGAGAGCACCTCCCTACGTAGAATTAAATTCTACTCAACAAGGAACTGTTGGATCAAATATCCAATGGTGATTAAGCATAAAATTAAATTCTATTGATCTTTTTAAGTGAGGAGTGATATTTTCTGTTAAACAGAAAGTTGGCGGATCAAAAATCCCATGAGATGGAAAATATTTTTCATATCTTTCTAAACAAAGAGAGATTGTGCTCCGTTAAACCGAGCATTCTTGGATTAAAAATCCAATGGTGATTAAAAGCCACTATTTTACAGAATAAAATTCTACATATGGGAAAATATTTCCCTAATCTTGTTAAAAAAACAAGAAAAATATGTTCTGTAAGACAAAAACCCTTGGATCAAAGATCCAACGGTGGGTAAAATCCCCAAATCAATTAGAGTCTCTCAATGAGAGATTTCCTAAAACTAATTAACAAACTTCTCTCCCCTATATAAAGAACCCGAGACTTCAAGTCTCACGGAGGGTGGCAGAGAGAGAGAACTCCCCAGAGACTTAAAGAATATACAGTGAGCTTTTGAAGAAGAGGAGAATTTAATTCTCAAAGAAAAGACTTGTTTCTTTGAAACACTAGGTAAAGGAAAAAACACAAAGATTGTTCTTTGCCTCTCCAAGGGTTTAACCCTTCATATAAGAACTCAGTTCTTCCTCTGGTTGAGATCTGCAGAAGTAGATCTCCCCACAAGTTGAGAATTTAATTCTCATCGGGGAGATTCTGTCATGCAGATTCAAAACCTAGGGGAAAGAGTTGAGTTCAAAAAGTTTAACTCTTAAAAAAAACATATGGGAATTGAATTCCTCTGAAAACTAGGGTTTAACCCTATAAAAAGAATTTAATTCTTACAAAACAAGAGACATGAGATCCTCTAAATCCTAGGGTCATTCACATGAGATAAAAATCCCCAAACACCCAGAAGGAAAGGATGATGATTCATTAGCGTTTAATACTATAACGAGGACCGCATGTGTTTCCCACGTGAGCACTTAAAGCAAGAACAAGAAGTGCCTCCTAGGGCAATCACGCGTTTTGAATGCCCTTATATATAAAGGGGGGATAAAAAAACCAAAAGGCAGAACCCAACTTTGGGGTGCCTCACGTGAGCGCCATAAGAACCAAGTGCTCAACACTTACATATAAAGCGGTGAAATAAGTAGGCAGTGCCCATAATCCAATGCCTCACGTGTGTCACATGAGCGCCACAGAACTCTAGTGTTTAACACTAATTCGGTGCCTCACGTGTATCATGTGAGCGCCACAGAGCTCTAGTGTTTAACACTAGTCAGGTGCCTCACATGAAATGCACGTGAGCATTGTATGCCTCAGCACTTAGCTCTGTTGGGTAATTATGGAGACCCAGATCTAGCCCAAATTGACGAAGTTCTTCCAATCAACTAAGCCCCTTTTGCGCTCATCATTCCCCAAATTGATCTTAGTCCTAAACATGATTAATGATCATTCAACTGATGATATTCAAAATGATATTCATCCCACATCTCCTAAGTTAATCTTAGTCTAAAAAATTACTAATAATTGTTAGATGATCCACCATGATCTTTTCCCTCAAATACGGGAATTGGTTCAAGGATACATCTCTCTACACCTCTGATAAATGTCGTTATAATTCCTCAGCGTCTTCAGAGAGGTGGTGGGTCCCGACAACCAACTGCTTTTTGGTGCACTTCCCAAATTGACGTGCACATCCCAAATCAAAACACATCCCAGACTGGATGCACCCCATATCATTGTTGCTCATCCCGCCACGTAACAAATACACGTGCACGCAAGATGGACAACGGACCGAGATGTCCCTAAACTGACCGAGACGTCCCTAAACTAACAACGGACCGAGACGTCCTTAAACTAAACTCTCACCTCCAAAATGGTGATCAACGGACTGAGACGTCCTTAAACTAAACCCTCACCTCCAAAATGGTGATTAACGGACCGTAATGTCCCCAAACTAAAACGTTGCCTCCAAAATGGCGATAATGGACCGAAACATCCCTAAACTAAAACAACAAAGCTCAAATGATCTTTTGTTGGATCTAAAGCAAAAATGAGCCTAAGACCTTGTTAAGTAGATCTTAGTCTCAAATTAGACTAACGTATCCTTAACAAAAAACCAATCGAGCCGCAACTGCCCACAAACATTTAAGTTGATCTTAATCTCAAACTGGATTAACGATCCTTAAATAAAACAAACCCAAATTTAAGATATACGGATTTGAACTAATCCACGCCCTACGGGCGACAACATAACTTAGTCTCCGTATACGATCCATGGGCAACCAAAAATAAAACAAACACATACGACACGAAGTGAACTTCCGGGGCAGAAGAAAGTGGTTATCGCGATGCGATAACGTAATTAACTGCAAGGGCTTGTTCCTGCAAGGAAGAGCGTCCCCACAATAAAAAAAAACCCTCGCAAACGAGGGGGAATCTGACGAAGTCTGCTACAACGGCCACATCCGTCCAAACCTTCGATATACGGTGCCATAAATCAACTTGGCATTTTCGGAGAGGTGGACGGATAAACCCAAATAGCATCTGCCCCCAAATTCAGGCAAGACGATCCATCCCGGTTCGTCTCTGTTTTCGGCGGTGAACAGATTCTGGCACGTCCGGTGGGACCTCTTCCTCTTTCCACTCCACACTTTGTGTGTCTTTTTCATGAACAAAATCGCGGTTTACTATGGTTGCCCTTGGATTCGAGGTACTAAGATTTTGTGTCTTGTTCCGGTCTAGAAAGAAGAGGTGAACATTAATGGCTTCCAGCTGCACAAACTGCGACAGCAACTCCCACTCTGCCCCAACTGGAGGAGTGACATACGGGCCCAATGCGGCTTCCATCTTTTCAATGTCGGTGGGGCAGGTGACTCAAGCCACTACTGGATTGTTCTTTGGGACCATGCTTCCGCCAGCAAGCTTCTGCGCCCCAGTGCCACCACAGGAAGCTCCAAAGAAGTCGGTCTTTGATCGACTTGCAACCACCACGGCCCCTCTCAATGGGTCGTCCTAGTCTTCCACCTCAGTCTTCAAAAGTCTGAGCAGAAACTCAAGTGGGCCCGCAAAGAGGCTCGAGATACCTGAAGGGACTATCCCAAAACGGATAGTACTGCCAACTCCTGATATGGGCGAAATCAAAAGAGCTTCCCGTACCAGAAAGTCGGCCTTCGAAAGATTGGCCGTTCTCTCTCAACAGACGTCGGTCTTCGACAGGCGGGCACCAGCAGCAGCCCCTAACCAAAGCAGGGGGCACGACGGAGCCGTTTCCACAACTGAGGTGGTCCCATCGGCAAGGCTTGCTCAACGTCGTCACTGGCGCCGAGTGAGAAGAGCTGGGGGCAACTCCCCTTCCGGACTCACCCCACCAGCTCCAATGGTGGAAGTTAACGCTGTTGTTCCGACTGGGAACAACTTTGAACCGCTTTGGAGGGTGCGGAAGAACTTCTTACGTTGATACCCCTTTTGCGAGTCATGTTCCGACTCCAAGACCAATGTCCATAGCCGACAGAATTAAACAATCCCGTAGCCGATCTTTCACTCCTTTCACCACTTCCAATTCTTTTGATCAACAATTCCAATCACCTTCTTATCCGAATGTTGATCTTACTCCTGTCCAACCATTCGATTCCTATCAATCCTACCCGACTTTTACACCTTCCCTAGACATTGCTTCTAAACAGCCTTTTGGTAGTTTCCAGTATCCAAACGAGTTTGAATCTTTTACTGAAACCCCTTCACAACCCATGTCTAGTCTGGAACAGTCAGGTAGCGTCATGTCAACAGATGATGGATTTGAATGCGTCCATGGCCGCACTCATACAACCTAATGAACCGGCAGCTAGTTTCCAACTAGCTCCAAATTTTCTAATGTATGATGAGGTGATAGGACAGAGTGAGAATTTGAGTGGTGAGAGTGAGTAGTACACCCTTCCAAATCAAACCTACCCATTCCAAATTGAATTCCACAACTCCGGTTTTCAAAGTCTATTGAGTATCCCAAATGAATCACAAATTGAAGATAGAATGTTTGATGAGTTGTGCGACTTTGTAGTGTTTGATTTAACCAATTGTGAAGGGACCCTATCAAGTGAAACCACTCCCAATCCTTTTGACCTCTACACCTCCATCTTAGAACCACAATTGATTGAAATCCATGCTTTTGATGAGGTGTCTGAGAAATTTGATTTTCACTTGATTAAGGATATCGACGCAGGGAATATTTTGGATGATGAACCTGCAATTTTGAATGAGTTTTTCTCACCAATTCATCATGTCCTTTCACTTCCATGCGGACATCATCCCGAGTCATTAACTGTTTTTCCCGAACTTCATATGCGTCGAGATATTGATGATAAATGCATGGATGAGCTAATTTTTGAGGAGAATTTTGAGGATAGTATTGAGGATGAACCAGTTTTACTTGATTAGTCGGATTTTCCAATTCATCCTGTCCCTTTCATTGACTGTGTACACCCTCCTGAACGCTTAACTGATACCCTTCCTCAATCACTTCCCTCCATCTGTTCCATCGTTCCGACCTTGCAAGACACTGTATCACTTTCATTTCCTATGTCTGGTTTACCAAGTTCGGTCTACCTATGTTTTCTTACGAATCTTGAGAGTTTTGACCCAATTTCTCAACGGGTTGATAGATTAGTACAATCGCTTTTTACACATCGTTCATTACAAATTGTACTAATTTATTCACTCCATTTCCACCCTCAAGTTCGTATTCCATTTCTTTTTCCCTTCCTCCATTCTTCTCCTCATATACCGGGACCATATACCACTTCTATCCACACACAATCTCGCGTATTCTCCATTTCTTTCCTCTCTGCATTCTTTCACCGGCCCGGGCCTTATCCCGATAAATTTTTTGAATGGTTGGTGCTAACTTTTGGCCTGTGTAAGGCCTTGTATAGACTGATACTGTTCTCTCCCCCCGGATCCTGAACTTCAACGCTTAAACAGTGAAAACACTGTTTTACTTAAGTTTGGGGGGGCCTTTTTGTGTATATATATTTTTGGTTTGATTTTTCTTTTATGTATATAAAAAAGAAAGAAAAAACAAAAAACAGGGGAGCGCCAGCAATTTTGACCCTCTTGGTGTAGCCTGACAGTGAGGGCACTGTCAAGGTTAAGTTTGGGGGTGTGCTCGGTAAGCTTTCTACCTTCGCATTCATGTGTATATTTTGCATTTGCATACTTATTTTAAAACCCATAAAAATCAAAAAAATTTACAAAAATATAAAAACTTTGTCATCAAGTTAGCTAATAGGGTAACTTAGATTTTTATTCCAAAAGTTTAGTTGATACGTTAGAAATAACTAAATTCTAGGCTTAGGAATTAAAAACCCTAAAAATAACCCTCCTTCTGTTTAACCTTGGTAATTATACGTCCTTGCAGTTTTTTTAGAAGTAGGTAATCTTGAATTCAGTTCTTAAGTTAAGTCAAGATGAAGGGAAAGTATTGAAAGCTTTACTGAAGAATAAGTCTGAAAAATAGTTTCTATTCTTGAATCCAAATTTAGAAAGTATATACCCTACAAACTGCACATACACGCACCTTAAAAGTTGGGATAGTAGAGAATACCTAGAAATACTCTTGCCTGAAAACCTAAGTATGAAAGAAAAAACGATATTTAAAGCTAACCACCAAAAGAGCATCATTACAAAATATATCCGGTCTTGAAAAGAAAAAGAAAAATAAAAGAAAAATAAATAAAGTCAAGACCTGAAAACTGCTATTTACGTTTTAAGCTCACACACTCAGTAATCGGCTGGTTAGTGCCTCAAGAAGCATTAATAGTCGCATGAAAGATGTGTGAACAAAACCGTCCATCATTAACGAAAAGAAGTAGTATTAGGTATTAGGGCAATGGTACTATAGCTTGAATTGAATTCTTAAGTGTAAGGGTGAAATTTTACACACACGTAGGGGTATACAATCGATGTTTGGAGGAAAGATAGGAATAAGAAATAAGACTAATGTTTTCTGTAAAAATGATAAAAATCCCTGATTGGAGACCGCACTTTAGAAGGAAAACTCAAGAGATACCGAGATCTTTCTAAACTGTAAAAACGTATAGGATCTGAGGTTGAATAAATTGGAGGCATGAAACATAAGGGTTGAATATTTCTAACTTTGGATAATATAATTTCTAACCTAGATACTAAACTGTAGGAGTAGAATCGACGTTAACTTATGAAACTAGCTTGACGGTATTTTGTGGGTGTAATCCGCTGAAAACCCTCAGGAGACAACACTCCTCCTACTAGGGACACCTAGAGGTTTAACGGCTTGTTGTACAAGCTCAGTGCAATCGTGTTCCCAACGAAAATGAGGCTAGGATTTTGTTTTGCTCGGGACGAGCAAAAGATAAGTTTGAGGGTATTTGTTTATCACAGGAAACTACATTTTAATACCACTCATTCATTATCTATTTTGTTATTAATCGGTACTATTAACCGGTGTCTTCTCAGTAATTACAGATTACTGGTATCCGTGACAGAATACTGGAAATACACTCAAAATCCCGGATATAATATTTGTGAGCCGACACTGCAACCGGAACTGCAAACCGATCGATATCCAAAGAGTTTTTGCAAATAAACTAGTGTACACACATTTTGGTCCAACACATACAAGTGTGCACATGCTCTTTGGCACATGGACCATGGTGGGGCTGCCCATGGCACAAGTGGGCATATGAGAAGTGATGTGTGATAAATGCTAAAAGTTTTGATGTGATTTAAATAGCATCAAGTTTCCCTCCAATCTGCTGAGTACAACCCATGCTTCTACAAAGAAATCAAGCAATACCAGTGGAATTGTCGAGAGAACACAAGACTACCACACCAATACGAGCCAAGTTGCTCGGATTTCGACCGGCGGCTTCCTCTCAAAACCCGGCCCCACCGGTTTTCTTAGGCCCAATTGTCCCCAATTTTTCTCTGGCCTTCCCTTGCAGTCACATCATCCATATTATATTGCTTGTTTAATCTTATTTTTGGCCTATAAAAGCCAGATCAGTGAGCAAGGAAAGGGCTCTCATATACACTCATACTTGGAAACTCTTTTTCATTTCCCTTTTTGTTTTAGTTCTTATACATAGCTAGTTCACCTTGAGTTCTTTGCCTTCTCTTGATCTTGCAACCTCCTCATTGAGCTTGCAAGTTTAAGTTTTGGTTATTGAACTCAAGGTTTGTATCATCACTTGAAGTTAATAAAGCTTTCATTTTTGGGTTCTTAGTATGGTCTATCTCTTTTACTTACTTGCATTTCATTTCTTGCTTTACTTGCTATTTTATTCCATGCCATTTACTTACTTGCAATGTTGTTTCATTCTTTTCTTTTTATCATTTTATTTGCTCTTTCTCTTTGTTGTTTTGATGGTTTGTAAATAATGGTGTTGTTAGGAAAAAGAATGGTATTGTAAGTTAAGGTTTTCTTTTCTTATTTCCTTTGCCTGATATTTTCCAATTGAACTCCGTCCAAACCTTACGCAAGCGCTCCGTTAGCCACCCTACCATACCAAGGTATCGTTGATCCCTAACCGTGACCGGTTGCGTTCGGTTTAGCCGGAGGCGAAAGCCAAGAGACAAGAATGGACGGACAAGTGTTAATAAGCCGGATTTCACTAATACCGTGCTTAAGCACCCTAATCCACGTTGTTGCCGATTGCTCTAGCTTCAATGGTCAAGCTCGGCACAAAGGATTGAGTACGGACTTCCCTAACTTACACTAACCTATCTCTATTCCTAACAACTTATACTTTGCATATACAACACTTAGGTTAGAAAAGAACACTTCCGACCCTTGCATTAACTCGCCATAACTAGAACGCAAAACGCACCGTCTCCCTGCGGACGACCCGTGCTCATCGCGGCTATCTACACGCGACGCCGTCCTGATTGCGGTTAGCTTTAGAACTTAAAATACGGCGCGCGGAAACGCACGCCAATCAGCGCTCCTGTTCTAAGACATGGTTGAAATGATGATCCAGCCAGAACCTCCAGCTGAAGACCCGCCGATAATTATCGAGGACGACAGAGGGGAAACATCAAACCCACTTCCATCTTTATCGACATCCAGGGAGGAAACGATCTCCAAAGTTGCCATGGATGATTACATAGCTCAACAAATACGAGCTCATCAGGCAAGCGAAGCGGCTGACCAAGTTGTCAGAACTGGGCGACCGTACCCAGGTTGGTTCGATCAAATCAAGTACCCACCGGGATATACGATCCCCAAATTCCATGTGTACATAGGGACAGGCAATCCTTATCATCACGTAGCTCAGTTCAGAGCTTTGTGCGGAAATACTGGAGGCGACGACAAATTGTTGCTTCGCCAGTTCGTTGGCAGCTTGTCAGAAACGGTGTTTGAATGGTACTCGGAGCTCCCAAATGACTCCGTCAAAACATTCACGGAAATGGAATTGCTGTTCACGCAGCGGTTCACCAGCGCAAGAGAGCGCACCCCGATCACGGCATTAATCAATGCCAGGGAGAAGCCAAGAGAGACCTGGGTTCAATATCCGGTGGCGGAACCTATGGTCAAAATGCGAACAACGCATCGAAGAAGCTCCTGCCGTGGGCATTTTCATAGGAACTCTGGATCCTCAGGCGACCGTGTCCCAGTTTATGACGTTCTTTAAGCAGACTACCTTTCAGGCTCTGATCGATAAGTAGGCCCAAATGGAAAAGATGGGCCACGGGCCTTCCTCTTCAAAAATAGACCCTCGAAATGCAAAGGGTAGAGGGAAAGCGGCCTTCATTGCCAATACTCAACAACAACCGAGTGACCCGAAACCGGTTGCTCGCCAAAACAACCCGCGTCCGCGCCAATCCCTGGAAGAGAAGCTAGGATGTGCTCAATCGTTTCCTCGTGATAAAACGAGGAGACTGTTCAAACTGGCAGTGCGCAACAAACTCATCACTCTGCCAGACCCAAAACGTCCATCGCAACCTGGTGACGCCAACAACCCCAACTACTGCTCCTACCACAGAATGGTGAGCCACCCAATCGAAGATTGCTACATCTTCAAAAATTGGATCGAGGACCAGTATCAAAGGGGGAAATTTGCGCTTTTGGAGAACTGGAGGGTGAACCCGCCACAGAGGCACGCTCCTAAAAAGGTGGATACGCCGGGGGAATCATGCTCATTTGTGGAAGAAGTTCCGTGGGAAGTTGTCCTTTCAGCTAAAACCAAAAGAATGCTGAAAGATCTTCAAGCATGTCCGGCGATCAGGTGGAAAATCCCGCTGGAGCTCGAGATCATTGAAGGGATGCTGAAACCGCGTCCCACATCGAAAACTGCTAACGATGGGAAAAACACCCAGGTCAAGCCTTTAAAGTCTTCGAAAGGAAAGAGGAAGACTAAGAAGCCCGTGTATCCTGACAACAAGCGCATGGACCTGCAAAAGTACATCGACGCGCTGGAGGAGTACAACTAGAAGGCGCGGACCCCAGTCACCCTCGAAGAGTTTCTCATCCATATACTTGAGAACGGAGATAGTGACGATGATGAGGGAAATGACTCGTCGGGAGGAACCGAAGATTATATAGCAAGTTGCCACATGGTTTCTCATTCGTCGTTAAATGACAAAGAAACTCCATCGGCGTCGAAAAGCAACGCAGAGGAACTGGGAGCTAGATCGGTGCAAAAATCTCCGAAGCTGCCATAAGGCCTAATTGGCAGGCTGCTAAACGAAGCTTTTCAAAAAGAGCAGAGCTGACCGAGAATATGAAACAGCCATATACGAAAAGGCCAAGCATCGGCATCAGGATGAAGAAGACGCAGCGAAGAAGAGTCACAAAGTACTCCAACCAGACCGAAGCATACCTGCGGCAAATAAAAGCAGTTTTAAGATGGAGAAACGGTTCGCCAAAGCCCTGTCATGGGAATGAAGCTACCACCTCTCAAGGGAAACACTTCCGGGGTCACATCAGCTCATGAAACGGGCTTTGTCTTTCGCCTTCGTCAATAATACTCTATACAAGAGGTCGCTTGACTGTCTGTGGCTAAGGTGCTTGGGACCAGAAGAAGTAAAGAGAGTCATCCAAGAAACTCACGACGGACTCTGTGGTTCTCATCAAGCCGGGCCAAAGATGAAGCTGAAGATCAAAAGAATGGGTTACTATTGGCCCATAATGATTCAGGACTGTCTCGAATATGCGAAGCAGTGTCACTCATGCCAGATTCACGGGGACTTCATACACCAACATCCAAATCTGCTATACCCAACGATAGCTAGCTGGCCGTTCGAAATGTGGGGAACCGACATAATTGGCCCTATTGAACCAGCGTCATCCAAAGGACACTGGTTCATACTGGCAATGACCGACTATCTTTCTAAGTGGGCGGAAGCAGTACCACTAAGGGAGGTGAAGACGGAGAATATTCTCCATTTCTTCAAGACACATGTCATCTACTGGTTCGGTACTCCGCGACGGATAATCTCGGATAATAGGACAACCTACAGGAGCCATAAAATCAGCCGCTTCGCAGAACATCACAAAATAGACTGGAGATACTCTTCCGTCTATAATCCCCGAGCTAATGTTCTAGCTGAAGCTTTCAACAAGTCCTTGACCAAGATTATAAAGAAAACGGTGTCCAGAAATAAAAAGGACTGGCACGATAGACTGCATGAAGCTCTCTGGGTGTACCGAACGACATTCAAAACGGCTACGAATACAACACCATGCACGTTGGTATTCGGCACGGAACCAGTCCTCCCCCTGGAAATAGAGCTACCTTCTCTCCGAGTAGCGGTTCAATACGAGCTGACAGATGAAGAAAATGCCCATCTTCGGCTTGAGGAGCTCAATGCCCTCGATGAAACTCGTCTCATGGCACAGCGAAACCTGGAAGCTTACAAAGCAAGGATGACACGCTCATACGAAAGACTAACCAGGCCAAGAACATTCCGTCAAGGCGAACTCGTGTTAGTTGTCAAAAGACCTATGATCCCCAATCGTGCAAAACGGGAGAAATTCGAGCCAAACTATGAGGGCCCTGTTCCCCACCGGAAGACGCGACCGGGACGTTGGGATGTCGGGGCCTGAATTCCAAGGGCAGATGATATTTGGTGCTATCCGTCCACCTCTCCGAAGATGCCAAGTTGATTTATGGCACCGTGTATTGAAGGTTTAGACGGATGCGGCCGATGTAGCAGACTTCGTCAGATTCCCCTCATTTGAGGGGTTTTTGATTGTGGGGACGCTCTTCCCTGCAGGCGCAAGCCCCTGCAGTTAATTACGCTACCGCATCGCGGTAACCACTTTCTCCTTCTCCAGATGGTCACTTCGTGTCGTGTGTATTTGTTTTATTTTTGGTTGCCCGTGGATTATATACGGAGACTAATTTATGTTGTAGCCCGTAAGGCGTGGATTAGTCCAAATCCGTATCTTCTTAGATTTGGGTTTGGGGTTGGGTTTAAGGATACGTTAGTCTCATTTGAGACTAAGATCAACTCAAACATTTGTTAAGGATACGTTAGTCTAATTTCAGACTAAGATCAACTTAACAGAATCGTTTAGATCCAATAAAAGAGCATTTAGACTCTATTGTTTAGTTTAGGGACATTGCGATCGATTACCAGTTTAAGGACATGGTGGTCCATTACCAGTTTAAGGACATGGTGGTCCAAGGTTAAAGATATCATAGTCCGTGGGTTTAAAAGGGACCCTACAGTCTGAGGTTAAGGACATTGTAGTCCGTGGGTGTAAAGGGACCCCACAGTCCAAGGTTAAGGACATCGTAGTCCGTGGGTTTAAAGGGACCTCACAGTCCAGTTTAAGGACATCGTAGTCCGTGGAATATATGGTTGTCGCCGAAGATATTGAAGGATTACAACGACATGTATCAGAGGGGTTCAGAGATGTACCCTCAAACCAGTTTTGGTTGGTAGATCTGTAGTCCAAATAAGCTATGTTAAAAGATTTATGAGCATATATGCTCAATTAATCTGAGTTGAGGACTTATGGCCAATCTTGGGCTAAGTCCATTCAGGTTAAAATGTTTAACATTTATTTTGGGCTGTTGAGCATTTGTTTGGGCTTGGCCCTTTTAACAATGCTGAGCATTGATTTAAATTCTAACAATGTTTGTCTTTTATTGAATGCTAAGCATTCATCATAGCTCTGGGGCTTATCGAAAGAACAATTTATGTTCTGCCCAAGCGCACATAATAAGCATGTGGCGTGCTTGGCACTAGCGCCATTCGATGAGCGCAGTGCGCTATGGTTAAAGCGCTAGTGCGCTTGGCGCTTTACGCCAGATGTGAAGCGCTGATGCGCTTAGCGCTTTGTACTAAGTGAAGAGCGCAGATGCGCTTAGCGCTAGATGTAGAGCGCTGATGCACTTAGCGCTTTGCGCTAAATGAAGGGCGCCAATGCGCTTAGCGCTAGATGTAGAGCGCTGGTGCGCTATAATTGAAGCGTTGAAGCGCTCGGCGCTGATGCCATATAATGAGTGCAAAGTGCTTTTAGTAATGCAGCGCACACGTGAGGAGCACGTGGCACGCTTAGCGCTGAGCGCTAGCCAATGAGCGCAGTGCGCTGTGTTTGAAGTGCTATTGCACTGCAGCACTTTGCGCTAAATGAAGAGCGCTAAGGTACTTTTAAATCAAGAGCGCTAAGGCTCCTCTTAGGTTAACTTTGAGCTCTGAAGATTATCTTCTTTTTGATAAGAGACTTTGTCTCAAGATTCTAAGAAAAAAGTTCTTAATTTATAGGAGATATTTCAATTTCTTTTTGATGAAAAGCTTTATGGATCTGTGATCCTAAGAGAATTGAATAATTCTCCCCCTCTTTATAATGAGATGTTCATCATCTCAGAAAGACGATTTGTCTTATAGATCTATGATCTGTGAAGTAAGTACTTCTTTGTCTTATGATGAGATTTTTTTGATCTCTTTATAAAAGATCTTGGTCTTTGTAGATCTATGATCTGTTAAGAAGAGAATTCTTCTCTTTCCTTATGAGATGATTTCATCTCTTTGTTCATCACCATTCTTTTTACCTTGAAGAAAAATCTTCTTTTGCCGAGAGCTACTTCTTCTTCTTGAGATTTTCTCAAAGTTTATGGGGGGTTCCTCTGTCTGAGACTTGAAGTCTTGGGGCCTTTATATAGGGCAAGCTGATTTGTTGAATCAGTTAAAGAGATTTTTCTCTGATTGATTTGGGGATGTTTCCCACCATTGGATCTTTGATCCTAGGGCTTCTGTTTTACAGAAGGAAATTTTCTTGTTTTTAACAAGATTGGAAAATCTTTCCATAACAGAATTTAATTCTGATTAATCAATGATTTATCATTATTATTAGATCTTTTGATCTAACGGTGGGGAGTTTTTTAATTCTAGCGCTAGCACACCCGTGCTTCGCACGTGGTGCGCTGCTCAGAGCGCCACGCACCTTGCGCTAGCGCACCCGTGTTTGACACGTGGTGCGCCGCTCAGAGCGCAACGCACTTAGCGCTAGCGCATCCGTGTCTTACACGTGGTGCGCCGCTTAGAGCGCAGCGTACCCAGCGCTAGCGCACACGTGCTTTGCACGTGGTGCGCTGCTTAGGGCGCAGCGCACTTGGCGCTGCATCTGAAGCGTTGCTTCATTTCAAAATTTGAATTTTTGAATCAGAGTTTTGCTCTGATTGGGGGAAACATGCCCATATATCATAGACAAAGTCTACCAAGGTGGGGCCTACTAGCTTATGGACATGTATTGCGAAAGACCCTTCCGGCCAATAAACGGCCGATTCCTCAAGAAATACTACGCTTGACAAGTCATGACTTAACTTAATGATAGATGACGACGCTCATGTCCGCTCGCTATCTTCCTAAGTCAAAACTCTAGGTGGTATGCGGAAAAACTTTGCCTCAAACATGGAAACAATAGACAGAGATGTCCATAAACTAACAATGGACTGGGATGTCCCTAAACTAATAATGGACTGAGATGTCCCTAAACTAACAATGGACCACTACGTCCTTAAACTGGCCTTGGACTGGGATGTCCCTAAACTAACAATGGACCGGAATGTCCTTAAACTAGTGCGTCACCTCAAACATGGCGCATCGTCCCAAATACAACAATATCCACCCTTGAGATCTGTGTTGTAATCGAAGTCTCAATAGCAGAAATTGCAACTCAAGTACTACCGGCTACATAGCTACCGCAGCAATGAAGCCGCTTCCCAAGTCCCGTTGGCAAACAGATGGGTCGTAAAAAAACGCTATGTTCATAAGCAAAATGGGCACGGATGAAAACCTGAAAGGGCGCCGTGAGTAAAAACAGCAGGGCTACCGGCGAGCTTGTGAAATCCCGAAATGGCGCAATCTCGTTAAAAAAAACGGTATGTCCACAAGAAAGATGGGCAAGGATGAAAACCCGAAAGGGAGCCATGAATAAAAACAGCAGGGCTACCGGCGAGCTTGTGAAAACCCGAAAGGGCGCAATCTCGTATAATTTTCACTTATAAGATCCTCTCGACTCGTAAGGAGAACTCCCCCTATGAGACCTTCATGGCTCATAGGATTCAAAGCCTTAAGCTACAGGGACCTGGACCTGTTCTTAAGCCATCATATCCTCCAAGTTGCCCTGCAGGCAGTCCAATATTGACCCTTATATCCACGGGAGCAAATAAATGTTTCCCCCACCAAGTTCCACCAATGACGAGAAATGTCCTCATATGGTGAACAACGTTTCTAAGTCCTCTCGACTTATAAGGAGAAAATACTCTTATGAGATCCTTACGACTTATAAGAGAACACACACTTAAGGATCCTCACGATTCCTAAGGAGAAAATACACCTACGAGATCCTTACGACTCGTAGGGAGAAAACCTTTTATGAGACCCCTACGGCTCATAGAGTCAAAAAGCCTTAGTCGACAGGACCTTAACCCTGTTTACTAAGCCACCTTTGTTCAAACCAACAAAGGCAAATGATGATTCGCTCCTGGCAACATCCTAGTGGTAGCGATGCTGATGCTTAAATTGGTATCAAATTCTAAGTCCTTTCAAGGCAAATGATGATTCGCTCCTGGAAATATTCCAGTTGCAGCGATGCTGATGCCTGAACAGGTGTCAATTTTCAAGTCCTTTCACGCCAAATGATGATTCGCTCCTGGCAATATTCCAATCGCAGCGGTGCTGATGCCAAGATTGGTATAAGATCTCAAGTTCCATACTTGCAACAAAAAAATCAGCGAGCTAAAAAATGCATATGAAATAGCCGAAATGATGGGGCAACTCGCAATAAAAAGCAGCGAGTAAAAAAACAGCCAAAATGTTTGGGTAACTCGCAATAAAAAGCATCGAGTAAAAAAAATCAGCCGAAATGATTGGGCACCGCGATAAAAAGGAAAAATGATTTGGCAATCGCGACTTTCGCGATATAAAAAAGATGAAATGATAGAGCATCGCGGAAAGGAATAAAATGAAATGAAACTTTTGCTCTACAGGTGAGTCCACATCAACCCCTGTATACAATCCATGGTCACAAATAAAAAGAGAACCATATTTTCCCACCAGGTTCTGTCAAAGGGTGAGCCAAGTCTTGACAGTTCACAAAACAACCTAAAATCTATCCCGACATTCATCTTGTTGCAGCAGACGCAATGTCAACAACGGCGTTTCTTCTCACTCCAGCAGGATGCAGACGCGACGTCAACAAAGACTCCAGGGTTGAAAACAAAACGGAGCCATGGAAAATTTCTAGCTCCAAGTCTTGACGGTTCACAAAATAACCTAAAGAATACTCCGACATTCGTCTCGTTACAGCAGAAGTAATGTCAACAACATCGTTCCTTCTCAAGTCCAGCAGGATGCAGACGCAACGCCAACAAAGGCTCCAAAATAGCCAAATCAAAAGAAAGCGAAGGCTAAATTCCTAACTTCAGGGTCTTGACGGAAACTCAAATAAAACCCAAAAGACTATCGGAGATCATCCTACACCAATGCGGAGTGGTTATAACTCATCGGGGCTCCCAAACTAAGCCTAACCTCAAGTAAAAAGCGGCATGGAAAAATTCCTACCGCTTGCTCTTCCGACGGTCAAATTGCCTAAGAAGATTACTTGAAGACGTCTTGTCCAGCCCCCGAAGGGATCAGAGACACGACAGTCGCGGGGCTACTCGAACAGCATCGTAAAGACTGCATATCGGGGAATGCATCAGCCAACGCGACGGTACCACGGACCAAAAACCCTACTAACACAAAACCTAACGGACCTCTATCGCAAAGAGCAGGGGTTATCTATGACGTTAGGATAAGTTTGTCTACAAACCCAAGGGAGGTAAACTAGACAAACTCCGAAATGTGTCCATAAACTACAAACTCCGGAATGAGTGAATAAACTAGAAACTCCGGAATGAGTGAATAAACTACAAGCTCCGAAATGAGTTCATAAACTAAAGACTCCGGAATGAGTGAATAAACTACAAGCTCCAAAATGAGTTCATAAACTAGAGACTCCGAAATGAGTGAATAAACTACAAACTGCGCAATGAGTACATAAACTACTTTATGGCAAGTCACGACAGCAAAAGAAAGAAAATCACTAGTATGAAATGAAATATGTCTTTTATTCATGAATCAAAATGAATACAAGATACTCTTATTTATGAATGAATACAAAAAAAGAGGGAAAATATATAGCGACAAAAATGTTTAAGTCGGTGGACGGTTTAATAGGCCAGCAAGTTCGTCGTTCCTCCGCTGGACTTCGGCTTTAAGCTCCATCGGTGCTGCAAGACGAGTCCCTGCCTGGGTCTGTTGATTCTGGTATGAAGAAAACCGACTCTTGAGCTCCTTCTCGGCGACCTTATGGGCTTCAACCATCTCACGGGTAAAAATAACAGCTTTGTCAAGAGCCGCCGCCTCTGTAATGGCTTCTTGAAGCACCCGCCAAATTTCGTACACACGGGTGGTCTTGACAGTAAGCTGATCCTGAAGTTCCCCCAAAGTGTTTGAAGCCAACTCCCTCGCCGAAAACTTCCGGTCGAGCATCTTCTCGCATGACTGGAGATTGGCTGCACACCGTTCGATCCACCGCAGGCTCGCTTTTACAGTTAAGATGTCGGAGGGAAGGCGTATGCACTCAAGCACATGTAGGCAGGCCTCCACTCGGCGACAGTACTCAACCCAGGCACGCACCAATGCTTCGTCATGATAGGTGGCAAGAACAGACAAGGAAGTGTTGGTTTCAGCAGTAAATTCTTCGGCCGGGACAGAGGTACCAGCGTGAACATCTTCAATGAGAGCCGCTAGTGAGTAAACGCTCTGTTTTGCCATCCTTTCAGATACATGTCGGGCGTAAGGGTCTGGTGGCATGGGGATCCGAGACTCTAATGGGGTCAGGGCTGGCAAAGCTGTGAAGATTTATGTACAGTCAGTTGTATTTCCAAACATAGAGTAAACAAAACGATGCCAAAGATAAAGCGTCACTTACCCACAGTCATGCAAGGTGGGTTTGAGAGATCCCTAGGCCCATTAAGAATCTCGACTTCGTCGTCGGCTTCCAGAATTGTGGTTTAAAATGGAGGGCATATTAGCATCATTATAAAAATATAAAACAAAAGGGTAAAAGAATACTAACCTTGGCCAGAAGAGAGTACTATGCTTTGTGGAGGTATTGCTTGTGGGGCCGCCATGTCAAGCAATTGCTGGAAGGTTTCCCTTGGGGAAAGATCCACGATGGAAGCTGCCAGCTCCCGCAATTCTGAGGGAAGGGAAAGTTCAGATAAAGGAGAGATCGTTAAACAAAATGTGTATGTGTGGAAGATTACCTTCGATGCTTCACCCGCCCTGAACTGGAGGGATAGCAGCTTCATCAACTTCTTCTACACCCTCCGGTGCGTCGCTAGAGATAGCCATAGGACCTATGGCCGGCAAGACCACCTCTGCCGGAGGAGTAGACGCTGAAGGGACAAAAGCCACAACCGGGAACTCCACAGCAAGGGTAGCAGCTTCAGTAATCTCCTCTACACCCGCCGGTGCATCACGGGAGATATTCGTAGAATCTGCAGCCATGGCTCGATCTGGACTCAAATCCACTTCCGCTGCAGAAGTCCCTGCAAAGTTTTCACAAAAATAAGAAGGCATAAAAGTAATACAAATTACTCACCAAAAAGACACGAAAAATGCGCATACCAATACGCCAGGAAGCCTGAAGTATGGCTTTTTCATCGTTGTTCTTTTCTAATTAAATACGCTCGCCGGGCTTCAAGTGCAAATACATGACTGCCCGTCTTCAGTGCAAGCTCGTCTTCAGAAGCAACCGAGATGGGCTGTTTGAGGGCTCGTTCTTCTTCCATTAACAGAGGACCCATGTGTACCCTACGTAATGATGGGTCAACGTCGTAGAATACAACGGGGGGAAGGATTTCTTCGGGATGCGCACGTTTTCAGTCTCATCTCGTGAGCGCCTTAAAGCCTCAGCCAACTGCGTGGCCTCCTCGGCTGACGAACCAGGAAAGAGAAGACCGGCATCTAGCTCCTCCATAGATATCGGCTCGTCCTGAATAAAAGGTTCGGACTCAAGCATAGTGTCGAATAGACCGGCGACCGATTTCTTTCTCCTCTTGGAACCTGTGCTAATGCTAGCAGAGGAACGCTTCCTCCCCTTTGGTGCTTTGGCACGACGCTGCCCAACTTCACATTCGGTATTGCCCTTTGGTGACACCACCGCCGGTATTTTATCAGAAGCCTTTGCCTCGGCTCTAGTGCGCACCGGCATACCAGCAGTGCAAGGGGCTGATTCCACTTCTGCGGCTTTAGGGATAAGCACCAAACCGCTATCCCTTAGTGGAGGGCGAACAACTGACCGCGGTCGCAATGGAGCGTTGGTGGCCTAAGCTGGAACGAATGCTCTACCCTCGAAAAGCACCCGTCTCTCCTCTGCAATGACGGGGCCGACCCGATGGCGATACCAACCCTTAAAGGACCCTATAGGTCTCGGGAGATAGTCGGACTCCGGGATCATGAAGAGGGAGCCAGTGTTTAACCGCATGAAATGGTGAATGACATCGTGAGTAACCTCCAAGAAGAGAGCAGGATCGACTAAAAATGCCTCGAGAGGGACACCCTGGTCATAGCCTAACCGCTGGGCGAAGTGGTGCAGATTATACCGCATAAAGAGGACATCATTATTTCGGCGGAACACCAGATACCCTGGCCTGATCGAGTATAGGTGCATGACCTTTTTTGGTTTCAAAGACGGAACACCATTCTTTGATAAGTCAAATAATTGCTGGACGGGCCCTACTGGAGCAGAAAGGACTCGATCGGTAAAAACCATTCCGCCTTCATTCGAGTATGGGTTGAGCAGTACGCAGAGAACCCCTAGTTGGGTCGGATCGGGAGCAGAAGTATCAACCAACCTCATGATCTGCGAGAAAGTATACGAATCATAAAATCCGGCCGTCGGTGCGCATCGAACGCTCCTAGCACGTGCATCTCGATCCACGACGTGAAGTAGTGGAGGGAGAATTCACGGTCTCCGCACCCGGGCTCGAAGTATTAGCATCAATGCTTAGCCCATGATATAAATGCGATAATCCCGTGATACCAAAAGCTAATCGCGCCCCTTCAGATATGCGTTGAGCAGGATAAAAGACGGAGGCTCTCATGAAATGTCAATGCATCGGCATGGCAAACCAGCTGAGCCAGAGACTGATAAAGCCAATAAAGAAGGTTTCTTCTTCCATGCCAGGGGCCGCAATCGCATCGAAATCTACGGTCGACGAGTTTGGAATATAGAACTGCGGTAGGTCTTCCTCTTTGGCCGGCAGTTTCCTCAGCCCGAATCCAAAAGGGTCTTCAATTTTCGCGAATTTTGGAGCCTTTTTGGATAAGACATCCTCGCGAAGGAAGCATGCAATAAAAGCGTCAAAGGTGATACCTTGCCCTTCTGATGTCACGAACAACTTTTCAAAGATACCCAGGGCCTTGATTAGACTCGGGTACTTGTGACGAACGACGTTTTCAGTCGTTAGGACGTCAAGCATAGCGGACACCGTATCAAACACATACTCATCAGGAGGCAGTGACTCTTCATAGTGCTCTCCCCTGATCGGCAACCCGGAGATCTCGCGAAACTCTTCCAGTGAAATTGAGACCTCATGATCCCCTAGTAAGAACGTGTTGGTAGGAAGATTCCATTGATTCAAGAAAGCCTTAACCCACCAGACGTGAAGGGCGTGATAATAGAATAACGAAGCGTATACTGCTTGGTACAACCCAACCTTCTGTAGACGTGCGAGTTGGGCGGAGAGAATGTATCGAGCTAAGGGAAGGTAGCCCACTGGGTGGCGGGGGGTAACGCCTACCTTATAAACCTGCCCCCAGGGTCGAGCTTCACCCTGACATATTAGGCGCCCCAGAATATCAATGGCCACCATGGGTTGGTTAGGTATCCCGGTCGTTGACGGCTTTGTTTACCCAATCAGAGCAAAGCTGTGTTCAAATTCCAAGGCGGGAAATGAAGCAACGCTTCTGTTTCCCCCAATCAGAGCGAAGCTCTACTTTGAAAATCAAATGTTAAAATAATTGAAGCAACGCTTCAGATTCCTTGCGCTGCGCGTAGCACGCCACGTGTCCAAAGCAGACACGCCAGCGCAAGGAGCGCTGCGCCCAAGACAGCGCACCCAATCAGAGCAAGGCTCTATTTAAAATAAAAATGAAGGAAGCAACGCTTCAGATGATCTGCGCTCTGCGTTGCGCGACACGTGTCAGCGCAGTTGCGCTAGTGCAGTTGCGCTGCGCGACACGTGTCAGCGCAGCTGCGCTGCCCTCTGCGCTGTGCGACACGTGTTAAGCGCAGGTGCGCTTGCGCCAACTGTGCCAGCACTAAAACAGAATTAAAATTCCAGAAAGATATTTCTAATCTTGTTAAAACAAGAAGATTATCTTCTGTAAAACAGAAGCCCTTGGATCAAAGATCCCACGGTGGGGGAAAATCCCTAAATCACTCAGAAAAAGATCTCTTTAACTGATTTAACAAATCAATTGGCACTATATAAAGGCCCCTAGACTCCAAGTCTAAAACACATTGACATCAAGATAGAGAGATATAGAGCTCTTAAAAAGAAAACTTTGAGAAGAAACTCAGAGAGATAAAAAAAAGGTAAAAACCTTTGAAAAAAAAAAGAATTTCTTCTAAAAAGATTGATGATCTAAGAACAAGATCAAGATCTTTAATAAAAAATAATAATAATAAAAAAGAAGTAATTTACTTCTTTACTAGATCTTTTGATCTATATAAAGGCATTGCCTTTTGATGAACCACTGGTTCTTGAAAATAAGAAAAACATGTTTTCTTTGATCTAAATTTGATCAAGATATTAAACAGTGCCTTGCACTTTTGAAATCTGCACTGTTGCGCTCCTTGGATTGGCGCAAGCCACCAGAGAGCGCGACACGTGTCACCTCTATATGAATTTGCGCCTTGCGCTCCTCAATTGGCGCAAAGCGCCTGACAAGCCACGCGGCGCACTGTCAGAACAATAAATGCTTTGCATTATTAAAGAAGGGACAGTGCCCAATTAAAAAGCCTAACAGGCCTAATAAAAAATGCAATGCATTATTAAAAAGGGGCAGAGCCCAAATAAAGGTCTAACAGACCAATTTAGATGCTGTGCATCATTTTAAAAAGGGCAGAGCCCAATCAAAGGCCTAACAGGCCAAATGTGAATAGATGTTGTGCACCATGAGGGGGTCGCCCCAACGGCCAAACCAACTCCAATCGCGCGACATGCTCGCCGTCGTCACTGGCGCCGGATAAGGAAGGCTGGGGGCAACTCCCCCTCTGGGCTAACTCCACCAGCTCCAACGGTGAAAATTAATGCTGCTGTTCCAACGGTGGAGATTTATTCACATTTGGCCTGTTAGGCCTTTGATTGGGCTCTACCCTTTTTAAAATAATGCACAGCATCTAAATTGGTCTGTTAGACCTTTATTTGGACTCTGCCCCTTTTTAATAATGCATTGCATTTTTTATTAGGCCTGTTAGGCTTTTTAATTGGGCCCTGTCCCTTCTTTAATAATGCAAAGCATTTATTGTTCTGACAGTGCGCCGCGTAGCTTGTCAGGCGCTTTGCGCCAATTGAGGAGCGCAAGGCACAAATTCATATGGAGGTGACATGTGTCGCGCTCTCTGGTGGCTTGTGCCAATCCAAGGGGCGCAACAGTGCAGATTTCAAAAGTGGAAGGCACTGTTTAATATCTTGATCAAATTTAGATCAAAGAAAACAAGTTTTTCTTGTTTTCAAGAACCAGTGGTTCATCAAAAGGCAATGCCTTTATATAGATCAAAAGATCTAGTAAAGAAGTAAATTACTTCTTTTTTATTATTATTATTATTTTTTATTAAAGATCTTGATCTTGTTCTTAGATCATCGATCTTTTTAGAAGAAATTCTTCTTTTTTTTCAAAGGTTTTTACCATTTTTTTTATCTCTCTGAGTTTCTTCTCAAAGTTTTCTTTTTAAGAGCTCTGTATCTCTCTATCTTGATGTCAATGTGTTTTAGACTTGGAGTCTAGGGGCCTTTATATAGTGCCAATTGATTTGTTAAATCAGTTAAAGAGATCTTTCTCTGAGTGATTTAGGGATTTTTCCCCACCGTGGGAACTTTGATCCAAGGGCTTCTGTTTTACAGAAGATAATCTTCTTGTTTTAACAAGATTAGAAAGATCTTTCTGGAATTTTAATTCTGTTTTAGTGCTGGCACAGTTGGTACAAGCGCACCTGCGCTTGACACGTGTCGCGCAGCGCAAAGCGCTGCGCAACTGCGCTGACACGTGTCGCGCAGCCCAGAGCGCAGCGCAACTGCGCTGACACGTGTCGCGCTGCGCAGAGCGCAGATCATCTGAAGCGTTGCTTCCTTCATTTTTATTTTAAATAGAACCTTGCTCTGATTGGGTGCGCTGTCTTGGGCGCAGCGCTCCTTGCGCTGGCGTGTCTGCTTTTGACACGTGGCGTGCTGCGCACAGCGCAAGGAATCTGAAGCGTTGCTTCAATTATTTTAACATTTGATTTTCAAAGTAGAGCTTCGCTCTGATTCGGGGAAACAGAAACGTTGCTTCATTTCCCGTCTTGGAATTTGAACAGAGCTTTGCTCTGATTGGGTAAACAGGCTTGAGTCGGCCCACGGGAGTCCAGTTAGTCGCCTCCATCGCATAAGCAGTCTGTGGGTGTTCCATCAATAATATAGGGCGGATGGGTTCTGTCGGCGCTTCGCAGGTAAAACTACGGTGGCCCCTGATGATATGACCGTACCACGCCCCCCATAAGAGAAGACTAGTATGGTCCATATCATGTGCCCTGATCATTGCCATAACCTCCTCGTCCGATGGCGATTGCGGAAAAGCGACTTCTAAACGAGTGTAGGGGAAGTCGGGAAGTGAGGCCATCGTTCCTGAAATAAATTAAAAAAACCCATTAAAATAAATAAATAAATAACAATAATAATAAATAATAATAATAATAATAAGATAATAAGTTAAAATAAAGTAAAAAAACGTGATGTGTGTTTCACGGGACCACTGCCTGCAAAACCAATGGACCCCACAAAATCTAAATAGCGGCTCACCAATGATGAGGCAAAATAATCATTGTGAGAATAAAAAAGGATTCTCATCAAGTAAACGGTGAAGTTTAAATGACTCTTAAAACGAGTTCTGTTGAAATGCACGACCGATTCAAATCTGTATTAGGGGCATTAAAATCCTAAAATACTCGAGAACAATAGGGAATAAAATTCCCAAAAGTGTCTGATTCTTTCAGGGCTAAGCTCTGTAATTACGGAATTAAATTCCTTTAATAAAAGGATTAAATCCCAGAAACCCCCCATGGCAAGGAGGCAAAGAAAATGGAATTAAATTCCAAGGATCCTTAAAGATCGGTGACAGGGTAAAACCCTAAGAGGAGGATTAACAATCCCCATTGATTCAAGACCTCAGAGTCTACAAAAAAATGTGTTTGATTTGGATCTTTAAGAAATCAATTCAAGAAAAGAGCAACGCTCTTTCGATGGATTTAAAATCCAGGGCAAAAAAAAAAAGGATTCCGTTCATAATCCTTACCAAAGAAAGAGTTTTGACAGAGTTTAACTCTGAAATTTTAGCAGGCAGAGAACTAAGCTCTGAAGAAGAGAATTAAATTCTCAAGGAAAATAAGCAAGGAAGAAGATGAAAGAACAGCGGTCATCCCAGAGGCCAAAACCCCCGCATTTATAAGACATGATGGGGAGCAGTTTATCTTCCCATTCCCCTAGGCAATCCAACTGCTGTAAGGGCAGACAGCGTTGCACTCACGTGCAAGCCACGTGAGAGCAACGCTGGGGAATTTGTTCCCTTATAAAAAAGGGGTGAAAGTTCCCCACTATTCAAAGCCTCACGTGTTAAATACGTGGGCACCTATATGCAACGCATATAGGCACTGCAATTAAAGCAACTGTTAAACTAAAACAGCCTCACGTGTTTAACACGTGCGTGCCTATATGCAACGCATATAGACACTGCGATTAAAACAACTGATAAACTAAAACAGCTTCACGTGTTTAGCACGTGAGTGCCCATATGCAACGCATATAAGCACTGCGATTAAAACAACTGATAAACTAAAACAGCCTCACGTGTTTAACACGTAAGTACCTATATGCAGCGTATATAGGCACTGTAATTAAAATAACTACTAGGCTAATGGAGCCTCACGTGTTTAACACATGAGTGGCTATATTCAACACATATAGGCACTGCAATGCAAACAAACTATAGGCTAATAATCCTCACATGTTAAACACGTGAACAGCTGACAAAATAAATAAGCCTTATGTGTTGAACACGTGAGAGCACCTCCCTATGTAGAATTAAATTCTACTTAACAAAGAACCGTTGGATCAAAGGTCCAATGGTGATTAAGCATAGAATTAAATTCTATTGATTTTTTTAAGTGGGAAGTGATATTTTCTGTTAAACAGAAAGTTGGCAGATCAAAGATCCCATGAGATGGAAAATATTTTCTATATTTTTCTAAACAAAGAGAGATTATGCTCCGTGAAATCGAGCACCCTTGTATTAAAAATCCAATGGTGATTAAAAGCCACTATTTTAAAGAATAAAATTCTACATATAGGAAAATGTTTCCCCAATCTTGTTAAAAAAACAAGAAAAATATTTTCTGTAAGACAAAAACCCTTGGATCAAAGATCCAACAGTGAGTAAAATCCCCAAATCAATTGGAGTCTCTCAATGAGAGATTTCCTAAAACTAATTAACAAACTTCTCTCCCCTATATAAAGAACCCGAGACTTCAAGTCTCACGGAGGGTGGCAGAGAGAGAGAACTCCCCAAAGACTTAAAGAATATACAATGAGCTTTTGAAGAAGAGGAGAATTTAATTCTCAAAGAAAAGACTTGTTTCTTTGAAACACTAAGTAAAGGAAAAAAACACAAAGATTGTTCTTTGTCTCTCCAAGGGTTTAACCCTTCATATAAGAACTCAGTTCTTCCTCTGGTTGAGATCTGCAGAAGTAGATCTCCCCACAACTTGAGAATTTAATTCCCATCGAGGAGATTCTGTCATACAGATTCAAAACCTATGGGAAAGAGTTGAGTTCAAAGAGTTTAACTCTTACAAAAAACATATGAGAATTTAATTGTTTTGAAAACTAGGGTTTAACCCTATAAAAAGAATTTAATTCTTACAAAACAAGAGACATGAGATCCTCTAAATCTTAGGGTCATCCACATGAGATCAAAATCCCCAAACACCTAGAAGGAAAGGATGATGATTCATTAGCGTTTAACACTATAACGAGGACCGCATGTGCTTCCCACGTGAGCACTTAAAGCAAGAACAAGAAGCGCCTCCTAGGGCAATCACGCATTTTGGACGCCCTTATATATAAAAAGGGGGGGATAAAAAAAACCAAAAGGCAGAACCCAACTTTGGGGTGCCTTACGTGTTTCACACGTGAGCGCCACAAAAACCAAGTGCTCAGCACTTACATACAAAGCGGGGAAATAAGTAGGCAGTGCCCATAATCCGATGCCTCACGTGTGTCACGTGAGCGCCACAGAACTCTAGTGTTTAACACTAATCCGGTGCCTCACGCGTGTCATATGAGCGCCACAAAGCTCTAGTGTTTAACACTAGTCAGGTGCCTCACATGAAATGCACGTGAGCATTGTATGCCTCAGCACTTAGCTCTGTTGGGTAATTATGGAAACCCAGATCTAGCCCAAATTGACTAAGTTTTTCCAATCAACTGAGCCCCTTTTGTGCTCATCATTCCCCAAATTGATTTTAGTCCCAAACATGATTAATGATCTTTCAACTGATGATATTCAAAATGATGTTCATCCCACATCTCCTAAGTTAATCTTAGTCTAAAAAATGACTAATGATTGTTAGATGATCCACCATGATCTTTTTCCTCAAATACGGGAATTGGTTCAAATGTACATTGTTCCCCGCCGAAACACGGAGACGCGACCGCGCAGGTACGTCTTGCCTGAATTTCGGGCAGATGCTAATTGGTGCTATCCGTCCATCTCTCTGAAGATACCAAGTTGATTTATGGCACCATGTATCGAAGGTTTAGACAGATGCGGCCGATGTAGCAGACTTCGTCAGATTCCCCCTCATTTGAGGGGTTTTTGATTGTGGGGACGCTCTTCCCTGCAGGCGCAAGCCCCTGCAGTTAATTACGCTACCGCATCGCGGTAACCACTTTCTCCTTCTCTAGATAGTCACTTTGTTTCGTGTGTGTTTGTTTTATTTTTTGTTGCCCGTGGATTGTATACGGAGACTAATTTATGTTGTCGCCCATAGGGCGTAGATTAGTCCAAATCCGTATTTTCTTAGATTTGGGTTTGGGGGTTGGGTTTAAGGATACGTTAGTCTCATTTGAGATTAAGATCAACTTAAACGTATGTTAAGGATACGTTAGTCTAATTTTAGACTAAGATAAACTTAACAGGATCGTTTAGATCCAACAAGAGAGCATTTGAGCTCTATTGTTTAGTTTAGGGACATTGCGGTCGATTACCAGTTTAAGGACATGGGGGTCCAATACCAGTTTAAGGACATGGTGGTCCCTGAGTTTAAAGTCCTCACAGTCAAGGTTAAGGACGTCATAGTCCGTCAGTTTAAAGTCCTCACAGTTAAGGTTAAGGACATCATAGTTCGTGAGTTTAAAGACCTCACAGTCAAGGTTAAGGACATCATAGTCTGTGAGTTTAAAGACCTCACAGTCAAGGTTAAGGACATCATAGTCCGTGGGTTTAAAGGGACCCCACAGTCCAGTTTAAAGACGTCGTAGTCTATAAAGTTTAAAGACGTCATAGTCCATGAGTTTAAGGACCCCACAGTCTATGGAATATTTGGTTATCGGGACCCGTCACCTCTTTGAAGACGTTGAAGAATTACAACGACAAATATCAAAGGAGTGAAGAGATGTACCCTTAAACCAATTTGAGTTGAGAGACGTATAGTCCTATTGGGGCTAAGATCTGTGATTTATGAGCATATGAACTCAATTAATCTGAATTGAGGACTTATGGCCAATTTGGGCTAAGTCCATTCAATTACAATGTTCAACATTTGTTTTTTAGTTGTTAGATGTTTGTTTGAGCCCAATCCCTTAAAAATGCTAAGCATTGGTTTGGTCTCTGACAATGTTTTGTCTTTAGTTGAATGTTGTGCATTTGTCATAGCTCCAGGCTTATTCAAAAAACAGTTTATGTTCTGTCCAAGCGCACATAAAAGCATGTGGCGCACTTGGCACTAGCGCCAGTCGATGAGCGCAGTGCGCTATGGTTAAAGTGCTAATGCGCGCTTTGTGCCAGATATGAAGCGCTAATGCGCTTAGCGCTTTGCGCTAAATGAAAAGCGCTGATGCGCTTAGCGCTAGATGTAGAGCGTTGATGCGCTATAATTGAATTGTTGAGGCGCTTGGCGCTGGTGCCATATAATGAGCGCAAAGAGCTTTTAGTAATGCAGCGCACACGTGAGGAGCACGTGGCGCGCTTAGCGCTGAGCGCTAGCCAATGAACGCAGTGCGCTGTGTTTGAAGTGCTATGGCACTGCAGCACTTTGCGCTAGATGAAGAGCACTAAGGCACTTTTAAATTAGGAGCGCTAAGGCTCTTCTTAGGTTAACTTTGCGCTCTGAAGATTATCTTTTCTTTGATAAGAGATTTTGTCTCAAGATTCTAAAAACAAAGTTCTTAGTTTATAGGAGATATTTCAATCTCTTTTTGATGAAAGGCTTTGCCTTTATGGATCTGTGATTCTAAGAGAATTGAATAATTATCTCCCCCTTTATAATGAGATGTTCATAATCTCTTTTGTGAAAGACAATTTGTCTTATATATTTATGATCTGTGAAAGAAGTAAATACTTCTTTTTATATTGAGACGATTTCATCTTTCTATTATTATTTTTACCTTGAAAAGAACTGTCTTCTTTTGCCGATAGCTTTTTCTTCTTCTTGAGATTTTCTCAAAGTTTAATGGGGGGTTCCTCTGTACAAGACTTGAAGTCTTGGGTCCTTTATATAGGGGAGGCTGATTTGTTCAATCGGTTAAAGAGATTTATTCTCTAATTGATTTGGGAATTTCCCCACCGTCGGATCTTTGATCCAAGGGCTTCTGGCTTACAAAAGATAATCTTCTTGTTATTAATAAGATTGGGAAATCTTTCCAAACAGAATTTATTCTGTATTTTGGTGAATTTTTTTAATTACCATTGGATCATTGATTCAACGGTGTTCCAAATTCAGGGCACAATCTTTTCTGTTTGGAAAGATTCAACAGAATTTGTTAATTGATGATTTAATCATATCCGTTGGATATTTGATCCAACGGTGAGGAACATTTAGTTCCAGCGCGAGCGCTTATGCGCTCTGCCTATGGTGCGCTACATGGAGCGCAGCGCTCTTAGTGCTAGCGCACACGTGCTTTGCACGTGGTGCGCTACTTGGAGGGCAGCTCATCTAGCGCTAGCGCCTATGCGCTTTGCACGGGGTGCGCTAGTTGTAGCGCAGCGCTTTTATAAAAGCGCAGCTTTAATTCAAATTTTGAATTCTAAACAGAGCTTTGCTCTTCATTAGGGAAACAAATGCCCCCCCACCGTTGCGCTCACGAGGCCCACACGTGGGTGCAGCGGTGGCAGCATCTCAACTCTTGGATCAACCGAGGAATTGAAACGGCGCTTAGTGCCTATAAATAGGACCGTTGGTCCTTGAGATGGCTTCTGTTCATTTTCGATCCTTCTTAAAAATTTATTTTCTTCTTCAGAGCGCAGCTCTTCCTCTTAAGAATTTTAAGGACAGAACTCTGTCAGATTAGGTAAAAGATTAAATCTTTTTGAAATATCTTTTAGGGTTTCACTCATTAACAGAGCCTTGCTCTTCATAGATCTTTGATCTAAAGAAAATCCTTTTTAGGGTTTTATTAACAGAGCCTTGCTCTCTTGGAATTACAAATCTAAAAGGATCTTGCTTATGATTTCTTAATCCATTAATAGAGCTTTGCTCCTTTCAGATCATATAGAAGAACTCTTAAGATTTTGTTCATGGATCTTGAAGATCAAATTGAAATTTTATTTTTGATGGATTATTCCATCATCTTCTCAAACCAAGGCTTTTCTTGAGGAATTTTATTCCTTCATCATTAGACTTTGACAGATGTATGTCTAGTGAAGAACGCTGCTCTCAATGGGAGTTTTACTCCTCTACCCGAGAGATTTCTCATTTAATGAGAATCTCTTGAGTATTTCCTCATTTAATGACAGCCTCATCCAATGGTGAGGCCGTTTTATTAATGATGAACTGTCATCTAGATTTTGTGGGTCCCCTTTGGTCCCTTTTGACTGCATTGCAGTGCGGTACGGATTTATAGTACCTTGTAATAGAATTTAATTTATAGCATTGGCGGATGAAAATTCGTTCTTTTCTACGCAGGTACTATGTCTTTCGACACCTCCTTCCCGTTCATTCGCTGAGAAGGCGGATTCCCTAAAGCGCCCGTAGACCGAGAGGTTTTTGCGCTGATCAAAGACCTTGACCCGGAGCACAAGAGTCTTCATCTATGGGGTAAATGGTATGATCAAATTATCATGGGCCGACGGAGCTTTTCCTGTGCGACACCCTCGGAGCCTATTTCGGCGATCGCTTATGCAGATGCACCTCCGATAAATTACACTGTGGAGGAGGTCAACTGGACTTCGGAAGGTCTCCTTCGGCCTTCCATTGCCGCAGT
This sequence comes from Agapanthus africanus, assembly GCA_030015575.1. Lineage (NCBI taxonomy): Eukaryota > Viridiplantae > Streptophyta > Magnoliopsida > Asparagales > Amaryllidaceae > Agapanthus > Agapanthus africanus. Next base: position 458,280,997 of record CM057349.1, read on the forward strand.
ACCCGTGCAGTCGCCGGGGGCTTTGGACATCTTAGGGCGGCGCATATGTCAGGGCGAGTCGCGTCCTTGGGGACAGCCATACAATGTAGGACTAACTCCCCGTTACCCAGCCGGGTATTTGCAGTGGGCTCGGTATATTTTATCGGCGAAGAAATCACAGTTGCTGAAGCTCGGATTGTATCCCACCGTTTACGCTTCTTTGTTTCAATATTCCACACCTCCTACATGGTGGGTCAGGGCATTTCTGGAGCAGTGGAACATTCCGACCCACACCTTCCTCCTATCAGATCGAGAAGTCTCCATTTCTTTGGAGGAATTTGCGGAAGTCTCGGGTTTACCCGTTAGGGAAGAACATTATGAGGAATTGCTTCCTTCGGATGAGTATATTTTCGCCAACAAATCAGTGGTAATGGATCTTACTCCCGAGAACGCTATTCAACATCAATTTCCGAGTTTGATAAAGGTGTTGAATATCTATGAGAACCTCTCTCTTGCATCCGAAGGTCGTGGAGTTAATTTTACGGCTTTTATCGCTGATTTTCTTCGCCCGGAAGTATTGAAGGAAGAAGTCGAGAAATTCGCCAGTCTTGACGACCCTTTCGGCTTAGGTTTGGGCAACCTGCCGGCGGCGGAGGCGGATCAGAAGAGCTTTTTTCTACCCGTACCACGGTCATCCCTTTTGCAGAGCTGGCGGCTCTTGGGATTGATGAAGAAACGTTCTTTTTAGGATTTCTTGGGTTATGGCTGAGTTGGTTTGCGCTTCCCATGCACCCTCGCCGTATGAGGCCGTCCGTCTTCTATCATGCGCATCGGATGGTTGCTGGGATACAAGTGGCTATAAGGATTGTTGGGTTAGCCCATGTGTATCACGGCCTCTGCTTGGCAGCGGATACCACTGAGCCAGGGGTGCAGTCGGTAAATTTCCCGATGCATTATTTCACGTCATGGCTCGAGTTGCACGTGCTAGGCGTCTTTGGCATCCACAAGAGACCGGGTTTTTATGACAGGTGCAGGTTCCCTCGGATCATGCGACTGGTCGGCGCCTCTATTGTGACTCCAACGCAACGGGAAGCTAGAGGCTTGCTTCTTCACCCGCACACGGTTGGAGCTGGCGTGTCCTTTACTGATAAAATTTTGACCGTCGGCCGGGAATTGGGGAAGACGGTGCTGCCCTTGCAGGACATATTTAAAGATGGGGTCTCCGTCTTGAAAGCTCGGGAAATTCTTCATCTGTACTCTATTCGGCCAGGCTTTCTCCTATTCAAGATGAATGGCTCGGCTTTATTTATGAGGTATAACCCACATCGCTTCGCCCAGCAGTTAAGCTACAATCAGGGCATCCCACTCGAGGCTTTCTTGGCAGAACCGGCTGCCACTGAAGAGGGTACTCGGAGCGCACCACATCATTTTATGCGCCTGAACACAGGGTCTAACTTCTTCATCAGCGAACCGAGTTGTGTTCCGCAAGCCCTGAATATGTATGTGGCATGGTACCAACATTCGATGGGTGCCGTCATTAGGGAGGAAAAACGATTGCTGTTTGATCGCAAGGGCGCAGTGCCGGCTGGTGATCGAAATGTTCCTCTGAAGCGACGGAACATTGTTCATCCTCCCTTGAGAGAGGTCACTGCAGTTGAGCCCCCACACGTGCTAAGCCCTATGCACGGGTTGCCCCTATCCAGCATGCCCGAAAAAGAGGTGGTTGCCGCGTCCTCCGAGTCGGGCGTACGAAAAGAAATTGGGACTCGTCGTCTAAAGGCGCCAACTAAATGCAAACTCGTGTTGTCGGCCACCGGCACTCGTCCTCGGAAGAAAAAGAAACAAGTGCTTTCTTTGGACACCATACTAGGCTCGACGCCCTTTGCTCCGTCTAGCGAAGGCTTGAGCGAATATGGGACCAATAAGGGTTTATTCGGGATGCTCGATGATACCGATTTGGAGGCTGCCATCGAAGCTTCCAAACATTCAGCCATCGTCGAAAAAGAACTGGCCGCCCTTGCGCAGTCAGGTATACTTCACCCTTATCTCTCCTCTGTTCATCATTTCATTTTTTTTTATCATGCTTTGACTGACGCCTGCTGTTTTAACAGGTGCCTCCACAGAAGAAGCTATTGCTGCTTCGCTTAAAACCTTCGGAGAGGAGGAAAGGCTTCGCGCCTCATTGCCAACAGAGGCTTCGCTTGAACGACCGACGGATACCGTAATGGTTCCGGAGGTAAAACCTAGCTCTGATGATAATATCCCGTTGGCGAAGGTCCCTAAGACGTCTTCCCTCCCTGTCAAACTGTAACGTTTCCAAAATAATAAAATTTTATTTTCGGGAATTTTTATAATTTAATATTATTTTAATGAATATTTTAATATTCGGGTATAATTAAATACAAATAAATGGGGAAAATTTTTGGAAAATTCTAAAATAGGGTATTTTATGGAATTATGCCATTTTAAAGTTTTTAAGACTAGTTATATGCTAATTTAGCGTTAATCGCGATTAAAAATCGCTAATTGGATTTTTAGCATTTTTGTGTAAAAATGTGCACATATCATTTTCCACACTTGTTACACTTGTGTTACATTTCTATTGCCATGGTTGTTCTTTTGGGTTCACTATTGGAGTGAGAAGGAAAAGAAAAAGGAAAAGAAAAGAAAAGAAAAGGAAAAAGTAGCATGATGAGAGAGAGAGAGAGAGACCAAGTCAACCCTCACTTTATGAACCATTCCCCATCATTTTCCCCTTCTCATTCTCTCTCCTCTCCCTCTGCTTGTTGCTACTGCTGCTGCCATCCCTCTCTCTCCCTCTTCACAAAAACCCTAGATCCACAATGAAATCAACCCCAAAACCCCATTCCCACTTCACAAACTTGCTCCCAAGCTCACTAGCTACACATTGAACCTAGCAAGATTGGATTTGGAGGACTTTGAGCAACTCAAGAATTTTCTTGAGTTGCCAAAGGAGGTAATTTCTACACCCCTAGTTTAGTAATTCAATTCTTATTGCATCAATATTAGTTTTGTGTCGATATGGTGTCGTTTGATGGATTTGTGAAACTTCAAGTTAGGGTTTATGTGAGATCTGAAATTAAAGATGAAATTGAGGATTGTGGTGATCTTAGAACCCCTTGTGTAATGCTACTTTGGATCCAAACCTGAACTAGAAACCAGAATACGGATTTATGAGACGATGTCGGAGAAAAACTGTGAATCTGTGATCGTATTTAGGAATCTGCTATCACCCCGAGACCCCAAAAATGAAACTGAGTTGACAGTGAGATGTGCAGGCACCATGGAACCACCACACCAAACCCTAGCCCCCAACTCCAAAGTACGGCCCCTAATTTATTCCTTCTGGCCGCAAATTGCGGCCAGAGCAGGAGGGAACTGTCTCGATTTTTGTGCATGGCCCTATTTCCTCTAGTCTTGACCTTGGGTATGTCTAGTTTTGACAAATTCCAGTTAGGGTAAAATCTGGGTTGATTTGCTTGAGTTGGTGTGTGATTTACGACTTGTTTTAGCATGGATTTTGGTATTTGGTGATTCGTTTCTGTCGGGTGGCGTTTGGACGTCAACGACAAGTGGTATTGAACGTGTTTACATGCGAGACGATAGGTTTTTACCTATGCGAGTAGCGTGTGCTATTTTGGTTTCCGATGTGATTTTCATGTGCTTTAGCGTTGTGATATACTTGTAGGTACCCTACGTAATGTTGAGGCAAAGAAGATGAAGATGGCGACGTCGGCACCGACACATGAGAAGCAAGGTGAGTAGATTTATATCTACGGGGAGAAGTCGGGTGGATGGCGTATAGCACCCCCGCAGTCCGTGGTGATGTATACGAATACGTATACACACATATATTTATTATGTGCTGTTTAGGATTATTGATGGTAATAATGGTATTATTGGTGATAAGGATGTATTGGTTTAGTATAGTGCGAAACCCTAGAGTAGTGGTTGCACCCACATATACACGTACACATATACTTGCATGCATTCTTTCATTTATCTGTGCGCATATAGAGGTGTGTATATCTACACATGGGTATGGGACTATGTGTTCATATACGGGGTTGAGGATGATACATGGGATTGAGTTGAGTCGATGAGGTTTGATTGAGGCCGTGAGATTCGGCGATATGACAGAGTTCGTATTTGAGATGTGATATGATGGTAGTGATACCGGATATGTGATGAGATGAATGTGATATTGACCCGTACCCAGCTATTGAGATGCTGTACGACGATTTACCGTACGAGCTTTATATTGATGTTAGATCCGCACTCATGACTCGAGGATGTTATATGATATACTGTATCGTACGTGATACTATTGAGGCAAGATCACCGACTATATATATATATGTATATCGACTCAGATTTAGGTGGTTTCCATACCCCTTCCGATTGACTTGATTGTTGGGTTCGTAGTTCGCATAGTAGGCGTTAGACTAGACCCGAGTCATACCTATTTCAAAACTAACGAATCGGGGATATTTTAAAGATAGGCAAAAGGGTTTATACGGATATTTTCAAACGACGCATCTTTTCTTAAAACACCGTAGCCCTTATTTTACCCAAAGCCCTGATTCGTCTTATTTCAAAAGGCAAGGTTGCATGATATATCTATTGAGGCAGGTTCTCTACTGTTGCGTTGATTATTCGATTCCGCGTATTCATGCTTTTTGCATTGCATCTCTTGTATTGTTGATATATTTCAGTCATGCTGCTAGGACACCAGCACCATTATCGATGATTTGTATGTTCCACGTACACTTGTTTGCCGGCTCACACACTTCATCATCGATAATTGCCATGTCACTATACTGTAGTACTGTTGCATTCAGTGTACGTTGCTTACATTTCCTTACATGTCGCATACATCATGATTTCTGATTATACGCATTGAGATACATTGTTTCCATGATATTTCTGGTTTTTGGGAACCGTGGGTGTTTCAAAAGGAGAATATGTAATTGTTTTAAAACCCGATTACCCTTGATATGATATTTCAGTGCGTCCACCATGTGTTTTCTCGGTGCTGAGAGCGACATGTGAAACCCGATTCGAGGAGGCGGATGAGGCCGATTGCGGATACATGGTGGACCCGGTATGGTTCCCCGGGGCAAAAAATGTTTTTCGTGGAGTAGACGATGAGCCTGGCAGGGTGGCGAGTACCTACCGGTGATTGGTTGGACCTGGCGGTTATCCGGAGGATACTGACCAGAGTCGATAGATGGATATGGGCGTACTGCCGGGGCCGAGGGCCGATACCGCAGACAGAGCCCATGGGCCGATCCGGACTGATGGAGCCCGATATATGAGGATTTACGTGCCGATGCTGGGCACAGTTTTCATGATGTTTTCGAGTGTCGATGCTGGGCACTCTGGTTCCATGATTTTGACGTGTCGCGAGGGACACAGATGGTTTATATCCTCATATTATTCCCATGCACATGCTTTATGATATTTACATGCATGATGGTTATTGTCATTGGGTGACGAGTGGACGGGATCCACGTACATGCAGATTTGATTACATTGATCATACCTCACATTTATGATATGCTATTACCTGGGGCACTGGCATGAGCACTTGGCACTACACTCATGCATAGAGATTTCCTTGCCAGTTTAGCATGCTTCAGACTTATTCATATTGAGGTTTATTTATATCTGATCGTATTGACCTAGGATGGGTCATGCATTCGATCTCTGCTTGTAGATATTTTCTATTCACGAGTTGGCAACTCACCCCCGTTGTGCCACAGTTCTTGTAGGTTTTGCCGTACAGATTCCATAGCGGCATTTCTGGCACACTGCTTCCTTATGGGTGACTTGCTTGGGTAGGTGGGTTCTTTTGTATCAGAACCGCCATTGTTCATGTATTATTCATTGTATCTAGACATTCCATCAACCAAAACTTGTATATTGTTTCAGACTTAGAAAACAGTGTTGTATTATTTCGACCTTAGAGTCGCGCTTGTAGTATTACGGTTTTCTGGCTGTTTTGAGTTTCTTTCGGAGTTTTTGATCCTCACTCTTTGGCGTTGTATATTATTATTGCTTGCGTGGTTGTGACCGTCGATTGACGAAGAGCTAGCTCCCGCTTGGGGATGCCTTTTATCATTTCATATATGTTATTCTTGTTGTACCCCGTTCGGGGCCAGTTTTTACAAAGGAAACTCTGCCGAAATTTTCAGGAAAGGTTACACATTTTAAAAATGCATATTCGGCTTAGTTATTTAAAAACTTTGATTTTCTAAACATGATTTCTTTACTTCTTAAAACCAGTTTTCCTTATTTACTCTTTAAATGGTTTTAGATTTCTGGGCTTTTGGCTTACTTGGATCAGATGGGGTCCTATAGACTTCATATTGTTCAAGGGCCAGTCACGTGCTCTTTCGGGTCGTGACACAAACTGAGAAGCAGCTCAAAAAACAGACGGCAAGGGGAAGGAAGCGATCTTCTACAGTCACTAGCTCTGGGCCAAAGCGGGGGAAGAAGACCGTTACTAGTCCGCCAGAAGACAGTCTTCTTTTTCTTGGCTCATCTGCCGAGGAAGCCGCACAATTGGCTGAGGCTATAAGACGCTCACAGGATGAATCCGAGAATGTAAGTATTCCGAAGAGTCCTTATCCTGCCGTCATCTTTTACGAAGATCCTCCATCGATACGGCGGATATTCATAGGTCCTTTGGAAGAAAGGGGCGAGAGAGCCCTTAAGCAGGCTGTCTCAGCCGACGCTGAAGACGCACTTTCGTTGTGGACCGGTGGCCACGAGTCTACCCTCGAACCTCGGCGGGCATACCTCCTCAGGAAGGAGCGTCGGCTTGAACAAGCCATACTAGAAGCTCCTTTGCGCATTGGTACACTTATATAGCCTTTTGTAGTATTTTGCACTGCATATATATATATACATATCCTTATCCTCATGCAAACTTTGCAGGGACTTCGCTGATGGCAGAGGATCTGAGTCCAAGTCGCGCCCTGACTATGGACTCTGCAAATATCCCCGATGAGGCACTAATCAGTGTGGAGGGGGTTGACGCAATTGTTGTTCCTGCGATGGAGCTTCCCTCGGTGATTCCTGCTCCCCAGGTGCTTGCTCCTCCGGAAGAGGCATCTTCATTGGCCGCTGATTTAATGGATCTCTCTGGGGACGGCCCGGAGACTGCGGGACAGGTAGTCGAGGCCACCGTCCTTTCATTGGAGCCTATAGCGATGGTCACTGCTTCTCCACCGGAAGTTATTATACCGGCCCATATCCCCGATGATGTGCCTGGGGGCACGAAGGAGGCCGTTGAAGCTGCGATCCCTCCAACCCAGAGTGGGAGGAGCATCGAAGGTATTTTTCTATCTTTTATTTTAGCGATCTCTTCATTATCTGAACTTTTCTGTCTTTTCAGAGCTACGGGGATTTGCGGTGTCCATCGCTGGCCTGTCTCCCAGGAAGTCTTTCCAGCGTCTGCTGGAACTGGCTGCTCCATAGGCGATATCCCCTCAGCGCATCATTCTATCTTCCAGACAAGGTTAGCATTGTTCGCTCCTTTCTCGATATTGTTACTTCTTCATATAACAATGTTCATGTCTTCTGTAGTTCTGGAAGCTGATGATGAGGTTGAGGTCCTCGATGGGCCTGGGGATCTTCCAGACTCTTCTTGTATAAACGTGGGTAAGTAAAGTTTCGACGCCTTTGCATCTGTCCTCTGTTTGCAACCTTTGCTGATCATTTATCAATCTTTAATAACTCTGCCTACTTTTACCCCGTTGGAGACTCGCATTCTCATGCCGTCTGGCCTTTATGCGCTGCGTGCATCCGAACGTATGGCCAAGTTAAGCCTTCACTCTTTGTTAGCGTTGATCGAAGACCTTCGTGTTGGTAGCTCGCTCACGGCCGAAGAATTTGCTGCTGAAGCCAACGGTTCTCTCCCCTTTCTTGCCACTTATCACAGTGAAGCATTGGTGCAAGTCTAGGTCGAATTCTGTCGTCGAGTGGAGGCTTGCTTGTATAGTCTTGAATGCGCGAGCCTTCCTTCGGAGGTGGTGGCTGCGAAGACAAGCTTGCAAGGGCTGATTAAACGGTACGCCGCTAATACGCTTTTGTAGGGTTATTAGGCACTATAACAAGGTTCTATAAGGTATCAACCATGCCAAAAACAAAATTTTCAAGTGCCGAACAACCCAAGCAAGATCGTAGACTAGAGATTAGGCGAAACAAAGAACAAGTAAACAACTTTACTTCTAAGAGAAAGGGATTACAACCTTTGTAGTCCGTTCCTTCGCTTCATAAGCTCCGAGTAGTAGTCCCTTCGCCGCAATCCATGAACTCCCGGACTCTAGAGAGGCTCCACAAGTCGAATGATCCATGCTAGCTTCCGATCTTCAATAACTAAGATGATCTACCTTGAAGAAACTCAAACCCAAGCTCTTGCTTCACTAATCAAGTATTAGCAAAGCAAACACCCTAATCTAAGTGGCTAGAATAGATGAGTATGATGAAGTAGGAATTTATCTCTCTTTTGTTTTCAATTTCTCACTCATTATCGTCACTTCACAAAAAACTAGAAAGCTTTTTCAAGAGGAAGAAGAAGAACAAATCTATTTGTGATGAATAATGAAATCATTGTGTGAGGTTAAAATTGCAACCATGGGTTAAGAATATAGACTTAACCCTTGTAGAAAAATAACTATGGTAAAGGGTTTGGGTTGGGTTAAGGAAATATCTTCACAAAATATCTTCATAAAATATCAAGGTCAAAGTCAAAGCTTCTTGAAAGCTTCATCCAAGCTTAACCCTAATCCAAACCCTAACCATATTTAAACTCCACAAAACATGTTGCATTTGTAACCCTAACTTGTTACAATATTATATATCACATATATAATATATTTTGCAACAAAAGAAAATAATACAATTAACATATATCGCATATATATCAATGTATTATCCCGTGAGAAAATGAATCAATAAAGCGAGCTTATATTAGTTAACATAAAGTAATATAACTCATATATAATTATACATTAATTTATCGAATCAACACTTGATCCGATAACCCGGCTATATTTATATATAACCGACTAATATAACATGTACCAATTCATCGAATCAACACTTGATCCGATGGCCCGGTCATATCACATATACCCGGTCGATATCTCATATCGCGAGAATAGAATACGGTATCTCATATCGTATCATTCTCGGCCTTGCACATATCACATATGTGCTCCTACTCCGTTTTGCCTGAACCAGGAAACCTCTGTGTAGGACTCTAAAGAATCGTCAATACGCCGGCAGTAGGTGATGATCATATCAAACACCCACAAGCTGCAAGCGGTCAGCTAAACGTAATAGCCACCCAGGTATTGAGCAATCAGAAGATCAACAAGCAAGCCTGTACATTCTCCTGCGAATCCAATCAGTAACACTCCCGTACAGTCCGGTCTCTTCGTCTGATATGTCGCATATCTCGCCTAGGGGTGGTAAACGTCAGACCCCAGTAGCTTGATAAGTCGTGTCGATATGAGGTCCATAACAGTTCGAGAAACTACTGATAACACTTACCAGTAAATCTCAGCAATCCTGACCAGGGATTTCCAGTTATAGCCAATCGAACACAGCGCAACATCAACTCCCTATACCGGGAGAGACGAAACCCATCCTATCGCTCATTGCCTCCATGCGATTCGGGACTGTACCCAAAAGCCACCATTTTGCACGCCCTCTTGGATGTGGTATGATGGAAATCAAAGCACAGTGGGAATCACACAAGACTCTATGACGATCTCGGGTCTACAGACTAACCTGTACCAGTGTTACCAGAGAACTGCCATCTGACGTGAGGTATAATACCATCTGGGAGTTCTCGGCGAGTCCGTTCAGTGTACCCAGTCTCCACTGAGCACCTGTATACTATCTCTGATGTCAAACACCAATGGATATGGGATCATCCATCGCCCATCTTTATGGGTCGAGAAGCATACGCTAGTCTAATCTAGTATATCGATGCTCTGTCTCGATACACCTGCGACTAAGAACATTTGAAGGATGTACTTAGCGACTACACTGTCCCCACTAGTATGATCTGCATCATAGTTCTGGTAGTCAAGTACACATCCTAAGGGCTTTATCAACATGTAACATAGAGACAATCAGAGTACATGTTAAGATAAAAAGCAACCAGATAGCGTATTATCATGTCGAACAAGAAAGTCCTCCATATATATGTCCAAGCATCCACTACAATATACATCGTATGTACAACAATGGCCTCTAGGGCATACATATCACTAACAATCTCCCACTTGCACTAGGGCCATCTGTTGTAGTATCTCATACCAACAATCAGCTGTGGTTAAAGCATCTCATACTTAACCATCCCATAAAAGTCTCTACTGGGTAATAGGCCTTTGTGAGTGGATCCGCGGTGTTTTCCTCTGTATCTACTCTCCTATCCTCGATCTCTCTGGAGATCAACCATCTCCATGATCTGGTGATACTGCCTAAGAATATGTCTGAATCTCTGATGGGACGGGGGTTCATAGGCATAAGCCACAACTCCATTGTCACACAATGGTAGGAACGAAGATCATCTCATGAACTAGTGTACATCCAGACTATTTCTTTGGTAGCATAGTGATTTATCCTGCCTTTATCATCTAGTATGTCACGGTATCTAGCTTGGAACTTTTCCAACATACCGTCCCTCCACTGAGGGTAAAGACAATGCCTGTGACTGACATTCAGTCGTCCTTATCACCCTGGAACCTCTCCAGTGATTCTCCCCAGGATCGATTGATACCATCTCACTATAACTAGTGAGAATCCTAACATCCAAATAAATCTATCTTATAGATATAAAACCTAGATTTTAGGAGGTATCACTTTGATCCTTATATGGAGAATCCTTGTGATAAGAGGAGATTGACCGAGCGTAGCATAGGAAACTGCTTCTCTATCAAGAGTATGTCATCCACGTACAATACGAAGATCATCACCATACTCTCTACTACCTTTTTGTATATATAAGGTTCATCCACTATTTTGATGAAGTCAAACTCTTTGACTACCACATCAAAACAGACGTTCCTTCCCCGCGATGCCTGCTTTATCCTATAAAGCAACTTGCACACGTTTCCGCTGCTCCAACTGTCTACGAAGCCCTCTGGCTGTGTACTTATAGACGCTCTCTTCTAAATCACTATTTAGAAAAGGAGTCATGACACCCAACCGCCAGATGTCGTAGTCATGGTATGTAGCAATGGCAAGTAGGATCTGGATGGACTTAAGCATAGCTTTGAAAGTCTTAACTTTTCCATGTACACCAAGTAATCTTCTCAAGATTTACTTGCTTCTGATGGGGATTTAACCCTTCAGATAAAGCAACCAAAGTCCATACTTTGTTGGTGTATATAGATTCCATCTTAGATCGCTTAGCATCCAGCCATACTCACAGAGTCCCCACTCATGATGGTCTGCTCGAAACTAGTTGGGTCATCATCTCATGATGCAATCCTCGCTCCCACTGTCATAGAGAAACCGAAGTATCTCTCAGGTGGATGAGAAACCCTACCAGATCGGCGGAGAGGCTGAGGTTCGTTGGAAACTATTGAATCCTTCGGTTCTACCAAATCATCAGCTGCAGTTTGTATAGCTGGAACTTCTTCCAGTTCTACCTCATGACCACTAATTTCTTCACAAGAAATTCCCTTTTTCTCAAAAAGGTGGCATGCCGAGAAATAAAACACCTTTTGTTCCTCGGTTCGGTAGAAGATATTCCCTTGCGAATGCTTGGGATATCCAACAAACTTCCACAGAACTGACCTTGCCTCGAGCTTGTCCGGATCATGCTTTTAGACATAGGCCGGACAACCCCAAATCTTAACATCCTTAAGAGATGGGTTCTTCCCATACCATATCACATATGGAGTTGCAAGCACCTGATTTGATTGGAACCCTATTCAATAGGTATGCAGCTTCTCAAGTGCATAACCCCCAAAAGGAAATAGGCTACTCAGTACTACTCATCATAGAGCACACTATATCACATAGGGTGCGATTTCTCCACCCCGATATACCAACATACTGTGGTGTATATGGAGGAGTATTGCTGAGAGAGAATCTCATTCTTCTTTAGAATTGTCCAGGATCTCTGTGCTCAAGTATTCTCCTTCCTGATCACATCAAAGGAAATAATACTTATACCCGTTTTTGTTCTCTACTTCTAAAGTATATAGAACCAGTCCTAGCATGTGTAGACAGGGGACCTTACATACATCATCATGTATCAATCCCAAGAGTTCACTAACTCTTTCTCTATTTCCAATAAACAGAGCTATGGTCATCTTATCTTTGTGACATGACTGGCAAGTTTCACAAGATGTAAATTCAAACTGATTTGAATATGCATCTCTATGTAACTTAGTTAGTCGGGTCACATTGATATGACCTAGTCTATAATACCTCAAGAAGAATTCGTTCATTTCTGAACTTTTCCTCTTATGTGTGTTCTGTACGTTAAGAACTGTGGTTTGATTTAGAACATATATGCTTTTAGATAGCGTACCTGAACCGATCAACTCTTGATATAGGAAATGTTCAAAACATTATCCAACAATACAAAATTATATTCTTCTTTACTAATAAAGAGACTGATATAATATTGTATATCAGGTTCGGTATCTAATAACATTCGTTCAGAATCAATGTATTTAATAATACAGGGTGATAACTGCCAACAGACTTGGCTGCAACACTTGCACCATTTTTAACTCTTAAAACTTATCACCCATTCTCAGTTCTCTGTAATGAACACACCCGAAGAAGATGCATCATCATACACTTTCTTCGTTTGGGTGGCACGGGAATTCTGGTAATCCCCTATTTCCTGCTCGATCTTATAACAATTATAAGTTGGAGCGGGACCAACGTTCCCTAGCGCAGTATAACAAGCGGGTTCGGTCAATACATCCGTATTATTATTATCTTGATTAAGGCGTGACATGGTCGCTACCTGGAGAGAGAGAAGAAAACACTCAGCGTATGCTCTTGCAAGATTAGATTGGTTATTAATATATCTAATCAGGATGTCTCCCACTATTTTAGTCAAATCTTCCTTCAAATCCTAAAAGGAAAGACTAGCTGGGATTAATTACATGCTACAAGTTCGCCAATCTTTCAGCAAGGCCAGTGCCCGTACTTTGAGGGAGGTTCCCCGTGCTATCGCACAGACCTAATTAAAATAAACCTCGTTTTCCTATTGGTGTAACCCCGTTGACACCTTTCTAGACACCTACTTGATCGGCTAATTGTAATGTGTAAAACTCTCACAGGAGTAACTCTTACTCGCAGCGGGTATCGGGATCCAACTATCTCATAGAAGATATGCAATCTCATTGCAAATTTCAACACTTGAAATTCCCAATAATATTTTACCCCTAGCATCCTATGACCTTGACGAAACCCAACAAACCATAGGCTACTAGTCAAGTTCAACCCATCATTTCCTGATTGTATTAAACCCACATGCACGACCCTTGACGAATGCCAAACAACGCCGTACGAATACCCTAATTCAATCGCACCGTATGCTAACAGATAAGCACTAGTTAGCTACCGTACACTACGCCTTGACGAATGCCAAACTACCGCAGCACGAATACTAAGTAGTACTTATCTGAAATGACGGAGGGCTACGACAGGTTTTTAAGAAAACCTTTTACGTAATGAACTTGATATCGTTGTAGAATCGAGTGATTTTGAAAAGGAGTATTTTTTAGGCCTTTTCTAGTTTCGCTAAAGAGGTCACTCCCGGTGAAGGGATCGTCGGCTCTTTTCTTATCGAATAAGGTGCAGAATATTTCATAAATACCACTATGCAAAGCAAACACTATAGAAGCAATCAAAAGACAAACTGAGTGTGTAGCATCTGCTAGTTTCGCTAAAGAGGTCACTCCCGGTGAAGGGATCTCGGCTCTTTCCTTATCGAATAAGGTGCAGGATATTTCACAAATACCGCTGTGCAAAGCAAAAACTATAGCTACCAGTTTTTAAACAAGTTTCTACAACATCTTTAGGTTTCTTTTATTTCATTAATCTCATTAATGAAGTCCCATTTTATTATGCTTCACAAGCATCAGATATGAAACGAAATCAATCAATATATAATATATATCTCATATATATAATATAAACATTCATCTCAGGCAGTAATATGATCTCATCACAGAATATTGCAGCAGAAGAACATATATGAAATATTGGATATACTAGGAGGTCCGTGTTTTAATACGAGCATGTTTAAAACACGGATTCCACGGTCGCGATGAATAGCCAACCCCACACCCCTAGACCCCTACGAGAGCGGCAAGCAACCCTACCAGTTCTAGAGTTAGGACACCCGGTTTCGACTCCTCGAGATGGTCTCCCACTGGACCTAGAACCCGGTTACTTGTGCTCCCCGCCTTGGGTCTATCCTAATGCGGAAAAGTAAATAATATACAATGGTGACATCATCCTCAGCCCGGAAGTGCCCCAATAAAAGAATATTACATACAATTGAATTTTACATAAATGAAAAAGAAAAACTCTCATCTTACATAAAACCCCCGGCTATTCAAAACGCGACGATCCAATATAACATATCACAGCAACACATAACATCATATATCATTAACATAAGCAAGTATGCGTATCCCGATTGTCGTTGATGTATAGCAACAAAGCCGGCGATACACCACATACTACGCTTACGGTCATAGAAAAGAAAGTGTAAAACTACAACATTTGGAATCCATAATCACTTTAGACATCTTAAATCCGAAATATCACATACTTCGCATTTCATGCCTAACTGTATGAATTCCACATATTGTATCACATTCCAGATAAATAGACAATGTTAAACTTTCCGATCGAATAAACAAACACCCAAGATTTCCTAAATAGCTCAACACTTGAGCGGAGATCAAAAGTCCCAGAACATGTCATAGCCGCTATGAACCAGCCGTAGAAGGGTCAAACCAACACTTCACATGTGGCAACGCTAAACTACCACAAACCCTAGGGTTCAATGGCAGTTTTGACGGTCACATAATCGAGTTAAGGTTACGTTCTTCTAGAGGGTCCACAGATACGCTTGCATGATTTTCCGAAAGTTTCAAACTCGTGGAAAAATCCAACACTTGAAAGTTTTCCGACAGGGAAAAAAGTGAGTTATTGATATCCGTTCGAACTTTTTAACACGTTCTAAATTACCCGAAAAAACTTAAACGAAGTTAAACCTTCCGATAGAATCAACGAGTTCCCAAAATTTCCCAAAAAGCTCAACACTTGAGTAGAATTAAAAATTCCCAGAAGCATGAAAAAGTACCCAAGAATAAACCCCTGAAATATTAGCCCCTAACTCCCAAGGTTGGCCGCGGAACCGCCGCCAAACGCATGGTTTGGCCGCGGTTCCGCGGTCCCTTGAGGGAGTTACGGCTTTGTACTTCACAGTAATTCTTAGAATTCCCTGCATGATTTTCTAAATATTTTTACTATGAAAAATTTCAACTTTTGAAAAAATTTCCAGAGAAGCGGTTCATATCGGGGTTTCGGGATTTGATCGGACTTTAAACTTCGTCTAAACAACGCCTAAAGCTCTATCTTGGCTCTGATACTTCTGTAGGGTTATTAGGCACTATAACAAGGTTCTACAAGGCATCAACTATGCCAAAAACAAATTTTTCAAGTGCCGAACAACCCAAGCAAGATCGTAGACTAGAGATTAGGCGAAACAAAGAATAAGTAAACAACTCTACTTCTAAGAGAAAGGGATTACAACCTTTGTAGTCCGTTCCTTTGCTTCATAAGCTCCGAGTAGTAGTCCCTTCGCCGCAATCCATGAACTCCTGGACTCTAAAGAGGCTCCACAAGTCGAATGATCCTTGCTAGCTTCCGATCTTCAAAAACTAATATGATCTACCTTGAAAAAACTCAAAACCAAGCTCTTGCTTCACTAATCAAGTATTAGAAAAGCAAACACCCTAATCTAAGTGGCTAGAATAGATGAGGATGATGAAGTAGGAATTTAGCTCTTTTTTATTTTCAATTTCTCACTCATTATCATCACTTCACAAAAAGCTAGAAAGCTTTTTCAAGAGGAAGAAGAAGAACAAATCTATTTGTGATGAATAATGAAATCATTGTGTGAGGTTAGAATTGCAACCATGGGTTAAGAATATAGACTTAACCCTTATAGAGAAATAACTATGGTAAAGGGTTTGGGTTGGGTTAAGGAAATATCTTCACAAAATATCTTCACAAAATATCAAGGTCAAAGTTAAAGCTTCATGAAGCTTCTTGAAAACTTCATCCAAGCTTAACCCTAATCCAAACCCTAACCATATTTAAATTCCACAAAACATGTTGCATTTGTAACCCTAACTTGTTACAATATTATACACATATATAATATATTTTGCAACAAAAGAAAATAATACAATTAACATATATCGCATATATATCAATGTATTATACCGTGAGAAAATGAATCAATAAAGCGAGCTTATATTAGTTAACGTAAAGTAATATAACTCATATATAATTATACATTAAATTATCGAATCAACACTTGATCCGATATCCCGGCTATATTTATATATAACCGACTAATATAACATGTACCAATTCATCGAATCAACACTTGATCCGATGACCCGGTTATATCACATATACCCGGCCGATATCTCATATCGCGAAAATAGAATACGGTATCTCATATCATATCATTCTCGGTCCCGCAAATATCACATATGTGCTCCTTCTCCGTTTTGCCTGAGCCAGGAAACCTCTGTGTAGGACTCTAAAGAATCGTCAATACGCCGGCAGTAGGTGATGATCATATCAAACACCCACAAGTTGTAAGCGGTCAGCTAAACGTAACAGCCACCCAGGTATTGAGCAATCAGAAGATCAACAAGCAAGCCTGTACATTCTCCTGCGAATCCAATCAGTAACACTCCTATACAGTCCGGTCTCTTCGTCTGATATGTCGCATATCTCGCCTAGGGGTGGTAAATGTCAGACCCCAGTAGCTTGATAAGTCGTATCGATATGAGGTCCATAACAGTTCGAGAAACTACTGATAACACTTATCAGTAAATATGAGCAACCCTGATCAGGGATTTCCAGTTATGGCCAATCGAACACAGCGCAACATCAACTCCCTATACCGGGAGAGACGAAATCCCTCCTATCGCTCATTGCCTCCATGCGATTCAGGACTGTACCCAAAAGCCACCGTTTTGCATGCCCTCTTGGACGTGGTATGATGGAAATTAAAGCACAGTGGGAACCACACAAGACTCTATGACGATCTCGGGTCTACAGACTAACCTGTACCAGTGTCACCAGAGAACTGCCATCTGACGTGAGGTATAATACCATCTGGGAGTTCTCGGCGAGTCCGTTCAGTGTATCCAGTCTCCACTGAGCATCCGTATACTATCTCTGATGTCAAACACCAATAGATATGGGATCATCCATCGCCCATCTTTATGGGTCGAGAAACATATGCTAGTCTACTCTGGTATATCGATGCCCTGTCTCGATACACCTACGACTAGGAACATTTGAAGGATGTACTTAGCGACTACACTGTCCCCACTAGTATGATCTGCATCATAGTCCTGGTAGTCAAGTACACATCCTAAGGGCTTTATCAACATGTAACATAGAGACAATCAGAGTACATATTAAGATAAAGAGTAACCAGATAGCGTACTATCATGTCGAGCAAGAAAGTCCTCCATATATATGTCCAAGCATCCACTACAATATACATCGTATGTACAGCAATAGCCTCTAGGGCATACATATCACTAACAGCTTTCCTGTGAAAAGAGGCTCTGCCGAAAGTTCTCAAAGAGGAAGCTGGCTTCAACCGCGCTCGGGGAGCTTCAGGCTGAATTTACAGCTAAGACCACCCACGCATATGAACTTTGGCAGGAGCTTCAAGCCGCAATCAAGGACGTGGTGGCTGTTGATAAAGCTGTTATCTTTACCCGGACGATGGTTGATGCTCATAAAGCTACTGAGCAGGAGCTTGAAGGCCGGCTTGCCTCGCATCAGGCCCAACAGTCGGAAGCGGAGGCCCGTATCGCAGCCATAGTCAATTTTGAAGCAGAGACCCAAGAAAGGAAGGATGAACTGATGAACCTCTTGAATCATCCGCCAGCTTGAAAGATGTATTATATTATTTTTTTTCTTTTTTATACATGTTCTTAACTGAAAATATATTCTTGATTCTTTCATAAATTGTACTTTGTATTCATTTCGATTCATGAATAAAAGACATATTTTGCTTCATGATGGTGTGTCCCTTTTAGTAAATGCATTTTGTGGATAATTTATTTTAATCTCCTTGTAGAACAGCGATGGCTTAGAAGTCAGGTTAACATCTGCCTCCTAAGGCTTTTCAACTTTATGAGCCATGAGGGTCTCATAAAGAATTTTCTCCATACAGGTCGAGAGGATCCCGTAGGTGTAATTTCTCCTTAAGAATCGTGAGGATTCCTAAGTGTGTTTTCTCTTGAGAGTCATAAGGATCTCACAAAAGAGTTTTCTCCCTTACGAGTTGTGAGGACCCGTAAGTGATGGGTGAGGTTACCATTATCCGCATTTCACGGAGTCAGGAGTTGTTCTGGCCATTTCCCACGGGGTCAAGATTGACTTTAAACGTGTTCCACGGGGTCATTGGATGAAGTGTTTCCGCGACGGGGTCATATGGATGACGTATTTCCGCGACGGGGTTATTTGGATGACGTATTTTCGCGACGGGGTCATGTGCATGACGTATTTCCGTGACGGGGTCATGTGGATGACGTATTTCCGCGACGGGGTCATATGGATGAAGTATTTCCGTGACGGGGTCATGTGGATGACGTATTTCCGTGACGGGGTCATGTGGATGACGTATTTCCGCGACGGGGTCATGTGGATGACGTATTTCCGCGACGGGGTCATTTGGATGACGTATTTCCGCGACGGGGTCATGTAGATGACGTGTTTCCATGACGGGGTCATGTGGATGATGTATTTCTGCGACGGGGTCATGTGGATGACGTATTTCCGCGATGGGGTCATGTGGATGATGTATTTCCGTGACGGGGTCATTTGGATGACGTATTTTCGCTACGGGGTCATTTGGATGACGTATTTCCGCGACGGGGTCATTTGGATGACGTACTTCCGCGACGAGGTCATGTGGATGACGTATTTCCGCGACAGGGTCATTTGGATGACGTATTTCCGCGACGGGGTCATTTGGATGACGTATTTCCGCGACGGGGTCATTTGGATGACGTACTTCCGCGACGAGGTCATGTGGATGACGTATTTCCGCGACAGGGTCATTTGGATGACGTATTTCCGCGACGGGGTCATTTGGATGACGTATTTCCGTGACGGGGTCATATGGATGACGTTGCGTCTGTTGTAATAAGACGAATGTCGAAGTGGTCTCTAGGTTGTCTGTGAACCATCAAGATTTGGCTTCATTTCGATGAAGCCTGGTGGGAAGGTATGGTTCCCTCTTTGTTTGTGCCCCTGGATTGTATACAATGATCGATGTGATCTAACCTGTAGGGCAAAAAATTTCATTTTATATATTTTTCTTTCCGCGATGCTCCATCATTTCAGCTTTTATATCGCGACAGTTGCAATTGCCCAATCATTTCGGCTATTTTTCGCGGTGCCCAATCATTTCGGCTATTTGTTTTATTTTTACTCGCTGCTTTTTATTGCGAGTTGCCCAATCATTTCGGCTATTTTGTATGCATACATTTTTACTTGCTGATTTGCAAGTTACCCAATCATTTCGGCTATTTCATATGCATTTGCCTTGCTGCGAGCTTGGGATTTGATACCGATTTAGGCATCAGCATCGCTACAACTGGGATATTGCCAGGAGCGAATCATCATTTGCCTCTGTCGATATCGAACAAAGGTGGTTTAGTAAACAGGGTTATGATTCCGTCAACTAAGGCTTTTGACTTCATGAGCCGTAAGGGTCTCATAAAGGTATTTCTCCCTACAAGTCGTGAGGATCTTGTAGGTGCGTTTTCTCCTTAAGAATCGTGAGGAGTCTTAAGTGTATGGTCCCTTATAAGTCGTAAGGATCTTACAAGAGTGGTTTCTCCTTATAAGCCGAGAGGACGTACAAGTGTCTTTTGCCATATGAGCATATCCCCAGTCTCTGGTGAGACTTTATTAGGGAAATTTTTATTCGTGCCCGTGGATTATATACGAGGGTCATTACTGAACCGCTTGTAGGGCAGCATTGGAGGTTATGATGGCTTAAGAACAGGTTCAGATCCCTGTAGCTTAAGGCTTTTGAACCCTATGAGCCGTGAGGGTCTCAAAGGAGGGTTCTTCTTACGAGTCGTGAGGATCTCGCAAGTGTAATTTCTCCTTAGGAATCGTGGGGATCCCTAAGTGTGTCGTTCCCTTATGAGTCATAAGGATCTCACGCAAGTAGTTTCTCCTCACAAGGTCGAGAGGACCTTGCAAGTGTCTTTTAACGAGCTTGCGCCCTTTCGGGTTTTCACAAAACTCGCCGGTAGCCCTGCTGTTTTTACTCACGTAGCCCTTTCGGGTTTTCATCCGTGCCCATTTTGCTTATGGACATACCGTTTTCTTTCTTTTTTTGTCAGCCTTTGGATGCTGCGGTCTGTAGTAGTTTATCGACGTCTCGGTCAACAGCCAGTTTTAGGACATAGTGGTCCATCGTTAGTTTAAGGACGTTTCGGTCCGATTGCCGGCTACTACTTATAGAGTTTGGGCTTAGGAAGATAGCGAGCGGACATAGGCGTCGTCATCTATCCTTGACCTAGGCTGTGACTCGTCAGGCGTAGTACTTTTTCAGGAAGCGACCATTTATTGGCATGAAAGGTCTTTCACCATGCATGTCCATGAGTAGATAAGCTCCACCCTGGTAAACTTTGTCTATGATGTACGGGCCTTCATAGTTTGGCTCGAATTTCCCCCGTTTAGCACGATTGGGGATCATAGATCTTTTGACCACTAGTACGAGTTCGCCTTGGCGGAATGTTCTCGGCCTAGTCAATCTTTCATATGAGCGCGTCATCTTTGCTTTATAAGCTTCGAGATTTTGTTGCGCCATGAGCCGGGTTTCATCAAGGGCGTCGAGCTCCTCAAGCCGAAGATGAGCATTCTCTTCGTCCGTTAGCTCGTAATGAACTGCCACTCGTAGAGAGGGTAACTCTATCTCAAGGGGGGTACAGCTTCTGTGCCGAATACCAACGCATAGGGCGTCGTGTTTGTGGAAGTTTTGAACGTAGTTCGATATGCCCAGAGAGCTTCATGCAGTCTCTCGTGCCAGTCCTTCTTATTCCTGGACACCGTCTTTTTCACGATCTTCGTCAAGGTCTTGTTGAAAGTCTCAGCTAGACCGTTAGCTCGGGGATTATAGACCGAAGAGTATCTCCAGTCTATGTTATGCTGTTGTGCGAAGCGGCTGATTTTGTGGCTTCTATAGGCTGGCCCGTTATCGGAGATAATCCGTCGCGGAGTGCCGAACCGATAAATGACGTGTGTCTTGAAGAAATGGAGGATATTCTCCGTCTTTACTTCTTTCAGCGGTACTGCTTCTGCCCATTTGGAGAAGTAATCAGTTATCGCTAAAATGAATCGATGTCCTCTGGACGATGCTGGTTCAATGGGCCCGATTATGTCAGTTCCCCACATTTCGAATGGCCAGCTAGCCACCGTTGGATGTAGCGGATTTGGGTGTTGGTGGATAAAGTCCCCGTGAATCTGGCAAGAGTGTTACTGCTTCGCGTATTCGAGGCAGTCTTGGATCATCGTGGGACAATAATAGCCCATCCTTTTGATATTTGGTTTCATCTTTGGCCCGGCTTGGTGAGAACCGCAGAGTCCGTCGTGAGTTTCTTGGTCGACTCTTTTTGCCTCTTCAGGTCCCAGGCATCTTAGCCACAGGGAGTCGAATGATCTTTTATACAGAGTATCATTGACAAAAGCGAAGGATAGAGCTCGTTTCATAAGCTGATGTCTCGAGGATGCATCATCAGGTGTTCGATGGGATTTGAAGTAGTCTATAAAGACTTCCCTCCGATCTATAGCCTTTTCCTGGTCTTTTATTTGTAGGGCCATTTGCTCGGTAGCTCCCTTCTCTTCGGACGACTCCGGAGAAATTTCTGCCAGGGCAAGAACCCGACGGCTTTGCACAACGATCCTCACATTATTGAGATTCTCATCGGCCAATTCTTTAGAGGGCTTAGCTAATGCATCCGCTTTGCTATTTTCTGCACGCGGTATGCTTTTCAGAATGTAGGAAAGGATTTGAGTCAGTAATTGCTGTACCCTCTCACCATACTTCACTAACTCTGACTTGCATGTTTGATAGTCGCCGTTTATTTGGCTAACGACCAGTTGGGAGTCTCCGTATATGAGAAGGTTTTCGATTCCCATGTCGATAGCGATCTCAAGACCCGCTATCAAAGCTTCATATTCGGCTTCATTGTTTGTCCTCGGTTCTGTTAAGGAGAAGGCAAAGCGCATTATCCCTCCTTGTGGAGTCACGAAGATGAGGCCCACCCCGGATTTGATTATGGGGGTACTTTGTTTGCGCTTCTTCATAAAAGATGCTCCATCGAAGTAGAGTTCCTACTGGGTATCATTTTCTCTTCTCTCCCCGTCGATCATGTCAAACGCGTGCTCGTCCGGCAATTCGCAGTTCAAAGGAGAGTCGGCGGGTATCGGATATTCAGCGAGGAAGTCGGCGATGGCCTGGCCTTTCACTGCTTTGAGGGGTCTGTATGTCACCGAGAATTCCATCAAGAGTAGGGCCCATTTAGCGTGCCGTCCCGTTAATATATCCTTTGACATCAAATATTTGAAAGGATCCACCTTCGATATGAGATGGACCTCATGTGCCAACGCGTAGTGTCTGAGCTTCGTTATCGCGAAGATCAACGCCAAGCAGTGTTTTTCGATATGGGAGTAATTGCTTTCTGTCCCCAGTAGGACTCGACTCATGTAGTAGAAGGCTCTCTCTTTCCCTTAGTCGTTTTCTTGTGCCCACAGCACGCCTAAAGAACCTTCGAGGGCTGTTGTGTACAGAATGAGAGGCTTTCCCTTAACCGGAGCGGTTAGCACCGGAGGATTCTGCAGGTATTGCTTGATTTCGTCCAGTGCGCTTTGGCATTTGCGATCCCAGACGAAAGTAGTCCCTTTCTTCATTAGGTGACTGTAATGACGGCACTTGCCGGAGAGATTGGCTATGAATCGCCGGATATATGCGAGCTTCCCTTGGAGAGACCGCAGTTGCTTGAGAGTCCTTGGCGGAGGCATTTCCATGATCGCCTTGATCTTCGATGGGTCTATCTCGATGCCTCGGTGTCGGACGACGAATCCTAGAAACTTGCCCGAGGAAACTCCGAACGCGCATTTGAGAGGGTTCATCTTCAAGTTGTATTTCCGAAAGCGCTGAAACACGATCTTCAGATATTCTAGATGTTCCTTGTATGATTTGCTTTTAACCACGAGGTTGTCGACATAGCATTCGACGATTTCATGTATGAGGTCATCGAAAATCTTCATCATGGCCCTCTGATAGGTGGCACCGGCGTTCTTTAGACCGAAGGGCATCACCTTGTAGCAGAATATACCCAACGAGGTCTGGAAAGCGGTATGCTTCTGGTCCTCGGGATGCATCTTTATCTGATTGTATCCTGATGAGCCATCCATGAAGGAGAAAACTTCATGAGTGGACGTATTATCTATCATCAGCTCAGTGACCGGTACTGGGAAGTCATCCTTCGGACAAGCTTTGTTGAGATCCCGGAAGTCCGCGCAGATGAGCACCGTCCTATTCTTCTTCATCACTGGGACGATGTTGGCAATCCAGTCAGGATATTAAACCTCTTGGATGAAGCCGGAGTCGATCAGCTTCTTGGTCTCGGCGTTGATGCTCATCTCAAACTAGAGCCGCATTCTTCTCGGTGCTTGTTTGACTGGCTTGATGTCCGGAGATATCGCCAATTTGTGCACAGCAATCTCTGGATCTAGTCCCGGCATTTCGGAATAGTTCCATGCGAAGCAATCTTTATACTGCATGAGCACGTCTTTGAGCGTAGCCACTTTTTCTTCAGATAACAGCTCACTGACGAACGTCGGCCGTGGGTCGTTTGTCGTTCCCAAGTCGATTTTCTTGAGGTTATCTGCAGTAGTATGTACCCCATCTTCCAGCTCTTTTGGCGCTGGTGGAAATTCTGAGATCACCTCGTCATCATCGTTTTCGAAGCACCAGGGGAGGTCATCCATATTTTCGGGTTCTTCTTCAGACAACGTTATCACGTGACAGGTACGAGATCGCTTCCAAGACTGACGTTGATCTGGTTATTCTCTCGCTGCATACGTGGCTTTTGGTTCATGCTTCTGCGGCGGGGTTACCCTCCAACTGCTGGATAGAGCGAACCTACCTTGCTGATATTGGTCTTCAACTCAGTCTTTGAATGTAAAACAGTCTTCGAGAGGATGCCCTATCGCTTGGTGATAGGAGCAATAGTCCGGATGATGAACTTCACCTGCTTGCTCGGGGTGCTTGGACTCCGGGAGGGTAATCATCTGATGTTTTATGAAAAAATTGAGTATATTCCTTGTCTTGTCTCGGGAAAAAGAATACGCTCAACTAATCTTCTTTACAAGAGACGGATCCCGACTGCTCGATTCTTGATCACGTGGCTTCTCAGACCCGCTACGCTGCTGTCGAACGTTTTTTCCGTTCTTTGGTTTATTTTTGCCTCTGCGCCGGGTCTTTTGTATGAAGAGCATTGTCATTCTCCATAGCCTGCTGAAGGAGGCGTTGCGTCCTGGCTCTCTCGTAGATGGAAATTTCGCGGTTATGATCGTCTCGAACCTTTTGACCCGCCTATCAGCTTGTCCATCTGTTCTTCGAACGACGGACTTGGCATTTTCATGGTGGGAGCTCGTTTTGGTTTAGGGTTATCATCTTCCCACAGAGCATCTCCTTCTTCATCGAAGTCATGTATGACGTAGCTGCCATGGACTCGCTCCCATTTCTTGGATTGATGATTGATATGAAAAAGTGTTTGTAGAATAACCGCAATCAGAACGGTGTCGCGCGTAGTTAGACCGAGGTGAGTACGGGTCGTCCTCAGGGAAACGTTGAATATTTTAATCTTACTTTAGATGTGTTGTGAAAGAAAGGAGGAAGAATAAAGAATATTGAAGAATGGTTGTAGGTTCTAGATCTATGTTAAATACGGATGCAAAATATAGATTTAGATTAATTATGGATGTAAGTTTATATAAAAAGGCGGCTTATAAGGTTCATTAGGATTTAGCAGTTATGAATGATTAATTAAAGATTACCCTTTTTATCCTTTAATAGATTTAAAACTAGAACGACAGTGATGTATGTAGATTAGGGTTTCTGGAGGGAAAAGGGTTCCCACTCTTAACCCCTATCTCGACATGGAACTCCGTTCATATCTAGCCTTTACCAAAACAATCATTAATCTAATCTCTAATCGCGGTCGAGACTAACAATAAATTGGTAGCGCGCCCGATTAGGATGTTAATGATTCTTTTGATTAAGTTTATAAACTTTATAGGACGTAAAAAGGGTTAAAGGATCTTCATCATCCATTAACCCACCCTAATCCTACGAACCCTAACAAGCGGAGAATTACTCGCGCATGTTAGGAGAAAAAGAGATGGAGAGAGAATTCATAATGAAACTACAAAGAAATAGAATAAGAAAAAGAACTACCTTTATTAATCACAAAACTCATTTACACTTTGTTTCCTTAGAAAATGATTACAAATACTAGTTTGCTTCTCGATCTCTTCTAAGGAGGTAGATGGACCGTTGATGATCAGCCTGGATGCGTGAGCCTTCTTGGACTTCACGATCGCATCGACTTGATAATTTTTCCAAGAGGCACTCGGTCTTTATTTATAGTCCCAAAGCCAGAAATCTAGCTTCCTAAATTGGAAACCATCAGTTAAGATCCAACAGACGAAATCTCAGCTTCCAACCCATCTGGCACGCGGCGGATCCGCGACCAATAGGGGGTTTGGCCGCGGATCCGCGGCCAAGTATGAGGATCGTTTGGTGATTTTTCTGGGGCTTCATCTATATTGCCACGTGGTGATCTTTTGAATCTCAGAAACTGAAAATCTTCTCGTAGTTACTGCCAGACTTGATTTCTTTAGTTTGCTTTCTTAATTAGGCAGGTTTGCTTTAACAACTTTGATTCCCTTGATTTTTAGCCCTGAAAAATTCTGCACAATCTCAACAAATAATATTAGTGGAGTTTTGTTTTATTGAGCTATTAATTTCAACATTAAGATTTGGTCAATGATATTTTTGCATACATTTTCCTACCAAATGTTAATTATAATATATCAACACATGAAAAATAGTATTTTTAATGATAAACCCTCATATGTATCATATATTATAATAAACACTTTTTCTAGTATAGAAAAATTAGGAAAAATGTAATAACAAATGTGCAGTTTTATCAACTGAACAAATACCCCCAAACTTATTTTTGATCATCCCGAGCAAACTAGTTTATTCAAGAGAAGGAGAAAAAGAAAGGAGAAAACTAAGCACACTTTCGTAGGCAAACACGATTGCACTGAGCACGTGCAACAAGTCGTTAAACCTCTAGGTGTCTCTAGTAGGAGGAGTGTTGTCTCCTGAGGGTTTTCAGCGGATTACACCTACAAAATCCTATAATAAAAGAGAGATGGTGAAATTTACATATAAAGATAAAAACCGTAAAAGAAATACTTTGAAAATTTAGAGTTTCCAACTACACTAGCTTTTCAGTTGTCATGAGCCCTATCTTAATAGTCATGAAAAGATGTTAGAAATCACATCATCTCTCAATAAAACATTGTCTTTATTCTTCATTCCTACCTTTCATCCAAACATTGATCATATAACCCTACGTGTGTGTAATGGACATCCCTACACTCGGAGAATTCAATTCAAGCTATCATACTCTTGTCCATCTACCTCAGTACTTTTTAATTTGATGAATATTTATGGATTTGCTCACAGATTTTCATGCGACCGTTAATACTTCTTGAGGTACTAACCGACCGATTACTCATGTGCTTGCTGATTAGTATTTTGCTCGTCTTGCACCACCTAAGGCTTAGCAGTGACTCCCAGACCAGTTGGTCTAAGGCACTAGGTGATGAAGCATCCTCGCTATATTTTTTTATTGCTGCCTCGGTGATAACAAAACCAGTGTTCATTTTTCTTCACCATTTTATCTTTTATTCATTTTTTTATTTCCTTCATACTTTGGATTTTAGACAAAAGCATTTCAAGGTATCTTCTACTATCCCGAGTTTCAAGACGAATGCAAGTGCATATAGTAGGGTATCAACATTCAAATATTTGGCTTCCAGAATAGAAACTATTTTTCAGACTTATTTTTATTCTCAGATTAGTGACTTCCTTTATCTTACTAACCCTTGGGACAACGGCTCATAACTACTTATTACCAGTTCGTTTAAGAAAACTTCTAATTTTCTTGGTTTTCTTAAACTATTCCTATCTTTTGGATGTAAGTTTTCACTTTCTACTCTTTTGTTATAAAAAAAATTTGAATGCCTAGTGTCGAAGATAATTCAGTGAATACAAACCTCCCCCCCAAACCTGTTTTCAGCAGTGTCCTCACTGATGTTGTCTTTTGAAAGCATGGACCTGTATACTAGGGGAGAGATAAAAAGGGTAAAATAATAGTTAATTGAAAACTACCCCCAAACTTGATCTTTGGCACGCACAGATATTCAGTTAAATCCATTTTTACTCACCTCCATTCTTAAAATGAGAAATTGTTACCAAAACATGGAGGTGAGGCGGAGGAAATTTAGTTCTGATAAAGCGGCTCCTGTAAAAACAGGAGCTCCTCCGCGGGGTCAGCAGAGAAATACGGTTTTAATCTATGCCCATTTACTTTAAAAATTGAACCGTTTTTAAAATTTTCAACTTCTACTGCCCCGTGCGGGTGTACATACCGCACCACAAATGGTCCTTTCCAACGAGATTTAAGCTTACCCGGATGAAGATGGAGACGGGAATCGTAAAGAAGGACTTGTTGCCCCGATGTGAAGGTTTTTCTAAAAAGGTTTTTATCGTGGAACACTTTAGTCCTGTTCTTTACTATCACCGCATTATCGTAAGCTTCATCGCGGAGTTCGCTTAGCTCATTCAATTACAGCTTCCGATAGCTGCCTGCATGATCAAAATCGAAGTTAAGCTCTTTAATAGCCCACATTGCTTTATGTTCGATCTCGACAGGAAGGTGGCATGCCTTCCCAAACACAAGGCGGTATGGAGACATACCAAGATCGGTCTTATAAGCGGTGCAGAATGCCCAAAAAGCATCCGTCAATTTGGTTGACCAGTCCTTACGGTTTTTAGAAACCGTCTTCTCCAAAATTTGTTTGATCTGCCTATTTGAGATCTCAGCCTGCCCGCTTGTTTGGGGATGATAGCGCATAGAAAGCTTGTGAGTGATTGAATATTTCCGCATCAAAGTCTCAAAAGATCGATTACAGAAATGTGCCCCGTTGTCGCTAATTATAGCGCGAGGGTGTCCGAATCGCGAAAAGATATTTTCTTTAAGGAACTTAATGACAACTTTGTTGTCATTAGTGTGACACGGTATAGCTTCCACCCATTTCGAGACATAATCAACCGCTAAAAAGATATATAAATTCCCAAAGGGGTTGGGAAAAGGGCCCATAAAATCAATACCCCAAACATCGAATATTTCCACAACCAATATAGGTTGGAGTGGCATCTCGTTTCTTCGTGAAATCCGACCCAAATGCTGACATCGCGGATAAGTTTTGCAATGTTCATATGCATCTTTAAATAATGTTGGCCAATAAAAGCCACATTGCAAAACTTTCTCCGCCGTTTTTCGAGGACCAAAATGACCGCCGCATGCCTGATCGTGACAAAATGATAACACACTCTTGAATTCATCGTTAGGGACACACCTGCGAATGATTTGATCGGAACAATACTTAAACAGATAAGGTTCATCCCAGTAAAAATTTTTACTTGGGATAGAAATCGAAGTTTGTCTTGTTTCGACCAATCGCTAGGAATAAGTCCCGTCGCAAGATAGTTCACAATATCCACGGACCAAGGTTCGTAGGATACAGTCAAGAGCTGTTCGTCAGGAAATGAGTCATTTATCGGCACGGTCAAAGTTGGCGAAGAAGTGATGCGTGAAAGATGGTCGGCTACAACGTTTTCACATCCACTCTTATCTCGGATGACAAGATCAAATTCTTGTAACAATAGGATCCAACGTATTAGCCTGGCCTTAGCATCCTTCTTCGATAAAAGATGTCGTAGGGCGGAGTGATCTGTGTAAACCACAATTGGCGAGCCAATCAAGTAGGGCCTGAATTTCTCTAATGCAAATACAACTGCTAAGAGTTCTTTCTCGGTAGTTGTGTAATTTATTTGTGCATCATTCAAGGTCCTACTTGCATAGTAAATTACATGTGGCATCTTATCAATGTGATGTCCCAAGACAGCACCAATAGCAAAATCTGATGCATCACACATAAGCTCGAACGGGTGGTTCCAATCCGGAAATGATAGAACGGGGGCTATAGTGAGTGATCCTTTAAGCGATTCAAAAGCAGCCTCACAATCCGAATCGAAGTTAAATATAGTATCCTTGGCCAATAGAAGGGTTAAGGGTCTAGCAATTTTGCTAAAGTCCTTAATGAATCTCCTATAAAATCCTGCATGACAAGGAAGGATCGTATATCTTTGACGCATTTGGGACGAGAGAGGTTATGAATGACATCAATTTTTGCTCTGTCAACCTCAATGCCTTTTCGTGAAATTATATGTCCAAGGACAATACCTTCTTGGACCATAAAATGACATTTTTCCCAATTCAAAGTCAAGTTCTTATCCTTACAGCGGGTAAGAACCGCGTCAAGATTACGAAGGCAGTCCTCAAAGGAGTCCCCAAAAATGGAGAAATCGTCCATAAAAATTTCCAGAAAATTCTCCACCATATCTGAGAATATCCCCATCATACACCGCTGAAATGTAGCGGGAGTGTTGCATAACCCAAAGGGCATGCGTCTATAAGCAAAAGTACCGAAAGGACAAGTAAATGTGGTTTTATCTTGATCCTTTTCGGTGATGGGGACCTGGTTATAGCCAGAGTATCCGTCCAAGAAGCAATAGTATTCGTGTCCAGCTAATCGTTCTAACATCTGGTCAATGAAAGGTAGAGGGAAGTGATCTTTCCTCGTCGCGGCATTGAGTTTCCTGTAATCAATACATACACGCCACCCAGTTTGGGTGCGTGTTTGGATTAACTCATTAGCCTCATTAGTTATGACCGTGATGCCAGACTTTTTAGGGACCACATGAATTGGACTTACCCATTGGCTATCAGATATAGGATAAATTATTCCACTATCAAGGCACTTGACGATTTCTTTCTTTACCGCCTCCTTCATAATGGGATTTAACCGTCTTTGTAGGTCTTGGGTTGGTTTGGCTTCATCCATCAGATGTATATAATGTTCAACAATTAAAGGACTAATCCCTTTGATGTCAGCCATTGTCCAACCAAATGCTTGCCGATTCGATCTCAACACTGTCAAAAGTGCTTTCTCTTGCTCTAAGGCTAGAGAAGCGAATATAATCACTGGAAAAGTCTCATTCTCTCCTAAATATGCATATTTAAGATGAGAAGGTAGCGGTTTGAGATCAAGAATTGGCGGAGAGACAATAGAAGGTGGGTTAAGGGAATGATATTCGGACTCCCTAAGAGGTTCAAAACTTGCATAAGATATTGACTCGGAAAGTGCTGCTGACTTTTGCAACGAGTCAACGGGTTCAAACTCAGGGACGGACTCATTGAACATATCCTCACTATGAAGTAGTGCAAGATCAAACGATGTCTCATTAGTGATGTCGAGATCATCAAAGCAAAGTTCCTCATCCATACAGCTTTCGGGAGCTCTCTCGTGGATGGAACAAACATCCAACAAATGAGCAGAAGGTTCTGATGGTTGACTTCCTAGCTTGTAAATATTAAGCTCAATTGTCATCTTCCCGAAGGATAAGTTCAGAGAACCGTTACGACAATTAATTACAGCGTTAGAAGTTGCTAGGAAGGGTCGACCAAGTATCACCGGAATTTGATTGCGTGGGTTTGCCACAGGCTGTGTGTCTAAAACAATAAAGTCCACGGAAAATATGAATTCCCCGACTTTAATTAACACATCCTCTAGTTCGCCCCGAGGTTTGGTGATCGATCGGTCTGCCATTTGGAGAGTACAATGGGCGGGTTTTAACTCTCCAATTCCTAACTGCTCGTATACTGAATAAGGAAGCAAGTTAACGCTAGCGCCAAGATCGAGTAAAG
Organism: Agapanthus africanus; assembly: GCA_030015575.1. NCBI lineage: Eukaryota > Viridiplantae > Streptophyta > Magnoliopsida > Asparagales > Amaryllidaceae > Agapanthus > Agapanthus africanus. Next base: position 458,312,487 of record CM057349.1, read on the forward strand.
CACGATTAATATTTTTACCCCCAATAGAAATAGAGATTGTAGGACAGCCAGGGTCCTTACGTTTCTTTGGTATTTGCTGGGTAAAAGTCGTGCTAACATTACTCGTCATGAAAACCTTCTTAGGAACTTGAGTTTTTCTCTTCCTAGTGCACAAGTCTTTAAGGATTCTTGCATAAGATGGGACTTGTTGAATAGCATCTAGAAGAGGAATATTCACGCTAACTTGCTTAAACATTTCCACAATCTTCTCCATTTGTGGGTTAGGTCTGTTGGCCCTTAATCTGTTTGGAAATGGAGCTTGATCAATAAGTTTTGGGTCCAACATTTGTGGAGAAGATTGTGGGGACGGATTCGATCCCAAAATTGGAGTGGGAATCGACTTAGATAGATTGGGCGAGGTGTTCGAGCCTTGGGGAAAACGGAGAATAGGCTCGGATGATGGTGGGAGACTAGACGAATTAAGGGAAGAAGAAGAAGCTGGGGTATCATTGGTGTCACTAACATCATCATATTGCTCACCCACTCGGTTATTCAGCACTCTCCCCGATCTCAACGTAGTAACGGCATTCACATTATAATTTTGTGAATGGCCAGGATTCGGTAGGGGTTGAGATGGGAGTTTCCCTTTCTCTCTCGCACTCATTGCGGCGTTCAACTGTGCGAGTTGGTTTTCTATTAATTTAATACTTTCGCCATGGGAGGCGGAGTCTTTATTTATGGTATCAATAGAAGACTTCATATCAGCCGACATTTGAATGGTATGTTTCATAAACATATCCAAAGTTTGTGCGAGTGAGAGTTATCAGTGCCGGCCACTTGTGGTGTAGAAGTGTTGGCCGGATTTTGAAAATTTTATGACTGAAAGGGGAGCTGACTTTGTGGTTGTGGTTGCTGTGGAGGAGGTCTTTGATAATTGCTTTGGAACTGATTTTGATTTTGGGGTTGGTTTTGGTTCCAAGCAAAGTTAGGATGATTCCTCCATCCTTGATTGTACGTGGAAGAATAAGGATCGTTTCTAGGTCGCTGCTGAAAAGTGCATTAGTTTGAAACGATGCATTCATAGGACATTCTTCCGTTAAGTGTGAAGGATCAGAACAGCAACCACAGACGGTCTTGGGAAGCGTGACCTGATTTAGGGAGACTGATGAGAATTTGTTCTCAATAGCGTCGAGTTTCTTCTGTATCGCTGCCATTTCGGCTTTCACTGCGATGGAAACATCGAGCTGGTGAATACCTCCCCTAGATGAAGGTAGTCTTACGCTTTCCCACTGCAAAGTGTTTTCAGCGAGGTCTTCCAGATACTTCTAAGCTTCACCGTCATCTTTAGACATGAAATTGCATTGACACATTGTTTCAAGCATCTGCTTTGTCGCTGGAATAGTGCCCTCATATATAATTCGGCACAAATCCCATCTTTGTATTCCATGATGAGGACATTGGACAAGCAGATCCTTGAAACGTTCAAAGCACTTCCAAAATGGTTCATTGGGAAGCTGGGTGAACTGGTTGATCTCGCTCCTAATATGGGCGGTCTTATGATTTGGGTAAAACTTCTTAAGAAATTCTATTACGAGTTCATCCCAGTTACTGATAGAGTGTGCGGCAGTATTATAAAGCCATTTTTCTGTCAAGTCGCACAGAATGAATGGGAGAAGACGCAAGCGCATAGCATCCACGGTCAATTGTGAAGTACCCATCATTGCGCATACGTTTTCGAATTTGGTGATGAAAACGTACGCGTCTTCCGACTCAAGCCCGTGAAATTTGGGCAACAGATTGATGTAGTGGGGTTTAATTTCAAAATTATCCCCGTTAGCTGGTGGAATGGATAGACAAGTAGGAAGGGGACCACGGATAGGATAGCATCTCTCTTGGAGAGAGATGCGCGGTGGATTCTACGCACCTACGGGCGGTGGCAGCGTGGTGTTATAATCTGATGGAGTACCTTCCATCTCGGTTGATGTCGTGTATGGTGGGGGAAAAGAAGATGAAGAAGCACCGACTTCGGAGTCGATAGCAGGAACGCAGACAAGATGGGCACTAGAATCCCGTGTCCAGCCAAGCATGCACTAAGCGGGTTTAGCGCAAGTGGCAGCGTGTGTGTGCTTTAAAATTGGTTTGTTTTGAAAAAGTTGGACTTAAGACAAATCACACAATAATGCACAAACAACCCTAGAACTAAGGTTACCTAGGTCCAGTCTGTAGACCGCTCCTAGACTTCTAAAGGACAAGCCGCGGGATCAATCCTCTACCACCTCTTTACTACCCTTGTAGCCAGGGAAGTGCCAGGTAAGTGGGAGGTATCCACTACGTAAGTAGTGGGCCTAATTAAGTAACCACTTCCCTTAGACACACTTGCCTAGACACCATAAAAGTAATGCGGATAAGCGATAGATTACCCACGACCTTCCTCTGTCCTTAATGAGCGCGACAGTCCTTAGAGTCTGGTCTAGATATTTTTTTAAATTAATGTAGGGTTGATGCAGATGCTTGGTTTGTGATTTGTGGGGCTTAGGAAGGGTGATGAAATCCCCACCTAATCTGGATTTGGTCTTTGCCCCTTAAAGTCCGTATTAAAATATGCAAAACAAACTAATCACAAAACTTTGCAAAAAGATTTTTGAGCGGCGATATTTTGCAAAGAATCCTGCAGAAAAGAGATTTTATTGGATTTGAGAGGAGAGAGAAAGATGTTAGAATCTTACCAGAGAATTTTGAAACCCTAACTCCTCAGTTGTGCCGCGTTTCCGCCGCCACAAGGGTCTTCTCGTCGCGGGTCCGCCGCGTGGCAGAGGGTTCAGGTGATGATTTTAGCTACGTGGCCTTCTGTTCTCCTCTGGATCTCAATGAATGTCTCTTTCTCCTGTTTCCTCAAGTCTGTGACTCCAGATCTCCTTGCAAAATTCACACAATAATCATTAAATACTCAATTTGCAGTTTTGTTTTGATTATGATATAGATCGTATAAGAATTCAACACAAATAGTAAGAAAAAAAATTACGCACGTATCCTCGGCAACGGCGCCATTTGATTGATGTGAAAAAGTGTTTGTAGAATAACCGCAATCAGAACGGTGTCGCGCGTAGCTAGACCAAGGTGAGTACGGGTCGTCCTCAGGGAAACGTTAAATATTTTAATCTTACTTTAGATGTGTTGTGAAAGAGAGGAGGAAGAATAAAGAATATTGAAGAATGGTTGTAGGTTCTAGATCTATGTTAAATACGGATGCAAAATATAGATTTAGATTAATTATGGATGTAAGTTTATATAAAAAGGCGGCTTATAAGGTTCATTAGGATTTAGCAGTTATGAATGATTAATTAAAGATTACCCTTTTTATCCTTTAATAGATTTAAAACTAGAACGACAGTGATGTATGTAGATTAGGGTTTCTGGAGGGAAAAGGGTTCCCACTCTTAACCCCTATCTCGACATGGAACTCCGTTCATATCTAGCCTTTACCAAAACAATCATTAATCTAATCTCTAATCGCGGTCGAGACTAACAATAAATTGGTAGCGCGCCCGATTAGGATGTTAATGATTCTTTTGATTAAGTTTATAAACTTTATAGGACGTAAAAAGGGTTAAAGGATCTTCATCATCCATTAACCCACCCTAATCCTACGAACCCTAACAAGCGGAGAATTACTCGCGCATGTTAGGAGAAAAAGAGATGGAGAGAGAATTCATAATGAAACTACAAAGAAATAGAATAAGAAAAAGAACTACCTTTATTAATCACAAAACTCATTTACACTTTGTTTCCTTAGAAAATGATTACAAATACTAGTTTGCTTCTCGATCTCTTCTAAGGAGGTAGATGGACCGTTGATGATCAGCCTGGATGCGTGAGCCTTCTTGGACTTCACGATCGCATCGACTTGATAATTTTTCCAAGAGGCACTCGGTCTTTATTTATAGTCCCAAAGCCAGAAATCTAGCTTCCTAAATTGGAAACCATCAGTTAAGATCCAACAGACGAAATCTCAGCTTCCAACCCATCTGGCACGCGGCGGATCCGCGGCTAATAGGGGGGTTTGGCCGCGGATCCGCGGGCAAGTATGAGGATCGTTTGGTGATTTTTCTGGGGCTTCATCTATATTGCCACATGGTGATCTTTTGAATCTCAGAAGCTGAAAATCTTCTCGTAGTTACTGCCAGACTTGATTTCTGTAGTTTGCTTTCTTAATTAGGCAGGTTTGCTTTAACAACTTTGATTCCCTTGATTTTTAGCCCTGAAAAATTCTGCACAATCTCAACAAATAATAATAGTGGAGTTTTGTTTTATTGAGATATTAATTTCAACATTAAGATTTGGTCAATGATATTTTTGCATACATTTTCCTACCAAACATTAATTATAATATATCAACACATGAAAAATAGTATTTTTAATGATAAACCCTCATATGTATCATATATTATAATAAACACCTTTTCTAGTATAGAAAAATTAGGAAAAATGTAATAACAAATGTGCAGTTTTATCAACTGAACAATTGAACACATCCAAATCCGATCGTTTCCATTCTCCCGTTGGGCAGTTTTCGCTGAGTTCCGGGGACATCTCAGATCCTGTTGTAGAACTGAGTTTGTCGAGCAGTCTGCTTAAGGGGTACGCCTTGGCATCTCAACAGTCTTTTTAATCCGTCTGTGTAGTTTCTGTGCAAACGAATAGGCTGGAGTTTGTCAAGTGTAGAATCCGCACCATGCCAAATTTCTTTCTCCACTTTGGTTTCCCCGGATCGGTAGAATAGGATCGCCTTTTCACCCTTTCGCCTGGGAGGGACATAGAATGTTTGCAGTTTTTGCACACTATAAGTTTCAAGCGCATCAAGCTCTTTGTAATGCTCTTGCGGAACCATTGCAACTTGCTAACTTTGATCTTCATCAGCGAAAGCTTGTATCGATGGCCGAGCAGAGAATACGGCATTGACCTCATCTTCCGAGTCGCTGCCGAAGACCAGAATAGGGGTGGACGGTCCCGGCTTGTTGTATTGGGGCTGCCCCGAATACACTATTTCTTCTTCCTCCTCGGTAACACTCCCGAAGACCGGAATAGTAGTAATAGCTTTGTTCTTGTCCTCCGGTTTGCGACATCTTTCTGTATCTTCGAAATCTGGCAGGAAGTACTTGGCATCCTCATATTTGCGGACTTCGTTCACGGAGAATGGGTTTAGTTCCCCTGTCACAGTATACTCGAGACCATCTTTGAAGTACTTCATACACTAATGTTGTGTAGAAGGGATGATATTGTATTCGTGTAACCAGGGTCTGCCGAGCAAAGCGTTGTAGCAGGTCTTAGCGTCAATGACGTGAAACTTGATGTCCGTGACTAGAAGCCCAAAGCGCAGCGTCAGTATCACAGACCCGAGCATCCGTGATGACTGGGAGTCAAACCCGGAGATGGTGATCTTATCCCGAGCGAGGTGTTGAACGCTCATGCAAATTTCCTTCAACACTCTTACATTGAGGAGATTAATGGAGGATCCATTGTCAACCAGGATTTTGCCAATCTTGATATCATGACAGTATCCGGAGACGTAAAGGGGACGGTTGTGCTCACACGTCCCGAAGAGGAGATCTTCATCGCCGAAAGTGATATCGGCCGTGTGTACTTCTTCCAGCTCGTCTTTCATCTTTTCTTCGGTGAGAAAAGATTGAAACTGGTCAGGCTCTTGTAACGCCTTGATTAGAGATTCTCTTGCTTCTTTTGATAGCAGGAGGGCGTCGAGAATACTTAGTTGTGAGGGTAGCTTTCTCAAGTATGCCATAATGTTGTAATCCACCTTGTTTTTCTTGGGCGGGTCCTTGGCTGCAAGCTCTTTGACGACTTGATCATCGAGGGCTATATCTTCAGGGACTTTTTCGTTCCCTTTATCTTTTCTATTCGATCCACTGTTAGCAGGTTCAAAATTCTTTTCTGGAAGCGTACGATTGCGCAGCTGAATGTTCTCACAGGTCTTCATTTCTTCTGTCTCGGAAGTGGGTTCTTTGAAGAGAGGGCCAAGGGCTATTTCTTCATCAGAATCGCTCCCGAATGTGAGAACTTGCGATCCCCCAGCGTCAACCATACGACAGCTGCCGGTAGTTTTCATATGGTCCTCGGTCGTATTTCTTTGCTCCCGACGAGTTTTGCGTTTCATCCGCTTGAAATGTTGTCGGTGAGCAACATATCCTTGCCACCAGCTTTTAAAAGCATTGCACTCTTCGGTAGGGTGCGCAATCTTTTGATGATATAAGCAGTAGTTAGGATGTGTATCCACTTTATCAGGAGTGTTTCCTTCAGAGGGTAGCAACTTCATTCCCATCGATATGGCTTTGGCGAACCTTTTCTTCGTCTTGAACCTGCTTTTATTTGCTGCGGATGTACTTTGACCTGGTGGGAGTGTTTCGACCCTTTCGTCAAATCGCCGGTGTTTGGCATTTTCAAATATGGCCATCTCACGCTCTCGATCAGCTTTGCTTTTAAGACGGGCTTTGTTCATGAATGCATCAATCATTTAGTCTGATGGTCCTAGAAGTTCCGGCTCAGGATCTGCCCCCAGTTTCTCTGCGTAAGGAGCTTCTTCATCGTTTATTGACGAGTGAGAGATCACATGACAGCTTGCCACATAATCTTCAGGCTCGTCCGACGATTCCTCTCCATTTCATCATCTCCGTCCTCAAGGACATGGCTGAGAAATTCTTGGAGTGTGACTGGGGTCCGCGCCTTCTGGTTATATTCTTCCAGCGCATCGATATATTTTTGCAGGTCCGTGCGCTCGTCATTAAGCTTCACGGGCTTTTTGGTCTTCTTCTTCGTCTTCGAATACTTTGACTGCTGGATGTGAGCACTTTGACTATCACCTCCAATCTTTGGAGTTGGACGCGGCTTCAGCATCCCCTCGATGACTTCGGGTTCCAATGGATTTTTCCATTTGATCGCCGGGCATATTTGGAGATCCTTCAGCATTCTTTTCGTCTTGGCTGAAAGAACGACCTCCCATGGAGATTCTTCGACAAAAGAGCATGATGCCCCCGGTGTGTCCGCCTTTTTGAGAGCGTGCGGCTGGGGCGGGTTCACCTTCCAGTTTTCGGATAATACGAACTTACCCTGTTGCTACTGATCTTCTATCCAGCTTTTGAAGATGTAGCAATATTCGATCGGATGACCCAACATTCGATGATAAGGGCAGTAGTTAGGATTGTTAATGTCGCTTGATTGCGTCGGGCGTCTTGGCTCCGGCAGAGTGATGAGCCTGTTGCACAGTGCTAGCTCGAATATCCTCTTTGTCTTGTCCCGAGGGAACGAGTAAGGGCGTCTTATTTTTTCTTAAAGGGATCGTGTTCTATCATTTTGGCGATCAACTGGTCTTGGACCACTGGGCTGCTGTTGAGCATTGGCGACGAAGGTCACTTTCCCTTTGCCCTTTTCGTTTCGAGGCTCCGTTTTCGAGGAAGATGGTCTATGACCCATCTGGTCCATTTGGGCCAGCTTGTCAATCAAGGCCTGGAAAGTGGTTGTCTCGAAAAACATCATAAATTAGGAGATGGTCGCTTGAGGTTCGAGAGTTCTCACGAACATACCCACCGCCGGCGCTTCTTCGATGCGCTGCTCGCATTTCGACCACAGATTCCGCCATAGTATTGCGTATTGAACCCATGTCTCGCCTGGCTTCACCCTGGCATTGATCAATGTCGTTATTGGGGTGCGTTCACTAGCACTCACGAAACGCTGGGTGAATAGTAGCTCCATCTCTGCAAACGTTTTGACAGAGTCGTTGGGAAGCTCCGAGTACCACTCAAACACCGTCTCCGACAGGCTACCAACAAACTGGCGGAGCAGAACTTTATCATCACCTACGGTGTTGCCGCACAAGGCTCTGAATTGAGCGACGTGCTGATGCGGATTTCCTGTCCCCTTATATACGTGGAATTTGGGGATCGTATATCCTGGCGGGTACTTTATTTGGTCATACCAGCCCGGATAGGGTCGTCCGGTCTTAACGATCTTCCCGGCCGCTTCATTCACCTGGTGAGCTCGTATTTGCTGAGCAATGTAATCATCCAGAGCGGCCTTGGAGATGGTCTCCTCCTTGGCTGCTGAAACAGCCGGAGGAGGGTTCGATGTCTCCCCTATGTCATCTTCAATGATAATCGGGGGGTCTTTAGCTGGAGGTTCCGGCTGTAACATCATCCCGGCCATGTCTTGGAATAAGAGAGCCATTCGTTTTATATTGGCTGCCTGTTCCGCGGCCTCTTTTTCTTTCCTCTCGAGCATTCTTCGGAGGAAATCAGCATCAGTTTCTTGTTCCTGACGTTGCTCCGAGGTCTCCGGATTTTCTTTCGGCCCAGTGAGTGCGGCCATTGCAGTCAGCATCTCCTGAAATTTCTGCTGCTGCTGCTCCTAAAGCTTTGTTATCGATCGAGTAAGCGGTCGATGACCCGTAGAAGCACGGCTTTCCTCTTTCCCGAAAGCCATATAAACTGTATGTGTTACCATGCCCCCAGACTTGGGGCGTTTAGATTTAGTATCCTTGCATTTCGCCGCAGTCACGGGGGCTTTCACTGGCCTCCCCCTCTTGTGAGCGGTTGACGTTGAGGGAGCCGTTGCAGCGGGCACCCAGACGGCTGTCGCTTTTTGTGGCTTGACAGGATGGTTTTCTCCTTGTCGAGCTTTAAGCTTCTTTGATTGGCGAGAGTAGTCCTGGTCAATCACTGATTCCTGGACCTGTCTCCAGACTCCGTAAATTTTGGAGGACAGCCGCTGAGGGGGCTGCTCCAGCTTCTTTTCTATAGTAATCTCCATAGGTGGAGGAGATCTCTTCAACACGGCAGTTGGAGAGTTCTTACGGACCCTCCTTAGTGGCTCAAAGTTGTTCCCAGTTGGGACAGCAGCATCAACTTCCACCATTGGAGCTGGTGGAGTAAGTCCAGATGGTGAGCTGCCCCCAGCCTTCCTTACTCAGCGCCAGTGGCAATGTCGAGCGTGTCAAACCGTTGGGATTGCCTCAGCTGTAGGGGTGACTTCCTCATGCCCCCGGTGTTGGTCAGAAGTCGCTGGTATCAGCCTCTTAAAGACCGACATCCGTTGAGTGGGGACGACCAACCTATCAAAAACGGACTTTCACGCAGGAGGAGAAGTTTTGATGACTTCGTTCGGGGCGGAAGCCGAAACAGTCAGTCTTGCAAAGACAGACCCCTGGGCAGGAGAAGTCGCTTTAACGGCTTCGGGAACAGGGATGGCTATCCTCTTCGGAATAACCCTTTCTGGAATTGCAGGCTTGTTCATGGGCCCACATAAACCTTGGCCCAATCTGGCGAAGACCAAGGCGTTTGGTTTGGGCGACCCGTTGAGAGGGGCCGCGGCAGTTGCAAGCCGATCAAAGACCGACTTATTCGGAGCTTCTTGTAGTGGTGTAGGAGTGCTGAAACTCATTGGCGGGATCATAGTCCCGAAGAATAGTCCAGTGGTGGCCTGAGTCACCTGGTCCACCGAAATTGTGAAAAGGGAGGCTGCTTGAGGCCCGTAGGTTACACCTCCAGATGAGGCGGAACGGGAGTTGCAGTTGCAGCTAGTGCAGGTTGAAGCCATTGATCTTCAGTTTTCTGCATGGAGCAAGACACCAAATCTTAGTACTTCGAACCCAAGGGCAACCATATCAAACCACGATTCGTTCGTGAAACACGACACACAAAGTGTGGAGTGGAAAGAGGAAAAGGTCCCATCGGGCGTGCCAGAATCTGTTCCCCACCAAAACACGGAGACGCAACCGCGCAGGTCCATCTTGCCTGAATTTTGGGGCAGATGCTAATTGGTGCTATCCGTCCACCTCTCCGAAGATGCCAAGTTGATTTATGGCACCATGTATCGAAGGTTTAGACAGATGCGGCCGATATAGCAGACTTCGTCAGATTCCCCCTCATTTGAGGGGTTTTTGATTGTGGGGACGCTCTTCCCTGCAGGCGCAAGCCCCTGCAGTTAATTACACTACCGCATCACGGTAACCACTTTCTCCTTCTCCAGTTAGTCACTTCGTGTCGTGTGTGTTTGTTTTATTTTTGGTTGCCCGTGGATTGTATACGGAGACTAATTTATGTTGTCGCCCGTAGGGCGTGGATTAGTCCAAATCTGTATTTTCTTAGATTTGGGTTTGGGGGTTGGATTTAAGGATACGTTAGTCTCATTTGAGATTAAGATCAACTTAAACGTATGTTAAGGATACGTTAGTCTAATTTTAGACTAAGATCAACTTAACAGGATCGTTTAGATCCAATAAGAGAGCATTTGGGCTCTATTGTTTAGTTTAGGGACATTGTGGTCGATTACCAATTTAAGGACATGGGGGTCCAATACCAGTTTAAGGACATGGTGGTCCAATACCAGTTTAAGGACATGGTGGTCCAATACCAGTTTAAGGACATGGTGGTCCCTGAGTTTAAAGACCTCACAGTCAAGGTTAAGGACGTCATAGTCCATGAGTTTAAAGACCTCACAGTCAAGGTTAAGGACATCATAGTCCGTGAGTTTAAAGACCTCACAGTCAAGGTTAAGGAAATCATAGTCCGTGAGTATAAAGACCTTACAGTCAAGGTTAAGGACATCATAGTCCGTGGGTTTAAAGAGACCCCACAGTCCAGTTTAAAGACGTCGTGGTCTATAAAGTTTAAGGACATCATAGTCCATGAGTTTAAGGACCCCACAGTCCATGGAATGTTTGGTTATCGGGACCCGTTACCTCTTTGAAGACGTTGAAGGATTACAATGACAAATATCAAAGGAGTGAAGAGATGTACCCTTAAACCAATTTGGGTTGAGAGACCTATAGTCCAATTGGGGCTAAGATCTGTGATTTATGAGCATATGAACTCAATTAATCTGAATTGAGGACTTATGGCCAATTTGGGCTAAGTCCATTCAATTACAATGTTCAACATTTGTTTTTGAGTTGTTAGATATTTTTTTGAGCCCAAACCCTTAAAAATGCTAAGCATTGGTTTGGTCTCTGACAATATTTTGTCTTTAGTTGAATGTTGTGCATTTGTCATAGCTCCAGGCTTATTCAAAGAACAGTTTATGTTCTGTCCAAACGCACATAAAAGCATGTGGCACACTTGGCACTAGCACCAGTCGATGAGTGCGGTGCGCTATGGTTAAAGTGCTAATGCGCTTAGCGCTTTGTGCCAGATGTGAAGCGCTAATGCGCTTAGCGCTTTGCACTAAATGAAGAGCGCTGATGCGCTTAGCGCTGAGCGCTGGATGTAGAGCTCTGATGCGCTATAATTGAAGCGTTGAGGCGCTTGGCGCTGATGCCATATAATGAGCGCAAAGCGCTTTTAGTAATGCAGTGCACACATGAGGAGCACGTGGCGCGCTTAGCGTTGAGCGCTAGCCAATGAACGCAGTGCGCTGTGTTTGAAATGCTATGGCACTGCAGCGCTTTGCGCTAGATGAAGAGCACTAAGGCACTTTTAAATTAGGAGCGCTAAGGTTCTTCTTAGGTTAACTTTGCGCTCTGAAGATTATCTTTTCTTTGATAAGAGACTTTGTCTCAAGATTCTAAGAACAAAGTTCTTAGTTTATAGGAGATATTTCAATCTCTTTTTGATAAAAGGCTTTGCCTTTATGGATCTGTGATCCTAAGAAAATTGAATAATTCTCTCCCCCTTTATAATGAGATGTTCATAACCTCTTTTGTGAAAGACAATTTGTCTTATAGATCTATGATCTGTGAAAGAAGTAAATACTTCTTTTTATATTGAGACGATTTCGTCTTTCTATTTTGTCTTCTTTTGCCGAGAGCTTTTTCTTCTTCTTGAGATTTTCTCAAAGTTTATGGGGGGTTCCTCTGTACAAGACTTGAAGTCTTGGGTCTTTTATATAGGGGAGGCTGATTTGTTCAATCGGTTAAAGAGATTTATTCTCTAATTGATTTGGTAATTTCCCCACCGTCGGATCTTTGATCCAAGGGCTTCTGGTTTACAGAAGATAATCTTCTTGTTATTAATAAGATTGGGAAATCTTTCCAAACAGAATTTATTATGTATTTTGGTGATTTTTTTAATCACCATTGGATCATTGATCCAACGGTGTTCCAAATTCAGGACACAATCTTTTCTGTTTGGAAAGATTCAACGGAATTTGTTAATTGATGATTTAATCATATCCATTGGATATTTGATCCTACGGTGAGGAACATTTAGTTCCAGCGCTAGCGCTTATGCGCTCTGCCCATGGTGCGCTACATGGAGCGCAGCGCTCTTAGCGCTAGCGCACACGTGTTTTGCACGTGGTGCGCTACTTGGAGCGCAGCGCATCTAGCGCTAGCGCCTATGCGCTTTGCACGGGGTGCGCTAGTTGTAGCGCGGCGCTTTTATAAACGCGCAGCTTTAATTCAAATTTTGAATTCTAAACAGAGCTTTGCTCTTCATTGGGGAAACATACATCTCTTTACACCTCTGATAAATGTCGTTGTAATTCCTCAGCGTCGTCAGAGAGGTGGCGGGTCCCGACAACCAACTGCTTTTTGGTGCACTTCCCAAATCAACGTGCACATCCCAAATCAAACCACATCCCAGACTGAATGCACCCCATATCATCGTTGCTCATCCTGCCACGTAACAAATACACGTGCACGCAAGATGGACAACGGACCGAGATGTCCCTAAACTAACAACGGACCGAGACGTCCTTAAACTAAACTCCCACCTCCAAAATGGTGATCATCGGACCGAGACGTCCTTACACTAAACCCTCACCTCCAAAATGGTGATCAGCGGACCGTAACGTCCTCAAACTAAAACGTCGCCTCCAAAATGGCGATAATGGACCGAAACGTCCCTAAACTAAAACAACAGAGCTCAAATGATCTTTTGTTGGATCTAAAACAAAAATGATCCTAAGACCTTATTAAGTAAATCTTTGTCTCAAATTGGACTAACGTATCCTTAACAAAAAAACAATCGAACTGCAACTGCTCACAAACATTTAAGTTGATCTTAATCTTAAACTGGATTAACGATCCTTAAATAAAACAAACCCAAATCTAAGATATACGGATTTGGACTAATCCACGCCCTACGGGCGACAACATAAATTAGTCTCCGTATACGATCCACGGACAACCAAAAATAAAACAAACATACACGACACGAGGTGAACTTCTGGAGCAGGAGAAAGTAGTTATCGCGATGCGATAACGTAATTAACTGCAGGAGCTTGCGCCTGTAGGGAAGAGTGTCCCCACAATCATAAAACCCTCACAAACCAGGGGGATCTGACGAAGTCTGCTACAACGGCTGCATCCGTCCAAACCTCTGATATAAAGTGCCATAAATCAACTTGGTATCTTCGGAGAGGTTGATGGATAAACCCAAATAGCATCTGTCCCTAAATTCAGGCAAGACGATCCATCCTGGTTCTTCTCTGTTTTCGGCGGTGAACATTACCTTAGTCCACGGAGCAAGTTGGACTCCTCTCATATACACTGATACATTTTGTACCAAGCTACAAACAACTACGTTAGTATAACAAACATATACTTATTCAGATTACCAGTCATATATTCTTTACTTGTTCTATTCCACCCTTATCTCTGGGACTTACCGAGCGCTAGTTCGCTGACGACATTCCTGTCTCTTCTTTCTTTGGAATGTTCGTCAGGAGTACCCGACTCTCAGGAGACCGAGCCCAGCCAGGAGGACTTAGATCAGTTCACAGAAGAGCCATACTTATAGTCTTTACTTGTACTTACCTTTTCTTTTGTACGCCACTGTTTAGGCATTGCTTTTATCATTGTACATTTCCTTTTCAAATCAGTTGTAATGTAAAGAATGGATATTAATAAAAATTGTTGTTTAAATTACATTTCTTGTCATTCTTGTGCATTCATTTATATTGCTTATTTACGCTTAACGTGTTTACTTCTGAGTAAATACGTCGCGGCCTCACCACGTCTACCTCACCGTACACCGGGAAGCGGGGCGTGACAAGACTACTCTATACTCAAGTCACCAGAGAACTGCTATCTGACGATAGGTATAAATACCATCCAAGATTTCTCAGTTAGTCCGCTCGGTGTACCTATTCTCTAATGAGCACATGTATACAATCTTTGGTGTCAAACACCAATGGCTGTAGGACCAACCATCGCCCCGGTCAAGGTCAAAAAACATATACACTGGTCTACTTTGGAATATCGACACCCAGTCTCGATACTCCCACGACTAGGAATATTTAAGGATGTGCTTATGGACTACCCAGGCCTCACTAGTATGATCCCTAGCATTATTCCTGGTAGTCAAGCAAAGATCTTGTGGCTTTATCTTATGTATTAGCGATACATGATAACGAGTAAAATGTATATACATGAAAGATAAAGACAAACCATATAGCATACTATCATCTCGAGCAAAAATATTCTCCGTATAGGTCCTCCTTCAATTAGTAATTGCTATTTTGCAATTACAGTAATTACCTTGAGGGCACCTATATCCAACAAAGAATATATTCATTTTCATTTCATATATCTAATGTCCTAACCTACATGCCTTAGAACTAAACAACACAATTGTAATGACACTACAAAATGAAAATAAACCAAAAACCGCATGATTTTACATGATTCACATGCTTACCCGTATGATTTTACATGTAATCACTCGATATTTTTATTATTGTTATATATATATATATATATATATATATATATATAAAGAACATAATGTTACAAATAAATACCATGTTTTATCATTTAAAAATGCTATTTTAGTGGTAAGTTATTGCAGAACTCTAGTCGTAGATATCGCATGGGGTAACGACCTACCCCTCCCCCACACACACACACACGTTCAGATCTTAATCCATAAAAAAATCGATTAGTAATTTCTAAAGAGTAGCTATAATTAAATACCACGATATTTCAAGTTAGACTTTTATGAAACTACCACTAACTCTTTCCAATTAGATTTGTTTCAAATTATAATACCTTCACTTTGGAAAGTTAAGATTACATTTAAAATATCTTTAATTTTTTTAAATTAAGTTTTTCATAGAAATACTATTTACTTACATAAGTAAAGATTTTCATAAAAATACCCTCAAGGTTTTAATAATAGAATTAACTATTATCTTTCCTTTGCATATTCTGTCTCTACAACCCTCTTTAGGGGAACCAGTTGTGAATAGTGCTGATTAAAACATATCTTGGGATCTAGTAGAGTAAGACGCAGAGCTCCTCACAGAACGCGGTCTTGAATGGAAAAGTGGATCTATAAAACCAATATCTTTAAAGTATTTAGGTAGCAGATGGGTTTAAGTGACATCTTCTCTCTTGAGTCTCGGAGAGCCGGAGACAATGAGTGCTTTCGCTTGCCTATCTTTCTATTTAAACACGGTTAGTTCGTATCATCTCAGACTATTAGGAAAATGGACATGATAGTTAACTTGAATCGATTCTGATGCTATACTTGTTCCATTTCATGCTATGTACCGCCTTCTTAATGTATGTACATGATTTACACGAATAAACATATTACATGCTAAACTTGACCTGACTTGACATTGAACCATGAATACAACTTGACACGAATACTTGAATATCACATGAATACTCGAACTCGACTTGATACTTGGACTTGTACACTCTCTCTTATGTATTCATGGATTCGGGTAAGACTTGTAAGTTTAACTATAATTTAGAATACGCGGGGTGTTGGGGTAGTTTGAGTTATGAGTCCAACAGAATCTCAGAAGTCTCATACTAACGACACGAATACCAACGACATGAATACTAACACTCTTGATTCGGGCCTGTGATTACTTGCCCCTGGGGCCCTACCCTTGGGTTTGAAAATACACTTGAGATTGGTTGACATTTACACATGAACTGAAGTTTACCTTGTAGAGACCTGTTAAGATACATTGGCATTCACTTCATGTTCACCATATACACTTATTACATACTTACGTTGACCAACGCATACTATACTATATTACCATGCTCATTGTTAGTCAAAAATATTGCACATTTGATATAACATTTTCCTTTATTTTCTTAAATATTTAAAGGTGTTTATTATAAATATAGAACGTATGTGGGTTTATCTGCAAATTTACTCTTTACCATATGTTTATATATTATAATTAACATTATGAAGGAAAATATATGCATATAATATTTATAAGGTATTTTGATAATTTAAATATGCATATCATATCCAATATTCTTAATCAAATTTCTTAAAGATTTATTACCATATAAAATGATTAAGATTATATCTCTAATATAACAAATATTACTAACATTATTCATGGCGATATTGTGCAGATTTAGCTCAGGTCAAGAGATCAAGATATTCAAGATATCAGGATCAAAAATCTGCTAAAATCGTAGAATCAATACTGGCAGAGACTCAGTAAATATTTGAAGAATCCAGGCATGGAAAAAAATCTCCACGTGTCAACATGAGAAGGTCCCAGAAGTTTGGAACCCTAACTCCCCCAAACCGCGACGCTTCCGCGGCCATTAGCATCAATTAGCGGCGGATCCGCGGCCAATTAATGGCCGTAGGATCTGTGATTTTGGAAAGTGGATCTTGATGGCATATTTAAACCTATGAGATTTAGGGTTTCTGATTTGAGGGCTATATAAAGGACTGGGGGCTAAACTTGGAGAACCATCACCTTTAGCACGAAGCAAATCACCGTCAAAGAACAAGAGATCCACAACAGGTCCGTGATTCGACGTGATAGAGCGACGTGAATATCGACGGAGTATCTACTTCCTACGAGGCAGAGATCCAGAGCAACTTCTTCTTGTAATCTAAACTCGAAGGATTTGTATTTATAACGTTGATTAATAAAGGTAGATAATTTGCTTAATTATTTCGCATTTACTTTCTGCATCTAAATTTTGCATTTAAATTCTGCATTGTGATTTTCCTTCTCTGTCATTTTTTCTTCTTCTCAAAACATGCGTGAGTAATTCCTAACTTGCTAGGGTTCGTAGGATTAGAGTAGATCAATGGATGAAAAAATCTCTTAACTTCTTTTACATCATATAAAGTTTATAAACTTTATCAAAAGAATCGTTAACATTTTAATCAGGTGCGCTATCAATTTATTGATAGTCTCGACCGCGATTTGAGATCAGACTGACAATTTTTTGGTAGAGGCTAGACATGAATAGAGATCAATGAAAAGATAAGGGTTAAGAGTGGGAACCTTATTCCCTCCAAAAACCCTAATCTTCATTTATCACTATCGATCTAGTTTTATATCTATTAAAAGATAAAAGGAGTCATCTTTATTTAATCATCCATTACAACTAAATTCTAACGAACCCTACAAGCCCTTTTCTTATATATTCTACATCCGTGTTCAACATAGATCTAGAATCACTCTCCCCTATTTCTAATAAACACGTCTAAAGCAAGAGAAAGGTTCCACGCATCCCTGCGGACGACCCGTACTCATCTCGGCTAGCTACTCGCGACACCGTTATTGATTGCGGTTACTTTTACTACTTTACACTTTTTCATAACCAATCAAATGGCGTCATTGCCGGGGATACGTGCGTAATTTTTTTTTCTTGCTATTCATGTTGAATTCTTATTCGATCCATATCATAAAAATATAAACCAAAACCGCATCTTGCATATTTAACGATTATTGTACGACTTTTTGCGAGAGAATCTGGAGTCACTACAACGAGGAATTTAAGATTCAGAAACATCAAGCAAAGACCAGAGGAGCTTAGGAGGCAACGGAAGAAAAATTAGCAACAAATCTCTCCCTTTTGCGGCAGAACCGTGGCAACAAGGTGGTTTTGGCGATGGTTGGGCGGCGGAGTTGGAGCGTTGTGCCTCCAAAGTTCTCTGGTATATTCTTCATATCTTTCTCTCTTCTATAGAAATCCAATAATTTGATTTTCTGCAAGATTCTTTGCAAAATATCACCACTAAAAAATCTTTTACGTGTTTTGAAATTTGTTTGTTTGTGCATATTTTAATACGGACTTTAAGGGGCAAAACCAAAATTCAGATTAGGTGAGGATTTCATCACCCTTCGTAGGCCCCATAAATCACTAAACGAGCATCCGCATAATCCTACATTAATTAAAAAATATATAGACCAAGACTCTAAGGACCGTCGCGCTCAATTAGGACAGAGGAGGGCCGTGGGTAATACATCGTTTATCCGCATCTCTCTTGTGGTGTCTAGACAAGTGTGACTAAGGAAAGTGGTTACTTAATTAGGCCCGCTATTTTCGGTGATTCGTATAGCGGATACCTCCCACTTGGCACTTATCTGGCCACAAGAGTGATAAAGAGATGGTAGAGGATTGATCCTGCGGCTTGTCCTTTGAAAGTCTAAGAGCAGTCTAGTCACTTGACCTAGGTGACCTTAGTTCTAGGGTTTTTTGTGCATTTTTGTGTGATCTGCCACAAGTCCGACTTTTTCAAAACAAACCCTTTTAAACTTGTTCTCACATACGCTGCCACTTGCGCTAAACCCGCTTAGTGCATGATCGGCTGGACACGGGATTCTAGTGCCCGTCTTGTCCGCGTTTTTTTCTATCGACTCCGAAGTCTATACAGCTTGATCTTCTTTTCCCCTCCACCCACCACATCAACCGAGATGGAAGGTTCTCCATCAGATTATAACACCACCTTGCCACCACCCGTAGGTGCGTAGAATCCACCGCGCATCTCTCTTCAAGAAAGATGCTACCCTATACGCGGTCCCCTTCCTACTTGTCTATCTATTTCATAACCAATGGGGATAATTTCGAAATTAAACCCCACTTCATCAAACTGTTGCCCAAATTTCACGGGCTTGAATCCGAAGACGCATACGTTTTTATAACCAAATTCGAAAACGTATGTGCAATGATGGGCACTTCACAACTTTCAGTGGTGTAGGGTGTTTTTCGTCACCCCATTGAGATGGGAATACGCGTGCGCTTGTCAGGCATACTACAGATTCCCCTTGCCTGGGATAGGCCGGGGTTTATTGATTGTGGGGATCCGAACCTCCGGCAGCCGCGGACTAAGCTGTCGTTAATTACCCCTCGCCTTTGGGGCGAGGGAACCTCCGATTAACGGGTTAAACTGGTCATGCGAACTCAATGTGCGGTGTGCGTGTGTTGTGTTTTGAAAAGGGGTTTTGGATATATCGGGAGCCACGCAGAGTTTTTTTACGGGGGTCCCACTACCCGGATAGCGGGCTGGGGGGCAAGGGGCTAGCAGCCCCCTTGCGGGGTGCGGGGCAGCGCCCTGTTAGAAATTTTTTTCTAACAGGGACAGTGTCGTGGAGCACGTGTGTGTGCAAATATGTATACATATTTATATGTATATGTATGTACATATATATAAAAAAAAGGAGGGGGAAAAGACATCCAAAGGATGCGTGGGGGCCAGCGCCTCGAGCGCTGTGCGCTTAGGTGCTGTGCGCTTAGGCGCAAGCGCGCCACGTGTCGGCATATGGGCGCTTTGCGCATGAGCACTGGGCGCTGGAGCGCAAGCGCGCCACGTGTCGGCACGTGGGCGCTTTGCGCTTGAGCGTAAGGCGCTGGAGCGCAAGCGCGCCACGTGTCGGCACGTGGGCGCTTTGCGCTCGGACGCAGTGCGCTTGAGCGCAAGCGCGCCACGTGTCGGCACGTTGGCGCTTTGCGCTCGGGCACAGAGCGCTGGAGCGAAAACGCGCCACGTGTCGGCACGTGGGCGCTTTGCGCTCGAGCGCAGTGCGCTTGAGCGCAAGCGTGCCACGTGTCGGCATGTGGGCGCTTTGCGCTCGAGCGCAGGGCACTAGAGTGCAAACGCGCCACGTGTCGGCATGTGGGCACTTTGCGCTCGAGCGCTAGCACGCCACGTGTCGGCTCGTGGGCGCTTTGCGCTCAAGCGCTAGCGCGCGACGTGTCGGCACGTGGGCGCTCGGCGCTTGGGCGCCGACGAGGAAAAAGGGGCTTTTAGTCCCAGAAACAGAAGCTATGCTTCAGAAAGGAAATATTTATTGTTATATATATATATATGGAGTCAGAACTCCTAGGATGTTTTGAAGCTGATGAAGGGGGTTCTTCTTCTTCCTCCTGTTGTTTGGCCGGATCTTGAAGATCAAGAAGTAGGAGATTTTAAAAATCACTCCTTTTTGAGATTTGATGGGAGATCTGGGTTCCTCTTTGTGGGTTTTGTGGTGGAAAACTACTTAGTTTTGGAAAAGAAAGAGTAAAACTCTTGATTTAATTCAAAAGAAATGAGAAGGTTTAGAACCTTGGAGAAGGAGCAGGAGGCACAAAGAACCCTAGTTTTTGGGGAAATGAAAAGTATATTTTATTCATCATCATTTTGCCTTATATAGGCTTACATATTTACATATAACCCCTTGGGCTTTACAAAAATGGCATTTTAGCCATCCCATGGCTCATGTGCCATTTCATTTTTGCACATAAGCCATGGGCTTACAAAATATTGGCTTTATGCCCATTTTGTTTACATTCATGCATAAACAATTACATAAAAATTATTTATTACATGATTTTGTTGGCATGGGGAGGCTGGCCGCGGGCTCGACTTGGGCATGGGCCCGCTTGACCTGGGCTTGGGCCCACCTAGCTTGGGGGTTGACCTTGACTTTGACTCGGTCAACCGGGGTGTAAATTTTTACCCCAACAAATTGCCCCCCATCAATAAATGCACACCGCACATGTGGGTCGTGTTCATGAAATTGATGGATCTTCTTGCACGTGGAGGCGACTTGCTTTGGTTCCCACTTTTTGGGATGCACTGCCCTTTTTACGACATGGACGGTCGACGCTTGACGCGTCTCCGAGATAGAGTGTCCGTGGTAGACGTTTCCCTTGCCCAGAGCGATCCGGTTCCTGCTTTGTAGGAAGCCTGCACTGCCCTTTTTGCGACATGGACGGTCGACGCTTGACGCGTCTCCGAGACGGAGTGTCCGTGGTAGACGTTTTCCTGACCCGGAGTGATTTGGTTCCCGATTTGTGGGGAGCCTACACTCCCCGCTTTGCGACATGGACGGTCGACGCTCTGATCCGGAGCGATTTGGTAGACGTGTCCCCGGCACGGAGTGTCGCTGGTCGACGTTTCCCCGAGGCGGAGTGTCGCTGGTTGACGTGTCCCCGGCACGGAATGTCGCTGATCGACTTTTCCCCGGCGCGGAGTGTCGGGTTGACTTTTCCCCGGCACGGAGTGTCGCTGATCGACTTTTCCCCGGCGCGGAGTGTCGGGTTGACTTTTCCCCGGCACGGAGTGTCGCTGATCGACTTTTCCCCGGCGCGGAGTGTCAGTGGTTGACTTTTCCCCGGCACGGAGTGTCGCTAATCGACTTTTCCCCGGGGCGGAGTGTCGGGTTGACTTTTCTCCGGCACGGAGTGTCGCTGATCGAATTTTCCCCGGTGCGGAGTGTCGGTGGTTGACTTTTCCCCGGCACGGAGTGTCACTGATCGACTTTTCCCCGACGCGGAGTGTCGCGGGTTGACTTTTCCCCGGCACGGAGTGTTGCTGATTGACTTTTCCCCGGGACGGAGTGTCGGGTTGACTTTTCCCCGGCACGGAGTATCGCTGATCGACTTTTCCCCGGCGCGGAGTGTCGCAGGTTGACTTTTCCCCGGCACGGAGTGTCGCTGATCGACTTTTCCCCGGCGCGGAGTGTCGGGTTGACTTTTCTTTTCCCCAGCACGGAGTGTCGCTGATCGACTTTTCCCCGGCGTGGAGTGTCGGTGGTTGACTTTTCCCCGGCACGGAGTGTCGCTGATCGACTTTTCCCCGGCATGAAGTGTCGTGGGTTGACTTTTCCCCGGCACGGAGTGTCGCTGATCGACTTTTCCCCGGCGCGGAGTGTCGGGTTGACTTTTCCCCGGCACGGAGTGTCGCTGATCGACTTTTCCCCGGCGCGGAGTGTCGGTGGTTGACTTTTCCTCGGCACGGAGTGTCGCTGATTGACTTTTCCCCGGCGCGGAGTGTCGCGGGTCGACTTTTCCACGGCACGGAGTGTCGCTGATCGACTTTTCCCCGGCACGGAGTGTCGGGTTGACTTTTCCCCGGCACGGAGTGTCACTGATCGACTTTTCCCCGGCGCGGAGTGTCGGTGGTTGACTTTTCCCCGGCACGGAGTGTCGCTGATCGACTTTTCCCCGGCGCGGAGTGTCGGGTTGATTTGATTCCTAGGCGGAGCATAATTCCGGCAGGGAAGGTAGATATCCCGAGGCGAAGCATGATTTCGACACGGAGCAAATTCTGGGACGGAGCATGATTCCGCCATAGAGGTTGTTGGTTTGATTTGATTTGGGTTAACATCAGCATTGCTACACTGGAATATAGTACCAGGAGCGAATCATCATCTGTCTTGAGAGGATTTGGGAATTGTTTTTTTCTTGTTTGGCATCTGCATTGCTGCACTGGAATAATGCCAGGAGCAACTCATCATTTGCCCCGGGAGGATTTGGATTTGGTCTTTTGTTTGGCATCTGCATTGCTGCACTGGAATAATGCCAGGAGCAACTCATCATTTGCCCCGGGAGGATTTGGTCTGTTTGGCATCTGCATTGCTGCACTGGAATAATGCCAAGAGCAACTCATCATTTGCCCCGGGAGGATTTGGGAATTGGTGGCTTAGGAGACAGGTTTAGATCCCTGTCACCTAAGGCTTTTCCATTTTGTGAGCCGTAAGGGTCTCACAATGCATTTTCTCCCTACGGGTCGTAAGGATCCCGTAGGTGTATTTTCTCCTTAGGAGTCGTGGGGACTCCTAAGTGTGTTGCTCCTTTGTGAGTCATAAGGATCTCACGCGGGAATTTTCTCCTCACAAAGTCGAGGGGACTTTGCGAGTGCATTTCATTTCTTTTTCTTCTTTTACAGGTTTGAGCCTTTTCTGGTTTTCACAAACTCGCCGGCAGTCCTGCTGTTTTTACTCACGGAGCCCTTTCGGGTTTTCATCCGTGCCCATTTTGCTGTGGACATACCGTTTTTTTTTTTTTGGTTGGAGGGATCGGGATTGTCTTACGCCCGTGGATTGTATACGGTTTTGTAGGATGTATGATCCAGACCGTAGGGCCGCAAAAATTTCAGGACCTTGTTGGCGTCTGCATCGCTGCACTGGAATGTGGCACCAGGAGCGACTCATCATTCGCCATCGGGGTATGGGATTTGGAATTTAGTTGGCGTCTGCATCGCTGCACTGGAATATACTACCAGGAGCGACTCATCATTCGCCACTTGGGGGTTGGGAAGCGATGGCTTAGGAGACAGGTTTAGATCCCTATCACCTAAGGCTTTCCAATTTCATGGGCCGTGAGGGTCCCATAAAGGCATTTTCTCCCTGCGCGTTGTAAGGATCCCGCAGGTGTATTTTCTCCTTAGGAGTCGTGAGGACTCCTAAGTGTGTTTTTCCTTTGTGACTCGTAAGGATCCCACAAAGCTTTGTTCTCCTCATGTATCGTGAGGACACATGAGTGGATTTCCCTCGTTCCCAGTTTAATGACTTAGAGGTCGACTGTTTCCAGTTTAACGACGTGGTGGTCATCTGTTTCCAGTTTAAAGACTTAGAGGTCTGCTGTTTCCAGTTTAAAGACGTAGAGGTCATCTGTCTCCAGTTTAACGACTTAGAGATCATCTGTTTCCAGTTTAACGACGTGGAGGTCATCTGTTTCTAGTTTAACGACGTAGAGGTCATCTGCTTCCAGTTTAACGACGTGGAGATCATCTGTTTCCAGTTTATCGACTTAGAGGTCATCTGCTTCCAGTTTTAAAGACGTGGAGGTCTATCTATTTCCAGTTTAAAGACTTAGAGGTCATCTGTTTCCAGTTTAACGACGTAGTGGTCGTCTGTCTCCAGTTTAACGACGTAGAGGTCGTCCGTTTCCAGTTTAACGACTTGGTGGTCATCTGTTTCCAGTTTAGAGACTTAGAGGTCTATTGTGCCCAGTTTAACGACTTAGCGGTCATCTGTTTCCAGTTTAAAGACTTAGAGGTCATCTGTTTCCAATTTAACGACTTAGAGGTCATCTGTTTCTAGTTTAACGACTTAGAGGTCAATTGTTTCCAGTTTAACGACTTAGAGGTCATCTATTTCCAGTTTAACGACTTGGTGGTCATCTGTTTCCAGTTTAGAGACTTAGAGGTCTATCTATTTCCAGTTTAAAGACTTAGAGGTCATCTGTTTCCAGTTTAACGACGTAGAGGTCGTCTGTTTCCAGTTTAACGACTTAGAGGTCTGCTGTTTCCAGTTTAACGACTTGGAGGTCTGCTGTTTCCAGTTTAAAGACTTAGGGGTCGTCTGTTTCCAGTTTAAAGACTTAGGGGTCGTCTGTTCCAGTTTAAAGACTTAGGGGTCGTCTGTTTCCAGTTTAACGACTTAGAGGTCGACTGTTTCCAGTTGAGGTCGACTGTTTCCAGTTTAACGATTTGGTGGTCATCTGTTTCCAGTTTAACGACTTGGTGGTCATCCGTTTCCAGTTTAACGACTTGGTGGTCATCTGTTTCCAGTTTAGAGACTTAGAGGTCTACTGTTTCCAGTTTAACGACTTAGAGGTCATCTGTTTCCAGTTTAAAGACTTAGGGGTCTATTGTGCCCAGTTTAACGACTTAGCGGTCATCTGTTTCCAGTTTAAAGACTTAGAGGTCTTCTATTTCCAGTTTAAAGACTTAGAGGTCTACTGTTTCCAGTTTAACGACTTAGAGGTCATCTATTTCCAGTTTAACGACTTGGTGGTTATCTGTTTCCAGTTTAACGACTTGGAGGTCATCTGTTTCCAGTTTAAAGACTTAGGGGTCTATTGATGGCGAGCTAGGAATTTTGGGGTAGGGGCCGGCATCAGCGTTGCTAACATTGGAGCAGAGGTGCCAGGACACATGTGTGGGTCTTCCCAATGGAGCACAATTCCGAGGGCGGAGACCAACCGCTGGACTGGTAATTGCGGTAGGGCATGGGTATGCTGAGGATTATTTGAGCCCGTGGATTGTATACGGCAGTCAATTTGGGGACTAGCCGTAGGGCCAAAAACATTTTGAAAAATTGGATTTTTGTTGGCGTCTGCATCGCTGCACTGGAATATGGTACCAGGAGGGACTCATCATTCACCGTTTTGTTGTTTTTTTTTTGTTTTACCGCGATTGCTCTATCATTTCAGCTTTTCTCATCGCGAAGAGCGCGATTGCCCTATCATTTCGGCTTTTATTCGCGGTTTCCCCATCATTTCGGCTTTTCTTTATTTTTCTTTTTATTTACACATTTTTTGTCTATTTACACACACACACACACACACATATATATATATATATATATATATATATTACATTCCCAGTTTAACGACTTAGAGGTCGATTGTTCCCAGTTTAATGACGTGGTGGTCGACTGTTCCCAGTTTAACGACGTGGTGGTCCTTTTTGCTTATCCCAGCTCCTTGAACTTTGATCTTGGCGGAGCTGTGTTGATAACCTAGCTCTGTGGCTTGCCGATACATCCGAGGATTGTGAGGTTTTTCCCAGCTTATATTGGTCCTCTGCCCAATCTTTGAAAATATAGCAATCTTCGATGGTATGACCCACCACTCTATGATATGGGCAGTATATGGGATTGCCGGTCATGTTCATTTCCTGTGGCCTCTTTGGAATAGGCAGTTGCAGACCGTTGTTCAAGACGTCCATGAATATTTTGCGGACTTCATCCCTCCTGAAGGAGTATACCTTCTTCTTTCCCTCCATTGGAGTAGGTGCCTTTACTGATGCTGGTCCTCGAGGCACATGTCTGGGAGGATTAGGTTCCCGAAAGGTTTCGGTCTCCATTTGCATGAAATCGGCGATCGTAGCTTGACTGTTTGCGAACACACCTTTAGACAGTTCTATCTCTCCCATCTTATATTGCCTTTCGACCCAATCTTTGAAGACGAAGCAGTCCTCAATGGCATGACCTATCACCCTGTGATAGGGGCAATATTTTGGGTCGTCGGTCATATTCTCTTCTTGCGCTCTCTTTGATTCTGGCAGTTGTAGACCGTTTCTTAGGGCGTCCCTAAATATCTTGTGGACCTTTTCCCTTTTGAAGGAATAGACCTTTTCCAGCTTCTCTTTCAGAGGCGATTCCCCCCCTGTGTATGTATCGGAAGGACTGGAGGCTGATTGCGGCCGTTTTTCGCAAAGGCGCTCCGCTTTTAGGTTGAAAGGGATATCAGTTGGCTGCCCCCGGGTATCAATCCCGGGCTCATGAGCCAAAATTTGATTCTGCTGTAATTGCAATCGGGCGACTTGGGTCGCGAGATCTGCCACGACGTTTGCCAGCTCGTCGACTTTGGAATAGACCTCGGCAATCTTCTCATCCCTGTCCTGAAATTGCCTTTGAAGCCACTGGAATAATGCTTGTTCTGTAGTTCCGGCTATGACAACCGGGTAATCTTTATTGCCTGAGCTCAATTCCGTAGAAACCACGGGATCCTCTGGCTTATCGGCCTGAGCGGGCTCTTCGTCATTTAGATCGAGCCGATGCTGGGTAGCGTCAACTATATCATCACCATGGCTGTGAAGAGGGTTCGTTTCTTCATGTCCGGCCATGTAGACAGTGTGGATAACACACTCAGCCATTCTTTCCTCTTTGGCGGGGTAACCCTGTTCCTTGAACCTCATAAGGTTCAGCCTAGCATGAGCCCTAGCCCTTTTGTTGGCTCTATATCTGAGCCTTTTCTGCCTTAACTTCTCAATTTTAAGAGCTTGGCGGGCATTCATTCCCTGGGAAGCCACCGTGAGTCGGTCGACGGGGAGCTTAGAGAAGACACCAGATCGAGCAGTTGTCAGGGGCACCGCCGGAGCTTGCTCGAGACGCCTTGTTGCTTTGTTGGTGTCGATGGCCTTGCCCCCAGCTGGGGCCAAGGAGAGCCGCTCAAACACCGACTTGCGATTGAGTTGGGGCGCCTTCGAGACCACCACATTTGGCCTCCTGCCTTTCAAGACCGGTTTGTCTGCCACCGGGGGTTGAGGAGCTGGGATGGCGCCAACTGGCATGAACACAATAGAGCCGAATGGTAGCAGCGGCTCCTCCCATTGTCGCCCGAGACTGGCCGGAAGGACCGTCCTGGAGTCTATCTTCATCGTGTAGGAGACGGGAGCTGAGTTCATCATCGAAGACATCGTCGGAAGGTGATTGCTTGAAAATCTGCATGAAAGAGCATTATTTTAGTATAAATACAGGTATGTATAATGATTGAGTTCGCATGAATGCTTAACCCGAAATATGGGAGGAGAGATTGGTCCACCGGGCGTGCCAGAATCTGTAGGGTGTTTTTCGTCACCCCATTGAGATGGGAATACGCGCGCGCTTGTCAGGCGTACTACAGATTCCCCTTGCCTGGGGTAGGCCGGGGTTTATTGATTGTGGGGATCCGAACCTCCGGCAGCCGCGGACTAAGCTGCCGTTAATTACCCCTCGCCTTTGGGGCGAGGGAATCTCCGATTAACGGGTTAAACTGGTCATGCGAACTCAATGTGCGGTGTGCATGTGTTGTGTTTTGAAAAGGGGTTTTGGATATATCGGGAGCCACGCAGAGTTTTTTTACGGGAGTCCCGCTACCCGGATAGCGGGCTGGGGGTCAAGGGGGCTAGCAGCCCCCTTGCGGGGTGCGGGGCAGCGCCCCGTTAGAAATTTTTTTCTAACAGGGACAGTGTCGTGAAGCACGTGTGTGTGCAAATATGTATACATATGTATATGTATATGTATGTACATATATATAAAAAAAAAGGAGGGGGAAAAGACATCCAAAGGATGCGTGGGGGCCAGTGCCTCGAGCGCTGTGCGCTTAGGTGCTGTGCGCTTAGGCGCAAGCGCGCCACATGTCGGCACGTGGGCGCTTTGCGCTTGAGCGCTGGGCGCTGGAGCGCAAGCGCGCCACGTGTCGGCACGTGGGCGCTTTGCGCTCGGACGCAGTGCGCTGGAGCGCAAGCGCGCCACGTGTCGGCACGTGGGCGCTTTGCGCTCGGGCACAAAGCGCTGGAGCGCAAATGCGCCACGTGTCGGCACGTGGGCGCTTTGCGCTCGAGCGCAGTGCGCTTGAGCGCAAGCGTACCACGTGTCGGCACGTGGGTGCTTTGCGCTGGAGCGCAGGGCGCTGGAGCGCAAACGCGCCACGTGTCGGCACGTGGGCGCTTTGCGCTCGAGCACTAGCGCGCCACGTGTCGGCACATGGGCGCTCGGCGCTTGAGCGCTTGGGAGCCGGCGAGGAAAAAGGGGCTTTTAGTCCCAGAAACAGAAGCTATGCTTCAGAAAGGAAATATTTGTTGTTATATATATATATATATATATATATATGGAGTCAGAACTCCTAGGATGTTTTGAAGCTGATGAAGGGGGTTCTTCTTCTTCCTCCTGTTGTTTGGCCGGATCTTGAAGATCAAGAAGTAGGAGATTTTAAAAATCACTCCTTTTTTGAGATTTGATGGGAGATCTGAATTCCCTTTTGTGGGTTTTGTGGTGGAAAACTACTTAGTTTTGGAAAAGAAAGAGTAAAACTCTTGATTTAATTCAAAAGAAATGAGAAGGTTTAGAACCTTGGAGAAAGAGCAGGAGGCACAAAGAACCCTAGTTTTTGGGGGAATGAAAAGTATATTTTATTCATCATCATTTTGCCTTATATAGGCTTACATATTTATACAAAAATGGCATTTTAGCCATCCCATGGCTCATGTGCCATTTCATTTTTGCACATAAGCCATGGGCTTACAAAATATTGGCTTTATGCACATTTTGTTTACATTCATGCATAAACAATTACATAAAAATTATTTATTACATGATTTTGTTGTTGGCATGGGGAGGCTGGCCGCGGGCTCGACTTGGGCATGGGCCCGCTTGACCTGGGCTTGGGCCCACCAAGCTTGGGGGTTGACCTTGACTTTGACTCGGTCAACCGGGGTGTAAATTTTTACCCTAACAAATTGCCCCCCATCAATAAATGCACACCGCACATGTGGGTCGTGTTCATGAAATTGATGGATCTTCTTGCACGTGGAGGCGACTTGCTTTGGTTCCCACTTTTTGCAACGACCTAGAAACGATCCTTATTCTTCCACATAAAATCAGGGATGTAGGAATCATCCTAATTTTGCTTAGAACTAAACTCAAAATCAAAACCAGTTTCCAAGCAACTATTAAAGTCCTCCCCCACAGCAACAGCAATCACCACAACCGAGTCAGCACCCCTTTCAACCGCAACCTTTTCAAAACCCGGCCAACAACTTTGATCCTTATAATAATTCTTTCCTAACGGCCGGTACCGATAAACCCTCTGCGCTCGACACGTTCATTAAACAATCTACACAAACGACGACTAATTTAATGTCTGCTATCCAAACTCTAGTGCAGAACACCGCTTCCCACGGTGAAAGTATAAAATCGATAGAAGCACAACTTGCACAATTAAATGCCGCGATGAGTGCGAAAGAGAAAGGGAAACTTTCGTCTCAACCTCTACCGAATCCTGACCACTCACAAAGTCATAATGTGTGTGCTGTAACCACGTTGAGATCGGGAAGAGTGCTGAACAACCAAGTAGGTGAACATGTTGATAACGATGATGTCAATGATAATGATGATATCCCGGCTTCGACTTCTACTCCTATTTCGTCTAGTCCACCATCTTCTTCCGAGCCTATTCTCCGTTTTCCCCTAGGCTCGAACCCCCAGCCCACTTCCTCGAGTCAACCTAAAAAGATCCCAACTCCAATTCTGGGATCCATTCCATCCCCACAATCTTCTTCAATGTTGGACCCAACCCTTATTGATAAGCTCCTTATCCAAACAGGTTAAGGGGCAACAGACCAAGTCCCCAAATGGAGAAGATTGTGGAAATTTTTAAGCAAGTTAACATAAATATTCCTCTTCTAGATGCTATTCAATAAGTTCCGCCTTATGCGAAAATCCTAAAGGACTTGTACACTGGGAAGAGAAAAATTCAAGTGCCTAAAAAAGTTTTCCTTGCGAGTAATGTAAGCACTGCTTTTACACAACAAATACCCAAGAAACGAAAGGATCCCGGAAGATCTACAATATCTATTTCTATTGGGGGTAAAAATATCAATCATACTCTACTCGATTTAGGTGCTAGTGTTAACTTTCTTCCTTATTCTGTCTATGAGCAATTAGGGATCGAAGAGTTAAAACCAGCGCACTGCACTCTTCAGATGGCCGATCGATCTATCACCCAACCTAGGGGTGAGCTAGAGGACGTGTTAATCAAAGTTGGGAAATTTATATTTCCTGTGGACTTCATAGTTATTGATACACAGCCTGTAGCAAACCCACGAATCCAAATTCCGGTGATTTTAGGTCGACCTTTTCTAGCGACTTCCAACGCTGTAATCAATTGTCGTAACGGCTATATGAACCTATCCTTCGGGAAGATGTCAATTGAGCTTAACATTTACAAGTTGGGAAGTGAACCCTCCGAACCCCATGCTCAAGTATGTTCTGTCGAAAGGATGGATTCTGATAGTAGCGAATTTGAACAGCTTCACGATACTGATCTTGACTCCACTAGAACGTTGTTATTTGACCATGTTATTTATTATACACATGCGGGCCTTTCTATCGAGCTGTCCGGGTCAACATCTAACGCTAAATATGAACCTTTTATGGAGTCCGAGTATCATCCCGTTCTTTCCGCTGAGATTATTATTCGGGATATCGATGAAAGCTTTGAAGAAATCTTCGTTGAAGAACCCGCATTCTTAGAAGACATGGGCATTGTGATGAATCAACCCCCACTCAAAGAAGTTGAACCGCCACCCCTTCTTCTTATCCGGAACAAGAATGCGAGTAATCCACCATCACGGTTTCGTCTCTATAAACCGAGACGTAAACCCATTCTATTATACCTTTTAACTCCTCCTCATTTCTTCACGTCGATAGGTGATATGTTCTTCTACCAACCTTGGTGGTACATTGATAAAAAATTTGAATGGTTGGTGTTGAATTTTGGTCTTTGTAAAACTTTATATTGACCAATAACTTTACCCCCTCCTCTTTATAATTTTAAAATGCTTAATACTGTTTTACTCAAGTTTGGGGGGAGAAAAATATTTTGGCTCTTAAACGAAAAGAAAATTTTTACAAAATGGTGAGCCAATAATAAGTTTGAGGAGGATTTAACTGTCGTTAATTCTTATCCCCTTTAATAACTTTTCCTCCCAAGTCTACAGGTTTTTTGTAATTAAAAGATGACATCAGTGAGGACACTGCTGCAAACAGATTTGGAGGAGATTTGTGTTTAATCACGCATTATCTTGCATTATAAAAGATAGTAGCACAAATTTTTTTCTTTTAATAGTAAAAGTTAGAAAGTGAAAAATTACATACGATAAGATTAGATGAGTTTAAGAAAAGCAAAAAAGTTAGATATTTTCTTAAACGAAACTAGTAATAAGTAGTTATGAGATGTTGTCCTAAGGATTAGTAAGATGAAGGGAATTACTAGTCTGAGGATAGAAATAAATCTGAAAAATAGTACTTATTCTTGAGACCAAACATCTAAACGTTGATACCCTACTATATGCACTTGCACACATCTTGAAACTTGGGATAGTAGAGAATACCTTAAATGCTCTTGTCTTAAAACCTTGGTATGAAGAAAAATAAAAATATAAAGAAAATATAAATGGTGAATAAAAATGAACACTGGTTTTGTAATGACTTAAGGCAGCATAAAAGAAATATAGCGAGGGCGCTTTATCACCTAATGCCTTAGACCAACTGGTTTGGGAGCCATTGCTAAGTCTTGGGTGTTGCAAGACGAGAATATTGCTAATTATGCCTAATGAGAGAGCGCATTTGGTAATCGGTTGGTTAGTACCTCAAGAAATATTAACGGTCGCATGAAGAATGTGTGAGCAATTCCATCTTAAACATTCACCGACTAAAAAGTTCCGAGGCAAATGGACAAGAGTATGATAGCATGAATTGAATTATCTAAGTGTAGAGATATTTTTACACACACGTAGGGGTATATGATCGATGTTTGGAACAAAGATAGGGAGGAAAACTAAAGGCGATGTTTTATTAAGGGATGATATGATTTCTGACATCTTTTCATAACCATTAAGATAGGGCTCATGGCAACTCAAAAGATAGTGTAGTTTGAAACACTTATTTTCAAATTCTTTCTTTTATATATTCCTTATCTTTGTATGTAACCTTCATCTTCTTTCTTTTATGGGATTTTGTGAGTATAGTCCGCTGAAAACCCTCAGGAGACAACACCCCTCCTACTAGGGACACCTAGAGGTTTAAAGGCTTGTTGCACGTGCTAAGTGCAATCGTTTTTCCTACGAAAGTGTGCTAGGTTTTTTTTTTCTTCTTTCCCTCTTGAATAACTAGGTTGCTCGGGAAGATCAAAATTAAGTTTGGGGGTATTTGTTCAGTCGAAAATATTGCACATTTGATATAACATTTTCCTTATTTTCTTAAATATTTAAAGTTGTTTATTATAAATATAGAACATATGTGGGTTTATCTACAAATTTACTCTTTACCATATGTTTATATATTATAATTAATATTATGAAGGAAAATATATACATATAATATTTATAAGATATTTTGATAATTTAAATATGCATATCATATCAAATATTCTTAATCAAATTTCTTAAAGATTTATTACCATATAAAATGATTAAGATTATATCTCTAATATAACAAATATTACTAACATTATTCATGGAGATATTTTGCAGATTTAGCTCAGGTCAAGAGATCAAGATATTCAAAATGTCAGGATCAAAAATCTGCTAAAATCGTAGAATTAATACTGGCAGAGACTCAGTAAATATTTGAAGAATCCAAGCATGGCAAAAAAATCTCCACGTGTCAACATGAGAAGGCCCCAGAAGTTTGGAACCCTAACTCCCCCAAACCGCGGCGCTTCCGCGGCCATTAGCATCAATTAGCGGCGGATCCGCGGCCAATTAATGGCCGTAGGAACTGTGATTTGTAAAGTGGATCTTGATGGCATATCTAAACCTATAAGATCTAGGGTTTTGATTTGAGGGCTATATAAAGGACCGAGGGCTAAACTTAAAGAAGCATCACCTTTAGCATGAAGCAAATTACCGTCAAAGAACAAGAGATCCACAACAGGTCCGCGATTCGATGCGATAAAATGACGTGAATATCGACGGAGCATCTACTTCCTACAAGGCAGAGATCGAGAGCAACTTCTTCTTGTAATCTAAATTCGAAGGATTTGTATTTGTAACGTTGATTAATAAAGGTAGATGATTTGCTTAATTATTTCGCATTTTCTTTCTGCATCTAAATTCTACATTTAAATTCTGTATTATGATTTCCTTCTTTATCATTTTTTCTTCTTCTCAAAACATGCGTGAGTAATTCCTATCTTGCTAGGGTTCGTAGGATTAGGGTAGATCAATGGATGAAAAAATCCTTAACTTCTTTTACATCTTATAAAGTTTATAAACTTTATCAAAAGAATCGTTAACATCCTAATTGGGCGCGCTATCAATTTATTGATAGTCTCGACCGCGATTTGAGATCAGATTAACAATTGTTTTGGTAGAGGCTAGACATGACTAGAGGTCAATGAAAAGATAAGGGTTAAGAGTGGGAACCTTATTCCCTCCAAAAACTCTAATCTTCATTCATCACTATCGATATAGTTTTAAATCTATTAAAAGATAAAAAGAGTCATCTTTATTTAATCATCCATTACTATTAAATTCTAACAAACCCTACAAGCCCTCTTCTTATATATTCTACACCCGTGTTCAACAAAGATCTAGAATCACTCTCTCTTGTTTCTAATCAACTCGTCTAAAGCAAGAGAAATGTTCCACGCATCCCCGCGGACGACCCGTACTCATGTCGGCTAGTTACTCATGATACCGTTATTAATTTCGGTTACTTTTACTATTTTACACTTATTCACAACCAATCACTCATGTATCAGATAGTTGCTATGTACATTATCATGTTATACATATTCACATGTTCATGATTTCCATTCATGCTATATCACATGTCGCCTTGCACTTTATTATATAATTGTAACAACTCTGAAATTCATGTACAGAAATTTCTTGCTATTGTACAGAAAAAGGTATTACAGCATGCGCAGGAGTAAAAAGTTATTTTTGTTAAATAAAAGTAAGAAGCAACTTGTAGCTCACTAGTAAAACCTCTGCACTGCTGTGACAGCCTATGTGTTTGATTCCAATCAGACCCAATTATTTTTAAAAATTTTCTTTTTATTTTTTCGGAAGCCTAAGAGTTGCACGTGCAATACACGGTGAAACAAAAGGTTTCAGAAAAATTAAACATGCGCAAATAGGAGTAAACCCTGACTAAACCACGTGGCACGAATCTCAAGGCAAGGCCTCAAGATCCGACCGCCCGTTTTGCCCCTAGGGCTGGCGCCGATGGTCCCAATGCCTCCAATCTCTTCCGTGCTTTACACACTTGACTCTTCAACTCCTCTGCACTGTTTGATTTTCCTGCAATCAAACATAGACCCTTCAATTTACCATTGAACACCATTTAAATTCTTTTAATCCACATTTTTAATTCCCAAACCCTAATTCTTCACTATAAATACCACATCATGCCCTGGCTCTCCCCCATTCTAAAAATTTTATCAAAAATTCTCTCAAACTCTCTAAATACCAAGTGGAGTTAAGCACCCAAGTGGAGTCGCAAACCAAACTCGACGACCGTAGCATTTCTGACGAAACCACGACACCCGAAAGCTTCTTCTCTCTCTTGTTAACCATCTAAACCCGTACGTCCATCTTCTCTCTTCTCCTTTCATCTCAAAACCATCTTCTAAAAACATATCGGAAAAGTGGAGTTAACTCCGATACGTGTAGTATTTAACCTTTGTACTCCCCTTCCTAAAGCAAAACAGGTCAAAATAACTTTCTCACACTACTTGTAACTTGGTTTATAATCATTTATCTTTGAGTTTAATCAAAACATTCATGTGAAACTATCATAAAACGAACTTTTCATTGAAATACCTTGAACTTTAGTATAACCCATTTTCAATAATTGTTAAAAAATACCTTTAGGAAAACTTCACGGGGTAACGGCCTGCCTCACACGCACACTATAGTTTTATAGCGCGGTGCTCTAAACATGTAGCTAATTTAAAGAATGACTTTTACATTAAAATACCATACCTTTACAAAACGGGTTTCTTTTAATCGGTATTTTGAAATCCTTGGTAATTACGCCTCTACAACTCTGGTTAAGGGACCCGCTAATGGATGGTGTGGATTATAGCACATTCTTGGGATGGTAGAGCGAGATGCGGAACTCCTTACGGAGTATTCGGTTTCGAAAGGAAATTAAAATACGGTTTTTTTAAGAAATGCGATTTTTCTAAACAAAACTAATTTTTGAAAAATTATATAAATATTATGAATCCGTGTTTTCAATAAAAACATATTATGAAACTATATTCTTTAAAATGAAAAGTTAGAATTCTTAATAAAATACCACTAAGTTTCCAAAAGTAGTTTTCACAAAAGTACCATAAATTTCAAAAAGGTAGGTATTATCACCAAAATACCATAACAATTAAAATACATGTTCATGAAACCTTAAATATTACAAATCACTCTCGAGATTTATTTTTAAACTATATTAAAGTATTTTTCATAAAACCCCCTCGAGATATCCAAACAATATTTTAAGGACTTTAGAATTAATATAGGCTTAAGCATTATCATTTCTCTTGAGCCTCGGGGAGTCGGAGAAAGTGAGTGCTTGCCTATTCAGGTTAAACAACTTAACGGAGTTATCAATGACAATTGTCTTGGAAAAAGACACATATCTTGCCGTCCATATGCAGCAGTTGCTGATTTCTCCCAAACAAAAGATTTTTTAACAGTTTAAATCAATTCCTATGAAAAAATATGAACTCGAATCTAAAGTTGAACTCGAACTTGAACACAAACTCGAACTCTAATCTAACTCGAATCTAAACTCGAATATGAACTCGAACCCAAACTACTCGAACCAACCTGACTTGAACCAAGATTGCAATTGTCATGACTCGCATATTACTCGACTCACTCGACTATATTCTACACCTTTTGCAATCTATGGTTTCGATCAAAACATGTCAATCAATCAATCAAATCAATTAAGTATACTGTACAGTTATAATATATATTATACTCGGGGTGTTTGGGATAGTTTCTTGTGTGCATCCAAAAGAGCTTCAGGAGTCCCGTATTAACCTTTTTTTATTTTACTCGAATATCAGTCGGGTT
This sequence comes from Agapanthus africanus, assembly GCA_030015575.1. Classification (NCBI taxonomy): domain Eukaryota; kingdom Viridiplantae; phylum Streptophyta; class Magnoliopsida; order Asparagales; family Amaryllidaceae; genus Agapanthus; species Agapanthus africanus. The sequence continues at coordinate 458,348,762 of CM057349.1, forward strand.
GACTCATCCACAGCCTATTGCCCTGATGCTAACACATGAATTGAGCCCGTGTTTCCTTGCTCCTGGGGCTCCTCTCTTGAGCTCGTGAATACTTCTACGGCTTCGTTGATATTCACACTTGGAACTTAACGTTAACATGGTGACCGTATAGAGACCTATATAATATATTCACCCATGATCATATACTCTTACTTGTCATATAAATATTCTACAATTGTTATTTTCTTTACTCTTGCTTATCTTTGGGACTTACCGAGCGCAAGTTTGCTGACAGACATTCCACCTACTTTTCTTCTCTTGGAATGTTCGTCGGATACGGTCGAGACGGAGAAAGTGGAGACCATCGAGGAGGACTACAACAGGATTGCTCCACAAGATTAGCCTACCTTCATTTTTCTTCAATTTATGTATGCCACATGTTTAGGCATTTTCTTTTATTGTATTTACTTTCCAGCTGAAAACTCATGTACTTGTAAATATTTGAAATTGAATATAAATAAAGATGCTTGTTGAAAATTTTATAGTCTCCAGTTATTCTTGCATTGTGTATTATTGTTTCAATACGCTTAGTATATTTATTTAGGGAATGGCCTTCTCTAAATAAATATGCCGCGGGCTTGCCACGTCATCGTTTCCGTCTACTGGGAAGTAGGGTGTGACAGGTTTTATTGGTGGCCCATGCAGATCCGTTCTGCATGAAGTCATAAACAATATACCACAAGAATTAATGAATTCAACAAACATTTACATTCCTTGCATTTCAAATTTCTTGAATCTATCCTAACATATCTTTTATATCAAGGTGATGGAATCTCCAAACAATACCAGCACAAACGTCAATGGCAATACTCCACCGCCTACACTACCACCACCATCTACCATTGCAGCTCCTATCAATGAGCAAACGGTACTTCTTGAGGCTATCAAGAGCCTATTGGAGGGTCAGCATGTCATGCCACGCTTCCTGGTGTACGGGAAAGGGGACATGGCGAGGCACACGACGTATTTACTCAGAAGTAAATACGCTAAGCGTAAATAAGCAATATATAAATAAAATGCACAAGAATGATAGGTGATGTAATGTGAACAGCAACTTTTATTAACGTTCATTCTTTACATTACAACTGATTTGAAAAGAAAATGTACAATGATAGAAAGTAATGCCTAAACAGTGGCATATGAACTGAAATAAGTACAAGTAAAAACTAGAAGTCTGGCTGCTCTATGAACTGGTCCAAATCGCCATGGCTGGGCTCAGTCTCCTGAGAGTCTGGTCCTCCTGACGAACATTCCAAAGAAAGAAATAGAAGGAATGTCGTCAGCGAACTAGCGCTCGCTAAGTCCCAAAAGTAAGAGTAGAATAGAATAGAATAGGACAAGTAGAGAATATATGACTGGCAATTTATACATGTATATATTTTTATACTAACGTAGCTGTTTGTAGCCTGGTACAAAAAGTATCAGTGTATACGAGAGGAGTCCAACTTGCTCCGTGAACTATGGTAACCCGTAGTACAAAACCCACGGGACAACATCACATGATATTCAGGTATGTGTCTTTTAGTGACCGTCTCGTTCCAGTTCTAATACATTCCGTACCAGTCTACCCCGTTAAACCCCGTAATGTATATTGTATTGACTATAGTTATCAGACTTGCCGAGACCATGGATACAAGTTGTTCATGTAATCAGGTTCAGGATGTATCAAGTAGGTATGTAATCAAGTCAAGTTATAGCCATGGTTCGGTCAAGTCAAGTCTTGTTTGCATGCTGATCTTGTTCTGGTATTCAGGTTCAGGTATACAGGTTAGGGTATGGATTCATGTTTGAATTGGATTCTGACTTGAGTTTGGGTTCAAGTTCATGTTTGGTTTTAGATTCAGGTTGAGTTTGGATTTAGACATGAGTTAGACTCAGACTCGAGCCAGACACTTTAAACTGATTTGGATCCTGAATTAGGTTCAGGAGTTATCGGTAACTGCTGCACATGGACTGCAGGATTTGTGTCTTTTTCCAAGACAATTACCATTGATAACACCGTTAAGTTTTCTACCTTAAATAGGCAAGCACTCATTTTCTCCGGCTCTTTGAGCCTCAAGAGAATTGATCCCGCTTAAACCTATATTTACTAAAGTCCATAATGTAATTTTATATAACTCGAAGGAGTTTTATGAAAAATGTTTTATATACTTTCAAAATAAATCTCGAGTAATTATTTATGTTTTTTAGGGTTTTCATGGATGTGAATTTTAAAGAGTAGGGTATATTAGTGAATATTTACATAGCTTGAATAGTTCAAGGTATTTCGATGTAAGACTTGTCTTGTAATGATACTTGATAGTATTTTAGTGAAGCTTGTTATTCTTTTATTTTTAGAAAAACATGGAATTTTATTATAACTTGAAAATATATGGTTTGATAATATTTATATAATATTAAAAATTAATTTTATTATAAATTAGGAAATCTCGTTTTTCTTAGAAATCTTATTAAAATCTTTCGAGACCGAATACTCCGTGAGGAGGTCTGCATCTCGCTCTACTAGCCCAAGGATGTGCGATAATCCACACCATCCAATAGCGGGTTCCCTAAAATGGGTTGTAGAGGCATAATCGCAAAGAATTAAATAATACAATTAAAAAGAAAACCGGGTTTTTATAGTCGATGGTATTTTAATGAAATATTGTATTTGCCAAAAAAATATATTTCCAAGAGTATCGTGCTATGTAAACATGTGTGTATGCGAGAAGTAGTTCATTACCCTCGTGAAGTTTTCTAAAGGTATTATTAAGCAAAGTAATAAAATATGGTAGATACAAAGTTCATGGTATTTAAATGCAAAACTCAATTTAAAGTTATTTAACATGATGATTTAGAGTGAAAGTTGTTTCTAAGTATTTGTTTTTTGGTTATAAACATATGTTAAGAATATGGATGAGCAATGATTAAGAAAAAGTGTGATTTCAAGATTTTAGAATCAAAAGTCGGTGTTAACTCTACTTACCGACATGTTTTGAAAAAGATAACTTTTTATGTAGAAAGAGAAAAATGAGGTGGGACTTACAAGCTAGAAAGATGAAGATGAGGTAGAAGAAGAGGGTGTAGTTGTCGTGGCGTCGCGGGGTTGCCGGAACTTGCTCGATTCCTCGCCGGAAGTTGATCTTTGGCTAACTCCACTTGTACTTGAGAAAATTTGAGGGTTTTGGCTAGAATTTTCAGAATGAGGAGGGGCTAGGGTATGGGGTTGTATTTATAGTGTGGAATTAGGGTTTTGGAATTGAAAGAATGAATTAAAATGCATTAAAATTGGATATAAAGGTGAAATTGAAGTCTCTGTTTAATTTCAGAAAAATCAAATAGTGTAGGGGTAGTGGGGGTAGGCCAAGGTTTTTGTGTGCAAAACACCGGGTCTTTTCACCTACGGATGACCTTCGACGCCGGCCGAATCCTACATCTCGTCGGTCGATTGTGTGAGCTAGGTCGGTGGATTCTCGCCACGTGTCCATGTCGCTGTTAATAAAATTATGCACATGTTTGTTTTCCCTGACTTTTTATTTCTATGTGCAGTATACATGTAAACCTTTAGGCTTCCAAAAAGTTTAAAAGTAAAATCAAGAAAAAATAATATGTGGCTGATGGGATTCGAACACAGGGGCTACGTCACAGCAGTGCAAGGCTTTACCAATGAGCTATAAGTTACTTCTTACTGTTCTTAAACAAGAATAACTTTTAAATTGTGTTCAGGCTTGCAAACTCCTTTCTGTACTTTAAGAAGAAGAAAAAATTTACAGAAAATTTAGAGTCGTTACACAGCAGCAGAAGACTGCTATCCTTATGAACCACCCCAATGCGGAAGCACCTGGAGTCAAACAGTTTCGAGCCTTACACCCAAAGAACTTCTCAGGTAAAGAGAGTCTGTTTGAAGCAGAAGAATGGGCTCAAGCGATCAAGGATAACCTAGCAGACCCTTCAGCTAGACCGGAGATCCAAGCTCCTCCTACCCGGTTAGCTCTCCCAGCTCCAGCTCCCCGCACCCAGACCACTCAACCCCAACACTGAGTGATTAACCAGGCACAGAGGAAAGTACCGTGATGCCAAGCATTCACTATGTCGGTCGAAGAGGCCGAAGCTACGAGTCAGATTATCACTAGTAAATCTCTTCACTATTCTCTTTTAGGTCCTTTCAATTCATAGCCATCATATATTTGTTATACCTAAACATGTTCCACGTGACTTAGATACAATCTTATTAGCCTCCCTACCTGCACTCGCGCTTTTCGACACTTGGGCATCACATTGCTTTATATCGCAATGGTTCGTCCGAACTCATGCAATCCAAGTTAAACCGCTCGTTTCTAGCTGGAATGTTAGTTCAGGGAACGACGTTCTAAAATGAACTTTGGGATATGATCTGTGTCCAGTGGTCGTCTGCAATCGAGAATTTTATGCGGATTACAAAGTGCCAGACATACCAAATTTCGACGTAGTCTTGGGAATGGACTAGCTGGGAACTTTCTTCGCTACCATCGACTGTCGCCAAAGGAGGGTAGTGTTCGAAATACCGGATCATCCAGTGTTCTACTTCAAAAGTGGAAACCGGACCTTACAACCTAGCGTTTACCGAGCAATACCAAAGGAGGCAGAGGTTGCAGCGTTGCAAGAGGAAGGATCGAAGCCAGAGGTAGTTCGAGAGTTCGAGAATGTATTCCTAGAAGATATATCAGGTTTGCCTCCCGATCGAGCTCTTGAATTCAGTCTCGATTTAAAACTCGGCGCACAACCAGTAATAAAAGCACCGTACCGATTAAGTCCGGGGGGATTGAAGGAGATCCGTATTCAGTTGGACGAACCCCTGAAGAAAGGATGGATCCGACCTAGTACTTCAAGTTGGGGATCTCCCGTGTTACTTGTGAAGAAGAAGGAAGGTTCCTACATGATGTGTGTGGATTATCGAGTTTTGAACGAAGTGACAATTAAGAACAAGTATCCACTACCGCACATCGATGACCTTTTCGATCAATTAAGTGGATCTTGTATCTTTTCAAAGTCAGATCTTCGTTCGGGTTACCATCAGGTGAAAGTCAAAGAATCCGACATTCCGAAGACGGCATTTAAGACTCGTTATGGTCATTATGAATATCTCGTAATACCATTTGGACATACCAATGCACCTGTCATCTTTATGAACTTGATGAACCAAGTTTTCCGAGAGTATTTAGACAGGTTTGTTGTTATCATCATCGACGACATCCTGATGTATTCAAAGAATCAGAAAGAACACGTTAACCACTTACGGATTGTCCTGGATACATTACTACAACATCTGCTCTACGCCAATTACAGCAAGTGTGAATTTTGGCTAGATCAAATCAGATTTCTCGGACATATTGTTTCATGTAAAGAAATCTCTGTAGATCCAACCAAGGTGTCAGCTGTCAGCGAGTGGCTGACACTGTTTCCCCCAATCAGAGCAAAGCTCTGTTCAAATTTCAAATTTTGAAATGAAGCAATGCTTCATAGCAGCGCCAAGTGTGCTGCGCCCTAAGCAGCGCACCACGTGCAAACCACGTGTGCGCTAGCGCTAAGAGCGCTGCACTCTAAGCAGCGCACCACGTGCAAAGCACGGGTGCGCTAGCGCTAAGTGCGCTGCACTCTAAGCAGCGCACCACGTGCAAAGCACGAGTGCGCTAGCGCTGGAACTAAAAGCTCCCCACCGTCAGATCAAAAATCCAATAAAGATGATAAATCATCAATTAACCAGAATAAAATTCTGTTAAGGAGAGATTCCTCAAAATCTTTCCAAACAAAAAGATTGTGCCCTGTAAATTAGAGCACCGTTGGATCAATGATCCAAAGGTGATTAAAACTCACCAAGATTACAGAATAAATTCTGTATGGGGAAAGATTTCCCAATCTTGTTAAAAACAAGAAGATTGCCTTCTGTAAAACAGAAGCCTTTGGATCAAAGATCCAACGATAGGGAAATCCCCAAATCAATTAGAGACAAGATCCCTTTAACCGATTAAACAAATCAGCCTTCACTATAAAAAGGCCCCAAGACTTCAAGTCTCACACACACAGAGAAGAGAAAAAAAGGGAGATAGAAAAAAATAAAGGAACCCCCTTGATTGATGCAAAAATACTTGTTATGTTAACCGTAATCAGAAACGGCGTCGCTTTGCAGCTAGCCGGTGAGTACGGGTCGATCCACAGAGATGTGTAATTTTCTTAATGTGTTTTTACGAGTTGATTCCAAATGTTGTTTGGATTGATTTATTAAATCTAAAAAACCTAGATCTATCGATAAACTAAATTAATCTAAATTAAAGTCTTGCTAGGGTTAGGCTTAGGGGAAGTTGGGAGATTAAAGGCTTCCTCACCGCTTTCAATGCCTTATTTTAGATCTATTAGATGTTATGGTAATTATCAATAAAGTGGATTAGAATCTTTTGGGAAGATGTTTCTTCCTCTAGATTCTTGTCCTTCCTTTATCGATACTTACCCTAACCTCCATGGAAAACGTGCGCAACCGGGCCTTTACACTACGGTGTCATCGTTACCTCGAGGGGTAGGATGCCGTAGGGCGCGGTGTATGCGCGTATGCATGGAGTTCTAATTCTTAGGTGTGAAAGGGCATGAAAGGGGTGAGAGATCTCATCTCTCAAACCTTTCCCTAAGGCTAACCCTAACAAGCGAGGAGATTACTCGCTCATTAGGGGATTAAAAGACATTCTAAATTAAAAGAGAATTAAAACAAAGAATTAAAAATAACTTACTAATTTTATTGATAGCTCCCTCCAAGCAATAATACAGAACAGATCTGAATTTGTGTATTGAAAAGAGGCATAGGGTTTACAAATTTGTGATTACAATTTATAAGTAAACAGGGAAAACTAGGGTTACAGATTCTCGTGCATGTGATTTTACAGATATGCCCACGAAAAATCCCAACCCTCGCACCGACGCACCGAAGTTTCCACCGACACGGGCACTTAATGGCCGCGGAACCGCGGCAAATGTAGGCCTTGGGCCGCGGTTCCGCGGCCCTTTGGTGAGATCATTGGGTGAAACTTCCTCTGCTGCTTTTTGATGTCTTGTTCTCTTTATTTCTTCGGTACTTTTCTCCATTTGGATTATGGATCTTCTCTAGATTGTTCAGTGAAATTTGTAGTGGTCTTTTAACTGTTTCCTTTGACATTTCGGACCATGTATTGCCTTGTGAATTGTTCTTCGTCTAGGCTTGAATAGGACCCTTCTACTTGCTGGTCAAAAGTCACTCTTTTGTATCAACTTTCGTCTTTTTCACTGTATTCGCTCCAAGAACCTGTATCCTATAATATGCAGCAGACATGCGTCAAAAGCACCTGTTTATTTATAAAACGAATAAGAATTGGGGAATACAAACTGCAATATTATGATATGAACAAATACCCCCAAACTTATCTTTTGCTCGTCCTCGGGCAAACTTATTTTTTATTCACTAAAATCCTAACCACACTTTCGCAGAGAAACGCGATTGCACTGAGCACGTGCAACAAGCCGTTAAACCTCTAGGTGTCCCTAGTAGGAGGGGTGTTGTCTCCTGAGGGTTTTCAGCGGATTACACCCACAAAATCCTATCAATTCGGCCCATTAACTTTTGTTCTCCAATTAGGTTTTCTAACAAGGAATTCTATTATCGTTGACCCGCAAATTATCCACCCACATTCTTCACACTTCCTCATTATTTAACTTAAGATTATATATGTTATGTAGACCTACTTAGCTTTCGGCATTTCTTAAGTTTTTCTTCTAGGGTTCCATCTCCACTTAGGAATTTCCATCAACTCTATTAAAGATACAAGTTCTATCTTTCATTCCTTTCTCTTATCTAAACTCTAATCATATATCCCCACGTGTGTGTATAGATCACCCCTACACTTGGAAATTCAAATCAAGCAATCGTACTCTCGTCCATTGTCCAAAGCACTTATTAAGTAGGTGAATTTTTAATTGAATTTTGCCTACACATCCTTCATGCGACCGTTAATACTTCTTGAGGTACCAACAACCGATTACAAGATGTGGTTGCACTTTAAAGCGTACTTCCTAGTTTTGCAACACCCAAGGTTTTAGCAGTGACTCCCAAACCAGTTGGTCTAAGGCACTAGGTGATGAAGCACCCTCGCTAAATATTTTTTCTATTTTTGCAGCCTTAAGTAATCACAAAAACCAGTGTCCATTTTTTTATTCTTTATTCACACTTGTATTATTTTTTTTCATTGTACTAAGGACTTTAGACAAGAGCATTTCAAGGTCTCTTCTACTATTCCAAGTTTCAAGGTGTGTGATTGTGCAAATTGTAGGGTATACATTTTCAAAATCTAGACTTAAGCTAGGAACTATTTTTTCAAACTTATACTTTAATAAGAACATCAATACTCTTCCCTCATTTTGACTTAACCTAAGAAGTGAACCCAAAATTTGCCTATTTCTAAATAAACTACAAGGCATATACTTTCTACCGTTAAACTTTAAGGAATGTTATTTTTAGGGTTTTTAATTCACTAAGTCTAAGATCTAGTTGCTCCTAACCAGTTAACCTATTAGTCAAACTCAAGTCAATTAGCCAAAATTGAATACAATAATTTTTATAATTTTTTATTTTTTTTCAAATTTTTATGGGTTTTCAAATAAATATGCAAGTGCAAAAATATATACAAATGAATGCGAAGGAAGAAGGCGTACCGAGCATGCCCCCAAACTTAAATTTGACAGTGTCCTCACTGTCATGCTACACCAAAATGTCGGCACTTCCCTGTTTATTTATTTATAATTTTTTTATTGTTAAGAAAAACAAAAATATATACAAAAAGGCCCTCTCCCAAACTTCATTTAAACTATGTTAGACATTACTGCCAAACTTTGCATAGACTAAACGTCAACACCAACCAGTTGAAAAATTTATCAGTAAAGAGTATCGGTTGGTGGAAGAATGAGTCGTAGCGATCCAAAAAGAATTGGGGAAGATAGAAGTGGTGGTATGGAAGGTGTGGAGGTGAATAGACAGGAGGTGGTAATGAATCAAAATGAGAATATGAATGATCAGCAATCAGTGGAATATTGGCATTCTCGTAGCTTATTAAAAGAAATGGGGATGGTTCAACTTCTAAAGGAGGAGGTTGACTAACCACAATATCCCCAAGATAATTCTGTGGATCCTTTATTGACTTGGCATCATCCATCATATGCATATGATATTCAATTATGAGAGAACTAATCTCCTCAATGTCCGCCATAGTCCAACCGAAAGCTTGCCGCCTATCTTGTAAGACCATAAAAAGGGCGTTCTCTTGCTCAAGGTCTAGAGAAGCCGATATGATAATGGGAAAGGTCTCATTTTCACCTATGTAAGCATATTTAAGGTGAGACGGTAAGGGCGTGAGTTCGAGTTTCGGAGGTGAAACAATCATAGGCAAAATTGGGAAATCTACCTCGAACTCAAAGGACACCAACACAGGTTCGAAATCACTGCAAACAACCGATTTGGATGGTTCAACTAATTCATCCAAAAATTCAAAAGACTCATATTCGGGCTGTGAGTCGTCGTCATCCGAAAAAGTGAAACATTCATAATCAATATCGGTTGTGTCAACGGTGGTAGGCTCAAGGAGGGACGCACTAGTGGCGTCAAAACTGTTTTCATCAAATAGAAATCTTTCAAGCTCGCAGTCCTCCTGCGTGATTTCGTGAATAGAGCAAACTTCTCGTGTACTAGTTTTAAGCACGGGGGCAGACTTCCTAACTTGTAAATATTGAACTCACTAGACGTCTTCCCGAAGGATAGAGTCATGGAGCCATTGCGACAGTTTATTACAGCATTGGAAGTGGCCAAAAATGGTCGACCGAGGATCACCGGAATTTGGTTTCGTGAGTTAGCAACAGGTTGTGTATCCATAACAATAAAATCAACGGGGAATATGAACTCCCCAACTTTGATCAACACATCCTCTAGCTCACCCCTTGGATGAGTGATTGATCGATCAGCCATTTGGAGAGTACAACGAGTGGGTTTCAACTCTCCAACCCCTAATTGTTCGTACACGGAGTAGGGAAGCAGGTTAACACTAGACCCAAGATTTAAAAGTGCTCGATTAATTTTCTTATCCCCAATTGTGATTGAAATCGTAGGACAGCCGGGGTCCTTTCGTTTTTGGGGTAAGGGTTGAGGGTGGTTAATAGCATTGCTCACTGCACTAGCCACTAGCACTTTCTTGGGTATTTGAGATGACTTTCTCTTCGAGGTGCATAAGCCCTTTAAGATTTTCGCGTATGAAGGGACTTGTTGGATTGCATACAAGAGAGGTATATTTATGCTAACCTGCTTAAATAACTCCACAATCTTCTCCACTTGTGCAGTTGGTTTATTGGGACTCAACCTGTTTGGAAATGGAGCATTTTGAAAATTTGTTGAGTCAAATGTCTGTGGAGTAGAATGTGGAGTAGGAACGGATCCCAGTGTGGGTCCGTTCGAATTAGAAGAAGAAGAGCCTTTTGAAGCATGGAGAATAGGCTCTAGCGGAGGAAATGAAGGTGAAGAAGAAAGATGAGAAGAAGGAGAAGATGACGATGGAGAAGAAGAACCACCGGCGGGGATGTCATCACTAATACCCACATTATTCTGCAACACTCTTCCGGATCTCAACGTGGTCACCGCATTTACATTGTGATTGTGATATGCGTTTTGTGTGTGACTGGGATTTGGCAATGGTTGGGATGGAAGCTTTCCCTTTTCTCTCTCGCTCAACGCAGCAGTTAATTGTGCAATTTGTGCTTCAATAGATTTGATGCTTTGATCGTGTAAAGCATTGTTATACATCAAAGACTGAACATAATTTTCAAATCTTGCTGCGGATTCTGTAGATTGCTTGAGAAATGCATCTAGACTTTTTTCTAGCGAGACAACCTTATCATCATTTGGTTGAACCAAATTGTTCGTTTGATTTGTATAAGGTTGTTGTTGGAAAGGTTGCTGGTTTTGAGTTTGCTGGGGTGCTTGTTGTTGTAGAGGAGGCCTTTGAAAGTTGTTGTTTCCTTGGAATTGTTGATTTTGGTTCCAAGCAAAATTTGGGTGACTCCTCCACCCCGGATTGTATGTCGAAGAGTACGGATCGTTTCGTTGTCGTTGCTGAAATGCAGCATTGACTTGATCCTGTCCTTGAGTAGATGCATTATAAGGACACTCTTCGGTTAGATACGATGGATCCGCACAACAAGCACAAACAGTTCGTGGAGGCATAACAGGGGCAGGAGAAGGCGATGAGATTTTGGTCTCAATGGCTTCTAGCTTTTTCATAAGTGCAGCCATCTCGGCCTTCATAGCAATCAACATATCTACTTGATGTATGCCTGCCCTAGATTGACCAATAGAAGAAGATGATGTGGTCTTGGTACTCTCCCACTGAATTGTTTGCTCACTAAGATTCTTAAGAAACTGCCACGCTTCGTCGCTAGACTTGGAGAGAAAATGACCTTGACATATGGTTTCTAGCAACTGCTTCGTTGCCGAGTTCAATCCCTCGTATAATGTTTGGCAAAGTTGCCAACTTTCGATCCCATGATGAGGGCATTGAACGAGTAGGTCTTTAAATCTCTCGAAGCGCTTCCAAAATGGTTCGGAAGGAAGCTGTGAAAATTGTATAATCTCGTTACGGATTCTAGCAGTTTTGTGATGAGGATAGAACTTTTTCAGAAAAGCTTTCACAAACTCGTCCCAATTTCTAATGGAATGTGATGCGGTGCTGTATAGCCACTTATCGGCTAGGTCACATAAGGTAAAAGGAATGACCCTTAGCCTTATAGCGTCATCACTTAATTGGGTCGTTTTCATCATAGCGCACACATTTTGGAATTTATTGATAAAGATATATGCATCTTCGGATTCCAAACCATGAAATTTTGGCAGCATATTGATGAAATGTGGTTTTATTTCAAAATTGTCCCCATTTGCCGGTGGGGGTGAAAGACAGGTAGGTAAAGAAGTGCGGACGGGGTAGAAGAGATCCTGGAGCGCGACTCGTGCGGGCGCTTCAACAGGCGGTTGATTCAGGTTATTCGCACCTAACGGAGGTGGAATCATTCCTGTCGGTAAGGTATTGTTAGGGTTGGATCCCGACATACCTTCGAAAGAAGAATTTGAAGGTGGAGGTAAGGAAATGGAGGGAATTTCGACTTCGGTGTCGAAAGGTTCGTCGGTCGGTACCAACGAAACACGGACTAATCGGGCGTTAGTATCTCTAGTCCAAAGTGACATACACTAAAAGGGGTAGTGTAGTCAGAAAAAAATAAAAGACAGAATATGGAGGTAAGATAACGTCAATGAGAAGAAGTGGTGTAAGCGAGGTGCAAGATTTCTTTAGCGACAAGTTGCAAGTTTTGAAAAGATTTTTCTCTTTTTTTTATTTATGTGAGAATGTTTGCAAAGAGGTTTTTGAAAAGAGAATCGTGACACAATTGCTATCAACCACACATGCACAATCAGGCCTAGATCTAGGGTCACCTAGGTCTGCTAGACAGCTCCTAACTAGGGCTAGAAATAGGACCTCAAACCGCCTCTTCACCGACAATTGCGGCCAGGTAAGTGCCCGGTAAGTGGGAAGGAACCACAGTAGTGGGCCTAATTAATAACCACTAGCCTAGACACACTTGCCTAGACACCGCAAAATCAGGTTAGGATAAACGGTCGATGCCTATACTGGTCCTTTTCCTATTGAGCTCGATGTCCTAAGGGCTGAGTCTAGTATTTTTTAATTAATTGTGGTCAATGCAAATGCTTTAAGTGTTTTCTGGGGTCCTGGGAAGGGTGATGAAATCCCCACCCAATCTGAGTTTGGTCAATTAGCCCCTTAAAGTCCAATTAAATTATGCAAAACATTAAATTCACTTGCAATCAAAAAATTTTAGCGCGGCGCAAAGAAACTTGCAGAAAATCTATTATTTAGAAGGGGAGAGAAGATTTTTAGCGCAAAGAAATTCTGCAGAAAATTTTCACAAAAGATATATGGGGATTTTCAGAGAGGAGAATGAGGAAACAGACCATAAAATTTCGCGCACTGAAGGACCAAAGTGGTCGCGGTTCCACGGTTTTTGGTATGTCAAGGCCGCGGTTCCGCGGTATTCTGGTAGAATTAGGGTTCTGTAAAAATTGTACGGCTCTGTTGTGAACTTTCCCTTCTGTTCTGATGTGAATTTTTCTATTTTGCTCTCTGTAAATCTCTAGATCCGCGATTCTTTGGTGTTCCTGCAAGATTCAAACGACAAAACCCTTCAAACAGATAAAAGTTGATAAAATGTTTTAGTATTTTTTTCTATTTTCAGATTTTTATGATTTTTAAGATTTATATCAACCCGAAATTACACAAAAGAAATTTTACGCCATCCCCGGCAACGGCGCCATTTGATTAGTGCAAAAATACTTGTTATGTTAACCGTAATCAGAAACGGCGTCGCTTTGCAGCTAGCCGGTGAGTACGGGTCGATCCACAGAGATGTGTAATTTTTTTAATGTGTTTTTACGAGTTGATTCCAAATGTTGTTTGGATTGATTTATTAAATCTAAAAAACCTAGATCTATCGATAAACTAAATTAATCTAAATTAAAGTCTTGCTAGGGTTAGGCTTAGGGGAAGTTGGGAGATTAAAGGCTTCCTCACCGCTTTCAATGCCTTATTTTAGATCTATTAGATGTTATGGTAATTATCAATAAAGTGGATTAGAATATTTTGGGAAGATGTTTCTTCCTCTAGATTCTTGTCCTTCCTTTATCGATACTTACTCTAACCTCCATGAAAAACATGCGCAACCGGGCCTTTACACTACGGTGTCATCGTTACCTCGAGGGGTAGGATGCCGTAGGGCGCGGTGTATGCGCGTATGCATGGAGTTCTAATTCTTAGGTGTGAAAGGGCATGAAAGGGGTGAGAGATCTCATCTCTCAAACCTTTCCCTAAGGCTAACCCTAACAAGCGAGGAGATTACTCGCTCATTAGGGGATTAAAAGACATTCTAAATTAAAAGCGAATTAAAACAAAGAATTAAAAATAACTTACTAATTTTATTGATAGCTCCCTCCAAGCAATAATACAGAACAGATCTGAATTTGTGTATTGAAAAGAGGCATAGGGTTTACAAATTTGTGATTACAATTTATAAGTAAACAGGGAAAACTAGGGTTACAGATTCTCGTGCATGTGATTTTACAGATATGCCCACGAAAAATCCCAACCCTCGCACCGACGCACCGAAGTTTCCACCGACACGGGCACTTAATGGCCGCGGAACCGCGGCAAATGTAGGCCTTGGGCCGCGGTTCCGCGGCCCTTTGGTGAGATCATTGGGTGAAACTTCCTCTGCTGCTTTTTGATGTCTTGTTCTCTTTATTTCTTCGGTACTTTTCTCCATTTGGATTATGGATCTTCTCTAGATTGTTCAGTGAAATTTGTAGTGGTCTTTTAACTGTTTCCTTTGACATTTCGGACCATGTATTGCCTTGTGAATTGTTCTTCGTCTAGGCTTGAGTAGGACCCTTCTACTTGCTGGTCAAAAGTCACTCTTTTGTATCAACTTTCGTCTTTTTCACTGTATTCGCTCCAAGAACCTGTATCCTGTAATATGCAGCAGACATGCGTCAAAAGCACCTGTTTATTTATAAAACGAATAAGAATTGGGGAATACAAACTGCAATATTATGATATGAACACCCCCTCCCCCATAAACTTTGAGAAATCTCAGAAAGAAGAGCCAAGCTCTCGGTAGAAGAAGAACTTTTCTTCAAGGTAAAAAGAACAGAAAGACGAAATCGTCTCATATAAAAAGAAGAGTTCACTTCTTTCTTTCGGATCATAGATCTATAAGACTAAGGTTTTTTATAAAAAGAGATCATGAACATCTCGTTATAAAAAAAGGGGAGAATAATTCAATTCTCTTAGGATCACAGATCCATAAAGGCAAAGCCTTTCACTAAAATAAGAGATTGAAACATCTCCTATAAAAATAAGAACTTTGTTCTTAGAAGCTTGAGACAAAGTCTCTTATAAACGAGAATTTATTTCTCAGATCATAAAACTGATCAAATAGCGCTTTGCGCTCATAAACTAGTGCTTTGCGCTCTTGGACTGGCGCTCAGCGTCAAGCGCACCACGTGCTCCTCACGTGTGTACCACTTAACAGATAGCGCTTTGCGCTCTTGGACTGGCGCTCAGCGTCAAGCGCACCGCGTGCTCCTCACGTGTGAGCCACTGAACAAATAGCGCTTTGCGCTCATAAACTGGCGCAATGCGCCCATTATCTGGCGCTTAGCGCCAAGCACGCCACGTGCTCCTCACGTGTGCGCTACCCAGCAGAAGCGCTCTGCGCTCTTTGACTGGCGCAAAGCACCAAGCGCGCCACATGCTCCTCACGTGTGCGCTAAAAGAACATAATTGTTCTATAAATAAAGCCCAGAGCTATGATGAATGCTCAGCATTCAATAAAAGACAAAAACATTGTCAGAATTCAGATCAATGCTCAGCATTGTCAAATGTTTAACATTTTAACTGAGTAGGCCGAGCCCAAATTGGCTATAAACCCCTTATTCAGATTAATTGAGCCCATATGCTCATAAATCCTTTAACATATCTTAGCCCCAAATTGGACTACAGATCTCTCAACCAACATTGGTTCAAGAGTACATCTCTTCACTCCTCTGATGTTTATCATTGTAATCCTTCAACGTCTTCAGAGAGGTGACGGGTCCCGATAACCAAACATTCCATGGACTGTGGGGTCCTTAAACTCATGGACTACGATGTCCTTAAACTTTATAGACTATGATGTCTTTAAACTATGGACTGTGGGGTCCTTAAACTCATGGACTATGATGTCCTTAACCTCGGACCGTAATGTCCTTAAACTAACAATGGACCGCAATGTCCTTATACTAAACAATAGAGCCCAAATGCTCTTTTGTTGGATTTAAATGATCCCGTTAAGTTGATATTAGTCTAAAAATTAGACTAACGTATTCTTAGCAAACGTTTAAGTTGATCTTAGTCTCAAATGAGATTAACGTATCCTTAAACCCAACCCCAAACCCAAATCTAAGAAGATACGGATTTGGACTAATCCATGCCCTACGGGCGACAGCATAAATTAGTCTCCGTATACAATCCACGGGCAACCAAAAACAAAACAAATACTCACGACACGAAGTGACCATCTGGAGAAGGAGAAAGTCGTTATCGCGATGCGGTAGCGTAATTAACTGCAGGGGCTTGCGCTTGCAGAGAAGAGCGTCCCCACAATCAAAAACCCCTCAACGAGGGGGAATCTGACGAAGTTTGCTATATCGGCCGCATCCGTTTAAACCTTCGATACATGGTGTCATAAAAAAACTTGGCATCTTCAGAGAGGTGGACGGATAGCACCAAATAGCATCTGCCCTCGAAGTTCAGGCCCCGACGTCCCAACATCCCGGTCGCGTCTTTCGGCGGGGAACAGATTCTGGCACACCCGGTGGGACCTTTTCCTCTTTCCACTCCACACTTCGTGTGTCGTGTTCGCGAACGAATCGCGGTTTAATATGGTTGCCATTGGGTTCGAGGTACTAAGATTTGGTTTTTCTCCCGTGCAGAAAAAAGAACATCAATGGCCTCTAACTGCTCCAACTGCAACTGCAACTCTCGTTCCGCCTCATCTGGAGGAGTAACCTACGGGCCCCAAGCGGCCTCCGTTTTCACAATGCCAGTGGAGCAGGTAACTCAGGCCACCACTGGGCTATTCTTCGGGACCATGCTCCCACCCATGAGCTTCAATGCCCCTGTACCATTGCAAGAAGCTCCGAAGAAGTCGGTCCTTGATCGGCTTGCAACTACTGCGGCCCCTCTCAATGGGTCGCCCAAGTCCACTGCCTCAGTTTTCAACAGACCGGGCCGAAGCTCAGATGGGCCCATGAAAAAGCCCGCGATACTTGTAGCGGCCATCCCAAAGCGAATAGCCATTCCTGCTCCTGAAGTCGTCAAGGCGGCTTCTCCTTCTAAAGGGTCGGTCTTCACAAGACTGGCCGTTTCAGCTCCCACTCTATGCGAAGTTATCAAAACTGCTCCCCTTACTCGAAGATCGGCTTTTGACAAGTTGATCATTCCCTCTCAGCGAGCATCTGTCTTTGACAGGCTGGCACCAACAACAGACTCTCATCAGAACATGGGGCATGGAAAAGCTGGTCCAATAGTGGAGGTGATCCCGGCCGCACGACATGCTCGGCGTCGCCACTGGCGCCGAGTGAGGAAAGCTGGGGGCAATTCCCCTTCTGGACTGACTCCGCCAGCTCCAATAGTGGAAGTTGATGCTGCTGTTCCAACCGGGAATAGCTTTGAACTACTTAACAGGGTGCGCAGGAATTCGCTAACTACTGTGCTGAAAAGATCTCCTCCACCAATGGAGAACGCTACAAAGGCGAAGCTGGAGCAGCCCCCTCAGCGGCTGTCCTCTAAAATTTATAAAGTTTGGCGATAGGTCCAGGACTGCATAGTAGATCAAGACTATCCCCGCCGACAGAAAAATATGAAGGTTCGGCAAAAGAAGGACCACCCTGTCAAGCCACAGAAGGTTTCATCTGTTTGGGTGCCCGCTGCAACGGCTCCCTTAACTTCGACCGCCCATAAAAGAAGAAGGCTAGAGAAGACCCCTACGTCTTTGGAAAATAGCAAGGACGCTGAATCTAAACTCCCCAAGTCTGGGGGCATGGTGGTGCATACCGTCTATATGGCATCCGGAAAAAAGGACAGCCGTATCTCCACAGGTCATCGACCGCTTACACGATCAGTGACTAAAGCTCAGGAGCAACAACAACAAAAGCTCCAATAGATGCTAACAGCCATGGCCGCACTCAAGGGACCAAAAGCAAGTCCAGATACATCTTCGGAGCAGCGTCATGAGCAAGAAACGGATGCCGAATTCCTTCGGAGAATGCTTGAAAGAAGGACAAAGAGGCAGCGTCACAAGCGGCCAATATAAAACAAATGACCCTTTTATTCCAAGATATGGTGGGCCTGATGATCCAGACGGACTCTCCAGCCGAAGATCCTCCAGTGATAATTGAAGATGATAGGGGAGAGACATCAAATCCCCTGCCGGGTCTGTCAGCAGCCAAGGAGGAAACCATCTCCAAAGCCATGTTCGATGATTATATAGCTCAACAAATACGAGCTCATCAAGCGAATGAAGCAACCGGCCAAGTCGTTAGAACTGGGCGACCATATCCAGGATGGTACGATCAGATAAAGTACCCACCAGAATACACGATTCCTAAATTCCATGTGTACAAGGGGACAGGAAATCCCCATCAACATGTCGCTCGGTTCAGGACTCTCTGCGGCAACACGGGAGGGGATGATAAGCTGTTGCTTCGCCAATTCGTCGGCAGCTTGGCGGAGACGGCGTTCGAATGGTATTCAGAGCTTCCCAACGATTCCGTCAAAACTTTTACGGAGATGGAGTTGTTGTTCACCCAGCGTTTCGCAAGTGCTAGCGAACGCACCCCAATCACAGCATTGATCAATGCCAGGGTGAAGCCTGGAGAAACATGGGTTTAGTATGCAATACGGTGGCGGAATCTATGGTCAAAATGTGAACAGCACATAGAGGAAGCTCCTGCAGTAGGCATGTTCATGGGTACCCTTGATCCGCAGGCGGCCATATCACAGTTCATGATGTTCTTCAAGCCGACCACCTTCCAGGCCTTGATTGACAAGCTGGCCCAAATGGACCAGACGGGCCATAGGCCTTCCTCTTCAAATACGGAGCCTCGGAATGAAAAGGGCAAAGGGAAAGCGACCTTCGTCGCCAACGCTCAACAACAACCGAGTAGCCCGAGACCGGTTGTTCACCAAAGCAATAAGCGGCAATCCCTCGATGAGAAGTTGATACGTCCTTACTCGTTTTCCCGGGATAAAACAAGGAGACTGTTCGAACTAGCAGTGCGCAACAGACTCATCACTCTACCAGAGCCGAGACACCCACTACAACCGAACGATGTCAACAATCCCAATTACTGCCCCTACCATCGAGTAATGGGTCATCCAATCGAAGATTGCTACGTCTTCAAAAACTGGGTTGAAGACCAGTGTCAGCAAGGCAAATTCACGTTGTCTGAAAACTGGAAGGTGGACCCGCCACAACCACATGCTCCAAAAAAGATGGACATGCCGGGGGCATCGTGCTCATTCGTAGGGAAAGCCCCATGGACCGAAAAGTCCGTAAACTAGAAATTTGCCTCAAATATGGTAACGACGGACCAAAACGTCCCTAAACTAATGATGGACCGCAATGTCCTAAAACTTGCAAATGACCGAAACGTCGTTAAACTACTACCAACCCGCGGCATCCTCAGGCTGACGTAAAAAAAACGGTACGTCCATAAGCGAGATGGGCACGGATGAAAAACCGAAAGGGCACCGTGAGTAAAAACAGCAGGACTACCGGCGAGTTTGTGAAAACCCGAAAGGGCGCAATCTCGTTAAAAGACACTTGCAAGGTCCTCTCGACCCTGTAAGGGGAAAATACCTGCGTGGGGTCCTTACGGCTCACAAGGGAGCAACACACTTAGGGATCCCTACGATTCCTAAGGAGAAATTACACTTACGAGATCCTCACGACTTGTAAGGAGAATTCCCCTTTGAGATCCTCACGGCTCATAGGATTCAAAAGCCTTAAGTTATAGGGATCCGAACCTGTTCTTAAGTCATCACACTCCCCAGATTGCCCTACAAGCATTTCAACATTGACCCTTGTATACAATCCACGGGCACGAATAAACATTTACCTAACAGAGTCCCATCAGCGACTAGGGATATGCTCACACGATGAACAACCCTTGTAAGTCCTCTCGACTTGTAAAGAGAAAACATTCTTGTAAGATCCTTACGACTTATAAGAGAACATACACTTAAGAATCCCTATGATTCTTAAGGAGAAAACGCACTTACGAGATCCTCATGACTCGTAGGGAGAAATACTTTCATGAGACCCTTACGGCTCATGAAGTTAAAAGCCTTGGTCGATAGGATCCTAACCCTGTTCGCTAAGCCACCTTTGTTCGACATCGACAGAGGCAAATGATGATTCACTCCTGGAAATATCCCAGTTGTAGCGATGCTGATGCCTAAATCGGTATCAAATCCCAAACTCGCAGCGAAAAGCCAGCAATCCAAAAATGCATATGAAATAGCCGAAATGATAGGGCAACTTGCAACAAAATCAGCAAGTGAAAATATATGCATACAAAATAGCCGAAATGGTTGGCCAACTAGCAATAAAAAGCAGCGAGTAAAAAACAAAAAATAGACGAAATGATTAGGCAATCGCGACTTTCGCGATACAAAAAGCTGAAATGATAGAGCATCGTGGAAAGAAAACAAAAAAATATATGAAATGAAACTTTTTCCCTACAGGTGAGTCCATACTAACCCCTGTATACAATCCATGGGCATAAACAAAAAGGGGACCACATTTCCCCACCACACCTTGTCAAAGGGAAAGTCAGATCTTGACGGCAACATCTGCATCCCAGAAGAACAACAACGGCGTTCCTCCTTATTCCAGCAGGATTTGGATGTGACGTCAACAAAGCAGAGCCACGGCAAAGTCCCTAGTTCTAAGACTCTACGGTCCACAGACAACCTAGAGTCAACCAATGACTACCCCGCCGAATCAACGCTCCGTCTCGGAAACAAGTTAACCAACTCCGAGGAAATCAGTGGCCTTGGCAAAATCCTCGATTCAGGGAAATCAGCGTCCTTGACGAGAGCATCTCGATTCGCGTCGACCTGCAGGAAAATCAGTGTCTTTGCAGGAATACTTCGATTCGTCTCAACTCCGAGAAAATCAGTGTCCTTGGCAAAAACCTCGATTCAGGGAAATCAGCGTCCTTGACGAGAGCATCTCGATTCACGTCGACCCGCAGGGAAATCAGTGTCTTTGCAGGAATACCTCGATTTGTCTCAACTCCGAGGAAATCAGTGTCCTTGGCAAAAACCTCGATTCAGGGAAATCAACGTTCTTGACGAGAGCATCTCGATTCGCATCGACCCGCAGAGAAATCAGCGTCTTTGCAGGAATACCTCGATTCGTCTCAACTCCGAGGAAATCAGCGTCCTTGGAAAATACCTCGTTTCAGGGAAATCAGCATCCTTAACGAGAGCATCTCGATTCGCATCGACCCGCAGAGAAATCAGCATCTTTGCAGGAATACCTTGATTCGTCTCAACTCCGAGGAAATCAGTGTCCTTGGCAAAAACCTCGATTCAGGGAAATCAGCGTCCTTGACGATAGCATCTCGATTCGCGTCGACCCGCAGGGAAATCAGTGTCTTTGCAGGAATATCTCGATTCGTCTCAACTCCGAGGAAATCAGTGTCCTTGGCAAAATCCTCGATTCAGGGAAATCAGCGTCCTTGACGAGAGTATCTCGATTCGCGTCGACCTGCAGGGAAATCAGTGTCTTTGCAGGAATACTTCAATTCGTCTCAACTCCGAGGAAATCAGTGTCCTTGGCAAAAACCTCGATTCAGGGAAATCAGCGTCCTTGACGAGAGCATCTCGATTCGCGTCGACCCGTAGGGAAATCAGTGTCTTTGCAGGAATACCTCGATTCGTCTCAACTCCGAGGAAATCAGTGTCCTTGGCAAAATCCTCGATTCAGGGAAATCAACGTCCTTGATGAGAGCTTCTCAATTCGCGTCGACCAGCAAAGAAATCAGTGTCTTTGCAGGAATACCTCGATTCGTCTCAACTCCGAGGAAATCAGTGTCCTTGGCAAAAACCTCGATTCAGGGAAATCAGCGTCCTTGACGAGGGCATTTCGATTCACGTCGACCCGCAGAGAAATCAGTGTCTCTGCAGAAATATATGACGTCATCAACCTTGGAGCCATAGCAAAGTCCCTGTTCTAAATCTCGACGGTTCACAGCCAGCCTAGAGATCACTAACAGCGTTCCTCCTCATACCAGCAGGATTCAGGCGCGACAATCAACCTTGGAGCCACGGCAAAGTCCCTGTTCCAAATCTCGACGGTTCACAGACAACCGAGAGAGCAAATCCTGGTCCCGTAGAACACGGCTAAAGTCAATCCTGACCCCGTGAGAAACGCCCAGAGCAACCTCTGACTCCGTGAAATACGGATAAAGTCAACCCCCGACTCCGTGAAATGCAGATAAAATCAACCCCTGGCCCCGTAGAACGCGGTTAAAGTCAATCCTGACTCCGTGGGAAACAGCCAGAGTAAACCCCGAACTCCCCGTCAAAGCAATGCTTTGACTCGGGAGCAGGTCAACTCATCAATCACTTGCAAGTCCTCTCGACTTGTAAGGAAGAAAATTCTCTTGTGAGATCCTTACGACTCACAAAAGAAAATGCACTTAGGAATCCTCACGATTCCTAAGGAGAAACCACACCTGCGAGATCCTCTCAACTCGTAGGGAGAATAGTTTTTATGAGACCCTCACGGCTCAAAGTTGAAAAGTCTTAGGTGGAAGATCCTAACCCTGTCTCCCAAGCCATCATTGCCTCGCAGAGAGGTCAAGATAGATTTTCTACAGGCCACACTCTCATAAGTCAAATATCGACAAGAAAGGAAACAACCACTTACAAGTCCTCTCGAGTTGTAAGGAAGAAAATTCTCTTGTGAGATCCTTACGACTCTCAAGAGAAAAACACACTTAGGGATCCTCACGATTCCTAAGAAGAAAATACACCTACGAGATCCTCTCGATTCGTAAGGAGAAAAATCTTTATGAGACCCTCACGGCTCATAAAGTTGAAAATTCTTAGGTAGCAAACCTGAAACCTATTTCCTAAGCCACCGCTACCCTGCAAAGAATCTAAGATGGACAGCTACCTATTATCTACAGACCACATTTGCCAAAATTACATGCCAGAGGAATGGAGGTGTTACTCAAGAGTGTGTAAACTACTCTGCGTCAAATCAAAATGAAAAGGCGTAACCCACGGATGTCAACCACATACTATGAATGACAGTAAGAAGAACATTTGATTCACATCCAGTTAAGCGTTCGAAGCGTACTCATTTATGTATGTGCGAAAAGGTTTAGTGCATGAAATAAACACGCAGAGACAAAATTTGCCATTCATACTTCAGAAAATTCTTACATTGATGAAAAAAGTAAACAAAAGCATCATTAAAATGTTTACAATGGCAAGACATCAAATCCAGGATATGGATTAAGAAATTCAAAAGTAAGACCATCTAAAATGTTTCTGGCATCCCTGACCATTCTCGTATGCTTCCTCTCACGCTCGCAAGCGTCAGGATCTTCACTGATGTCCTCCGTCCTTCGATAGGCAGCGATTATTGTCGCATGTTAGAAAGTTTGATACAGAATATCAACAAGATTGTCTCGCCTTTTCTTTGAGATTAGGCCCATCAGATACACTGAGTGTACCTTATCTTCGGCATCATCCAATGCCTTAAGCGGCATGCCTACATAGAACAAAGTAAGTGTTTCCCAGATCGCTCTCACAATGAGCTTCAAAAGAGCGGAACGGCGAGGAAGCAGTCGGCCATTTTATTCATCAAAGCGACGCATGATTTCGGCGCACTGAGCGTTGGTGAACTCCTGATTTTGGCAGAGGCCTAGTGCACGAATGTCTCCGTAAGAAATAATCTCGTCGAGATCATACAGATGAGTGGCCATAACGTCTGAAAAGGGAAATCAGTGAGAGTTTAGTGGGCAGACTGATTATGAAAAAGCTTACAGACATGGAGATTTAAACAACTCTTGATATTCTCACGGAGAAAATAAGTACTGATTAAAACACCCAACGAATTTAATTTTGTGCAATTAAGGAGAGAATCCTAAAAGATTCTCATTCAATGAAAACCCTTGGGCCAAGGAGTAAATCTCCCCTTGAGAGCAGCGCTCTGTGACAGAGTGATATCTGTCAACTCTAATGATGATAGGAATAAAAATTCCTCAAGAGCCCTGCTCTGTAAGAATGATGGAATAACCCATCAGAAAACTTGAAGTATAGTTTTAATGAATTAAAATTCCATGATCTTCAAAATCCATGAACAAACTCTTAAGAGTTCTTTATGAAAGATTAACAAATCTATATGATTTGAAAAGAAGACCAAAGCTCCATTAATGGGTTAAGAAACCCTAAGAAAGATCTCTTTAGATCTATGATTCTAAGAGAGCAAAGCTCTGAAAAACGGTTTTTCTTTAGATCAAAGATCTATGAAGAGCAAAGCTCTGTTAATGGGTGAAACCCTAGATTCTTAAATAATCCTTTAAAAGAATTAATCTTTACCTAAATTTTGACAAAGTTCTGTCCTTAAGAAAATTCTTAAGATAAAGAGCTATGCTCTGAAGGAGAATAAAAATTCTCAGAAAACAAGAAAGAAGATGAACAGAAATCATCTCAAGGGCCAAGGTTCCTACTTATAGGCACTGAGATGTCGTTTCAACTTCTGAGTTGATCCAAGGGCGCAGATGTTGCCACCGCTGCACTCACATGTGGGCCACGTGAGCGCAACGGTGGGGGGGCATTTATTTCCCCCAATCAGAGCAAAGCTCTGTTCAAATTTCAAATTTTGAAATAAAGCAACGCTTCATAGCAGCGCCAAGTGCGCTGCGCCCTAAGCAGCGCACCACGTGCAAACCATGTGTGCGCTAGCACTAAGAGCGCTGCACTATAAGCAGCGCACCACGTGCAAAGCACGTTTGCGCTAGCGCTAAGAGCGCTGCACTCTAAGCAGCGCACCACATGCAAAGCACGTATGCGCTAGCGCTAAGAGCGTTGCGCCACGTGCAAAGAACGGGTGCGCTAGCCCTAAGTGCGTTGCACTCTAAGCAGCGCACCACGTGCAAAGCACGGGTGCGCTAGCGCTGGAACTAAAAGCTCCCCACCGTCAGATCAAAGATCCAATAAAGATGATAAATCATCAATTAACCAGAATAAAATTCTGTTAAGGAGAAATTCCTCAAAATCTTTCCAAACAAAAAGATTGTGCTCTGTAAATCAGAGCACCGTTGGATCAATGATCCAAAGGTGATTAAAAATCACCAAGATTACAGAATAAATTCTGTATGGAGAAAGATTTCCCAATCTTGTTAAAAATAAGAAGATTGCCTTTTGTAAAATAGAAGCCTTTGGATCAAAGATCCAACGATGGGTAAATCCCCAAATCAATTAGAGACAAGATCCCTTTAACCGATTAAATAAATCAGCCTTCACTATAAAAAGGCCCCAAGACTTCAAGTCTCACATACACAGAGAAGAGAAAAAAAGGGAGATAGAAAAAAAATAGAGGAACCCCCCCATAAACTTTGAGAAATCTCAGAAAGAAAAGCCAAGCTCTCGGTTGAAGAAGAACTTTTCTTCAAGGTAAAAAGAACAGAAAGACGAAATCGTCTCATATAAAAAAAAGAGTTCACTTCTTTCTTTCAGATCATAGATCTATAAGACTAAGGTCTTTTATAAAAACAGATCATGAACATCTCATTATAAAAAAGGGGGGAGAAAAATTCAATTCTCTTAGGATCACAGATCCATAAAGGCAAAGCCTTTCACTAAAATAAGAGATTGAAACACCTCCTATAAAAATAAGAACTTTGTTCTTAGAAGCTTCAGACAAAGTCTCTTATAAACGAGAATTTATTTCTCAGATCATAAAACTGATCAAATAGCGCTTTGCGCTCATAAACTAGCGCTTTGCGCTCTTGGACTGGCGCTCAGCGCCAAGCGCACCACGTGCTCCTCACGTGTGCGCCACTTAACAGATAGCGCTTTGAGCTCTTGGACTGGCGCTCAGCACCAAGCGCACCGCGTGCTCCTCACGTGTGCGCCAATGAACAAATAGTGCCTCACGCAATGCGCCCATTATCTGGCGCAATGCGCCCATAAACTGGCGCAATGAGCCCATTATCTGGCGCTTAGCGCCAAGCGCGCCACGTGCTCCTCACGTGTGCGCTACCCAGCAGAAGCGCTCTGCGCTCTTTGACTGGCACAAAGCGCCAAGCGCGCCACGTGCTCCTCACGTGTGCGCTAAAAGAACATAAATTGTTCTATAAATAAAGCTCAGAGCTATGATGAATGCTCAGCATTCAATAAAAGACAAAAATATTATCAGAATTCAAATCAATGCTCAGAATTGTCAAATGTTTAACATTTTAACTGAGTGGGCCGACCTCAAATTGGCTATAAACCCCTCATTCAGATTAATTGAGCCCATATGCTCATAAATTCTTTAACAGATTTTAGCCCCAAATTGGACTACAGATCTCTCAACCAACATTGGTTCAAGGGTACATCTCTTCACTCCTCTGATGTTTGTCGTTGTAATCCTTCAACGTCTTCAGAGAGGTGACGGGTCCCGATAACCAAACATTCCATGGACTGTGGGGTCCTTAAACTCATGGACTACGATGTCCTTAAACTTTATAGACTATGATGTCTTTAAACTATGGATTGTGGGGTCCTTAAACTCATGGACTATGATGTCCTTAACCTCGGACCGTAATGTCCTTAAACTAACAATGGACCGCAATGTCCTTAAACTAAACAATAGCGCCCAAATGCTCTTTTGTTGGATCTAAATGATCCCGTTAAGTTGATCTTAGTCTAAAAATTAGACTAACGTATCCTTAGCAAACGTTTAAGTTGATCTTAGTCTCAAATGAGATTAACGTATCCTTAAACCCAACCCCAAACCCAAATCTAAGAAGATACGGATTTGGACTAATCCACGCCCTACGGGCGACAACATAAATTAGTCTCCGTATACAATCCACGGGCAACCAAAAACAAAACAAATACCCACGACACGAAGTGACCATCTGGAGAAGGAGAAAGTTGTTACCGCGATGCGGTAGCGTAATTAACTGCGGGGGTTTGCGCCTGCAGAGAAGAGCGTCCCCACAATCAAAAACCCCTCAACGAGGGGGAATCTGACGAAGTTTGCTACATCGGCCGTATCCGTTTAAATCTTCGATACATGGTGTCATAAATCAACTTGGCATCTTCGGAGAGGTGGACGGATAGCACCAAATAGCATCTGCCCTCGAAGTTAAGGCCCCGACGTCCCAACATCCCGATCGCGTCTTTCGGCGGGGAACATACACCAAAGACGGTGAAAAATATAAGAAGTTTCTTGGGCTTAGCAGGATACTACCGACGATTCATCGAAGGATTCTCAAAAATCGCCGCACCCCTGACCAAGCTCATATGTAAAGACGAAGCATTCGTGTAGTCAGGATCATATGAAAAGGCTTTTGTAGAACTCAACTTGAGATTAACCTCCGCACCTATTCTTATAATACCGGATCAATCTGGTGGATTCGATGTGCATTGCGATGTGTCCTGTAAAGAATTAGGATGTGTTCTATACCGGCATGGAAAAGTTGTGGCTTTTGCATCAAGGCAGTTAAAAGTTCATGAACGCAACTATCCAACACATAATCTGGAACTAGCAGCAGTGGTCTTCGCACTCAAGATTTGGCGCCACTATCTTTTGGGAGAGCGAGTGGATATATACACTGACCACAAAAGTCTGAAGTATGTATTTACTCAGAAGGAACTCAATATGCGGCAGAGAAGATGGTTAGAACTCATGGCGGATTTCGACATCAACCTACAGTATCATCCTGGGAAGGTGAACGCGGTTCCTGATGCATTTAGTCGCCAACCATTAGCAATGAACTTCACCGCTCAGTGGAAGCTACAGCAAGAACTGCATGGATTGGGGATTGAAGTAGTCGTGCCAGGTAACGCTTCATATTTGATAAACTTACAAGTCCAGTTCACCCCTGTAAATCAGATCAAGGCGGCTCAAGCAAATGATGTCAAGCTATAAAAGATCTGAGAATAAGTAGAAAATGGACTACGAACTGACTTCATCGTCCACGAAGATGGATCCTTATGATATGGAAGCCGTTTATTTGTGCCAATCGGACTTATTCGAGAAGAGTTGATGAAAGAAGCTCACAGCTTTCCGTATTCGGTACACTCTGGTGGTACAAAGATGTACGAGGATCTATGGAAACATTACTGGTAGCATAGAATGAAGCACGACATAGCAAGGAGCGTAGCCAAGTGTTTGGTGTGTCTGCAAGTGATGGCT
This sequence comes from Agapanthus africanus, assembly GCA_030015575.1. NCBI lineage: Eukaryota > Viridiplantae > Streptophyta > Magnoliopsida > Asparagales > Amaryllidaceae > Agapanthus > Agapanthus africanus. Next base: position 458,376,914 of record CM057349.1, read on the forward strand.
GAACATCAGAGAACTACTGGTCTAGTTCAGCCGTTACCAATCCCAGATTGGAAATGGCAACACATTACCATGGACTTCATGGTTGCTCTCCCTCACAGCAACAAGGGTAATGATGCAATTTGGGTTATTGTGGATCGACTCACAAAGTCGGCTCACTTTATTCCATTTCGAGTTGGTTAGTCAACCGAGACGTTAGCAAGGAAGTACATAGAGGTGAGTATAAATCTAAAGTCAGATTTAAACCTTCAATATGTACTATACTTGTTTTGATACCTATAAACTCATGCAGGACATCATGAGATTACATAGAGTACCTGTTTGCATCGTCTCCGATCGTGATACGAAATTCCGATCACAGTTTTGGCATAGTCTGCAAGCTAGCCTGGGAACGAGTCTGAATTTCAGCACGGTGTATCATCTATAAATGGACGAACGGTCCGAGTGAACAATTCAGATTCTGGAAGATATGCTGAGAGCCTGTATGTTAGACTTTGGAGGTTCATGGGAAGATCACTTACACATTGTAGAGTTCTCCTATAACAATAACTATCAAGCAAGCATTGGGATGGCACCATTCGCAGCACTCGACGGACAGAAATTTCATTCCCCATTGAGTTGGGACGACATTGGAGATCGTGAACTCCTTGGACCAGAGATGATCGTGGCAACTGTAGATGTGGTTCACACGATCAGGGAAAGGATGTGCATGGCCCAAGACCGACAAAAGCATTGGGAAGATGCAAAGCGTCGACACTTGGAGTTTCAACCCGGAGAACATGTATTCCTGAAGATCTCTCTAAATAGAGGAGTGATATGTTTTGGCAAGATGGGTAAATTAAGTCCAAGATACATAGGACCGATTGACATACTCGAACGAGTTGGAGAAGTGGCATACCGTTTAGCACTACCACCCTCATTGGAAGGAGTTCACAACGTGTTCCACATATCCCAGCTATGACAATATGTGAGCGACCCCAGCTACATACATGATCACTCAGAGCTCATGGTACAGACTGATTTAACCTGCGAGCAACAACAAGCTAAGATCCTGGACCGAAAAGTGAAGAAATTGCGAAATAAGGAAGTGAACGTGGTACGGGTAATGTGGAGAAAAGACTCGCCAGGAGAATCGACATGGGAGAGAGAAGACGATATGCATGCACGATACCCTCAGCTATTCGAAGGTTATTCCTTTATATAAATTTCGAGGACGAAATTTTTATAAGGAGGGTAGAATGTAACAACTCTGAAATTCCTGTACATAAATTTTTTGTTATTGTACAGAAAAGGGTATTACAGCCTGTGCAAGAATTAAAATTTATTTTTGTTAAATAAAAGCAAGAAGCAACTTGTGGCTCACTGGTAAAGCCTCTGCACTGCTGTGATATAGCTTGTATATTCGATTCCCATCAGACCCAATTATTTTTAGGATTTTTTAAAAAAATTTCAGAAGCCCAAGAGTTGCACGTGCAAATATACGGTGAAACGAAAATTTTCAGAAAAATCAAACATGCGCAAATAGGAGTAAACCCTGACTAAACTACGTGGCACGAATCTCGAGATAAGGCCTCAAAATCCGACAGCCCGTTTTGTCCCTAGGGCCGGCGCCGACAGTCCCAATAACTCCAATCTCTTCCGTGCTTTGCACACTTGACTCTTCAACTCCCCACAACTCCCCTGCACTGTTTGATTTTCCTACAATCAAACAGAGACCCTTCAATTCACCATTTAACACCATTTAAATTCTTTTAATCCATATTTTTAATTCTGAAATCTTAATTCTTCACTATAAATACCACCCCATGCCCTAGCTCTCCCCCATTCTAAAATTTCTATCAAAAATTTTCTCAAACTCTCTAAGTACCAAGTGGAGTTAAGCACCCAAGTGGAGTCGCAAGCCAAACTTGACGACCGGACCATCTCCGACGAAACCACGACTCCTGAAGGCTTCTTCTCTCTCTTGTTAACCATCTAAACCTGTAAGTCCCTCTTCCCTCTTCTCATTTCATCTCAAAACCATCTTCTAAAAATATATCGGAAAAGTGGAGTTAACTCCGATACGTGTAGTTTTTAACCTTTGTAGTCCCATTCCTAAAGAAAAATAGGCCAAAATAACTTTCTCACACAACTTGTAACTTGGTTTACAATCATTTAGTTTTGAGTTTAGTCAAAACTTTCATGTGAAACTATCATAAAACGAACTTTTCATTAAAATACCATGAACTTTAGTATAACCTCTTTTCAATAATTGTTAAAAAGATACCTTTAGGAAAACTTCACGGGGTAACGACCTACCCCCACACACACACTATGGTTTCATAGCACAGTACTCTAAACATGTTGCTAATTTAAAGAATGACTTTTACATTAAAATACCACACCTTTACAAAACGGGTTTCTTTTAATCGGTATTTTGAAATTCTTGGCAATTACGCCTCTACAACTCTCGTTAGGGGACCCGCTAACGGATTGTGTGGATTATTGCACATCTTTGGAATAGTAGAGCGAGATGCAGAACTCCTCTCGGAGTATTCGGTCTCGAAAGGAAATAAAAATAGGTTTTTTTTAAGAAATGCGACTTTTCTAAACAAAACTAATTTTTGAAAAATTTTATAAAAATTATGAATCCGTATTTTCAATAAAAACATATTATGAAACTATATTCTTTAAAATGAAAAGTTAGAATTCTTAATAAAATACCACCAAGTTTCCAAAAGTAATAGTTTTCACAAAAGTACCATAAACTTTCAAAAAGTTAGGTTTTATCACCAAAATACCATAACAATTAAAATACAAGTTCATGAAAACCTTAAATATTATAAATCACCCTCGAAGTTTATTTTTAAACTATATTAAAGTATTTTTCATAAAACCCTCTCGAGATATGCAAACAATATTTTAAGGGCTCTAGAATTAATATAGGCTTAAGCGGTATCATTTCTCTTAAGCCTCGTGGAGCCGGAGAAAGTGAGTCCTTGCCTATTCATGTTAGGCAACTTAACGGAATTATCAGTGACAATTGTCTTAGAAATAGACACAAATCCTACAGTCCATGTGCAGCAGTTGCCGATTTATCCTGAACATAAGATTTTTTTAACAGTTTAAATCAATTCCTATGAAAAAGACATGTGCTCGAATCCAAACTTGAATCTAAAGTTGAACTCGGACTTGAATACAAACTCGAACTCTAACCTAACTCGAATCTATATTCGAATATGAACTCGAACCCAAACTACTCGAACCAACCTGACTCGAGCCAAGATTGCAATTGTCATGACTCGCATATTACTCGACTCACTCAACTACATTCTACACCTTTTGCAATCTATGGTTTCGATCAAGACATGTTAATCAATCAATCAAATCAATTAAGTATACTATACAGTTATAATATATATTATACTTGGGGAGTTTGGGATAGTTTCTTGTGTGAATCCAATGGAGCTTCAAGAGTCCCGTATTAATCTCCTTTTTTTTATTTTACTCGAATATCAGTCGGTTTGACTCATCCACAGCCTAGAGCCTCGATGCTAACACATGAAATGGGCCCGTGTTTCCTTGCTCCTAGGGCCCCATTCTTGAGCCCGTGAATACTTCTACGATTGCGTTGACATTCACACTTGGAACTTAACGTTAACATAGTGACCATATAGAGACCTATAAAATATATTCACCCATGATTGTAACACCCTAGCACTGTTATACTATATATTTGGGGCATTTCAAATCTTACGGTAAAATTCTTTATTATTGTTGCTTTTGGGTTCCGAATGGTGCAATTGATAGTTGTGGTTATTATCCGACCCGACCCGCATGTTTGAAAACCCAACATGGTTCGAGATTACATCAAATATTTGCTAGTACAGAGTATCCATGCAAATCTAGATTTTATATACATATATAATATATTTTAAAATCTAAATATCTTTTTAAAATACAATATAAAACCAAAAAATATATTTCCTTATCTAGCCTTGCATGTCACAGTACCCCATATTATGTGGTTGCGCCCATATATCATGTTCATATCCTAAGTGTTATACAGACTAGTATTTTAATCACTGTTTACCGCCGGAAACAGAGACGAACCGAGATAGATCATCTTGCCTGAATCCTGAGGGTAGATACTATTTGTATTTATCCGTCCATCTCTCCGAAGATGCCAAGTTGATTTATGGCACCGTATATCGGAGGTTTGGACAGATGCGGCCGTTGTAGCGTGACTTCATCAGATTCCCCTTAATTTTGCGAGGGTTTTTAATTGTGGTGACGCTCTTCCATGCAGGTGCAAGCCCCTGCAGTTAATTACGTTACCGCATCGCGATAACCACTTTCTTTTGCTCCTGAAGTTCACTTCATGTCGTGTGTTTTATTTTGGTTTTGGTTGCCCGTGGATTGTATACGGAGACTAATTTATGTCGTCGTCCGTAGGGCGTGGATTAGTCCAAATCCATATATTTTTAGATTTGGGTTTAGGTTGATTTAAGGATCGTTAATCTGGTTTGCGATTAAGAATGACTTAAAACGTATGAGCGTTCGAGCTCAATTATTTTAGTTTAAGGACATCGCGGTCCATTATCGCCTGTTTGAGACGTATTGTTAGTTTAAGAACGTTTCGGTCCATTATCGCCGCATTTGGAGGCTAATATTAGTTTAGGAACATTTCGGTCCATTATTCATCTTGCGCGCACATGTATTTTGTTTACCCCAATCAGAGCAAAGCTCTGTTCAAATTCCGAGGCGGGAGATGAAGCAACGCTTCATCTTCCCCCAATCAGAGCAAAGCTTTGCTTTGAAAATTTAAACTTTAATAAATGAAGCAACGCTTCAGATTCTTTGCGCTGCGCACAACGCGCCACGTGTCAGGCGCTGATTCATCAGCGCAGCGCCCAAGAAGGCACGCCCAATCAGAGCAAAGCTCTATTTAAACTAAAATTAAAGGAAGCAACGTTTCAGTTGCGCAAGCACTGCGCTGCGCGACACGTGTCAACACAGTTGCGCTAGCGCAGTTGCGGTGCGCTGTGCGACACATGTCAGCGCAGTTGCGCTGCGCTGAGCGCTGCGTGACACGTGTCACGCGCTGGGGCATTTGCGCCAAACAGAATTAAAATTCTAAAGAAATCTTTTCTGTTCTTGTTAAAACAAGAAAATTTTCTTCTGTAAAACAGAAGCCCTTGGATCAAAGATCCAACGGTGGGGAAAATTCCCCAAATCACTCAGAGAAAGATCTCTTTAAAAAATTTAACTAATTTATGGGCACTATAAAAAGGACCCTAGACCTCAAATCAAAGGCATCAACATTTTGGTGAGAAATCAAAATTTTCAAATAGAGAGAACTCTGAAGAAATCTCAAGAGAAAAAAGGTTAAAACCTTTAAAAGAGAAGAATTTCTTCTAATAGATCATTGATCTAAGAACAAGATCAATGATCTTCAAAAAAAAAACAGTGCTTTGCACTTTTTATGAACCTTAGGTTCTCTGAGATAAGAAAAACAAGAGAAACTTGTTTTCTTTGATCTAAATTAGATCAAGAAAGAAAACAGTGCTTTGCACTTCTGTTATGAACCTTTTGGCTCTTGAATCTAAAAGATTCCTAAATTTATAGTGCCTTGCACTTGCAAACTGCGCTGTTGCGCTCTTGGGAGAGCGCCACGTGTCAGCATCTGAACTACTTGCGCTATGCGCTTTAAGATAGAGCTTTGCTCTCTGTAATTGGCACAACTCACCAGAGTGCGCCATGTGTCAGCAGCGCACGCGCTGCGCTAGCGCTTGCATGACACGTGTCGTCACCACAAGAGCTTGCGCTCTTTGATTGTCGCAAAGCGCCTAAGAATGCAATGCATTTCTTTTGCTAAAGGGCCAGGCCCAAGTCAAAAAGACCTAGCAGGCCAAAATAAATTGCAAAGCAATAAAAAGGGGAGAGCCCAAATAAAATTGATGCTCTGCATCATTTATAAATGGGCAGAGCCCAAAACAAATTGATGCTCTGCATTCTTTATGGGTAGAGCCCAAATAAAAATAAAAATAAATGCAATGCAAAAGCAAATAAAATGTTGAACATTTTCAACTGGACTTAGCCCAATTTTGGCCGTAAGTCCTCAAATTAAATTGACTGAGCAAGATTGCTCTCTTAAATCAATTTAACTCCGGTTCGAGGGTACATCTCCGAACTCCTCTGACACCTATCGTTGTAATCCTTCAACGACGTCAGAGAGGTGACGGGTCCCGACGACCACATATGAATATGGACTGCGGGGTCCTTAAACTCGTGGACCGAAACGTCCTTACACTAATATCGGACCGAAACGTCCTTAAACTAATATCGAACCGAAACGTCCTTAAACTAATGATGGACCACTACGTCCTTAAACTGGCAATGGACCGAAACGTCCTTAAACTAATAATGGACCACCACGTCCCTAAACTGGAACATGGACCATCACGTCCCTAAACTGGAACATTAGGGCCTTCAAATGCTCTTTTGCCGGATCTAAACGGTCCCATTTAAGTTAATCTTAGCTCCAAACACGGCTAACGTATCCTTAAACATTCAAATGGACTATAAAACTCCAAATCGACTTTGGTTCAAGGGTACATCTTCGAACTCCTCTGACACCTATCGTTGTAATCCTTCAACGACGTCAAAGAGATGACGAGTCCCGACGGCCATATATTAAATGGACCACTACGTCCTTAAACTGGAAATGGATCTAGACGATCCCGTTAAGTTGATCTTAGTCTCAAATCAGACTAACGTATCCTTAACGAACGTTTAAGTTGATCTTAGTCTCAAATGCGGCTAACGTATCCTTAAACTAAAAACACCAAACCCAAATCTAAGTAAATACGGATTTGGACTAATCCACGTCCTACGGGCGACGGCATTACTCAGTCTCCGTATACAATCCACGGGCAACCACAAACAAAACAAATACCCACGACACGAAGTGAAATTCTGGAGAAGGAGAAAGTTGTTACCGCGATGCGGTAGCGTAATTAACTGTAGGGGCTTGCGCCTGCAGGGAAGAATGTCCCCACAATCAAAAACCCCTCAAGTGAGGGGGAATCTGACGAAGTCTGCTATATCGGTCGTATCCGTCTAAACCTCCGATACACGGTGCCATAAATCAACTTGGCATCTTCGGAGAGGTAGACGGATAAAACCATATAGCATCTGCCCCGAATCTCAGGCTAGACGTCCTCGCGTCTCTGCCGCCATTCGGAGGGGAACAGATTCTAGCACGCCCGGTGGGACCTTTTCCTCTTTCCACTCCACACTTCATGTGTCGTCTTCGCGAACGAATCGCGGTTTGTTAATGGTTGCCTTTGGATTTCAAGTTTACTAAGATTTGGTCTCTTGCTTGGTGCAGAAGAGAAATTAAGCATCGATGGCCTCAACTTGTTCGAAGTGCTCCAACTGCAGCTGCAGCTCGCGTCCGGCCTCAACTGGGGGCATAACCTACAGGCCCCAAGCGGCCTCTTTGTTCACCATGCCCGTGGAGCAGATTACTCAAGCCACCACGGGGCTGTTTTTCGGAACTATGCTTCCGCCAACAAGCTTCAGCCCCCCCGTACCCGTACAAGAAGCTCCTAAGAAGTCGGTCTTCGATCGACTTTCAGTTACTGCGGCCCCTCTCAACGGGTCGCCCAACATCGGTGCCTCGGTCTTCTTCAGATTGGGCCAAAACTCTCGCGGACCCGCAATGAAGCTTGCAGTCTCAGAAAAGGTTATTCCAAAAGGAGTACCTAAACCTGCTCCTGAAGTCGTCAAGGCGGCTTCTCCTACTAAGAGATCGGTCTTTGCAAGGTTGACCGTCCCTATTCCTACTCCTGCTCTTGCTGCTCAATAGACATCAGTCTTCAATAGGCTGACGCCGGCAACAGCCCCACACCTGAACAGGGGGCAAGGGGAAGATGTTTCTGTCTCTGAAATAATACCGACAACTCGTCGCGCCCGACGACGCCACTGGCGCCGGGTAAGGAAGACTGGGGGCAACTCCCCTTCTGGGATGACTCCGCCAACTCCGACGGTGGAAGTTAACGCTGCTGTTCCAACCGGGAACAGCTTTGAGCTGTTGAATAAGGTACGCAGAAACTCGCCAACTGCGGTCCTTAAAAGATCTCCTCCACCGGTAGAGACCGCCGTGGAAACAGAAAAGCCGGAGCAGCCTCCTCAATCGCTGTCCTCCAGGATCTACAAGACATGGCGACGGGTCCGAGAATCTGTCATTGATCTTAACTTCTCTCGCCAGCACAAGAAGTCGAAAGGTCGCAGGAAGAAAATCCCCTGGTCAAGCAACGAAAGACGACGACCGCTTGGGTGCCCAAAGCAACGGCCCCCTCAACTTCTACGGCCCATAAAAGAAGAAGGCCGAAAAAAGTGCCGATGCCGATGACGAATATCAAAGGTGGTGAACCCAAACGCCCTAAGTCAGGGGGCATTGTAGTTCATACAGTCTACGTGGCGTCTGGTAAGGAGGGCAGTCGCATATCTACAGGTCATCGACCGCTTACGCGATCCGTGACCAAAGCGCAGGAGCAGCAGCAGAAGCTCCAAGAGATGATGAACGCTATGGCCGCACTTACTGGGCCAAAAGAAAACCCTAAAACGTCCTCAGATGAACGCCAGGAGGAAGAAACCGACGCCGAATTCCTTCGTCGAATATTGGAAAAGAAGGACAAAGAGGCTGCTGAACAAGCAGCCAATATACAGCGTATGGGCCTCCTGTTCCAAGACATGGTGGGGAAGATGATCCAACAAGATCCTCCGGCCGAAGATCCCCCGATCATCCTTGAAGACGATAAGGGAGAGACGTCAAATCCTCCGCCAGCTCTGTCAGCAGCTAAAGAAGAGACAATCTCCAAAGCTGACTTGGACGAGTACATAGCCCAGCAAATACGGGTTCATCATGCGACTGAAGCAGCTGGCCAGGTCGTAAGAACAGGGCGTCCATATCCAAGTTGGTACGATCAAATCAAGTACCCGCCCGGTTACACAATTCCTAAGTTCCATGTCTACAAGGGGACTGGCAATCCCCACCAGCATGTTGCCCAATTCAGGGCACTCTGCAGCAACACCGGCGGTGACGACAAGCTGTTGCTTCGCCAGTTTGTTGGAAGTTTATCAGATACGGCGTTCGAGTGGTACTATGAGCTTCCGAACGACTCTATCAAGACCTTCGCGAAGATGGAGCTATTGTTTACTCAGCGTTTTGCAAGCGCCAGTGAACGTACCCCGATGACGGCACTGATTAACGCCAGGGTAAAGCCAGGCGAGACATGGGTCCAATATGCTATACGGTGGCGAAACTTATGGTCGAAGTGCGAGCAGCGCATTGAAGAAGCTCCCACAGTGGGTATGTTTGTGGGAACCCTTGATCCGCAAGCAACCATCTCGCAATTTATGATGTTTTTCAAACCGACTACCTTCCAGGCCTTGATTGACAAACTAGCGCAAATGGATCAGATGGGCCATAAACCCCCTCTTCCAAAGCCGGACTCCCGAAATGACAAGGGGAAGGAAAAAGCGATCGTTGTCGCTAATGCTCAACAACAACCGAGCGACTCGAAGCCGGTTGTTCGTCAAAATAATACGCGTCCATACGTGGCCCTTGAGGAGAGGTTAGGACGTTCTTACTCCTTTCCCCGAGATAAGACGAGAAGGTTATTCGAGCTGGCGTTACGTAACCGACTCATAAATCTACCGGATCCAAAACGTCCGTTGCAACCAAGTGATGTCAATGAGCCCAACTACTGTCCTTATCATCGAGTACTGGGCCATCCGATCGAAGATTGCTACGTTTTCAAAAATTGGCTTGAAAACCAGTACCGACAGGGCAAATTCGCGTTATCTGACAAATGGAAGGTGAATCCCCCGCAGCCCCACACATCTAAGGGGACGAATACGCCGGGGGCAACATGCTCCGTCGTTGAAGAAGCTCCTTGGGAGGTTGTATTATCAACTAAGACAAAGAGGATACTAAACGATCTTCAGACATGCTCAGCGATTAGGTGGAAGAACCCGTTGGAACCACAGGCCATTGAGGGGATGTTGGAACCGCAGGCCATTGAGGGGATGTTGGAACCCCGTCCAACTCCAAAGACCGATGGAGGTGGCTCAAGCACTCGCAACCGGCCGTCAAAATCTTCAAAGAAAAAGAAAAAGAAATCAAAGAAGCCCGTGAAGCCTGGCGACAAGCGCTCGGACTTGCAAAAACAAATTGACGTGCTGGAGAAATACAACCAGAAGGCACGGACTCCCATTACATTCCAAGAGTTCCTCAATCACGTCTTTCAAGAGGAAGATGAGGAAGAAAGTTCATCTGATGATTCTGAAGAATGTGTGGCGAGCTGTCATATGATTTCCCACTCGTTCATGGACGATGAGGAAACCCCTTGTACTGAAATGCCGGGGGCAGATCCTGGACCAAAAATTCTGGGGCCATCGGATGAAGTAATTGACGCATTCCTCAATAAAGTCTCTTAAAAAGTAAAGCTGATCGGGAACGTGAGGCGGTCATATTTGAAAGGGCCAAGCGCCAGCGACTTGATGAAAGAGCTGAGACGATCCCGCTAGAGCAAAATGCCTCCAACATCGACAAAAGCCAATTCAAGATGAGGAAAAGGTTTGCTGAGGCCATATCAATGGGCATGAAGCTACCATCCTCCGAAGGAAAAATTACTGGTGAAATAGAAATGCACCCCTCCTATTGCTTATATCATCAGAAGGTTTCACACCCCACTCAAGAGTGCAAAGCTTTCGATAAATGGTGGCAAGAATACGTTGCTCATAGACAACGCTTCAAGCGGGAAAAGCGCAAAACTCGTCAAGAGCGAAGAAATACGACCGAAGGGCTTAAAAGAACTACTGGCGATTGTTTCATGGTTAACACCGGCAGGTCACAAGTGCTCAAGTTCGGGAGCGATTCTGATGAGGAGCTGGAGCTTGGCCCCCTCTTTAAAGAGTCCACCTCGGGAAAAGAAGAAGAGCCGAAGATTTGCAAAAATATCCGGCTACGTAATCGCACGCTCCCCGAAAAGAATCTCGGACCCTCGAACAGAAAAGATAAAGGGAAGGAAAAGGTCTCTAAAGATATCGACTTAGATGACCAAGTTGTGGAGGAGCTAAGTGCCAAGGACCCGCCGAAGAGAAGTAGAGTGGATTACAACGTCTTAGCACATCTGAGGAAGCTACCCTCACAGCTCAACATTCTTGACGCCCTTTTGTTATCAAAGGAGGCAAGAGATTCGTTAATCAAAGCACTATAGGATCCGAAGCAATTCCAAGCTTTCCTGGCCGAAGAAAAGATGAAAGATGAATTGGAGGAAGTGCACACGGCAGATGTCACTTTTGGCGACGAAGACCTTCTCCTTGGGATATGCGAACACAATCGCCCCCTCTATGTCTCAGGATACTGCCATGATATAAAGATAGGCAAGATCCTGATCGACAATGGATCCTCCGTTAATCTCCTCAATGTGCGGGTGTTAAAAGAAATCTGCATGAGCGTCCAGCACCTTGCTCGGGACAAGATCACCATCTCCGGGTTCGACTCCCAATCATCAAAAACTCTTGGATCTGTGATACTGACGCTACGCTTCGGACTGCTCGTCACGGACATTAAATTCCACGTCATAGATGCCCGGACATGCTACAACGCTCTGCTCGGCCGACCATGGTTACACGAGTACAACATCATCCCTTCTACACAGCATCAGTATATGAAATATTTTAGGGATGGTCTCGAGTATACCGTAACGGGAGAACTGAATCCGTTTTCCGTGAACGAAGATCGCAAATATGAAGATGCCAAATACTTCTTGCCGAATTTCGAAGACACGGAAAGGTGTCGCAAGCCGGAGAATAAAACTAACGCTACCATCCCTGTCTTCGGCAGTGATACCGAGGAGGAAGAGGAGATAGTTTATTCGGGTCCTCCCCAATACACCAAGCCGGGACCATCCGCTCCTACGTTGATCTTTGGTAGTGATTCGGAGGATGAGGTCCATGCTGTGTTCTCTGCTCGACCTTCAATACGAGCTTCCGCTGACGAAGAGCAAAGTCTACAAAGTGCCAAGGTGCCGCTTAAACATTATAAAGAACTGGATGCGCTCGACACCGACAGCGTAGAGGAGCTGCAGACGTTCTATGTCCCGCCCAGGCGAGAAGGAGAGGAGGCAATTCTATTCTACCGCTCTGAAGAAAACAAAGTGGAGAAAGAAATCTGGCACGGGGCAGATCCTACGCTGGACAGACTTCAACCCATCCGTCTACCCAGATATTATACAGAAGGCTTGAAGAAGCTGTTGAAGCGCCAAGGGATACCCTTCAAACAGACCGTTAGAAAGGCCAAATTCTATGACAGGGTCTGGAACGTCCCCGGAACTCAGCACAAACTGCCTAGTGGCAGGATGGAGACGATCGGGCTCGGATACATTCGCTCCAAGAAACGAGAGCTGCTCCGCGAATTTTATGTCGTACATGACTTCAATGAAGAAGCAGATGCGCAACGGGAGGACACTAATCCTGAACCAGTAAAAGTTCCTAATGCAAGAGTGCCCAATTCGTCGTTTGCAGAACAAATGGACAGGCTTATAAGGGAAGCCGGCCAAAAAGTCCGAGATGATCACAACCGCGAGATGGCCATCTACGAGAAAGCCAAAACGCAACGCCTCCTTCAACAGGCCATCAAAGATGAAAGTGCAACCCCCTGCCAACCTGTTATAAAAAAGGCTCGACGCAGAAGCAGAAACAAGTCGAAAGGCCAAAAAGACGCTCAACAGCAACAAAGCGGGACTAAGAAGCCACGCAAACGGGAGTCGAGCGTTATTGATCTATCCCTCATGAAGAAAATGGGTCGAGAGTACTCGTTTTCTCGGGGCAAGACGAAGAAGATATTTGATCTTGCTCTAAAACATCAAATGCTTACACTGCCGGAGTCCAAGCACCCCGAACAAGCAGGCGAAGTCTCTGACCCAAACTACTGCTCTTACCATCGAGTAATAGGGCATCCTCTTGAAGATTGCTTCACCTTCAAAAATTGGGTTGAAGATCAGTATCAGCTTGGCAAATTCGCTCTGTCTGACAATTGGAGGGTAGCGCCACCACAGAAGCACGAACCCAAAGCCGTAAGAAAAGAACCAACTCCACATTGGGATTGGATGCGGATTCGCACTTGTCACATGATAACAATATTAAAAGAAGGGCCCGAGAACATGGACAACCTTCCCTGGTGCTTCGAAAACAGCAATGATGAGGTGATCTCAGAATTTCCGCCAGCTCCAAAAGAGCTGGAGGATGGAATACATACCACTGCAGATAACCTCAAGAAAATTGAGTTGGGGACGGCAAGTGACCCACGGCCGACGTTCGTCAGTGAGCTGCTATCTGAAGAAAAGGTGGCTGCGTTAAAAGACGTCCTTGTACAGCACAAAAATTGCTTCGCATGGAACTATTCCGAGATGCCAGGACTAGATCCAGAAATTGCTGTGCACAAATTGGCGATCTCCCCGGACGTCAAGCCGGTCAAACAGGCACCAAGAAGAATGCGGCTTGAGCTTGAGATGAGTATCAACGCTGAGGTCAAGAAGCTGATCGACTCTGGCTTCATCCAGGAAGTTCAATATCCGGAATGGATCGCCAACATCGTCCCGGTGATGAAGAAAAATGGGACGGTGCGCATATGCGTGGACTTTCGGGATCTCAACAAAGCCTGCCCGAAGGATGATTTCCCGATGCCAGTCACCGAATTGATGATAGACAACACGTCCACTCATGAGGTTTTCTCCTTTATGGACGGCTCGTCAGGGTATAATCAGATAAAGATGCATCCCGAAGACCAGAAGCACACCGCCTTCAAAACCCCTTTGGGTATATTCTGCTACAAGGTGATGCCTTTCGGTTTAAAGAACGCCGGCGCCACCTATCAGAGGGCCATGACGAAGATCTTCGATGACCTCATACATGAAATCATCGAATGTTACATCGACGATCTCGTGGTTAAAAGCAAATCGTACGAGGAACATCTCGAGCACCTAAAAACTGTATTTCGACGCCTTCGACAATATAACTTGAAGATGAACCCTCTCAAGTGTGCATTCGGAGTTTCTTCGGGCAAATTCCTGGTATTCATCGTCCGACACCGAGGTATCGAAATAGATCCGTCTAAGATCAAGGCGATCATAGAAATGCCTCCGCCGAGAACTCTCAAACAGTTGCGGTCTCTCCAAGGAAAGCTCGTATATATACGGCGATTTATAGCCAACCTTTCGGACAAGTGTCGTCCCTACAGTCACCTGATGAAAAAGGGAACCCTGTTCGTTTGGGATCAAAGATGCCAAGGCGCGCTGGACGAGATTAGACAGTACCTGCAGAACCCGCCAATGTTGGCTGCTCCGGTTAAGGGAAAGCCTCTCATTCTTTACACAACCGCCCTCGAAGTTTCTTTAGGCGCATTATGGGCGCAAGAGAATGATCAAGGGAAGGAGAGAGCTCTTTATTACTTAAGTCGAGTTCTACTGGGGGCAGAAAGCAACTACTCTCCCATTGAAAAACACTGCCTGGCGTTGATCTTCGCGATAACAAAGCTCAGGCACTATGCATTGGCGCATGAGGTCCGTCTCATTTCGAAGGTCGACCCTCTTAAATATTTGATGTCGAAGGCCATATTGACGGGACGACTCGCTAAATGGGCCCTGCTCTTGATGGAGTTCTCGATAACCTATCAGCCTCTCAAGGCAGTAAAAGGCCAGGCCATTGCCGATTTTCTCGCTGAGCATCCAATAGCCGCCGATTCTCCTCTGAATTGCGATCTTCCAGACGAACATGCGTTTGATGCGATCGACGGTGGTGATACCCGATGGGAGCTTTATTTCGATGGAGCATCTTCTATGAAAAAGCACAAACAAAGTACCCCTATAATCAAATCGGGAGTAGGCCTCATCTTCATAACTCCACAAGGAGGGATTATGCGCTTCGCCTTCTCCTTAACAGAGCCGAGGACGAATAACGAAGCCGAATATGAAGCCTTGATTGCAGGTCTCGAGATCGCCATCGACATGGGAATTGAAAGCCTCCTCATATACGGAGATTCTCAACTAGTCGTTAGTCAAGTAAACGGCGACTACCAAACGTGCAAACCGGAGCTGGTGAAGTACGGTGAAAAGGTACAACAACTGTTGACCCGAATTCCCTCCTATACTTTGGAAAGCATACCGCGTGCGGAAAACAGCAAAGCAGACGCGTTGGCCAAACTTGCTAAAGAACTGGCTGACGAGAACCTCGATGACGTTAGAATCGTGGTACAAAGCCGTAGGGTGCTTGTCCCAGCAGAAATATCTCCGGAATCATCCGAAGAGAAGGGAACGACTGAGCAGGCGACCTTGGAAATAAAAGACCGGGAAAAGGCTGAGGATTGGAGGGAAGTCTTCATAGACTACTTTAAGTCCCACCGAATGCCCGAAGAAGCGTCCACAAGACATCAGCTCATGAAACGAGCTCTGTCTTTCGCCTTCGTCAATGATACTCTGTACAAGAGGTCATTCGATTCTTTATGGCTGAGATGTCTGGGACCTAACGAAGCGAAAAGAGTCGTTCAGGAAGTTCATGACGGAATCTGTGGTTCTCATCAAGCAGGCCCAAAGATGAAGTTGAAGATCAAGCGGATGGGCTACTACTGGCCCACGATGATTCAGGACTGCCTCGAATATGCGAAGCAATGCCACTCATGTCAAATTCATGGGGATTTCATCCATCAGCATCCAAATCCACTACACCCGACGGTGGCTAGCTGGCCGTTTGAAATGTGGGGAACTGACATAATCGGCCCCATCGAACCGCATCGCCCAAGGGACATCGTTTCATCCTGGCGACGACTGACTACTTCTCCAAATGGGCAGAAGCAGTACCGTTAAGAGAGGTGAAGACGGAAAATATCCTCCACTTCTTCAAGACGCACGTCATATATCGGTTTGGAATGCCAAAACGGATCATCTCCGATAACAGACCAGCTTACAGAAGCCACAAGATCAGTCGCTTCGCACAGCAGCATAATATAGACTGGAGATATTCTTCAGTTTACAATCCGCGAGCTAATGGTCTAGCTGAAGCCTTCAACAAGACCCTGACGAAAATCATGAAAAAGACGGTGTCCCGAAATAAGAGAGACTGGCACGAGAGACTGCAAGAGGCTCTTTGGGCATATCGAACTACGTTCAAGACGGCCACCAACGCAACGCCATATGCGTTGGTATTCGGTACAGAAGCAGTACTCCCCCTCGAGATAGAATTACCCTCTCTACGAGTGGCAGTCCACTACGAGCTAACAGATGAAGAAAACGCTCACCTTCGGCTTGAGGAGCTTGATGCCCTTGAAGAAACACGGCTCATAGCGCAACAAAATCTGGAAGCTTATAAAGCAAAGATGACACGCTCATATGAAAGATTGACCCGACCGAGGACATTCCGCCAAGGCGAACTCGTGCTAGTGGTCAAAAGGCCTATGATCCCTAATCGCGCCAAGCGGGGAAAGTTTGAGCCAAACTATGAAGGCCCGTACATCATAGATAAGGTCTACCAGGGTGGGGCCTATCTACTCATGGACATGCACGGTGAAAGGTCTTTCAGGCCAATAAACGGTCGCTTCCTAAAGAAATACTACGCTTAATGAGCCACAGCCTAGGTCAATGATAGATGACGACGACTATGTTCGCTCGCTATCTTCCTAAGCTCAAGCTTTATAAGCAATAGCCAGCCTTCTCCATGACGGACCGAAACGTCCTTAAACTAATAACGGACCGAAACGTCCTTAAAACTACTACCGCAGCATCCTTAGGCTGACGAGATGAATAAAAAAAAATAAAAAGAAAATAATTTTAAAAAAATGATGATAAAAACGGTATGTCCATAAGCAAAAAAGGACACGGATGAAAACCCGAAAGGGCTCCGTGAGTAAAAACAGCAGGGCTACCGGCGAGTGTTCGTGAAAACCCGAAAGGGCGCGACCTCGTAAAAAAAAGTAAATAAAAATAAAAAGAATAAAAAAAACGGTATGTCCATAAGCAAAATGGGCACAGATGAAAACCCGAAAGGGCTCCGTGAGTAAAAACAGCAGGACTACCGGCGAGTGTTTGTGAAAACCCGAAAGGGCGCAACCTCGTTAAAAGACACTTATAGGGTCCTTTCGACCTTGTAAGGAGAAACCGCCCGCGTGAGATCCTTACGACTCACAAGGGAGCAACACACTTAGGGATCCCCACGATTCCTAAGGAGAAAATACACTTGCGAGATCCTTACGACTCGTAAGGAGAACTCTCTTATGGGACCCTCACGGCTCATAAGATTTGAAAGTCTTAAGTTACAGAGACCTAAACCTGTGCTTAAGCAATCCCCACAACTTCCAATATTGCCCTACAAGTGGTTCAATACTGACCCTTGTATATAATCCACGGGCGCGAATAAACATTCCCCTAACCAAATTTCATCCGTGACTGGGGATATGTTCGCATGGTGAACAACCCTTGTAAATCCTCTCGATTTATGAGGAGAAAACCCTCCTGTAGGATCCTTACGACGTACAGAGGAAACGAACACTCAGGAATCCTCACGATTCCTAAGGAGAAAATACACCTACAAGATCCTCACGACTTGTAGGGAGAAATAACTTCGTGAGACCCTTACGGCTCATGAAGTCAAAAGCCTTAGTCGACAGGACCCTAACCCTGGTCGCTAAGCCACCTTTGTTCGACATCGACAGAGGCAGATGATGATTCGCTCCTGGTAATATCCCAGTTGTAGCGGTGCTGATGCCGAAATCGGTTTACAGCGAAAAGCCAGTAGGCCGCACATGCATGCAAAATAGCCGAAATAATGGGGCAACTTGTAATAAAAAGCAGCAAGTAAAAATGTGTGCATGCAAAATAGCCGAAATGATTGGGCAACTCGCAATAAAAAGCAGCGAGTAAAAATAAAAAAAATATAGCCGAAATGATTGGGCAACTCGCAATAAAAAGCAGCGGGTAAAAATAAAATAAATAGCCGAAATGATTGGGCACCGCGAAAAATAGCCGAAATGATTGGGCAATCGCGACCTTCGCGATATAAAAGCTGAAATGATAGAGCATCGCGGAAATAAAACAAAAAAAAGAAGAAATGATGAAACTTTGGCCCTACAGTTGAGATCACATCGATCCCTGTATACAATCCAAGGGCGCAAACGAGGAGGGAACCATACTTTCCCAACAGGCTCCGCCAGAAAACGAAGCCAGATCTCGACGATTCATCCCAACTCCGAAGAAACCAGTGTCTTCGGCAAAAACCTCAACTCAGGGAAACAAACAATCCTTGACGAGAGCCTCCTGATTCGCGTCGACTCGCAGAGCAACCAGTGCCTCCGTGGGAAATTCTCGACTCGTTTCAACACCAGGGAGACAAATAATCCTTGGCGCTAGGGAAACAAATAATCCTTAGCAAATACCTCAACTCAGGGAAACAAACAATCCTTGACGAGAGCCTCCCGATCCGCGTCGACTCGCAGAGCAACCAGTGTCTCCATGGGAAATTCTCGACTCGTTTCAACACCAGGGAAACAAATAATCCTTGGCGCTATGGAAACAAATAATCCTTAGCAAATACCTCAACTCAGGGAAACAAACAATCCTTGACGAGAGCCTCCCGATCCGCGTTGACTCGCAGAGCAACCAGTGTCTCCGTGGGAAATTCTCGACTCGTTTCAACACCAGGGAAACAAATAATCCTTGGCGCTAGGGAAACAAATAATCCTTAGCAAATACCTCAACTCAGGGAAACAAACAATCCTTGACGAGAGCCTCCTGATCTGCGTTGACTCGCAGAGCAACCAGTGTCTCCGTGGGAAATTCTCGACTCGTTTCAACACCAGGGAAACAAATAATCCTTGGCGCTAGGGAAACAAATAATCCTTAGCAAATACCTCAACTCAAGGAAACAAACAATCCTTGACGAGAGCCTCCTGATCCGCGTCGACTCGCAGATCAACCAGTGTCTCTGTGGGAAATTCTCGACTCGTTTCAACACCAGGGAGACAAATAATCCTTGGCGCTAGGGAAACAAATAATCCTTAGCAAATACCTCAACTCAGGGAAACAAACAATCCTTGATGAGAGCCTCCTGATTCGCGTCGACTCGCAGAGCAACCAGTGCCTCCGTCTCGACCCGTTTCAACACCAGGGAAACAAATAATCCTTGGCACCAGGGAAACAAATAATCCTTGGCAAATACCTCAACTCAGGGAAACAAACAATCCTTGACGAGAGCCCCCTGATTCGCGTCGGCTCGCAGAGAAACCAGTGTCTCCGCGGGAAAATTCCCGATTCGTCTCAACTTGCAAGATGAAGCCTCAGGCAGCAGGGACTAAAAAACTTGCTTCCTGAACAATGGGACCCTGCAAGTCGATCTAAAACGGTCTCTTGCATACTATTCACGGGTCTCACTCTCCAAAATCGAGTTTCGATAAGGAGAGAAACAACCGCTTACGGGTCCTCTCGACTCGTAAGAGGGAAAAATTCTCTTATAGGATCCTTACGACTTACAAGAGAAAACACACTTAGGAATCCTCACGATTCCTAAGGAGAAAACCCACCTATGAGATCCCCTCGATCCGTAGGGAGAAAAATCTCTATGAGACCCTCACGGCTAATAGAGTTGAAAAGTCTTAGGCAGCAAATCTGAACCTGCGGCCTAAGCCATCGCTATTTCTTGAGGTAGTCAGGATACTCGCTCTAATCATCCGTCTACCATGTTTATCAAGACAACATGATGATAATAAGAGAAAGAAGAAAGCAACAGAAAGAGCATCCGATTTACATTTGATCAAGCGTTCGAGACACACTCAGTCATGCATAGGCAAAAGACTCAGAACGAAAAATAAGACAAACTGGGATAAAACTTTTCCATTAATATTGCTAAAAATTCTTACAATCGTAAAACAATAAACGAGAAATATTATTACAATGGAATAACTTCAGATCCAGGGCACGGATTGAGGAAGTCAAAAGTAAGGCCATCCAGAGTTCTTCTGGCCTTTCTGATTATTCTTGTGCGCAGCCTCTCGCGCTCCTGTGTGTCAAGATCCTCGGCAAGCCCTCCCAGCCTTCGATAAGCAGCGACTATCGTCGTCTGCTGGAAAATTTGATGTAGGATGTCGATGAGGCTGTCCCGCCGTTTCTTCAAGATCAGCCCCGTCAGGTACACTGAATGCACCTTGTCTTCGGCATCATCCAGCGCATTGAGCGGTAGGGCCTCGTGAAACCCCGGAAGTGCTCTCTATATTGCTCCCAGCACGACCTTCAAGAGAGCTGAACGACGAGGAAGCAGCCAACCACCGCTTGCGTTGAGGCGACCCATGACCTCCGCACACTGGGCGTCCATAAACTCCTGGTTTTGATGACGGCCCTGTGCGCGGATATCGTCGTAGGTGATGAACTCGTACAAACTGTATAGACGCACCGCCATTATGCCTGGAGGAAATACCACCGGAAGATTAGCGATAAAAATATATATATATACACAGAGAGTTAAACTCCTCGAGAGCAGTGCTCTGCAAACAGGACTGACTACCAAAATCCTACTAGGGAGAATTTAAAGAAATCCCCCGAGAACTCTGAGATCGTTACTATTAAAAGATGATATAATCCATTAAATACAAAACTCCATTTTTAATTCTCATTATCCATATTCGAACTCTTAAGAGTTCATTTTTTTTAGATCAAAGAGATCTATGTTTTGCCAAAGACGCAAAATCCTGCTCATGAGTTAAGAAACCCTGAAACAGATTCCTGAGAGCAAGGCTCTATTTGGTGAAACCCCAAAAGGATTTTCTTTAGATCAAAGATCTATGAGAGCAAAGCTCTATTAATTAAAATTGATTTAATTTAAGACTAATTCTTACTTAAATAGTTTCTCTTAAAGAAAATCTAACTCTGAGAGTTCTTGAAGGCAAGAGCAAAGCTCTGAAGTTTCTGAAAATGAGAATTTTAAAGATGATAATCATCTGTGCAGGACCAAAGGTCCTATTTATAGGCATCAAGTGCCCTTTCAACTTCTAAAGTTGCCGCAACGGTTGGAATTCCGCCACCGTTGCGCTCACGTTTGGCGCCACGTAAGCGCAACGGTGGGGGGGCATTTGTTTACCCCAATCAGAGCAAAGCTCTGTTCAAATTTCGAGGCGGGAGATGAAGCAACGCTTCATCTTCCCCCAATCAGAGCAAAGCTTTGCTTTGAAAATCTAAACTTTAATAAATGAAGCAACGCTTCAGATTCTTTGCGCAACGCGCCACGTGTCAGGCGCTGATGCATCAGCGCAACGCCCAAGAAGGCACGCCCAATCAGAGCAAAACTCTATTTAAACTAAAATTAAAGGAAGCAACGCTTCAGTTGCGCAAGCACTGCGCTGCGCGACACGTGTCAGCGCAGTTGCGCTGCGCGACACGTGTCAGCGCAGATGCGCTAGCGCAGTTGCGCTGCGCTGTGCTCTGCGTGACACGTGTCACGCGCTGGGGCATTTGCGCCAAACAGAATTAAAATTCTAAAGAAATCTTTTCTGTTCTTGTTAAAACAAGAAGATTTTCTTCTGTAAAACAGAAGCCCTTGGATCAAAGATCCAACGGTGGGGAAAATTCCCCAAATCACTCAGAGAAAAATCTCTTTAACAAATTTAACTAATTTATGGGCACTATAAAAAGGACCCTAGACCTCAAATCAAAGGCATCAACATTTTGGTGAGAAATCAAAATTTTGAAATAGAGAGAACTCTGAAGAAATCTCAAGAGAAAAAAGGTAAAAACCTTTAAAAGAGAAGAATTTCTTCTAATAGATCATTGATCTAAGAACAAGATCAATGATCTTCAAAAAAAAAAACAAATAAAAACAGTACTTTGCACTTTTTATGAACCTTTGGTTCTCTGAGATAAGAAAAACAAGAGAAACTTGTTTTCTGTGATCTAGATTAGATCAAGAAAGCAAACAGTGCTTTGCACTTCTGTTATGAACCTTTTGGTTCTTGAATCTAAAAGATTCCCAAATTTATAGTGCCTTGCACTTGCAAACTGCGCTGTTGCGCTCTTGGGAGAGCGCCACGTGTCAGCATCTGAACTACTTGCGCTATGCGCTTTAAGATAGAGCTTTGCTCTCTGTAATTGGCGCAACTCACCAGAGTTCGCCACGTGTCAGCAGCGCAAGCGCAGCTGACACGTGCGCTTGCATGACACGTGTCGTCACCATAAGAGCTTGCGCTCTTTGATTGGCGCAAAGCGCCTAAGAATGCAATGCATTTCTTTTGCTAAAGGGCCAGGCCCAAGTCAAAAAGACCTAGCAGGCCAAAATAAATTGCAAAGCAATAAAAAGGGGAGAGCCCAAATAAAATTGATGCTCTGCATCATTTATAAATGGGCAGAGCCCAAAACAAATTGATGCTCTGCATCCTTTATGGGTAGAGCCCAAATAAAAATAAAAAGAAATGTAATGCAAAAGCAAATAAAATGTTGAACATTTTCAACTGGACTTAGCCCAATTTTGGCCGTAAGTCCTCAAATTAAATTGACTGAGCAAGATTGCTCTCTTAAATCAATTTACCTCCGGTTCGAGGGTACATCTCCGAACTCCTCTGACACCTATCGTTGTAATCCTTCAACGACGTCAGAGAGGTGACGGGTCCCGACGACCACATATGAATATGGACTGCGGGGTCTTTAAACTCGTGGACCGAAACGTCCTTAAACTAATATCGGACCGAAACGTCCTTAAACTAATATCGGACCGAAACGTCCTTAAACTAATGATGGACCACTACGTCCTTAAACTGGCAATGGACCGAAACGTCCTTAAACTAATAATGGACCACTACGTCCCTAAACTGGAACATGGACCATCACGTTCCTAAACTGGAACAATAAGGCCTTCAAATGCTCTTTTGCCGGATCTAAACGGTCCCGTTTAAGTTGATCTTAGCCCCAAACACGGCTAACGTATCCTTAAACATTCAAATGGACTATAAAACTCCAAATCGACTTTGGTTCAAGGGTACATCTTCGAACTCCTCTGACACCTATCATTGTAATCCTTCAACGACGTCAGAGAGGTGACGAGTCCCGACGGCCATATATTAAATGGACCACTACGTCCTTAAACTGGAAATGGATCTAGATGATCCCGTTAAGTTGATCTTAGTCTCAAATCAGACTAACGTATCCTTAATGAACGTTTAAGTTGATCTTAGTCTCAAATGCGGCTAACGTATCCTTAAGATAAAAACACCAAACCCAAATCTAAGTAAATACGGATTTGGACTAATCCACGTCCTACGGGCGACAGCATTACTCAGTCTCCGTATACAATCCACGGTCAACCATAAACAAAACAAACACCCACGATACGAAGTGAAATTCTGGAGAAGGAGAAAGTTGTTACCGTGATGCGGTAGCGTAATTAACTGCAGGGGCTTGCGCCTGCAGGGAAGAGCGTCCCCACAATCAAAAACCCCTCAAGCGAGGGGGAATCTGACGAAGTCTGCTACATCGGCCGCATCCGTCTAAACCTCCGATACACGGTGCCATAAATCAACTTGGCATCTTCGGAGAGGTAGACGGATAAAACCATATAGCATCTGCCCCGAATCTCAGGCTAGACGTCCTCGCGTCTCTGCCGCCATTCGGAGGGGAACATATTTGTTATGGGGACGAATATTAGTTTAAGAACATTTCGGTCCATTATCGCCGTATTTGGGGGCGAATATTAGTTTAAGAACATTCACATGTATTTGTTATGGGGGCGAATATTAGTTTAAGAATATTTCGGCCATTATCGCCGTATTTTGGTCCATTATCGCCGTATTTGGGGGCGAATATTAGTTTAAGGACATTTCGGTCCATTATTCATCTTGTGCGCATGTGTATTTATTACGTGACGAAGTGAACAATGGAGATATGGAATGTGCCCAATTCGGGCACGATCCGATTTGAGGATTGCACGTCCATTTGGAAGTGCATCAAGAAGTTATTGGTCGTCGGGACCCGCCACCTCTCTGAAAACGTTGAGGAATTACAACGACATATATCAGAGGTGTGAAAAGATGTACCCTTAAACCAAAATCCCATATTTAAGGGAAAAAGGGTTGTTGCGGACCTAAGAATCATTAGTTGTATTTGAGAATAAGATTACTTTAGGAGACATAGCATGGATATCATTTTGGATATCGTCAATGGGAGACCACCAGTCATTTTTGAGACTAAGATCAGTTTGGGAAACCATGAGCAATATGAGCTCGGTTGATTTAAAATCAAAGATGTTTAACCTTAGGAAACTTAGCCGATTTGGGCTGAGATTAAGTTTCCATAATCACTTAACAGTGGTCAGCACTGAGACATACAGCGCTCACCTGTGAAACACGTGGGGTGCTGGATTAGTGCTAAGCACTAGAGTTCTGTAGCGCTCACGTGTGAAACACGTGAGGCCCCCAGATGTGAACGTTTGTTAGTCATTTTTGACTAATCATATAGCGCTGAGCACTCTACATGACACTCACGTGGAAAACACGTGAGTGCTGGGCTTTGGACTTTATTTGTTCGTTTTCCTCTTTTTACAAAAGTGCTAAGTACTTGGATAGAGCTCACGTGCATTTCACATAACTGCTTCCTTTGGGGCGGCTGCCTAATTGACAAAGAAATTTTGCTTTGCTTTTTAGGCACCCACATGAGAATCACGTAAGACGGCTTTGGTTGTTCTTTTTGTTCGTTTGAAACACTCACGTGGGAACCACGTGAGACTTCGAAATAGTGCTAAGCACTAACGAGTCACCAAGCTATTCTGGTGTTTTCTTAAAGATATTGATCTCTTGTTAACGACATTTTTAGTCATTGATGATCATCAAGATTTCGGACTTGAGGATCTTAGATCATCATCATTTGAAGAACTAAGTTCTTTATATAGGGTTAAATCTTAATTTTTGGAGAAATTAAATTCCCATATGCTCCTGTTATTTCTTTTTCTTTTATAATCTAGTTCTTTTCCCCTAAGTTTTGAATCTGCAGAACAAAATCTTCCCGATGAGAATTAAATTCTCAACTTGTGGGGAGATTTGCTTCTGCAAATCTCAAACGGAGAAAGAACTAAGTTCTTATGTAAAGGGTTAAACTCTTAGATAGGAAAAGAAGAGACACTATAATCTCTGTATTTTTTTTACCTAGGGTTTCAATGAGGCAAGTCTTCTTCTTCTTTTTCGAATTAAATTCTCTTTCTTTTTCAAGAGCTCACTGTATATTTTTTTTCAGAAGCTTGTGGGGAGTTCTTTTTCTTTAGATTTAATCTTCTTGCTCCTATTTATAGGAGAAGAGAAGAAATTAATATGTTAAGAAAATCTCTCATTGAGAGATCATGAAAATTAATTGGTGAATTTTATTCACCGTTGGATTTTCAATCCAAAGGCTCTCTGTTTAACAGAGAAATTTTCTTATTTGTTTAACAGGATTAAGAAATATTTTCCTATGAATATCTTGTTAATTTAAAAAAATTAGGAAAATATTTTCCTAAGATAGAATTTTGTTCTATCAGATGATCTGGGGGTGATTTTATAATCACCGTTGGATTTTTGATCCAAGGGTCCTCTGTTTAACAGAGAAGATCTTTCTAATTTGATAAAGATTAAGGAAATAATTGCCACATAAAATTTAATTCTATCAGGTGGTTTGATTGGTGATATTTTATTACTGTTGGATTTTAAATCTAAAATTCTCTGTTAAAGAAGAATCTTTCCGTATCAGAAAAATTAGGGAAAATATTTTCCAAATAGAATTTAATTCTATCACATAGAATTTAATTTAATTTTACCAAAGAATGTAGCAGAAGAACTCACGTGTTTAACACGTGACCCCTAGCATAGGTTTCAGCATGCTTTATTTTCATCGCTCATATGCATATAAATTCTCACGTATTTAACACGTGAGGCCTGCTTGGTTTACCAATTATTTGATTGCAACGCCTATATGCTTTGCATATAGGCGCTCATGTGTATAACACGTGTGGCTCTTTTAGCCCATTTGTTTTTAACTGCAGTACCTATATACTTTTGCATATAGGTGCTCAAGTGTTTAACACATGAGACTTGAATAGTGGAGGATTTTCCCCCTTCCCCTTTTTTATAAGGGAACAATCACTACGTATATTTACGTAGATCCGTATTTGGGGTATATGTTTTTAATTATAGAATATTGTATTATGGTTTAAATTCTTACGTATCTTCTCCATATTGAAAAACTAGATTTTTGAATGGATACGGATAATATTCAGAGCAATCTGATATTATCTGTAAAATCCTATAATATATATATATATATTAGTTAAAATATATATATTATTTTAACAAATATATATATATATATTAATTATTTTAAATTATAAAATCTCTCTTTCTTTCGTCTGTCTCTCTCTCTCTCTCTGTCCCCCTCTCTCTATTATCCCCTGTCCCCACCTCATTCTCTCTCCCTCTCTAATGTGTATATATATATATATTATATAATATATATATATATATTATATAATATATATTATAAAATCTATTATAAAACAAAACCTCATCCTCTCTCTCCTCCCTCGTCTTCTTCTTCTTTCTTTCTCGCCGCGAACCCGAACCCTAACCCATGCCCTCGCCGCTCCCTCGTCGTCATTGTCCCCTCTCGTTCTCGTTCTCGTCCTTGCCGCCATCACCTCCTCCTCTCCCCGACGACACGCAAGTTCCCAGCTACAACACCGACGCTAAGAACCCATCACCCCATCGCCGGCAACCTCTCGTCGTCGGAAACCCACCAACACCGACCACCTCCATCACCTCCTCTCGACTCCCAGCAACCTCAGAATACCCATACATCACCACCACCGACCCCCTGCTTCTTCTCTGATCACCATTCAAACCTCACGGCTCCCTCGTCCAGACGACCTCGCCGCCGCCGACTTCACCTCGTCGCCGTTATCTCATCACCACCTCTCTCCTCTGTCCTCGCTAACCCCATAACCCAGCAAAAGCAACCTCCTCCTCTTCTTCTTATGTTCTTTTGTTTCTTTTCTTTTCCGGTCGTCTCGCCGAAGTTGCGCATGTCGCCGACGATCTAGACGACCCGACCACCGTCGTCGTCTAACCCTGTCACCACGTCACGCAGCTTCTCAGCCAGGTCTAGTCCTACGTGCGTAAGTTTTGCGTCGTGACTTTATTTCGACGTCGGAACGTGACATCCATATCTCGACGTGTGATTCGATCAGGCAAGTTATAAACTTGCGACATGCTATTTTATTATATCAATATTTATTTGATAAATTATAGTACATGTGTTTTAATATTCAGCAAAATTACAGTTTTATAACATCCGTCTGTATCCGTACTGATAATAGTTTATCTAGATGCATACCGGAACATCATGATATTATCATACTACTATATCAGTTCAATATGCTATCTAGATTGCATCATACATGGTAATGGACGTATAACGGTTATTATACATATACATACTGGTATTAATTGTGTTTCGATATTGATCACAGTTTTACATTAGTATATATTTTGGTTAAGATACAGTAATAGCATGTTCACGACACATTGCCAGACTTGTTACTTGGATCTTATTGCTAATGCTAACAATCCTGATTGTTGTCCTGACGGACGTGACTTGTTGTCTGCATAGACACGAACTGTACCTGCTTGACCATGTGTTGGCATTAGATTTATATCGTCAATACCTGATTTGAACACAGAACCTTGGGGGAAAGGAGGAAATCAAGAAAGTAACCGAAACGTAACTCAAGAGGATATTATTATTGTTTGTCGTGATTTCGGGCGTGACGAAATAATCATTGTTTATTGTTTGTCGTGATTCCGGGCGTGACGGAATAATCATCGTTTATTGTTTGACATGATTCTGGGCGTGACGGAATAATCATTGTGCCGTGGTCCCATGGGGGTTTGAACAGGATATATACTGTTGAGTTACGATGAGAATTACATTAATTGATTTCAAAGACTTGTAGAATAGATAATCTAAAAGCACAGACTTTAAGATACACATCACATACATACAGCTCACTGTTTTATACCTATATTATTTATTTACAAGCATGTTTAATCATAGCATCATATCCTGGTTATCGCTATTATTTTGATATTATGACGCACTGACGTCTGGGTTTTGCATGCCCCAGTTCTTCTACCTTTATCGCAGGCAAATCAAGAGTACTTTAGCAATCAAGCCGAGCAATGAGGAGCTAACTATTTAGTTTAGAGAATCTTAGTTTATTTATTTCAGCAGTTTTATTTCTATTGATATGAGCGTATATTTGGACGTGATTCAGATACTATTGTTTATTGGATCTTGATTCATTTCTGCTTTATGCATTTATTGATATTATTTATTGTAGCAGATGGACACGTGTTAGCTGATTTTATTTTACTGCTCTTGATATCCGATTGACAGCCGTAATGTGCCTGTGGAGGGATGATTCCTAGCCACAGGTAGCATGGTTGGTTCTGTCATGTGTCGTGTTTACGTATCTTAGGAAGCGGGGCGTGACAATGGTCATATACTCTTACTCATTGTTAGGAATTCACCCGCGCGCGCAAACGCGTATGTTATGGAAACGGATATGAAATGAAGGAAACGGAATGCGCACGCGAGATCGTTCTCATTTTAATATTTATAAACCGCAAGTGCACGGCGCGTTGTAGCGAGCCGGCAGGTACGGGTCGATCCACAGGGAATTGTGTATTAGGTATCGTGATTTAAGGTTCAACAAATTAACGAATTGGGTTGGTTGTCACAAAAAATGAAAAGAATACGAAAACTAGCAAAGAAGGTAAGAAAGAAATTGGCCGTGGCTTTGGTTCGGAAGGTTGAATCGCGACGATTCCCTCGACGCTCTATTGTTCATGAGTTGTATGTTCTCACGTTGATCCCGGCATGAAGCACAACTTGTCGAAGCGGTTGTAAGGCACAAGTTGTCAAATTCCGATATTCTCCGTAATCACGAAATTGGTCCGTTTTGTTCACTTACCGTTGTATGTCCAAGCTTGGGGTATCAACACTAAACATAAGGGTTAGTAAGCATACCACAACATCAAAAACACAATTAGTGAGTGAGAGCAAAGGATTTTAGTGTTGATTTTGCTAAGTGTTTGTGATGGTATATCATATATGAAGCCAAGAGATTATCAAACACTTGATCACAAAACACGATATCAAAACCTAGCAATCTTAACACTAAATTGATTTTAACTTAAACATTGAAATAGGGAAAGGGAGTGAATATGGTATATGAGGAGGTTACAAGTAACCATGTTTCAAAATACCATATCACATCAATACATAAACAATCTTAAAGTTAGAATCATATAGTTAAGCACATTTAAACATAAACAAGAGGTGGAGGAGGCAGAAGCCTTTCATCTCACTTCTTCACCATTACCACAACCAAAGAAAGGATTAGTTAAGCATGATAAAGAAAAGCAAGTAAGGAAAATAAGCAAGTATAAAAGAAACAACAATTTATTAACACTTGAAGAAAGAGATACAAGATTTTAGTTACTTGTTCAACCACCTTAATGAAACTTTCCAAAGAAAGCTTCAAGAGGGAAGAAGAAGAAGAAGAAACCAATGATGAAGCCCACTCACCCTCAAGCTAAACAAAAGAACTAAGAAATGAAAATATACATGAATGAGAGAGAGCCTTCCCTTGCTCACGGGTTCTGCTTTTATAGGTACCAAAGAAAAATAAACTAGAAATAAAACTAAGGTGACGTGGCAGCAAGGGAGGCTCTGTGAAAAGATGGGGACAGATGGGGATAGGGAGGCCGGCCTGCTCGATTTATATGAGGATGTGGCCGGCCACATTCCGAGATCCAGGGCTCGTATTTGTTGTGCTGCCATGTGTGCTCCCCACTATCACACTGGTGCTGCTAGATTTCTCAATATAGGTCTGGGTTGAACTCAGGGATATGGAGGGAACAAGATGCCACACATCACATCAAATCTTTTTGTATTAAAACTCTTTGTCCCCCCATGTGCTTTGGGCAGCCCCCTCCTAGGTCCAAGAACCAAAGAGCTATGTGCACACTTGTGTTGTGTTGGACCAAAAAAAGTGTACACATGATTATTTGCAAAAGAGCTCTTCGGATATCGGTCGTTTTTCTGTTCCGTCTGCAGTGTCAGCTCCCAAACGTTATATCCATGATTTTGAGTGTGTTTCCAGTCTTTTATCACGAACACCTGTCATCTATAATTCTGAGCAGACACTAGTTAATAGTACCGATATATACAAAATAGATAACGAGTGAGGGTAATAAAATGCAGTTTTCTGAGATGAACACTCATCTTATAAATATTCTACAATTGTCATTTTCTTTACTCTTACTTATTTTTGGGACTTACCGAGCGCAAGTTCGCTGACAGGCATTCCACCCACTTTTCTTCTCTTGGAATGTTCGTCAGATACGGTCGAGACGGAAGAAGTGGAGGCCACCGAGGAGGACCACAACAGGATTGCTCCACAAGATTAGCCTACCTTCACTTTTCTTCAGTTCATGTATGCCACCTGTTTAGGCATTTTCTTTTATTGTATTTACTTTCCAGCTGAAAACTTATGTACTTGTAAATATTTGAAGTTGAATGTAAATAAAGATATTTGTTGAAAATTTTACATTCTCCATTTATTCTTATATTGTGTATTATTGTTTCAATACACTTGGTAGATTTATTTAGGGAATGACCTTCTCTGAATAAATATGCCGCGGGCTTGCCACGTCATCGTTTCCGTCTGCTGGGAAGCAGGGCGTGACAATTATTCACACCTCCTTTAGGGACTTACATGAGCACAGATTCGCTGACGGGCATTCCATCATGTTTTCTTTCTATTCTTGGAATATTTGTCGGGTGACGTTGAAACAGAGGAGATAGAACCGTCAGAAAAGGAGTACAGTCAACTTGCATTACAAGCAGACGACTAGTTCTTTTCAGCTTTTCTATTTTCAGTATAGCTCATGTTTAAGGCTTTCTTATTGTTGTAATCTATTTGAGACATCTTGTATCTCTGTTTTAAACTCTGGGTAACTCTTAATGTAATAATTTAGTTGTTGAAATTTTATTATCATATTTATTCTTGTTTTATATTATATTGCTTATTACGCTTAGCGTATTTGTTGCGAGAAACGACCTTCTCGAAATAAATACGTCGCGTGCTTGCCGCATACCCGTAACCGCCCTTCAGGAAGCGGGCGTGACAATTTCAGAGACATTTAAGCAGGCGTTTGGTGAAGAAAATATTTGAATTACAGACGCTGGTACAGACGTCTTGTTGGATATAGTGCCCTCAAGGCAATTATTGTGATTGCAAGTAGGCGATTATGATAATTGAGGGAGGACCTATACATGTATAACACTCTTATTCGAGATGATAGTATACTATCTGGTTTGTCTTCATCATTGATGAAGCCCGTAGGGTTGTTGCTTGACAACCAGCATTATGAT
Organism: Agapanthus africanus; assembly: GCA_030015575.1. Classification (NCBI taxonomy): domain Eukaryota; kingdom Viridiplantae; phylum Streptophyta; class Magnoliopsida; order Asparagales; family Amaryllidaceae; genus Agapanthus; species Agapanthus africanus. Next base: position 458,408,446 of record CM057349.1, read on the forward strand.
GGCGATCATATATGTGGGAGCTGGGTTGTCCATAAGCACATCCTTAAATGTCCCTAGTCATGGAAGTATCGAGACTGGGCATCGATATTCCATAGTAGACTAGTGTATAGGTTTCTAGACCCTGACGAGGGGCGGTGGCCGGTCTCACAAGCCATTGGTGTTGTGTCACCTGAGATAGTATACAGGTGCTCACTGGAGGTGAGTACACCGGACGGACTCGCCGAGAACTTTTGGATGGTATTATATCTATCGTCAGATGGAAGTTCTCAGGTGTCATGAGTACATGTTAGTTCTTTGAACTGAAATCGTTATTTGTCTCGTGTGAGTTCCCACATTACTTTGATTACTATCCTACCACGGCTCAAAGGAGTCATGCAAACAGATTTTAGTTGGGTACAGTCCCGAGCCACATGGAGGCAGTGTTCGATTGTCAGGGATTCGTCTCTTCTGGTATTAGGAGTTGATGTCGCGCTGTGTTCAGTTGGCTATCACTAGCTACCCGTGGCTACGGTAGATGAGATTTACTGATAGTTGATCAGTAGTATCTCTGTTGGTGATGAGCTTGACTCAGACACAACTTATCGGTTTAGTAGGGGTCTGACGTTATCCATCTCCTAAACCCAATATGCGATACTCTTTGACGAAGAGACCGGACTGTATGGAGATTGTCACATTCAGGCTCAGTAGGGTAAGGACGTACTTGATTGTCGACCCCCCTTTTGGCAGGTACTTGGGTAGCCGTTACGTACAGCTAGTGACGCTGACGTACTTGTGGTTAAATCCACTGCCAGATTATTGTCGAGTCTTTAGAGTCCCACGCGGAGGGTTTTCCCGGTTCAGGCGATAAATATAGGAGCCGTACGTTGGTACGTGCAGAGATCTGATTAAATACGTGTACGAGATATACGGATTTTAATCAGACAGTTGATAATACTGGCCGGCTTAGGATTATACCGGATTAAATCAGGTTTTGATTTAATAATTTATATATATATATATATATATATTGATATATATATTTTATTATTATTGTTCACTATTCATTTTCTCTCATTGGTGTTATCCGTATTTTTATACGAATACGCGTATATGTAGCGATACATATACCGAGTGAAGTATTTCGTATTTATACGGGAATGCTTCTAGAAGAAGGACACCTCATATTTGTTTTTCTTTTTAAAAAACCAAATGGGAAAATGAGGTGGAAAAGAGATTTAATGAAGCATGGTGCTTGTGCATGTAGAAAGGTATGGCTAGATAATTTATGGTGCATGGTTGAAAAAGGTTAGCCATACTTTTCTACCCTTGGATTATTTTTCATTCTACATATTTCATGTGAGTTCATGCTTCATGATGGAAGACTTAGCAACCATCTTCCTCACACCTCTTCGTCTTCTTCTTCCTCTTACTCACTTGAGCTTGAGAAATTGAGAGAAAATTTTTAGTGGAAAGATTCCTTCATCATCCACCATCCATTCTTAGCAAGTTTGGATCATCGGTCGGAACCTTTTCCGGTTTCCCTCGGGTGGATCTTCTTCGGCGAGGGCGGTCGACTTTCAAGCGTGATCCCGGCGGTTACGAATTTGGAGGGGTCTTCCACAATTGGGTGGACACGTGTCGAAGATTGAAATTTCATACCCTTTGCATGTTTTAGTTTGATAGTTTAGGTGTATGGATTGTATCCTGGGTTACCGGTGTTTGGTGCTCGTGTAAAGGTTTTTTTTTTGCTTCCGCCTCGGCCGTGGCTTTCACCGTGTGGGTACCGAACCCCAACATGGTATCAGAGTCACTCTATAAAGCTTAACTAGTTTGTTAGCGCTAATTTAGAGTTTCGATCGACGGAATTTTCCGATCCACATTTCCATTTTATTGCTTGTTGTTCGAATTTTAAAGTTGTTCAAAAAAATTGTTCAGGATGCATTCAAATTATGTGCAGGCAAAACTAGAGACCAAAAAGAAATTTGGGCACCAATGTCCAAAATTCGACCGCTAAACCGCCGCCAAATGTGCCATTTGGCTATGGATCTGTGGTTCAATTTTAGCCATAGTGCCCCAAATTTTTTCAGGTGCTCTAATTCATGGAAATGTGATTTTTGGAATATTTCGTTTTGGTCCAGATTTGTTTGAGTACTGGTTTCTACTTGGGGCCAATGCGGAAAGTTTTAATCGATCGAAATTTTAAATTCATGGTTTTCAGTGCATTTGTTTGTTTCTGCGACCGTGAATATCATAACACGGTATAATCCGACCGGTTGCTATATGTACAATCAGACGGGTTTATGAATTCGCGTCGATATTATGGGTTGCACTGATCTTTTGGATGGATTGTCGTGATGGATAGCCTTGTGTTCAATGTTAGATGTACAGTTCAGATTCATTTGTATATTCATTATTACGGGCCGAGCGTTTGGCACGTGGACTGTCGTTTCTGCCAGTTTGTATATTCTTTTATTGGGGCACGACTGGGTTGAGGTCGATGTCACCGTTGTATATATATTTTTCTTTTCTGTACTAAGATTACCCCATGGAGAAGTGCTCGAATAGTCGGGTTCTAGAGGGCAACGGGCCCGCATCTCATGGCGTTGAGACCGGAGGGGCCTTACTCTAGAATTGGCGGGCTATTCGCCGCACTCGTAGGGGATATAGGTTGACCCATGGAGGGGTGCTCAAGTTACCGAATTCCGTAAAGTGTTGGGTGGCTCATTCACTTTGTTGATTGGGGTTGCCTCACTTTCGGGATTGGCGGGTAACTTGCCGCACACGTAGGGGTCTAGCTACTTCATTGCATAGGCTATCCATACGACCGGGGAACACCGCGCCTCATTTACGGCTCAAATGAAATGCGAGGCTTCTAGATTATCCGATGTTCTATATTGTTGTTCGTATGCCTGTGATGATTTTTGTTTGCCTTTGATGACTGCCTACGATGTTGATATATATATATATAGTATATGCTTCTATATGTTCACATCCGCACTAGTCCTGCTCTCGCTCTGCCGTTAGTTAAGTAACCTAACGATGCATGACGGGGCCCTATGGCGAATGCAGATGGCATATAAAAGCATGCTATTTTGGTTGTTTCTTTTGTGGCTTGGAAAGTTAAAATGATGGGAACGCATTATCGATATAATGCAAGGGAAATAAACCTAAATGATGTTGCCGGAACCAATTTTAAAACTACTCGGTTTTCTTCAAAACTCATAGTCGTATTCTTTTGCTTTGCATAGAGGTATTCGGTTAGGAATATCCCGCACCTCATTCTATGAGGGAAGATGCTTGATCCTTTCACCGGGAGTTCGCTCTTCAGCAAAAATTTATGTTACTGGTTTTAAAAATCGGAGCTTGAACCACTTCATTTCAAAGCTACTTGGGTTCTTTCAACGATATCAAGTTCATTACGTTAAAGGTTTTTTGCCAAAAACCAGCCGTAGCCCTCCGTCATTTCAGACGGGTAGAGCCTAGTATTCATGCTATGTTTGTTGGTCTTCGTCAAGGCATAGTGTATAGTAGCTATGTGTTACTTTTCTGCAGCATAGAAATGCATTAATCTAGGACAATCGTAGAGCCTTGTTGGCCTTCGTCAAGGGAGTACGGGTGGGTTTAGATTAATCAGGGAAATGACGGGTAAAACTTGACTTGTGACTTATGATTTGTTGGCTTTCGTTAAGGTCATAAGACGCTTGGGGAAAAAACCATTTCGGGAGTTTCAAATATACGGGAAATTTGCCAGGCATGCACATACCTTCTTGAGTGTAGTGACTTGAGTGGATTCCGTCAACTTGTCACATGATGATGGTTGGGTCCCGATTCCCACTGATGAGTATGTATTGCTCCTCGAGAGATTTTTCACTTCACAATTAGCTAACCTATTAGGTGTCTAGAAAGTGTTAACGAGATTATGCCTCTGCAGAAACGAGGTTATTAATTGGGTCCGTGCGAAAGCACGGGGGACCTCCCTCGGAGTACCAACACTGGCCTGGCTGAACGGTTAGCGAACTTGTAGAGTGTATATGATCCCGACTAGTTCTCCTTTTAGGGTTTGAAGGAGAATTCGAGAAAACAGTGTGAGCCATCCTGATTAGATAAAGTGATAGCCAATCTAATCTTGATAGAGTGTAAGCTGGGTGTTCAGTCGAAGATATCGCACATTTAATATAACATTTTTCCTTACTTTTCTTAATAATTTAAAGGTGTTTATTATAAATATAGAACATATTTGGGTTTATCTGCAAAATACTATTTACCATATGTTTATATATTATAATTAACATTATGAAGGAAAATATATTCATATAATATTTATATAATATTTTTATTATGCATATCATATCAAATAATCTTAATCAAATTGCTTAAAAGATTTATTACCATATAAAATGATTAAGATTATATCTCTATAACAAATATTACTAACATTATTCATGGAGATATTGTGCAAAATTTAGCTCAGGTCAAGAGATCGGGATATCGAGATGTCAGAATCAAAAATCTACCGATAAAGTTAAATAAAATCGTAGAATAAATACTGGTAGAGACTCAGAGAAGATATGAAGATTCCAGATATCACGACAATCTTCATGTGTCAATATGATACTACAGAAGAATTTTCATCAACTGATCCCACTAACCCACCGTCCAACCGCGGCATAAACGCGGCGAATCTGTAGCCGATATGTAGAATTAGGGTTTGGGATTTTGTAGGTAGGATCTTCTCAACAAATCCTCACATATGACATCTAGGGTTTGTATCTTCTGTGACTATAAATAGGATCGAGGGCTAAACCTGGAAATCATCACCTTTTACATGAAGTAAATCACCGTCAAAGAACAAGAGATCCACGACAGGTCCGCGATTCGACATGATAAAGCGACGTGAAATTCGATGGAACATCTACTTCCTACGAGGCAGAGATCGAGAGAAACTTCTTCCTCTTGTAATCTAAACTCGAAGGTTTTGTACTTGTAAAATTGATTAATAAATGTTGATCATTAGCTTAATTAATTCGCATTTACTTTCTGCATTATGATTTCATTCTCTATCCTTTCTTCTTCTATCTCCATCACGCGCGAGCAATTCTCCGGTTGATAGGGTTCGTAGGATTAGGGTAGAACAATGGATGAGAAAATATTTTAACTTCTTTTGTGTCTTATGAAATTTATAAACTTTAGCAAAAGAATCATTAACATCCTAATCGGGCGCGCTATCAATTTATTTATAGTCTTGACCGCGATTTGAGATTAGATTAACAATTGTTTTGTTAAGGGCTAGACATGAATAGAGATCAATGAAAGGACAAGGGTCAATAGTGTGGAACCCCTAGTTTCTTCCAAGAACCCTAATCCTCATTAATCATTATCGATCTAGTTTTAAATCTATCAAAAGATAAATGGAGTCATCTTTATTAGTCATCCATGACTACTAAATCCTAACGAGTCCTACAAGCCCTCTTCTTTATATATATTCTACATCCGTGTTTAACATAGATCTAGAATCTATTCTCTATTCTTCCTTTTTTTAATCAACTCGTCTAAAGCAAAATTAAAAGATTCGACGTTTCCCTGAGGACGACCCATACTCATCGTGCCTAGCTACACGCGACACCGTTATTGATTGCGGTTCTTTTCATAGATCAATCAAATGGCGCCGTTGCCGGAGATACGTGCGTAATATTTTTTTCTTGCTATTCATGTTGAATTCTTATTCGATCCATATCATAAAAATAAAACAAAACCGCAACTTGCATATTTAACGATTAGTGTGCGATTTTTGCGAGGGAATCCGGAGACACTAAAGCGAGGAAATCAAGATTTAGAGACTTTCAGAGAGGACCAGAGGAGCAAAGGAGGCCACTGTAGAAAAATTGTCAAACGATCCCTCCATTTCGCGGCGGAACCGTGGCATTAGTGCGCTTTTCGCGAAGGAACCACGGCGGAGTGGGAGAATTGGAGTGCCAAACTTCTCTGGTATCTTCTACATATCTTTCTCTCCTCTAGAATTCCAATAATTTGATTTTCTACAGGATTCTTTGCAAAATATCGCCGCTCAAAAAAAAAATTTTGCGTGTTTTGTAATTGGTTTGTTTGTGCATATTTTAATACGGAAATTAAGGGGCAAAGACCAAAATTCAGATTAGGTGGGGATTTCATCACCCTTTCTAGACCCCACAAATCATTAAACGAGCATCCGCATCACCCTACATTAATTAAAAAATATCTAGACCAAGACTCCGTCGCGCTCAATTAGGACAGAGAAAGGTCATGGATAATCTATCACTAATCCGCATTACTTTCATGGTGTCTAAGGCAAGTGTGACTAAGGAAAGTTGTTACTTAATTAGGCCCGCTATTTTCGGTGATTCATATAGCGGATACCTCCCACTTATCTGGCACTTATCTGGCCACAAGAGTAATAAAGAGGTGGTAGAGGATTGATCCTACGGCTTGTCCTTTGGAAGTCTAGGAGCGGTCTAGTGACTTGAATTAGGTGACCTACCCCGTGTGTGGACCCCTTCCTACATGTCTTTCTCTTCCACCGGCCAATGGGGATATTTTCGAAATTAAACCCCACTTCATCAAACTATTGCCCAAATTTCACGGGCTTGAGTCTGAAGACGCATACGTTTTTATTACCAAATTCGAAAACGTATGCGCAATGATGGCCACTTCACAACTTTCTGTGGATGCTATGAGATTACGTCTTCTCCCTTTTACTTTGTGCGATTTAGCAGAAAAATGGCTTTATAACACTGTCGCACACTCTATTTCCAATTGGGATGAATTCGTTATAGCATTCCTTAAGAAATTTTATCCTAATCATAAGACCGCCCGTGTTCGAAGCGAGATTAACCAGTTTACCCAACTTCCTAACAAACCATTCTGGAATTACTTTGAACGGTTTAAGGATCTTCTTCTACATTGCCCCCATCATGGAATTGATAAATGGCAACTTTGTCGCATTATATATGAGGGTATTAATCCTACAACAAAACAGATGCTTGAAACCATTTGTCAATGCCATTTCATGCCTAAAGATGAAGGGGAAGCTTGGCAATTCCTGGAAGATCTCGCTGAACAAACTTTACAGTGGGAAAGCGTTAGACCAATATCGTCTAAAGGAGGTATCCATTAGCTCGATGTTTCCATCGCAGTAAAAGCCGAAATGGCCGAGATACAAAGGAAACTCGAAGCCATAGAAAACAAAGTCTCTTCAACCTCCCTAAACCAGGTTACGCTCCCCAAAACTGTGTGTAGTTGCTGTTCGGACCCATTACATCTGACGGAAGAATGTCCTTTGAGTCCACCGTTTCGAGGTTAAGAACAAATTAATGCTACTTTTCAGTAACAATCTAGAATGATCCTTATTCTTCCACATATAATCAGGGATGGAGGAATCATCCTAATTTTGCTTAGAACCAAAACTAAACTTAAAATCAAAATCAGTTCCCAAGCAATTATCAAAGACCTCCTCCACAGCAGCAGCAACCACCACAGAGTTCGCACCCCTTTCAACCACAATCCTTTCAAAATCCGGCCAACAATTCTACACCTTATAATAATTCTTTCCAAACGGCCGGTACCGAAAACTCCTCTGCACTCGAACGAAGCTTGGATACGTTTCTTAAACATTCCATGTAAATGACGGCTGAATTAAAGTCTTCAATCCAAACGTTAACGCAGAACACCGCTTCCCATGGTGAAAGTATAAGATCGATAAAAGCACAACCTGCACGGTTAACTGCCGCGATTAGTGTGAGAGAGAAAGGGAAACATCCATCTCTACCTCTACCTAATCCTGGCCACTCACAAAGTTATAATGTGAGTGTCGTTACCATGTTGAGATCGAGAAAAGTGTTGAACAACCAAGTGGGTGAACATGTTGATGACGTTGATGATATTAATGTTACCCCGGCTTCTACTTCTTCTCCTACTTCGTCTAGTCTACCACCTTCTTCCGAGCCTATTCTCCGTTTTTCCCTAGGCTCGAACCCTCAGCCCACTTCCTCGAGTCAACCTAAAATGATCCCCACTCCAATTCTGGGATCCATTCCATCCCCACAATCTTCTCTAATGTTGGACCCAACCTTTATTGATAAAACTCCTTATCCAAACAGGTTAAGGGGAAACAGACCAAGTCCGCAAATGGAGAATATTGTGGAAATTTTTAAGCAAGTTAACATAAACATTCCCCTCCTAGATGCTATCCAACAAGTTCCGTCCTATGAGAAAATCCTAAAGGACTTTTGCACTAGGAAGAGAAAAATTCAAGTGCCTAAAAAAGTTTTCCTTGCGAGTAATGTAAGCACTGTTTTTACACAACAACTACCCAAGAAACGAAAGGACCCCCGAAGTCCTACAATATCTATTTCTATTGGGGGTAAAAATATCAATCTTGCTCTACTCGATTTAGGTGCTAGTGTTAACTTGCTTCAATATTATGTCTATGAGCAATTAGGGATCGGAGAGTTAAAACCGGCGCACTACACTCTTCAGATGGCCGATCGATCTATCACCCAACCTAGGGGTGAGTTTGAGGATGTGTTAATCAAAGTCAGGGAATTTATATTCCCTGTGGACTTTATCGTTATTGATACACAGCCTGTGGCGAACCCACGAAATCAAATCCCGGTGATTTTAGGTCGACCTTTTCTTGCGACTTCCAACACAATAATCAATTGTCGAAATGGTTCTATGACCCTATCCTTCGAGAAAATGTCAATTGAGCTTAACATTTACAGGTTGGGAAGTGAACCCTCCGAACCCTATGCTCAAATTTGTTCTGTTGAAAAGATGGATTCCGATCGTAGCAAATTTGAACAGTTTCACGATACTGATCTTGACTCCGTTGGTACTTATTTGTTTGACCCTGCTATTTATTGTACACATACTGACCCTTCTATCGAGCTGTCCGGGTCAACATCTAACGCTAAATATGAACCTTTTATGAAGTCCGAGTATCATCACGTTCTTTCCGATGATATTATTATTCGGGATATCGATGAAAGCTTTGAAGAAATCTTCGCTGAGGAACTCGCATTCTTAGAATACAAGGGCGTTGTGATGAATCAACCCCAAACCAAAGAATTTGAACCGCCGCCTTTTCTTTTTATTAAGAATGAGAATGCGAGTAATTCACCATCACTGTTTCGTCTCTATAAACCGAGATGTAAACCCATTCTATTACACCTCTTATCTCCTCCTGATTGTTGAGATTTTTTGCTTATGCGTCTCTTAAAAGATAGATCAAAGAATTATATACCGCAATCAAGAACGGTGTCGCTTGGTAGCTAGCCGGTTGAGTACGGGTCGGTCCACAGGGAGATGGATTCCTATTCTATGTGTTCTAACGAGTTAAGTCCAAAAAAATGGTGTTTTTATTTTAAGATCTAAGAATGAGATAAAAGTTTATAAAATGCTTGCTAGGGTTAGGATTAGGTTAAGTTTGGAAAGTCAATTATTTCTCACCGCATTCTTTGCCCTAATTAAGTACTTTTAGGTGTTAAGGTAATTGTTAACAAAGGGGATTAACACGATCGGGAAGAAACTAGGTTTCTTCCTCTAGGTCCTTGTCCGTCCTTTCTTAACTCTTACCCTAACCTCCATGGAAAACATACACAACCGGTCTTTAACTATGGTATCACCGCTATCTCGTGGGATAGGATGCCGTAGTGAGCGGTGTGTGTATGTATGCATAGAGTCCTATTTAAAATATATGATGGGCAAGAAAGGGGTGAGAGATTTTCATCTCTCAAACCTTCCCCAAACCTAACCCTAACAAGTAAGGAACTACTTACTCATTAAGGAATTGATGAAAGAATTCATTTTTATGATTTTAATTTAACAACTACGGCAGATAAATAAAATTTATAACTACGGCAGATAAAGAATTTATAACTAGGGCAGAAAAGAAATTAAAATAACTAAAGCAAGATAAAAAAATTACTTCTTTATTAATGCACTCTTTGACGATTACAAGGAATTGAAAATCTAAGATCTAGAAATTAAAAGAGGCATCTCTAAAGAGGCACCCAAAAGGAGGCACACTCCAAAAAGAGCTGTAGAATTCCTATTTATAGAAAACAGAAACCCTAGGGTTTACATCTGATCCATATCAAGAATTACAAAAACACCCTTAAGAAAACCGAGTCAATGCACCGATGCACCGACACGCACCGACACGCGCCGACACGCGCTTAGCACGGCCGCGGATCCGCGGCCATAAGCCTGGTTTGGCCGCGGTTCCGTGGCCATTTGATGGTCTTGATGCTTCATTTCTTCAGGGCTTCATTCTGTTGCTTTTTCCTTCTATTTTATTCACTTGGTTCTTCAGAATGTCTTCTAGTTTTTTTTCCAGATTTCCACAGTGCATAATGTTGTGGACTTTTACCGTTTGCTTCATGTTGAAGTCTTGAATCTTGTGCTGCCTTTGTGCAATCGAGTTGTTTGCTGATCTTCGTTTGTTCCTCGAACTGTAGGCGGCATTATAAAGATTCTTCTGTTTGTTGGTCGTAGTCTCACTTTTGTAGCGTCTTTTCATCATTTTCACTGTTTTGTTCCGAGAACCTGTAACCTGCAACTATGTAGCAGACATGGATCAAAAGCACATATTTATTTGTAAAATGAATAAGAATGGGGAATATAATAATGCAAAATTATGATATGAACAAATACCCCCAAACTTATCTTTTGCTCGTCCTCGAGCAAAACTAGTTTATTCTCGAAAAAACCTAACCTCACTTTCGCAGGGAAACGCGATTGCACTGAGCTCGTGCAACAAGCTGTTAAACATCTAGGTGTCCCTAGTAGGATGAGTGTTGTCTCCTGAGGGTTTTCAGCGGATACTACCCACAAAATCCTATCAATTTGGCCTATTGACTTTTATTCTTCAATTCGGTTTTCTAGCAAGAAATTCTATTATCCTCAACTCAGAAATTATCAACCCGTATTTTTCACGCTTCCTTATCATTTAACTTAAGATTGTATATGTTCTGTAAATTTACTTAGCTTTTAGCATATTTTGAATTTTCCTTCTAAGGTTCCATCTCCACTTAGGAATTTTTATCATCTCTATTAAAGATATAAGTCCTATTTTTCATTCCTATCTCTCATCCGAACCCCAATCATATACCCTTACGTGTGTGTGTATATCACCCCGACACTTGGAAATTCAATTCAAGCTATCATACCCTTGTCCATTGTCCAAAGTACTTTTATATTTGGTGAGTTTTAGATGAAATTACTCACACATCCTTCATGCGACCGTTAATACTTCTTGAGGTACTAACGACCGATTACAAAATGTATCTGCGCATTAAGGCGTAATTCCTCATCTTGTAATACCTAAGGCTTTAGCAGTGACTCCCAAACCAGTTGGTCTAAGGCACTAGGTGATAAAGCACCATCGCTAAATATTTTTTATTTTATGCAGTCTTAAGTAATTACAAAACCAGTGTTCATTTTTTTAGATCTCTTTATTCACACTTATAATTTTCTTTTCCTTCATACTAAGGATTTTAGACAAGAGCATTTCAAGGTATCCTCTACTATTCCAAGTTTCAAGGTTCGTGTTTGTGCAAGTTGTAGGGTATATATTTTTAGAATTTAGACTTAAGGTTCGGAATTATTTTTCAGACTTACACTTCAATAAAAATTTCAATACTCTTCCCTTATTTTGACTTAGCCAAAAAAGTGAACTCAAAATTTGCCTATTTCTAAGTAAACTACAAGGACATATATTTTACCGTTAAATTTTAGGGTTTTTAATTTACCAAGTTTAGGATCTAGTTTTTCCTAACTATTCAACCGTCATGTTGAACTTAAGTCAAATATGACCAAAATTGAATCTTTCAATTTTTATAATTTTTAAAATTTTTCAATTTTATGTGTTTTAAAATGAGTATGCAAATGCAAAAATATACATATGAATGCGAAGGAAGAAAGCTTACCGAGCACACCCCCAAACTTAAACTTGACAGTGTCCTCACTGTCAGGCTATACCAAGAGGGTCAAAAATGTCGGCACTCCCCTGTTTATTTTTTTATATAATTTTTTATTATTGTTAAAAGAAAAAAAAACAAAATATATATATACAAAAAAGCCCCCCCCCTCCAAACTTAAGTGAGACAGTATTTCCACTGTCTAAGTAGGGAGGAGAAAAACACAATATCAAGCTATACAAGGCCTTACACGGGCCAAAAGTTAGCACCAACCATTCAAAAAATTTATTGTTATAATGGTAGGGTTGGTGAAAGAATGGAGTGTAGAGAAAAGAAATGAGAAGCACACAAGACCGTGTGGAGATAGAAGCAGTATACGGTCTCGGTGGAGGAGAAGAACGGCAGAAAGGAAAAAGAAATGGTGAGTGGAGGTTGATCAATCACAAAATCCGTGTCGTTTAGGAATGCGAGTTCTTCGGCGAAAATATCTTCGAAACTTTCATCGAAGGTCCGATTGAACGTTTCAATATCAATAAGTGTCACACCAGAATTCAACACACTTGATTTTTCAAAAATTACGGAGGTAGGAGACTCGTAAAGCTCATCTACCTTATTCTTAAAAGATTCTAAATCAAGTTTTTTTTCTAAAACTATCGAACTCAAAATATCGTATTGTGATTCATTAACACTCGATATCATTAAAGGAAGATTAGAAGAAAAACCAAAGAAAGTGGGAATACGAACTTAAGGGTGGGGATGGAGTGTATAAATTAGCACAATTTGTAATGACCGATGTGTAAAAAGCGATTGTGCTAATCTATTAACCCATGGAGAAATGAGATCAAATCCCTCAAGATTCATGAGAAAACGTGGGTACGTCGAACTTGGTAAACCAGACATTGAAAATGAAAGGGATACGGTCTCTTGCAAGGTCGGAACGAGAATGGAGGGAAGTGAGTGAGGAAGGGTATCGGTTAAAGATTCAGGAGGGTGTACACAATCAATGGAAGGGACAGGATGAATTGGAAAATCCGACTCATCAAACAAAACTGGTTCATCCTCAATAATTTCCTCAATATTCTCCTCAAAATTGAGCTTATCCATGCCATTCTCATCAAAATCAAGACGCATATGAAGTTCGGGAAAAACATTTAATGACTCGGGAAGATGAATTGGAGAGAAAAATTCAATCAAATCTGCGGGTTCATCATCCAAAATATTCCCAGCGTCGATATCCTCAATCAAGTGAAAATCAATTTTTTCAGACACCTCATCAAAAGCATGGATATTATTCAATTCAGGTTCTAGAGTGGAGGTGTAGAGGTCAAAAGGATTGGTGACGGTTTCACTCGAAAGGGGCCCTTCACAATCAGGTAAATCAAACACTATAAAGTCGCACAACTCATTACACGTTTTATTTGGGACATTTGATTGAAAACCGGAGTTGTGGGATTCAATTGGGGATGGGTAGGTTTGATTTGGAAGTGTGTACAGCTCACTTTCACCACTCAAATTCTCACTCTGTCCAACCGCCTCATCATACATTGGAATTTTTGGAGCTAGTTGGAAACTAGCTATTGGGTCATTAGGTTGTAATAGGGTGGCTATAGACGCATCCAAATTCCTCATCTGTTGGTTTGTCGCTACTATATAAGCTTCCAACGACTGTTCCAGACTAGACATGGGTTGTGAAGGGGTTTCAGTAAAAGATTCAAAGTTGTTTGGATACTGGAAACTCCCAAATGGCTGTGTAGAAGCAATGTCTAGGGAAGGTGCAAAAGTCGGGTAGGACTGGTAGGAATTGAATGGTTGGACAGGATTAGGATCAACATTTGGATAAAAAGGTGAATGGAATTGTTGATCCCAAGAACTGGATGTGTTGAGAGGAATGAAAGATCGGCTACGAGATTGTTCAATATGCTCAGCAATAGACATGGGTTTCGGAGTTACAACAGGACTCGAAGAAGGAGTATCAACGTAAGAAGGTGGTGAAGGCTGAAACGGTTGATACAAAGTGGATCGCGGAGTCCAACTGTTTCTCCTAGACGCTTCTATTCGATCTTTCAAAGAAATTTTGGGTATGGAGGGGTCGTCCGTAATTCGACCAAAACAATTCGCGTAGGAAGCAAAGTTTGGTTCAGGGTACCAAAGTTCGGCAAGAGTTTTGGGAGGTGGGGTACCCATGATGTGAGAAAGGAGAAGAAAAAGAATGTGATGATTTTTTTATTTAAAATTTTTTTTTTATTTATTTTTTAAAAAAATTGTTTTTGGAGCTTTGAAATTTTTGAAAGCGTTTTTTTTTTAGAAATAGTTTTGCAAAAATTTGTACGGAACTACGGCACAATTTCAAACAATCACAATTTATACATGCACAATCAAGCCTAGAGCTAGGGTCTCCCAAGTCAACTAGACTGCTTCTAACTGTTCCAAAGGGCAAGTTGTGAGATCCTCAAATCGCCTCTTCACCGCCAATTGTGGCCAGGTAAGCACAAGTAAAGAAAGGAGTGATCCGCTCACGAATCACCGTGAGAATGACCTTTTAAAATTACCTTTCCTACTTGTCTAACCTAGGCACCACAAAGTCAAGTTTAGATAAACGACCGATGCCTACAACTTTTCCTTTGTCCTATTGAGCACGACAGTCCTTATTGGCTGAGTCTAATATTTTTTAATTAACTCGAAGGTTGATGCAAATGCTTTTTGTGATTTCTGGGGTCCTAAGAAGGGTAATGAAATCCCCACCCAATCTTGATTGGTGTTATAGCCCCTTAAAAGTCCGTTTTAAAAATACAAAGCAATTAACACACCAAAAATCTAAAACACTTTCAAAAAAATTTCTATTTTGCAGTACAAAGAATCCTGCACAAAAACAATTTATTGGAGAGGGAGAAAGATTTTGCGCAAAGAACCCTGCAAGAAAATTTTCAGTTGAGATCAGGAGGTTACAGAGGAGATAAAAAATACTCACAGAGGGATATGAGGTGATAACGTCAGCACGAGGCCGCGGATCCGCGGTCAAAGGCACCAAATCGCGGAGGTTCCTCGGTCGAATGGTCGGTTTAGATCCTAAAAATTCTGTTCTGTGCTGTTTTGATCCTCGTCTGTCTGTTTAGATCTTCTGTTTACTGTTTTTATTCACTGGGTTTGCTCCAGATCTGAATTTGTCCGTCTTCTTTTCCTGCACAATTCACACAATACCTCTAAAAAAGAACAAGATGAATTTTATTTTTATTTTATTATTTTAAATATTTTTCAATTTTTATAATTTTTAATTTTTTTATAATTTTTTTTTATTAACCCGAAATACACAAAGAAAGAGACTACCGTCTCCCCGGCAACGGCGCTATTTGATTATTGAGATTTTTTTTCTTATGCGTCTCTTAAAAGATAGATCAAAGAATTATATACCGCAATCAAGAACGGTGTCGCTTGGTAGCTAGCCGGTTGAGTACGGGTCGGTCCACAGGGAGATGGATTCCTATTCTATGTGTTCTAACGAGTTAAGTCCAAAAAAATGGTGTTTTTATTTTAAGATTTAATAATGAGATAAAAGTTTATAAAATGCTTGCTAGGGTTAGGATTAGGTTAAGTTTGGAAAGTCAATTATTTCTCTCCGCTTTCTTTGCCCTAATTAAGTACTTTTAGGTGTTAAGGTAATTGTTAACAAAGGGGATTAGCACGATCGGGAAGAAACTAGGTTCTTCCTCTAGGTCCTTGTCCGTCCTTTCTTAACTCTTATCCTAACCTCTATGGAAAACATACACAACCGGTCTTTAACTATGGTATCACCGCTACCTCGTGGGATAGGGTGCCGTAGTGAGCGGTGTGTGTATGTATGCATAGAGTTCTATTTAAAATGTATGATGGGCAAGAAAGGGGTGAGAGATTTTCATCTCTCAAATCTTCCCCAAACCTAAGCCTAACAAGTGAAGAACTACTCACTCATTAAGGAATTAATGAAAGAATTCATTTTTATGATTTTAATTTAACAACTACGGCAGATAAATAAAATTTATAATTACGGCAGATAAAGAATTTATAACTAGGGCGGAAAGAAATTAAAATAACTAAGGCAAGATAAAAAAACTTACTTCTTTATTGATGCACTCTTTGACGATTACAAGGAATTGAAAATCTAAGATCTAGAAATTAAAATAGGCATCTCTGAAGAGGCACCCAAAAAGAGGCACGCTCCAAAAAGAGCTGTAGGATTCCTATTTATAGAAAACAGAAACCCAAGGGTTTACATCTGATCCATATCTAGAATTAAAAAAATACCCTTAAGAAAACCGAGTCAACGCACCGACGCACCGACACGCACCGACACGCGCCGACACGCGCTTAGCACGGCCGCGGATCCGCGGCCATAAGCATGGTTTGGCCGCGGTTCCGCGGCCATTTGATGGTCTTGATACTTCATTTCTTCAGGGCTTCATTCTGTTGCTTTTTCCTTCTATTTTATTCACTTGGTTCTTCAGAATGTCTTCTAGTTTTTTTTCCAGATTTCCACAGTGCATAATGTTGTGGACTTTTACCGTTTGCTTCATGTTGAAGTCTTGAATCTTGTGATACCTTTGTGCAATCGAGCTATTTGCTGATCTTCGTTTGTTCCTCGAACTGTTGGCGGCATGATAAAGATTCTTCTGTTTGTTGGTCGTAGTCTCACTTTTGTAGCGTCTTTTCATCATTTTCACTGTTTTGTTCCGAGAACCTGTAACCTGCAACTATGTAGCAGATATGGATCAAAAGCGCCTATTTATTTGTAAAATGAATAAGAATGGGGAATATAATAATACAAAATTATGATATGAACACCTCCCCACTTCTTCACGTCGATAGGTGACATGTTTTTCTACCAACCTTAGTACTACATTGATAAAAATTTTGAATGGTTGGTCTTGACTTTTGGTCTTTGTAAATCTTTATATTGACCAATAGCTTTACCCCCCCTCCTTATAATTTTAAAATGCTTAATACTGTTTCACTCAAATTTGGGGGGGGGGGATATTTTGGTTCTTGAAAGAAAATAATTTTTTACAAAATTGTGAGCCAAAAATAAGTTTGGGGGAGGATTTCATTATCATTTATTCATGTCCCCGTTACTGACTTTTCCTCCCAAGTCTACAGTTTTTTTAGCTTAACTATCACGTCCCGCTTCCCAGTATACGGAGAAGGAGACGCGACCGGTCCGCTACGTATATACTCAGAAGTACATACGCTAAGCGTATCTAAGCAATATAAAATAAATACACAAGAGACAGGATGTAATAAAAACAGCAACTATTATTTATTAACATTCTTTTGTACAATGCATAAAAAGGAAATACAACTGAAATAAAAAGATGCCTAAACAATGGCATAACAGGAAATGAAAAGTACTGAATGAAAATGTACAATGAAACTAGAGCTCTGGTTCTTCAGCAAACTGCTCCAAGTCTTCTGCAGATGGCTCGATCTCTGCCGGGTCAAAATCACCTGACGACATTCAAAGAAGAAAGAAAGAGAATGTCGTCAGCGAACAGGTCGCTCGGTAAGTCCCAAAGATAAGAGGAGAATAGACAGAGAGTAAGATAGAGAGAGTAGCTTTTACAGTTGTATTATATTGTTTTAGTGTTAATGCTGTTGTTATCGTAAGTTCAAGGGTGAATGTCTACTAATCTCAAGAGTGTTCTCAAACCCAACAGGCTGTAATCCAGGGGTAGGGAACCACGGGCCCAAATGATATGTTAGTAACTGGACTTCGACCGTCGTCGAAGTATTCCAAACTCAACAGGCCACAGTCCAGGAGCATGGAAACACGGGCCCTCGTGATTGCTTGCTTGTGTTAGTAGACATGGATTCATGATCTAAGGGGACTCTTGAGATTATGTTGGATTCACGGATGAACTACCCCAATACCCCGTGTAGTTATGTTATTGATAGTACTGTATTGTATTGTATTGTCTTGTAAATTGGAATGTATAATTGGATGACTGACCAAAATCATGATATCAGTAAACTGATGTAACTGCATAATCATGTAAATGGAATAACTGGATAATGGATGTATATCCATGGTTTGATTCAGTCAAATTGTATAAATTGATAACTAGATTCATGGATTCATGTGTTCATATTGAATTGGAATATTGTAGATTGTAGATTGTACTTGAATCATATTCAAGTCAGATATAATCAGACTCAAACCCGATTCAGACAATTAGAAATATAAATCGAAGTCTTGATTATTTCTTAAACCTATATTTACTAGGGTCCTTAGGGTAATTTATAAAACTTGAGGGGGTTTTATGTAAAAATATTTTTATATACTTTTCAAGGTACACCCCAAGTATTTATTAATCGTCTTTAGAGTTGTAATGAATGTAGATTTTATATTGTGATATTTCTTGTGATAAAATCCTATTTTTATAAATAAGGTATTTATCTGTAATATTGATTTATTTGAAGTTCATGGTATTTTAGTGTAAAATTTATTCTTGTGATTTTTAGAAAAAGGTGGAATATTTATATCATAATAAAATAGGTATTTTAATGATAAATATACATATATTTATACAAAAATAATTTTAATAAATATTTTATATTCTAAAAATCTCATTTTCTAAAGATCGTATTTTAAATCTTTCGAGACCGAATGCTCCTTACGGAGGTCTGAATCTCGTACTACTAAGCCCGAGGATGTGCGATAATCCGCACCATCCCGAACGGGTTCCCCAAAAATGGGTTGTAGCGGCGCTTTGCAAAGATTGTAAAATACTAAATCCTTTAGAAAACGGTTTTATAAAGTAAATGGTATTTATTTGTAAAAATATCAATTTTTCGTATTTTAGGTTCTAGGGTTTCCTAAGTCAACTAGACTATTTCTAAATGGTCTAAACGACAAGTTGTTAGATGCCTCAAATCGCCTCTTCACCGCCAATTGTGGCCAGGTAAGTATAAGTGAGGAAAGGAGGGATCCGCTCACGAATCACCGTGAGTCAGGCCTTTTAAAGTTACCTTTCTCACTTGCCTAGCCTAGACACCACAAAGTCAGGTTTAGATAAACGACCGATGTCCACAACTTATCGTATTTTCCTAATAAAAGGTATTTATTTAAAAGTGTATCAACTCTAAATCTTTTATGATAGTTTTATTAAGTATATGGTATTTAAATGTAAATTCTTGTTTTCTCGTATTCTAAGGTTAATGGTATCGTGTTCCGTTGTATGTAAGTGTGTGAGGAGGTGGGTCATTACCTCGTGATTCACTTTAATTGTATAGCAAGTTTGATGGGTTAAATGAAAGAGTGAAACAATGTGGTATTTAAGCGAAAAATACGGTAAATTGAGAAAGCTATCATTTCATGTGGTGAAACTTGCTCAGATTCTTTGATTAGTGTTTAGTAGTCAACATAAGGATATTTAATTATGATTGTATTAGTGAGAAGTGAAATTTATAGAAAACCAAATCGGAAATCGGATTTGTTCCGATTCCGTCGGGTTTTGTAATTTCGTATTTTAGAGAATAGGAAAGAGAAATAGAAAGGGACTTACGGGTTTTCGATTACACTAGAGTGAGGGGGAACTAAAGGGATTGCCGATGCGTTGCGTCGTCGCCGGTAGTTCCTAAAAACGTCGCCGGAATTTCCGCCGGAATTTCGTCGGAGCTTCGTCGCGAGCTTGTTTTCAAAAAACACAACTCTTGGAAAATTTTAAGAGGGTGAGCTTAGGATTTTGGGATGAGAGGGTAGAGGGTAGGAGGTGTATTTATAGGGTACGCTAGAGGTAGGGTAGGTAAAGGGTTTTTAATAAAAAATTGTAAAAATTTGTGTGAAAATCATTAAAATTGTAGTAAATGGGGGATAATTAAATCTCGGGAACCGATCCAATAAATTAGAGTATACAGGGGGTTAGGGGAGACGAAGAGCCCCAACTTTCATGTTGGGGACTCGGCGGTCCGGCTGAGTCCGGCCGGTCCGCCGGCCGACTCGGCCGATCCCGGCCGAGTCGAGGCGTCGGGAGATGGAGGGTCTTCAGGTGGGTCCTCTGGTATATTTATTTTTAAAGTGTAGTTCAAGTTTTGGGAGTTATGGTGTTTGGACGGTTGGGCTTCCATAAAATTTAAAACAAAATAAATATTAAAAATAATGTGGGGCATGGGATTTGAACTCTGGTGGCTTGGTTCAGCAATGCAAGGTATTACCAATGAGCTACAAGCTCTTTCTTATAATTAAATTGCTAATTAATTACTTAAGTCTTGTGCTCAGGCAATAAATACCCCTTTATGAATTTTTGAAAAATATTTAAAAAATTTGTATAGGAAAAAGTGTATAGAAAATTAGGGTTGTTACATTAACAGATGACATCAGTGAGGACACTGCTGCAAACAGGTTTGGGGGAGGTTTGTGCTTATTCACGCATTATTTTGCATTATCATAAATATAAACACAAAAACTTTTGATAATAAAAGATTAGAAAGTGAAAAAAATTACATATGAAAGATAGGAATAGTTTGAGAAAAACAAGAAAGTTAGATGTTTTCTTAAACGAAGCTAGTAATAAATAGTTATGAGCCGTTGTCCCAAGGATTAGTAAGATGAAGGAAATTACTAATCTGAGGATAAACATAAGTCTGAAAAATAGTCCCTATTTTTGAGTCCAAACATTTGAACATTGATACCCTACTATACGCACTTGCACACATCTTTAAACTTGGGATAGTAGAGGATACCTTGAAATGCTCTTGTCTAAAAACCTCGGTATGAAGAAAAATAAAAACATAAATTAAAAAAATGGTGAAGAAAAATGAACACTGGTTTTGTAATTGCTTAAGGCAGTATAAAAAAAATATAGCGAGAGTGCTTTATCACCTAGTGCCTTAGACCAACTGGTTTGGGATCCACTGCTAAGCCTTAGGTGTTGCAAGACGAGAAATTACGCCTAAATAAGCGAGCACATTTGGTAATCGGTTGGTTAGTACCTCAAGAAGTATTAACGGTCACATGAAAAATGTGTGAGCAATTCAATCTAAAATATTTACCGACTAAAAAGTACTAAAGGACGATGGACAAGAGTATGATAGCTTGAATTGAATTCTCTAAGTGTAGGGATGTCTTTTACACACACGTAGGGGTATATGATCAAGATTTGGAAGAAAGATAGGGAGGAAGACTAAAGGCGATGTTTTATTAAAGGATGATGTGATTTCTAACATCTTTTCACGACCATTAAGATAGGGTTCATGGCAACTGAAAGGCTGGTGTAGTTGGAAACTCTTATTTTCAAGCTCTTCCTTTTAAAGTTCTTCTCTTTGTATGTAATTTTCACCAACTTTCTTTTATTATGGGATTTTGTGGGTGTAATCCGCTGAAAACCCTCAGGAGATAACACTCCTCCTACTAGGGACACCTAGAGATTTAACGGCTTGTTGCACGTGCTCAGTGCAATCGTGTTGCCTACGAAAGTATGCTACTTAGGTTTTTCTTTTTCTTTTTCTCCCTCTCTTGAATAAATAGTTTGTTCAGGACGATCAAAATTAAGTTTTGGGGTATTTGTTCAGTCGAAAATATCGCACATTTGATATAACATTTTTCCTAACTTTTCTTAATAATTTAAAGGTGTTTATTATAAATATAGAACATATTTGGGTTTATCTGCAAAATACTATTTACCATATGTTTATATATTATAATTAACATTATGAAGGAAAATATATGCATATAATATTTATATAATATTTTTATTATGCATATCATATCAAATAATCTTAATCAAATTGCTTAAAAGATTTATTACCATATAAAATGATTAAGATCATATCTCTATAATAAATATTACTAACATTATTCATGGAGATATTGTAGGGTTCCTAGGCATACTCATGAGGTTCCATAAGTGATCAACCATGCCAAATTCAAAAATTTATGTGCCGAGAAACCCTATGCAAGATCGTTAACTAGAGGATAGGCGAAAACAAATGCAAGTTAACAACTTAACTACTAAGTGAAAGAGACTACAACCTTTGTAGATCCGGTCCTCCACTTCTCTAGCTCCGTGTTGACGTCCCTCCGCTGCGATCATCGGGATCCCGGACTCTAGCGTCGGTTTCATCGGAGAAATGGGCGGGCTAGGTCGTTGACTTCGATGCCGAAGATGATCTACGTCGAGGCGACTCAAACTCAAGCTCCATCTTCACCAGGTCATGAAACTTGTGAAGAAAACACCCTATACAACATGGCAAGTGGTAGAGGATGAAGAAATAGGAAGTGGGTTCACTTTGGATTTTGATTTCTCACTTGATTTCATCACTTGGAATTTTCAAGCAAGGTTTTCTTCTCTTCATGAAGAAGAAGAAGAAGAAGAAAGAAAAGAATGAATGAATATTATCAAAATAGAAAATCAAGTGATGCTTATCATTTAGCAACCATGGGTGAGTGTAACTAATGTAGAGAATAAACTAGGGTTTAGGTAAATGGTTAGGTTAAGGATAAAACAAAATGGTAGACTTTTTCAAAGATGCATGAAGCATCATGAAGCTTCTTGCATAAAACAAAGATAACCACCATTTTATTTTTGCCAAAAGTAAATAAATAAAATAAATAAATAAGGCAAATGAAACCCTAACCATTAACTAAATATGGTGTATAGCATACACACACCCAAGTTTGCATGTATCATCAAACATGATACAATCAAGTGCACAAAAAAAAATATATCACATATACTACTTGTGCACATCAAGTGAGAAAATTAATCTTAAGTGAACAAATACTAGTTAATGTAAAGTAATATATCAAATATATAATTATACATTAAATCATTAAATCAACACTTGATTTAATGATCCGGTCATATTGCATATAACCGACTAATATCAAGTGTATCAATATATCGAATCAACATTTGATTCGGTAACCCGACTATATCTTATATAACCGACCGATGATACGAATCGCGAGAATAGAATTCAGTATCATATACTGGTATTATTCCCGGTCCCGCACATATCTCATATGCGCTCCTATTTCGTTTCGCTTGAGTCAGGAAACCTCTGTGTAGGACTCTAAAGACTCGTCAATACGCTGGCAGCAGGTGATGATCATATCAAACACCCACAAGCCACAAGCGGTCTGCTAAACGTAACGGCCACCCGGGTATTGAGCGATCAGAAGATCAACGAGCAAGCCCGCTCACACTCCTGTGAATCCAACCAGTAACACTTACCGTACAGTCCGGTCAGTTCGTCTGATATGTCGCATATCTCGTCTAGGGGTGGTGAACGTCAGACCCCAGTAGCTTGATAAGCCATGTCGATGTAAGGTCCATAACAAGCGTGAAACTACTGATAACTTTTACCAGTAAATCACTGCAACCCTGGCCAGGGATTTCCAGTTATGGCCAGTCGAGCATAGCACAACATCAACCCCCAATACCGGGAGAGACGAATCCCCTCCTATCGCTCATTGCCTCCATATGAATCGGGACTATACCCAAAAACCACCTATTTGCACGCCTCAGTAGAGCCGTGGTAGGGTGGAAATCAAAGCACAGTGGGAGACACACAAGACTCTATGACGATCTCGGGTCAACAGACTAAGCTGTACCAGTGTCACCAGAGAACTGCCATCTGACGTGAGGTATAATACCATCTGGGAGTTCTCGGCGAGTCCGTTCAGTGTACCCAGTCTCCACTGAGCACCCGCATACCATCTCTGATGTCAAACACCAATGGATATGGGATCATCCATCGCCCATCACATGGGTCGAGAAGATATACGCTAGTCTACTCTGGAATATCGATGCCCCGTCTCGATATTCCCACGACTAGGAACATTGAAGGATGTACTCATGGATTACCCAGGCCCCACTAGTATGATCTACATCATAGTCCTGGAAGTCGAGTACACATCCTAAGGGCTTTATCAACATGTAACAGAGAGACAGAAAGTATACATGTTAAGATAAAGAGCAACCAGATAGCGTACTATCATGTCGAGCAAGAAAGTCCTACCTATATATGTCCCAGCATCCACTACAATATACATCCTATGTACAGTAATGGCCTCTAAGGCATACATATAACTAACAGATATTGTGTAAGATTTAGCTCAGGTCAAGAGATCAGGATATCGAGATGTCAGAATCAAAAATCTGCCGATAAACTTAAATAAAATCGTAGAATCAATACTGGTAGAGACTCAGAGAAGATATGAAAATTCCAGATATCACAACAATCTCCATGTGTCAATATGATACTACAGAAGAATTTTCATCAACTGATCCCACTAACCCACCGCCCAACCGCAGCATATCACCCTAAACGCGGCGGATCCGCGGCCGATATGTAGAATTAGGGTTTGGGATTTTGTAGATAGGATCTTCTCAACAAACCCTCACATATGACATTTAGGGTTTGTATTTTCTGTGACTATAAATAGAATCGAGGGCTAAAGCAAGAAATCATCACCTTTTACACGAAGCAAATCATCGTCAAAGAACAAGAGATCCACGACATGTCCACGATTTGACGTGATAAAGCGACATGAAATTCGACGGAACATCTACTTCCTACGAGGCAGAGATCGAGAGCAACTTCTTCCTCTTGTAATCTAAATTCGAAGGTTTTGTACTTGTAAAATTGATTAATAAAGGTAAATCATTAGCTTAATTAATTCGCATTTACTTTCTGCATTATAATTTCATTCTCTATCCTTTCTTCTTCTATTTCTATCACGCGCGAGCAATTCTTCGCTTGATAGGGTTCGTAGGATTAGGGTAGAACAATGGATGAGAAAATATTTTAACTTCTTTTGTGTCTTATGAAATTTATAAACTTTAGCAAAAGAATCATTAACATCCTAATCGGGCGCGCTATCAATTTATTGATAGTCTTGACCGCGATTTGAGATTAGATTAACAATTGTTTTGTTAAGGGCTAGACATGAATAGAGATCAATGAAAGGACAAGGGTCAATAGTGTGGAAACCCTAGTTTCTTCCAAGAACCCTAATCCTCATTCATCACTATCGATCTAGTTTTAAATCTATCAAAAGATAAAAGGAGACATCTTTATTAGTCATCCATGACTACTAAATCCTAACGAACCCTACAAGCCCTCTTCTTTATATATATTCTATATCCGTGTTTAACATAGATCTAGAATCTATTCTCTATTCTTCCCCTTTTTAATCAACTCGTCTAAAGTAAGATTAAAAGATTCGACGTTTCCCTGAGGACGACCCGTACTCATCGCGGCTAGCTACACACGACACCGTTATTGATTGCGGTTCTTTTTATAGATCAATCACTGGGTGTTTCTTCTCTCTCTATATCTCTCTCTCTCTCTCTCTGGTACAACGACCCATGATTTACCTTAAACCTTAAAAACTCATGAACCAAGTTAACCGAACCTTCTTACACCCTTGGGCTTTGGCTTGTCTTGATTCGCGAAAAAATCGCATATATCCCTACTACTCCTACTTTACCCTTTGCATTTCTTTAGAACACTTCGTATCACTATGATGATCCATATTGATTGGGATGGCCATCGTATAGTTACATACGAACTCGAAGAAGCTACTTCAGCCGAGAATGGCCACAGGTTCTGAAGAAATTGAATAGGATTATCCGATTGTCTCTTTCCTTTACATTCTCTCAGGTTACGAGAGCTCCTTGTATTAGGAGAGTACATCTATTACGCTTATTGGATAGTTTTCTACCAAACCTTAGACTGGTACCGAAAGGTAGGAAAGGAAGAAAATCAATTAGCCTAAGGACAGTGTGTAGAAGGTAAGATATAGAGACATATAAAGGGATTGAAGTGAGGCCAAAGAAAATTGCAACTACTGTCATGAATCTGGATAATGGAAATGGCATTATTAGGAATACCTGGCCACCCCCCCATGAAACATTTTCATGTTTATTATAAAAGTGAACCGTTTTTCTAATTAATTCCGACTACAGGGTGTGTATTTACCGGATTTAGATCTCACATCTGTACCGTGTTGCAGATGATGAGTGGGAGTAGAATATTGGGAAATGGGCGATTTGATCCTCGATATCGAAATTCGTTGCAATTGGTGATATTGGATTAAATCGCCTGGTTTTGCCTGACGACAAATATTTGGTTTCGAATAACCATTGTTATACACCAAATTTTAAAATGAAATATCTGTACCTTTATTTTATAAAGTGAGATATACATTTTGAAAAATTGTGTTATAAACATTTACCTTTATCGGTTGAGGATAAGGTAAGGTGCATTGAATAACTGTATAGGACATTCTCGACCAAAATACAGTTTTCAATTTGCAAAACACAGAATTTGAGTTAATATACTCTTGGGACTTATACATGAAAATATATGTTGTCTAGTGTTTTTCAGGACAAGGAGGTGGTACTCTTACTTCATTCAGATTTATCTATGAGTTCTCTAGTTTTAGACACGCATTCGTTGTAATGCAAGGTCCAAAGATTTTGAGAAGTTTATAGGTATAAGAATAAAGTAAAGAGCCATACGTTCGAAGTATCAAAATTCTTCGAGATGATCGAAAATGTAGATACTTATGCTAGTTATTCCATCATAATATTGAGAACTTGATTCTCTCACATATTACTCATCCGTGAGTACGCTCCTTGATGAGTAATGCTATAATGACCTTTTTCTATTAGATGATATGCACTGGAAACAGCTGCATGACTTTTGAATCTGGTTCTGCCACGCCCCGCTTTCCAGTAGATGGAAACGGTAACGTGGCAAGTCCGCAATGTATTTATTACGAGAAGGCCGTTTCTTAAAATAATTACGCTAAGCGTTTATAAGCAACATAAAGTAACAAAAACAAACAAAAGAATAAAATCCAACTCTGATTTATTACATCCATGATTCATAGTTGATAAAATATCTGAATACAAGATATTTAACATGATAGGTCTTAACAAGGAAGCATACATAAATAAGGTGAAATGAAATAAAAAGCTAAATGAAATTATACGTCCGTTTGTGATGCGAACTGGTTGTACTCCTTTTCGACCACTTCTATCTTCTCTGTCTCAATGTCACCTGACGAATATTCCAAGAATAGAAAGAAGTGGGTGGAATGCCTGTCAGCAAACTAGCGCTCGGTAAGTCCCCAAAAAGGATAAGTATAGAAATGATAATGATAAGTGTATAAATTAAGAACTACTATCATTAAGCTGTGAACGAGTAATACTAATAATTAAGCATGGCAATTTAATGTAACATGAAAGTTCTATATAACATGCAGTATAACATGAGCTTGGAAAACAAGTATATAAGCATGGCAAGGTAAATAAGCATGGCAATTTTATGAATATGGTTATTCTATTCTAACGTGGTTATTTGTAGTTTGATAACGAAGGTATTCATGTATACGAGAGGAGTCTATCTTACCCCGTGGACTATGGTAATATGTAGTGCAAGGCCCCGTCATAACCCACGAGACAATGGCACGTGAATTCATGTAGGTGTCTTTTAAGTGACATTTCGTGCCATGAGATATGTTCCGTACTAATCTACCCCTTTATCCCCGCGTATTATATTGTATAGTTCAAGTTTACAGGTCTTGGCCGAATCCATAAATATAAAAATATACAAGTTCATGGTCAAGTTATAATCATGTATTCAGGTATTCATACCAAGTTCATATCAAGTTATATTCATGGTTCGGTCAAGTCAGGTCAAGTGTTCAAGTTCAAGTTTTGATATTCGAGTATTAAGTTCAAGTGTTCAGGTTCAAAGTCAAATCAAGTATATGATGTAATAGATTCAAGTCAAATATATAATATCCAATTATATATTCATGTACATGCGACAATTCAGATATCAGAAAAAGAAACAAGGTATACATGTAAAAATAGTATGAAATGAGGCAAGTGTGTTATTCAAGTAACGATCATAAATAATGCTGTAAAGAAGTGTTATGTACGAGTAATTAATAAAGTCAAACGAATATGGAATATAATAAAAAATATAGCTCTATGTGTTGTTCATGCATAAGTTCTAGTTGCACCTAAATACGACCGCCGGTTTGGAAAATATACCCGTTTTCGTATCGTCGCGCAAAACAGATCAGAATCCGTTCAGCACCGTCACACATTTTTAAAATACAGTTTAGGTCAATTTCCATTAAGTTTCAGGTTACGAAAATTATCAGAAAATTGCATGTCTTTCGATGTACTTATTCAAAACACCAAGATTCGCGCGATTTGGAAGTGTGAAGCTCTACTTATGATTATTTTAATATCAGTGTTAAAAATAGAAATTCAGATTTCTGGACAGGAACTATATATTGTATTGCAAAGAATATATCGATTGTTTCATGCATTTCTAAGTAATATAATATACAGAAAATTATATTTCCATCAATCGTGTATCTACACATCTAAAGTTTGTCACGAACGGATATCGGGAGTTCGAGTTATGTCCTATTTAAAAATAGTGTGCGAATCAGGATAGATTCTGTCCAGATCCGTCACTAAATATTGTAATACAGTTTTCTATATTTTACGTCGGTTTTCAGTAAAAACTTAAAACTAATAAAATCTAGATTTTTCTATGTAGATATCCAAAACACTTGAGTTTGCTCAATTTGGATATCAGCTGACCAAGTTATATGTCTAAAAAGTTGACCGATAGATGCAGTTTTCTGTTTTTACGAACAGTGAATAAAAACGATATAATTCTTAAACCATTAAGCGATTCGATCTAAAAATTTTACAAGGTGTACACAAAAATATATTATATCCAAGATAAATTTCTTGAAATTTTCAGAAGTAAAAATTAATTTCTAAAAATTATTTTAAAGATAAAAATATTGATATGTCATATGTGAGAATGAGAAAACCATGGTATTTATTCGTAACTTCATTTTCTTTTACAAAATATAAATAAAATAATTTAAAATACAGCGACAAACGATATATCCTAAACGGTCTCCGCAATTTTTATATATGAATTGTTAATAGCGACAAAACTGATACAATACTTATTTTCCTAAGAACTTATATATGAATTTATATCATGCCATATCATTTTTCTCTATGTTTATTGTATTATTAATTATGGTAAATCTATATACAAGACATGGAGGAAAGTTATAATTCAATTAATCGACAAAGTAACTTGAATAAGAGGCAATCATTAGTTTAATTGAAATCATAAAACTATATGTGTGTTTTGATGTGTTTCCAATATTTATATATGTAACAATATTTTTATTCATTTAGGGACTATGATATGATACGAGAGGCGGTTCATGTCAATATGACAAGAGAAAAATAAAAAGAAAGAGATGGAGGTAGTGTAATACCCAGTTTTCTTTGAACATATTTCCTGTATTTATAAATAAAAGTTTCCCGAAATTTTTTCTATTAGAATATTTCCTATAAATAACTTCCTACACTTTCTAAAATTAATTTACTAAACTTTTATTTAATTAAATATTTCCTAACTTTTTTCCTAAACCCAAACCCTAACCTTTATTTATTATTTTTCCTAAATTTTTTCTTAGCCCATGGCCCATCTCCCTCAACCCAAACTTAAATCTACCCGACCCGACCCGTAACCCTCTTCTCCCCACTCCCTTCTTCTCCCACTCCTTCTCTTTCCCGCCTCCCTCGCACAACGCCCCCGCGACCCGCGCTCCTCCGCGACCCCGTACTCCTCGCAACTGCCCTTCCTCCTCGCCACGCCTCCGCGACTCCCACAACACCCTCCTCATCACCCGTTCCTTCCTCCTCTGTTCATCCCCTCGAACTCGCCTCCTCTCCTCGAACTCCTCACCGCCTCTCTTTCCCGAACCCATATTCCCCGCAACCGACAACGAACCCAGAACCCCACACCCCGATCTCCTCTTTTCCCTGCACCCGGATGACCTAGGCCCTCCCACTCTTTCCCCTTTTCTCCCCATGAATTACACCACCAACTCCATTCACAACACCACCTCCACTCCCCCGAGCCCTAATCAAGTTTCCTCCGCTTCTACCACTGACGTGTACGGGGGCGCCGCCGCCAACGACAACGTCGCCGATGGAGGTGCCGATGCCGCAGCAGAGGTGGAGGAAGCGGTGGTAGATCAGCCCATGGACGCCGTAGACGAGCCGCCGTCGGCCCCGGCCACCGTGTTTAGGATCAGGCTCAACCAGCTGCCTCTGAATCCGCGGCATAAGATGAGCGTCCCTGAGCTCCGCCGTAATTTCAGTGCTGTTGCTTGGTGCGGGAAGCTGAATGCTATTGCTTGTGCATCGGAAACTTGTGCGGGAATTCCCAGGGCAGTACATGTCTCCATATGATCCTGATGAGGGACCTTCAATAACAAGATGGAGGGTCCAATGCTGGGAATCTTCACTTAAACCTGCAGTTTTGCATCATATATTTGGGAGTCCTGCTTTGAGTTTCGGTGGGCATTTGAACAGCCAAGCGTAAATGACTACATAACAAAGAGTACAAGAGAAGTCACAGGGCATACTGTAGTTAGAGCTGGTGTTTGGGAATATGAACTTAGTGATGGAAACTTCAGAAAGCTTGTGAACATCAAAGAGAAAGATTGCAGTTGTAGAAGATGGCAGATGACTGGAATACCTTGCATGCATGCTATCGCAGTGCTTTCAGGAACGAGAAACATAAATTGGGAAGAATTTGTAGATGAGTACTATCGCAAATAAAGGTATATTTACTATATAAATCACAACTTAACAATTGATAGATATTATTTTATTATACTTATATGACTGTTTTATGCAAATCTTCAATCTATAGATACATTGAATCATACATGAATCCTGTGAGTATGTTGCCATTAAAAGAAGAGTGGATGCCATCAAAATGTCCGCTTTCTCCGTGTTCCCTTGCTCATTCAGACTTTTAATAACAGCTGCACAGCCCTTTTTATCCACCACCCCTCCTTTTGCTTTAATCCTACACAGTATTGAATACGCCGGCATTATTCTCCCAGCTTCATATTTCGCATCGAGCAACCGATCGTAGCTTAAGAACGCAATTTCGCAATCCCTCTCCAACCCAAAATCCCCCAACCGACGATCTGAGGAATCCTCAAGCATATGCAACTGCGCCAAGTCCCCATGCCACGCCGCGCCAAGTCCCCGTGCCACGTTGTGCCAAGCCTCGTGCGCGTGTGGTGCCGTGATCGTGCCCGTGTCATGTTGTCCTCCATCGTCGTCGCTGCCGTGCCACCTTCGCCAAAGGCAAGTGAAGCCCCTTTCACTTGTTAAATTCATGATACGTAATGGTGTCGTTAGAGATTGTAGTTTAACGGTTTAAATGGGTATGATATGATGCTTGTATGAACGAATAGGTAGCATCCCTGTACACGTACCGAGTGCGTGATGCGTTTATTCCATTAAAATCCCCAAGTTTCATTATTAAAAGTTCTGATTGATGTTAACGAGTGACATTTAAGATATCGGCATCAATTCGATAAGGCACCAAATGTAAAATGGAATCCCTAATGGTTATGTCAAAATCTGAAAATCAACGTAGATACCACGTTGTAAAATTTGTAGTTATTTGAATATAATTCCAATCATGATGCTCCAGGGATCGTATCGAACCTAACGAGATGGCCTATAACACTATGTATTTAGTTTTGGAATAATGAAATCCCACGACCCTGAAAAATGATGAGGGACGAAATTCTGGACTGCAGTCCGGGGAAACTATCTATGGGGGAAACTGAATTCTGAGCACCTGTACACACCTGCTTAAAAATGAAAAGGCGCGGGACCCCATATGGTAGCATAGATAACTTAATTAGCTAACACCTGAAATCAGTCCCGTGTATTTTTACGGTCGTTTGGTATTTAAATCGTATTTTAGAATGTCAGTGCGTTCTGCAGTTTCTGCAGAAATGTTCAGTACATTGTCACTTTAATCTGGACATAACTTCTGATGTAGAGATGCGATTGATAATCCGTTTGGTGCGTTGGAAACTTAACTGGCAGAACTAAATTTTATTCAACTAGGGCAAAAGCTGAATCTGCACACAATTACTGATAAACTGCGTGCGAAGTTGGGCTTCCAGTTCTGGAACTGGAATCTCAGAAATCGATCGCTGCCTTCAAGCGATGATAATTCTCTAACCTGAACTCCGATTGACCTGAAATAAATTTTATTGCTTTGATAATCCAATGTGCTTCATACTCCCTTTATATTTTTCTGGTCAATTCTAAGCGTATGATTTACCATGAATTTTTCAAGTTATAAGGCATTAGTCGTTATAGTATAACGAATACCATTCAGTGCATTTCTACATATTTTCTCATGCTTGAGTTATACCTTCCGCGTAGTGAATCATTTGCATTGTCGGTATATTAATAATTAGTGATTGGGTTGTGGCAAATACGACGGTGATATTGATAAGTGGAAAAAGTGTTTGAAAACGACAGTGATACGTATCATCCACAACCTATCTGATTCATGAATACATACCATAACCTGGGGAATGGGGAAATCAAGGTGGAATTGAACTCGTATTTAGCGAGGTACAGTGATTTAGAGGATGATCATTTGCTATCAGTGATATATATATATATATATATATATACATACTTTAGGTCGTGGGCCTAGCGGCACGGCCGACATGGTTATGTCCCGGGCACAGTGGACCATAGTCTCGGGCATGCACGAGACCCTTGTTAAACACGAGTATCCTCTCCACCAATTGATTTCATGGACTTAATGACAGTTAAGTAGTGACATATACATTGTTTAGTTCACCGACGTCTTACTCATAGTGCACTATTCATTTTCAGTTGATGTCATTATATATATGTTCTGTAATCCATTGTACTCTTCATGTTTAATACTACTGCACTCCTATTATACATATTTATTGCTATATTTGTCGCCCTGACGACCTGAGTGTGCATGCTCAGAGTGAGAAGTAGACTTAGCTCGGATCAGCACATGTCGTACCTTGAGGATATTGCGGACACCTAGATCAGTGACGACAACGCCATCTTTCCTTGATCTCTATCTGGTTAGTTTTTTTTTTGTATCTGTTTTGATTTAGTGGCTGCATTTATCA
The DNA here is from genome assembly GCA_030015575.1 of Agapanthus africanus. NCBI lineage: Eukaryota > Viridiplantae > Streptophyta > Magnoliopsida > Asparagales > Amaryllidaceae > Agapanthus > Agapanthus africanus. The sequence goes on from CM057349.1 coordinate 458,441,422, forward strand.
TTGCATGTGCATTGATTACTGATTACCACGTAAAGGTAGAAGCCGAAATGGGACTACGGCAGGATGTTTTCTTGACCGTAGGGGCACGGCTGACCTTGTCAACCCCTCGTATTCCGTATTTTGGGAAGCGAGGCGTGACAGGTAGAGAAAGAAGGAAGAGACTTACGGGTCTTGCAATACGGTATAACAACCGTATTGCCGATTGGTGAAGAAAGTCTCGACCAAGTCGAGACTTTGAAGGCTTAAGGAAATTGATGCTTCTCCAAATCTCCAAAGGAAAAAAAATAGAATTGATGAAGCGAGAATGGTTAAGGTAGGATGAAGAAGAGAGTGTTATTTGTATTAAAAGAGATATTAAAATAGGTTAAATTATGATAAAAACTCTTCATAATAATTTTAATTTATTATGAATTCATTTTGGGAGTAAAAAAGAAATTGAAAATGTGCCGATTCATTTGGAAGTTAAAGAAAATGAAATGTATCATTTGTAAGTTATGAGGAAATTATAAAAAAAAAGATAAAAATAGTTGCAAGAATGGAGATTTGAACACGTAACCTATGAAATAACAATGTAAGGAATTAACCAATGAGCTATAAGGTTGTGCATGCATATATTTAATAAGAATTAAATATATGTTGTTGCTTAAAAAGAAAGTGGGCTTTTGGGCACAAATGAGATTAGATTTGGGTTATGGGCTGGGTCAGGTCTTGCATTTAATTTGAAATAGGTTAAGATTCAGTTTAAAGAAATGAGTTTGGGAAAAATAGATGGAATAATAAAATAATATATTTAATAGAAAACAAAATATATGGAAAAAAACTAAGAATAAATAAATACAATATTTTACCAAAGAAAGAAAACATGAAGATATAGTAATATTGGGGTCGTTAGAGCTTCCATCTAAATTAGTGTCTTGATTCTATATGGACATAGGATGGTTACATATCTTGTGGTTGTTAGGATATGGAGTTATCCGGTTTCTGTTTAAAAGTAGAATCCGGACAAACTCAAGGCACACTTCGGTAATGGAGGATTGTGGATTATCCCAAGCATTCGCTAGGATTTTGTTTCTACCATTTTCAAGATCAATAGTTACATTTTTCTTGACTCGCCACCATTTTATAAAAGGATTTTTTTTGTAAAAGAAACTAGTGTGAGTATGATAGAATTGGAAGTGATTCCAGAATAACAAACGGTTACTGAAAATTTAGTAGAACCTAAGAATTCAATTGGACTCGACAAACCATTAGCCACTCCGCAGATTTTAGTAGGTGACCTCAGACACCCGAGAGACACTTCGGTTTTCTCGGAGACGGTGACAGGGAGGTCAGCATCATGGTGATGATGGTCCGACTAGTCATTAATAGGTCATATGAAGTGGTAACTTTCAGATGACCAGATACTTCATATCCAAGATGGACTCCACACACTTCAGCAGATTATGGATTTTGAACTTTGCTGGGTTCTCCTGAAGGGGTAAAACCCATTAGGAGCAAGTAGATCTTTCGAGATCTGTGCAGGTGGAAAGGTACTAACCTAATAAGGCTAGACATTTTGTAAAGAGTTTTCATTAAATACCCGTTGTGGACTGCGATGGGACTTTTACTTCAGTGTCTATGCAGAAGACCATACGGATATGGCTTGACACTGCTGTTCCCCCTACTTGTTATCAGCAAGTCATAAGAAGTGGTAATTTCCAGGTGACTAGATACTTCATACCTAAGTTGGACTCCACGCACTTCAGCAAATCATGAATTTTGGATTTTGCTGGGTGCTCCTGAAGAGGTAAAACCCATTAGAAGTAAGTAGATCTTTTGGGATCCGTGCAAGTGGAAAGGTACTAACCTAATAAAACTAGACTTGTTGTAAAGAGTTTTCATCAAATACCCTTTGTGGATTGTGATGTGACTTTTACTTCAGTGTCCGCGCTTAAGTCCATATGGATATGATTTGGCGCTGATACCATTCTTAGCTATGATATCTGGCAGATAGATGACTATAACGTCATTCCAAATGAGAATTTGGAAGTGTGCGTGTCTATGACTCTGCCAGAGACTTATCGTAGTCAATGGGAGAAACGGAAGGTGTGCAGGTTGCTTGTGTCTATTCGTAGACTAAAACATGGATAGTAGAGACGGATCTATTGTTTTGATGTGACGGTCAAGGTAATTGACTTTATCAAAACAATAGATGAATCTAGTAAGAAGAATGTGGGGAGTACTGTCCTGGGATTTGGACGATATGCTCCAGATAAGAAGTGATGTTCCTGTACTACAATCGGTCAGATTTTCGTTGTCACACTATGTTTCCTCCACGTTGGATATAGATAATATGTCAGGAATTCTGATGACTAGATCTAGATTTGGGAAGTTTCCCAAATCGGGTACTTAGACAACACTCTAAAAGTATTTTAGAATGGACGACTCCTGACGTGGTGGTGTACCCGCAGGTGATAGAGTCAACCTCTCTAAAGAGATGTCTTGTAGACTGATGGGAAGAGGGACTGGCCTGGATGTCATATCATTTGTTTAGGCAATTGAGTAAATCATGCAATGTCTTGTACAAAACCAGATAGATAATTCTTGTTTTAGATAAAAATTTAGGATGTTTCCTAATAGAGTACTTTGACAGCATTCTAAAAGTATTTTAGAATGGACGACTCCTGGTATGGTGGTGTGCCCGCATGTGATGGAGTTATCCTCTCTGAAAGGATGTCTTTTAGACTGATGAGGAGAGGGACTGACATGAATAACATATCATTTGCTTAGGCAATTGAGTCGATCATGCAATGTCTTGTACAATGCCAGATATTGCTTTTGCAATAGTTGCAATAGGCATATATTAATCCAATGCTGGAGAAACATTGGGAAGCAGTTATGAATATAAGTGAATGTTCTTGATATAAAGTAACGACAAGCTCCTCTGGAAGGCGGTTATTGGTTCAGGCTTCCAAGGTGACATAGTTGACAGAGATACTGTCAAAGTTTTGAGTTTAGCCTCTTCTGGGGATCAGTATATTGGATAGTGTTCCAACAGGGATACCGAGGTAATCACGGTGCAGGATGTTGGTTATGACTCAACAGAGGATACAGCTCAAAATGTTTGTCGGGTAAGATTGTTCATTTATGAATTTGGTCCCATCAAGTATCTAGACAAATTCTTGAGGCGGGGTATCGCTCATTTTGGGAGACCGTTGATCTCCGTAAGGTTGAGAAATAGAGAGATAAAGTTCAAACATTGTAACAGATCCACTCACTGAGGCTATTTCTTGAACACATTAAGTTTCATAAATATAGTTTGCGAAACTGATTAGTAGAGAGGTTGAGTATTCGGTAGCACACGGGTTGTGGGTACGCGATACCGCAATAATCGGCCTTAAGTGTAAGTGGAAGATTGTTGGATATAGTGCTCTCAAGGTAATTATTGTGATTGCAAGTGGACGATTATGATAGTTGAGGGAGGACCTATACAGGTATAACACTCTTACTTGAGATGATAGTATGCTATATGGTTTATTTTCATTATTGATGAAGCCCGTAGGGTTGTTGCTTGACAACCAGTATTATAATGGCGATCATATATGTGGGAGCTGGGTTGTCCATAAGCACGTCCTTAAATATCCTTAGTCGTGGGAGTATCGAGACTGGGCATCGATATTCCGGAGTAGACTAGTGTATACGTTTCTAGACCCCGACGAGAGACGGTGGCCGGTCTCACAAGCCATTGGTGTTGTGTCACCTGAGATAGTATACAGGTGCTTACTCGAGGTGAGTACACCGGACGGACCCGCCGAGAACTTCTAGATGATATTATATTTATCGTCAGATGGAAGTTTTTAGGTGGCATGCGTACATGTTAGTCCTTTGACCTGAAATCGTCATTTGTCTCGTGTGAGTTCCCACTGTACTTTGATTACTACTCTACCACGGCTCAAAGGAGTCGTGCAAACAGGTTTTAGTTGGGTACAGTCCTGAGCCATATAGAGGCAGTGGTCGATTGTCAGGGATTCGTCTCTGCTGATATTAGGAGTCGATATCACGCTGTGTTCAGTTGGCTATCACTAGAAATCCATGGACATGGTGGATGAGATTTACTGATAGTTGATCAGTAGTATCTCTGTTGGTGATGAGATTGACTCAGACACGATTTATCGGGTTAGTAGGGGTCTGACGTTTTCCACCCCTAGACCCAATATGCGATACTCTTTGACGAAGAGACCGGACTGTACGGAGATTGTCACGTTCAAGATCAGCAGGGTAAGAATGTACTTGATTGTCGCCCTCCCTTTCGGCATGTACTTGGGTAGCCGTTACGTACAGCTAGTGCCGCTTACGTGCTTGTGGTTAAACCCACTGCCAGCGTATTGTCGAGTCTTTAGAGTCCCACACGGAGGGTTTTCCTGATTCATGCAATAGATGTAAGAGCCGTACGTTGGTACGTGCAGGGGTCCGATTAAATACATGTACGAGATACACGGATTTTAATTGGACAGTTGATAATACTAGCCGGCTTTGGATTAAGCCGGATTATTAAATCATGTTTTGATTTAACAATTTATATATATATATATATTGATATATATATTTTATTATTATTGTTCACTATTCATTTTCTCTCATTGGTGCTATCCGTATTTTTATACGGATACGCGTATATGTAGCGATACATATATCGGGTGAAATATTCCGTATTTATACGGGAATACTTCTAGAAAAAGGACACCTTATATTTGTTTTTCTTTTTAGAAAAACAAATGGAAAAATGAGGTGGAAAAAGAGGTTTAATGAAGCATGGTGCTTATGCATGTAGATAGGTATGGCTAGATAATTTATGGTGCATTTATTGATACATGGTTCAAAAAGGTTAGCGATGCTTTTCTACACTTGGATTATTTTTCATTCTACATATTTCATGTGAGTTCATGCTTCATGATGGAAAACTTAGCAACCATCTTCCTCACACCTCTTCTCCTTCTTCTTCCTCTTACTCACTTGAGCTTGAGAAAATGAGAGAAATTTTTTAGTGGAAAGATTCCTACATCGCCTACCATCTATCCTTAGCAAGTTTGGATCGTCGGTCGGAGCCTCTCCCGGTTTCCCTCGGGTGGATTTTTTCGGTGAGGACGGTCGACTTTCAAGCGCGATCTCGGCGACTACGAGCTTAGAGGGGTCTTCCACAATTGGGTGGACACGCGTCGAAGGCTGGAATTTCATACCCTTTGCATGTTTTAGTTTGCTAGTTTAGGTGTATGGATTGTATCCTGGGTTACGGGTGTTTGGTGCTCGCGTAAAATTTTTGTTTTCGCTTCTGCCTCGGCCGCAGCTTCCGCGGCGCGGGCACTGAACCCCAACACGTCTGGTGAAAGAATTTTCCATTTTCAATTCTCTGTTTCTATTTTAGAAACGTTTAAGGAGACGTCTCCTTAAGTAAATATTTGAACTACGGATGTTCGGTGAAAGAAATATTTGAATTACAAATGTTTGGTACATATGTCTGGTGTAGGAAATTTGAACTGCAGACGTCTGAAATAGTGGTTACTGGCAGTTATTTCGTAGTTTGAATTTCAAATCGAAAGGATTCTCCCAACTGTTGAGGATTGAGATGCGACTTTTCAAAATAACTGCTGGAAGTTAATAATTACTTATGAAGTCTATAAATAGACTTCAACAGAGAAGTAAAAGTATAATCCCAAAACACACAAAGCCTTGAATCGTTCTCTGTTTGTAACTTTGTGCAACCAGAGATCAATTCATCCACCGAGTTTTCCATACAAAATCCAATTTGAGAAAATCTCTTAATTTATTTTATTTCACCGGATGCTAATTGACAACGATATCAAAATCTTGTGATTCGTACTTAACAGGGGAATCGGACGGGCCGAGAGTGTTGTACCCTGGAAATATGTATGCTGGCAAAACCTGTGTGGAGGGTGGATATACGTTTTTAGGGCAGCATAGTGTGCCTCATATCTACAGGCTTTGATTCTAAACTTTTTCGATCCATAGTTTAGATTATTTTATATGAGCGTTTTCATAGGAAAGTATTTTGAAAACATTTCATTTTGTAAAAATATTAATTTTAACAATTATTTCAGTAATCTATTTAACAAAAAACCTCTAAATAATCCTATTTTACACGTCCAAGTGGGTTCCCCTTCTTAACTGAGCCTGGAAGGACCCATCTTCTATGATTTAAGCGTGCTTGTTTACGATTCACAGACAACTACCACAGCCATATCAACCTCTTTTATTATTTTATTACTAGTATTTTTGCACGTGCGATGTACATGTATGTATTTTGAACACCTTTTATATACCGAAGGCATGTGGACTTTTTTTATTCTGGACATTACATGAAAATTTCTAATGGTATCTATAGTTTTTAAAAAAAATTTAGATTAAACGAATATTGCTAGCGATAAATATTACAATTGAGAAATTTATGAATTATGCAAACTAACAAAAATATAAGGACTTATGTATAAATTTATAAGCTATATATCCTTTTGGGTTTTTGAGTATTAGAGACAATGTGTAATGATTGAGAGAGAGACAGACAAAGATGGAGAGAGAGTCGTGACTTTTCATCTTTCTGCCGATGAGATGGACATATTCATTGCTCAAGTTTGACTATATGGATTTTGTCATTTTTTAAATTTATTATATTGTTGATTAATGAAGTAATTGAAGCACTCTGGTTATAACATTAAAGATATTGTATCCATCTGCGTTATAAAGACAATAATAAAGATATTGTATCCATCGACCTGATAAAGACCATCATCTTGTCTATGTTTGTGCCCACAAATCGAACCCAAAAGGATGCCGACTTTATCCCCGGTCACGCTCTCCATCACTTTCACTCATTACTCTCTCTTTCTTTCGTCACCAAATTCCTCCATTCTCATCAATTCACTTTCTCTCAAAATAAACCCTAAATCGAAGAAGATGAATGGCGTTCCCTCTCTCCGCTGCAGCGCGCAGCTCATCGCCGACGTCCCCCCGCCGCCTCCGCCGCCTACGGTACTCTCTTGCTCGGCGGCGGACTCTTTGCTTGCAAGATCCCCCCCCTCCTTTCTATTTCTTTTTGCTTCAAATTTTATAAGAGATAAATTTTTTTGTAATTTCTTTTGCATTGGAGATGCGAGATCTGGAAGCAAAGGTTCCATCTTTGGAGGCCTCTAAGGAGCCGCGCTAATGGCTGCTGTAAGTAGGATCTGAACCTGTGGTTTTTCTTCTGTTTTGCATAGATGCCCCTGTTAAAATTGATATTTACATTCACATGATGCATCCAATTAATCCTTTTTTGTTTTGCATTAATCAAGTTATTGGAAAATTGAGTAGTATAATTGAAGAGAACTTGTAATGCATGATTTTGGCTATTTCAATGTATCCATGAATCATAATACACATTACTTTAGAGAGTCTATGAATACAAATTCACATGTGTTAGGGTCTCTGGATCATTGATCATGAGATTTCCTTGGTCACAACATGAGAAAACCGTTTATTTTGCATCCGCTTCATGCTATGTATTAAAAAAGGAACCCTGCAACATAACAATAACATCAAAGAAAGAAAAAGAAAAAAAATGATATTGTGCGCAGAAAGCAACAACATGGGCTCTATGGATCGAATCTTTCCGTTGGCTAAATACATGATTTATTATTTAAAGCTTTCATGTAGATTAATTGACAGAGATGATAATCCAAATACTCTATGTACTATGGTAGTTGCCAATTACTAAGTTATTTATGTCCTAGGAGTAATAAAATAATTTGAATATAAAGATAAGATATTCAAATTGAAAATTGATCCCTTCGTGTTGATCCACGTCATTTAGATTGAGATATTCAAATTGAAAATTGATCCCTTCGTGTTGATCCACGTCATTTAGTTGACTACAAATCAAATTATATTTTTGAAAATTTTTCTATGCATCCATTAGTTGCAAAATGAAGTGCCGCTTACAGCAAGTTTTAAGATCTACCAACAGAAAATATACTGTAAGGCTCTTGAAGCGTTTAGACCATTTGGATTCTCAATCAATATCCCTAAAACAATAAATTTTATGCAACATGCTAATTTCTGGTCATTCAGTTTATGTTATATTATGCATAGGAAGAAAAACTCAAACGTTGACTCCTCGAATGTTATCACTCTAACTATGTAGATTGTTTGAATGCATTGATTTTCAATTTTGAAGTCTTATCATTTGAATTTTATGAAGCATGGCGTGTTTATATGTATACACACATGCTTAACATTCTTAACATGTACATTCATCTCCCGCTTGCTGAATTTCGCTATTTGGTAGTTCCCTGACTTTGGTTTAAATTAGAAGCCTCTATGTTGTAGTTAGAATGCTCACTAATGTAGGTGTGGGGATTTATAAACTTTTCATAGGAGGTGGTTAAAGAAAAGTAAAGTCTACCGATCAGATTTATGATAGGGTGCTTGAAGATTTGAGTACTTTACCGGTTTACCTTATGATTTAATAAAAACACAGACACACATTCATAACCAAAATTATATTGTGTAGTTGTTAAATTATAAACGACTTCTCGTGTGGTTGGAATTTTCAATTAAAACTTATTGTGTGTTGTGTGCTAAGTTAAGCGAAAGACTTTAAGTGAATTGTAGACTAAAATAAAATTGTATACAATAACATTTTAAAAGCTTTACGCCTTGGATTGTTCCACACACTCTAGGATATTTGTGAAACTATGATGATTCTATGGAACAAGGCTCCATTAATTTTTTTAAATTTCTCATGTTTCAATGGTTTTAAGAAATACACATTAGAATCCGTTGAGTTTTCAACCTTTCGGTTTTTGCTAAAAAACCCACATTATAGCTTGAGCTACCCACTCTTTATGATACGTTCACGAAATAAATATATAACACTATTCTCAAATTACTGCACTCAATCACAATTACACCTACTTTTAGTTTACTTTATATATAAAAAAAGAATTTAGAGGAGGCATGTTCCCCCTCACCTCAAGTTTTGGACACACATGCACACATATGCACGGTTACACACACATATATGTACTTCGAGTAATCTCCACTTGTATACATTTGTAGATATATTCATATACATGCATATACATCTATACTATTTTAATGCAAAAGGGAGGGGATCAATGATTTTAAAATTGGCTGCTGACGTGGCACTATTCTTTTCTTAGAAAATCAAACAAAAAGCAAAATGATTTCACATCAAAAATTTTCTCTACAAATCACTACAACCACCCGTAGAAACCGCTTCCAACCTCATATCTCTTTATTTCTTATTCCTCAATCTTATATAAATCTTAAACGAAATTATCTTACTCATAAATCGAAGGTCCAATTTCTTTTGAGAATGTTGTTACAACCTCTCTCTAATTAAGAACTTTTGTGATTTCCATTACTGTATGTCTGCAATTATGACCAAGACCGTCTCTTCCAATCTACTTTATTTACTCCAGCCTCAGCCCCCTATTTTCATGGCATGGACGAGGGAAGCTTGTATTGCAATATCGGTGAGGAGAAGCGTTTTTTCTTACCGTCTTAAAAAGTTTGATGGGAATTTTTATTATAAGAGGTGTAATGGTCGCCAAGATAATAATATATTATTTGTTGTTATAGGTTTGTTTGCATCTTAATTTCTATTTTTCTTGAGTGATCATAATATAATCATATTTTGTTTCAGTTCAAAATTAGATTTATATTATAAAGTTTCATGAAAATTTTGATGGAGTTTTTATAAAAGTCTAGCTATTTTCAAATAATTAATTTTCAATTATAAAGAGAGAAAATGATGGATAAACCGGAAATATGACATTAGAAAGAACGACTTAAATAGTTACATGTTTTTTGGATGTAAATTTGTATCATAATTTGTATTACAATCTGTCGTCGACATTTTTTGTAAATATATGTAATTTGTATGAAATTAATCTTGTTTTTTAATTGGATTATTAGATGATTTTTAATTGGATTATTAGATGAATACCGTTTCTTGATTGAGCGATTCAGGATGATCTAATAGTTTGTTTGAAGAAAATAGACTGGTGCTTTACAATTGAAAATCTGTTAGGCATTTTATTTTTTTATATATATTCATGTTCTTTCGAAATTTCTCATAAGAAATTAAGAGATACTTGTGCATCGCATGCGTAAGTTATTAGCCATAAAAAAATGAGTAATCATGAGGTTGTTGCTTCGTGAGGGCACGTCACCGCAACACACCGCTTTCTCATTATAACTTCCCTCTCATTAACTCTATTTAAAGAGGGATGAAAAAGAGCGTGTGTATTGATGGAGTTTGTCTCAAGACCTATGATATGAAGTTGAAAGACACATATACACATCTTAGCCATTTCTTTCGAATTATTAATTTTTAAACTTATTTTTGATTTATTAAACTTTGCTAGCACATAATAATGGTGAGTTCAACGTAAAAGTAAGAGCGTGACAGATGATGCTTTGTGCGGACCCAGGTCTTCGCACGTCCAAAATAATGCAAAATATTTCCGATTGTGAAAAAAGCAAGTTTTATTGTTATTAATTATTTTAAAAGTTGTGTTATTAAAGCGTTGGGGTGAAATGCATGTGGGTGTCAATGATATGAGGGAGGGTCCCATTGTACGGTAACTTTGGCACCATGGGTTACAAATTTTGATGTGGGTTTTAAGCGGGATATTTTGGTTGTGCACGTGCATGGGGCACGACCGCACGAGTGATGGTGAATTCAAAAGGATTGTTGTTTTAGGTATCTTTACTAGTTTAACTCAAAGATGGGGGTGCGTTGGATTAAGATCTATCTTCAGGTATTAACGTTATATGGAAAACAATTTAAATTGAAATATAAGCATTGATTAAGATCTATCATCAATTGTTAACGCTATATGGACAACTTAAATTAATATATAAGCACCGACTGGGAAGTAATAGAGTGGCACATCTTCCCACCATTATTCCATGTCTATCTTTTTATCCAAGTCAATTTTATTCTTGGCTCTTTATCCATCATTAATCATAGTTTAAAAGTTCTCTACTTGATTTCTTATATTATGTGTGTGTATGGTAAGGCTAATTTACTTCCCGAGTATAACCGTCTTAGTTATGTCATCTGGATAATTACTCTATTTGCCTTTCATGATGGATAAAGTAGGGGCAGTTTTTTGTCATTCTCAAGGAAAGTGAAAGTAGATAGTTTTGTAAAAATCCGATGAGATTTTCTTTCTCCTTGTATCAATCAATTGTGTCATTAATTACATGATTCTTTACCTTTTCTTTCTTGAAAATGACAAGACTACCTCTAATTCATTCATTAATGAAGGTTAATTGGAGTAATTATTCACATGGCATAACTAAACTGATTATGCATGGGAGTAAATTAGCCTTACTCCTATATATGTATGCGTGTAAGAACTAATGATCTTATGATATAGAAAAGATAGAGATAGGGGAGCACGGTCCAATCCATTGATGACGATACAACCGAGACAAATCACAATGATATTATAATGTAGAAGAAATGGAGAAAATACTCGTCTATTATATGTTCTATATTCTCATATTCTAACATTAGATATAATGCATCTATAAATTTAAGTTGGTAAGAAGATGTGGATCAATATGCATATAACTAAATTTTCAGAGCCATATGCCATGTCTCTTTTCTTCCCATCTTTAGGGGGGGGGAGGAGCATATTGTTTGTAGGGGGAGATTGATCTCATCCTTAGAAAATGATGTGGAACTTTCTCATTTATTTATATTTTTTATTTGAAAAAAAGTGGATGACATGTGTGCCACTTGAGTTTGGATTCTTATAATAAACATAAACAGGTTTGGATTTAGAACATGTTATTCAGACCGACCCGACCAATTTACAGGCCTATACATGAGCCACAAGTGACTTGTAAATCTATATAGCATCTAGCAAGACCAGCTAACTCTTAATCCCATGTTTAGTAGAGATCAAATTTTTTGAGACATCACCGTATCAATTAAGGCATTAAGAACCGTGCGCTCATATTTTAATGTTACGAGACGACCAATACGGTCGACAAGACGAGATATAAAACCTAAAATTTCTAATCCGAGACGACTGGGATTGTTGATTCTGATCTCAAAACTGATCATTCGTTATTGGTCCCGATATTGGAGATTTTAAACTTTGCTATTAACATAGTGAGGTATTCAATGCGTAAATTTTATAAACCGCCATCGAATTTTCAGGGATTTTGAGAGAGCACTAATGCGCTAGTGAACTTTAAAAATGCCATGACCCTCTTGAAAGGTAATACTGTAGATATTTTTGTCAAAAAATGTCATATTCGGTTTTTCTTGAGCCTTTTGAGCCCACACACATGGTCGTTTGGAGCCATTCTTTCCATTTTTGCCTTCATTGAGTTGATGGAACTAACCTTTTTTTGTGTTTTGGTGCGTGTGTGTCTCTTTGGTGGGTGGGTGGGTGGGGGGGGCATGACATTTATAAAGTTCAATGGTGCAATCTCAAAAGATGGTGCTTTATAGAATTACCCTTGGTCAATTGCATTGTACTTCATTGACCAGTAAGTGAGCATAACTATTTATGCCTTGTTGGAAGGAAATCTATTTCATTTTGATCTAAAGAATAGACATTCAAATTGAAAATTCATGTCATATACTGATCTGAATAATTTGTATGGCTACAAAATATATAAAAAATGCTTGTGCATTGAGTCACAAAATATACGACCAGAATTACCAAGATGGAAAATATACATATTAAACATTATAAACCTACTAAAAATGGTGTATGGGGTTACAAATGTGCAAACCATGGCCAAAGGTTTTTATATATTTTGAACAATAGATTTTTGAATCATATATTTCTAGCACATCGTTTCCATCTCTTTTGTATTGGATTTTGGTATAGGATCTGCAGTTCTGCATTATTATGGTTAGGAGTGCTCATGGATCAGTTTTGGGGGTTCTTAGATTTTCTATAGCTGAACATTTCAGGGTAAGGCTAAGGTTTGAGTGAGTGAAGCATTCTGATCATATTAGGGTCTAGTGTTCAGCAGGTGCAGCGCTTTGCGGATTTATCGTATAGTGTATATGTCTACATGTGTTTATAGACCTGCCAAAAAGTGTACCATAATATGTATACACTTGTGACTCACGCTCCCGTGTGCAGGACACAATTATGTATATATGTACATACATGTAAGGGTATTTTTTACACAAATTTAAAGGGTCTCACGAAAAGGATTTGATTCCTAAATCAAGGTATATCACGATATGAAACTTCTACGAGTTCTTTTTTCACATACTTTGGAGTTGGCATAATTTTCATTGGTAAATATTCATCTTCTTGTAGACTCTCTTCCTAGTAATGAGAATTTAGAGGCTAATTGGTAATCAAATCAAGGAGTATGCAAGTCCGTTCTTTGTCCATGATTTCATTGGATATGAATTTAGCACTTGGTCTGTATAGAGGCTTATGTCAGTCAGGCCAATAGGCGGTTGTAATTGTTTGTCGAATCTTTCATGTGTAGAGTATTTTTCGTCACCCATTGGGATAGATGTGCTCGCTTGTCAGGCGTCATACAGATTTCTCCACTCGATGGTGGGCGGGAGTTTATTGATCGTGGGGATTCTAATCTCCGGCAGCCGCGAACAAAGCTGCCGTTAATTACCACTTGGTTTGAGGCGAGAGACATCCGATTAATGGGTGCCCGGGACGGACGCCCCCCGGCGGGTTGATTTTCCAGCTTATTATTTTAGTTATCTCTTATTTTATTATTTTTATTATTATCTTTTAACTTGGTTTTCTAAAGAGACTAAGTGCGGATTTTGATGAAATTTTGGCGGCGTAATAGCTAGATTTCGTCGTTTTATTGTTATTTGGGAGAAGTATAAAACGAAGTCCACATTTTTCCGCGTATGTGGGTGAAGCACATATGAAACCCGCTTTCAAGAGTGGAGTACAGATCAAAATCTACATCCCGAGGTTTTCCCCAAAGGAGAAGCCCTACATCCCCGAGGTTTTTCCCAAGGGAGAAGCCTAAAGCCTTCCCCTTTGGTAGGGTCACCCTCAACCTTTTCTTTAATTTACCAGAAAAAGGCTTTTTTGATTCTTGAGAAGTGGAGATTTGGGTCTTGAACGAGAGAAAGGAGGTCCCCTTTCCCCTTTTTAGGTCTCGGATATTGTAAAGAGGGTTTTAGGAGATGAGTTCTCCGCTTCCTCCCTCCTTTTTGGATCTTGAGGAGGAAGGCCATAAACCTCTCCTTTATGGGATTTGATTGAAGAAAAAGGCTTCCTTTCAATGGATCTATGGGTTTTTATTATTTATTTTAAGAAAAAGAAAGGTTTTCTTCTTGATTTATTTGAAGAAGAAGAGAGAAAAGTGAGGCACAAACCCTAGTATTTTGAGGGAATGGGAAAACTTAACATTTCATCATATGGTTTGATTTAAATACCCATTACAGTTTGCAACTTAGCCTTTGGGTTTTACATAATTGCTTTATGTTTCTTTCATGCCCATGTGCTCATTTCTTTTTGCACATAAGCCAAGGTCTTTACATGATTTTGGCTTTTTGTCTATCTGTATTACATTTTCACTCATTTGTATACAAAATTTATTTATTACAAATATCTTTCTTTCTTCTTCTTCGATGCCCGGCCGGCTTCGCTTGGACTTACGCGGTTTGGGCGTGGGCCCACTTGGGCTTGGGCCCGGGTTGGTTGGACTTGGGTCCATTTATCTGGCTGTTGACTTTGACTTTTTGACTTTTAATTTTTGATTTCGGTAATGAGGTGTAAATTTAACCCTAGCAAAGTTCATCCATCAATTAACGCACACCACATATATGGGTCGTGTGCATGAAATTGATGGATTTTCTTTCGTGTAGAGCTTGACTTGATTTGGTTCTCGCTTTTGGGAGTCTGACACTGACCTTTTTACGACATGGACGGTCGACTTGATCCTCTTTCAGCGGTGTCGGTGTTTGACTTCCTGCGGTGTCGGTGCTTGACTTGATATACATCTGCGGTGTCGGTGTTTGACTTGATTGATTTGTTTGATTTGATTTGAGAATGGAGTCAACATCTCTACCATTGGAATTGGGTTCCGGTGGTAACTCGTCCGGTACCCGGTCTTGGCTTTGATTTGATTGATTTGGTTGATTTTGGAATGGAATCGACATCTCTACATGATTTGATTTGACCCGAAGGGTCCCAGTCTGTCCGACAGAACTTTGAGCTTGAAAGCACTGTCGGATGGGACTTTAATTTGATTTGTTTGATTGCTGTCTTATTCGGTGAGACTTCTAAGCTTGGAAGCACTGTTGAGTGGGACTTGGACCCTTTTTTTTCTTTTTCTTTTTTTCGCGCTACTAGAAGCGACTCATTATTTGCATTTGTAGGATTTGGGGTTTGGGATTTTGGTCGGTATCAGCACCGTTAACACTGAAACATAGTGTCAGGAGCGACTCATCATTTGTCTTTGGAGGATTTTATTTGTTCCCAGTTTAAAAATTTAGAGGTCATTTATTACCAGTTTAACGACCTAGGGGTCATCTATTCTCAGTTTAACGACTTAGGAGTCAATTGGGTTTGATTTTCTTATTTAACAGTTTCGGCGCATTCTTGCAGGGCTGTTTGAGATCCAGCTTGTTTGCGATCTAGAGCATTTATGCATAATATTTCTTGAGATAGTGGCCATTGGTGGGTGTCATGGGTGTTGGGGTCAAAAATTACATCCCGATTGACCAAGTCAAAGTTAACTCCAAGCCAAGTGGGCCCAAATCAGAACCCAAGTTCAAGCAAGTGGGCCGATATCCAAGTTGAGCCCAAGTATGAAGAGGCTGTCCCTCATGCCAAAGGAATAATTGTAAAAGTATAAATAGGCTTAATGTAATTTCCATGAATAAATGTAATAAAATGGGCAACAAACCCAAATTATGTAAAAGCCCATGGCTTATGTGCAAAAGAAAGAAAGCACATGGCATGGGAAAAGCACATGTGCCATTTTGAAAAGCCCAAGGGGCCATATGTAAAATATAAAGCCTATATAATACATCATGATGTATGATAACAAACACGATTCTTTCCAAAAAAATGAAATAAACACGTCCTTCTGCATTACTTTCAAATACCGACACCTCATATTGAGTTCGCATGACTAGTTTGACCCGTCAATTGGAGGTTCCTTCGCTCCAAAAGCGAGGGATAATTAACGACAGCTTAGTTCGCGGCTGCCGGAGATTTGGATCCCCACAATCAATAAATCCTAGCCTACTCGGATAGGGGGGTCTGTATACGCCTGACAAGCGCGTGTATTCCTATCTCAATAGGGTGACGAAAAACATTTTACAGATTCTGACATGCCGGCGGGACTTTCACTCTCCTCCCATATTTCGGGTGAAGTATTCACGCGAGCTCAATTAATATATATTGATTGTTTGTTTGTACTGAAATTCTATTTCTTTACGCAGATTAACAACTTTTAATCTCAATTTTCGGATGCAACAAAGATGTCTTCAAGGACAAGCCCAGCTCTCATCACAGCTCCCATTTCTTACACAATGAAGATGGACGCTAGGACGATTCTCCCTGCTAGTCTCAGGCGACAATAGGAGGAGCCACTGCTACCATTTGGCTCTATTTTATTCGTGCCAGCTAACGCCATCTCGGCTCCTCAGGCCCCCAGTATCAGATAAGCCAGTTTCGAAAGGCAGGATGCCAAATGTGGTGATCTTGAGGACACCCCAGCCTAAGCGCAGGTCGGTGTTTGAACGGATTTTTATGGCTCCAACCGGGGGCAAAGCCGTCGGAATGAAAGAAGTCGCCAAACGTCGCGGGCAAGCTCAGGCGATGCCTTCGATGAGTGCGCAGCCCGATGTCTTTTCAAGGTTCTCTACCAGCCAACAGGCGGCTTCCCGAAGAGCAGAAGCCCACCAAACACTCAAAACAGAAAAGCTAAGATAGAAACGGCTCAGGTATAGAGCCAACAAAAGGGCGCAAACTCCGGCCAAGCTGGATTTTGTGAAGTTTCAAGAGCCAAGTTATCATGCAAATATGACCGTCTCGGCTGAAAAAATTTGCATGGGTCAAGAGAAACTTTATGACTGTGAAGATCAAAAGGACGGGAATTCATCCAGTGCTGCGAAGGGACGTGTCCAAACCCCAACGTAGAAAACCTGACACCGTCTCTTCAAGCGTTTACCAGGCACTCCGTGCAGCTTGAAAACAGAGGGGCAAGGCCTGAAAAGAAGTGCCAGCGCCGTTCGATAATCCTGTTAGGCCAACCGTCTTCAGTCGATTGTCCTTTCCTAAAGCGGAAGGGCCATGACAGCGGTCTGCAAAACCAGCCGCCAGAAGCAAAAAGATGGCCAGATATGCTATCCACACGATCTACATGGCGGGTATGCCCCTGGTGACAACCTTCGCAGTAAAAGCAAGGATGATGCCACCACATCCCAAGCCTAATCTGACTTGAATATGGCTGCCCTTTCCCAAGATCGGCCTCCTCCGCAGGATGATGAAAACCCCCTCGATGAGGCCGATAGGCAGAAGGACCCCTCGGTCAACGTGGAATCAAAGCTCGGATAGCGAAGAGCCGAATTTCCGCCCCAGACTGCAGAACAGGAGCTCATCCAAGAGGTCCGAAAACAACTTTGAAGCAAAGTTTTATGAGAGGCTATGGCACCCGTCTTAGGTCTGATTGCTCATCGAGGGGCGAATCCTAGATAGACAGGGCTTAGGTTTTGTGCAACCCGACGCCAAATCATGCTACATGATCCATGTTAGCGAGCCAGCGAAGAGTCGAATGATGACGGGGAGCTAACCGAGCCAGAAGAAGCTCCTCGAGAGCTCAAAGTTTGCGGAATGGCAACATTCGACGAGCTAACCGAAATTGATTTCGGAACGCTCGATTACCAAGGTCGACCTATATCAACCCGCTCTTATCAGAGGAAATGAAAGAGCGGATAATCGCCCTGCTGCGCGAGTTCGTCGACCGCTTCGCAGGAACGTACAAAGAAATGCTTGGCGTTTCTCCTGAATTGGCCGTGCATAAGCTGGCTATTTCTCTTGATGCCAAGCCAGTCAAACAAGCTCCTTAAAGAATGAGAATGGAGTTGGAGGAAAAGGTCATTGAGGAAACCAAGAAACTCATTGATGCCGGCTTCTTCAGAGAAGAGAAATATGTGGACTGGATCGCATGCATCGTTCCAGTAAAGAAAAATGGGCAGATATGGGTTTGTGTCGATTTTAGGGACCTAAACAAAGCATGCCTTAAAGACGATTTCCTGCTTCCGGTCATGGAAATGATGGTCGACGATACCTCAAATTATGAGCAGTTCACTTTCATGGATGGTTCGTCTGGATACAATCAGATAAAAATGTCGCCCAAAGATGAGAAGCACACAACGTTTCGAACCCTAGTCGGGATATACTGCTATAAGGTGATGTCGTTCGAATTGAAGAATGCGGGCGCCACATATCAAAGGGCGATGACAAAGATCTTTGATGACTTAATCCACAAGGTCGTCGAATGTTATGTCGATGGCTTGGTCGTCAAGACTAAAACCAAAGCCAATCACATCCAAGATCTCCGAACTGTCTTCACCAGACCGAGAGAGTACAATCTGAAGATGAATCCTTTAAAGTGCGCCTTCGGCGGGGAAATTCTTGGGCTTCATAGTCCGGTATCGAGAGATCGAAAGATAAAAGCAATCGTGGAGATACCTCCTCCAAAGAATCTGACGCAACTCCTTCTAAGGCAGGCTCGCGTGTATAAGAAGGTTCATCTCAAACCTCTCAGGAAGATGTCGACCCTTTTCAAAACTCATGAAGAGGGGAGCACCTTTTGTCTGGGACGCTGAATGTCAAGAAGCATTTGACAGTATCAAGCAGTACCTGTTGCACCCTTTAGTGCACGCTGTCCCCATTCCAAATAAACCGCCGATTCTCTACACCGCCGCGCTGGACGAATCACTCGGCGCCCTCGCTCAAAACGGGCAGGAAAAGAAAATTGCCCTCTACTATCTCAGTCGAATATTAGTTAGGGCAGAGCATAAATACTCCCTAATTGAAAAGCAATGTTTAGCCTTGATATTTGTCCTAAAGAAGTTGAGATATTATCTGCTTGCTCACCAGGTTATGCTGATCTCCAAGATCGACCCGCTGAAATATTTGTTGACCAAGGCGGGTCTACCTGGTAGAATGGCCAGATTGGCTGTCATGCTGCTTGAGTTTGACACTCTATACTACTCTCTCGCCGATTTTCTAGCTGCTCATCCCATATTTGAAGGGTCACCGCTAAATTGCGAGTTACCCGATGAATACGTGCTACCTTTCGAAGATGACGAGCCATGCTGGAAGCTCTATTTCGATGGAACCTCATCAATAAAGACCCCTAGTAAATCAAGCATCCCGCAAATAAAGCCAGGAATAGGATTGGTGTTTATCACACTATCGGGAGGAACCCTGCGACATTCTTTCGCTCTTACCGAGCCTCGCACAAACGAGGCCGAGTATGAAGCTCTGATAGCTGATCTGGAGCTCGTCATAGAAATGCAGATCTCTCAGCTGAGTGTCTACGGCGATTCCCAGCTAGTCGTTAACCAAGTAAGCGGCGAATATAAGATATATAAGTCCGAATTAGCTCGATACAGAGGCCGAGTGGTGGAGCTCATGAAGCGTTTCACCTATATTGAACTGATGAGAGTTTCCAGGGCGTTGAACGGAAAAGCCGACATACTCGCTCGCCAAGCCAAGGAGTTTGCTGATCCTGATATGGATGGAATTTTGATCACAGTCAGGAGTCGGCAAATCCTGCCTTCTGTCTTTTTACGAGAAGAAATCGTAGAACAAAAGAACGGTCCTGCTGAAGAAGATTAGGTCGTCGGGGACGAGCCGGATTGGAGAGAACCTTTCGTAGAATATCTCCGATATGACAAACTGTCTGAGGAAACATTCGTGAGGGTTCAGTTGAAGAAGAGAGCTCTTTGATATGTGTTCGTGAATGACATGCTATACCGCATGTCATACGACTATCTTTGGCTCAGGTGTCTGTCCCCGGCCAAAACTCAAGAAATTATGAAAGAAATCCACTCGGGCGTCTTCGGAGCTCACCAATTCGGCCCCAAAATATGACCTCAAATCAAATGGTTTGGATATTACTGGCCTACCATGATAAAGAATTGCGAAGAGCATGCAAAGAAATGCCATCTATGCCAAATTCACGGTGACTTTATTCACAAGCATCCCAATCCGCTGCACCCTGCCGTGGTGTCCTGGGCCTTCGAAATTTGGGGCACCGACATAGTTGGCCCGATTGATCCTCCGTCATCCAAAGGACACCGGTTCATATTAGCCGCGACGGACTACTTCTCCAGATGGGCTGAAGCTGTCCCGTTAAAAGAAGTTAAGATAGAATATGTTTTGAAATTCTTCCGGCATAACGTTCTATACCGCTTCAGTACGCCGAGAAGAATCATATCTGACAACGGGCCTTTTTTCAAAAGCTTCAAACTCTCAAGGTTTGCTACTCAACATAAGATAGACTAGAGATATTCTTTCATCTATAATCTAAGGGCGAATGGGTTAGCCGAAGCCTTCAACAAAACCCTGTGCAAGCTCCTGAGAAAAAAATGCCTCAGCCAATAAACAAGATTGGAATCTGAAGCTCCAAGAGGCATTGTGGGCATATCGTATCACGCACCGCACTCCGACGCAGTCCACTCCATACTCGCTGCTCTTCGGAGTGGAGGCAATCCTCCCCTTTGAAGTCCAAGTTCCAAACTTAAGGATGGCTGTCCAGCACAATCTGACGAAAGAGGAAAACGCTTTTCTTCGGCTCGAAGAGCTCGATGCACTCGAAAAAAAGAGACTCGCGGTACAGCGAAATCTGGAATTGTACCGAACCCAAATGCGTGGGCCTATGATAAAATGACCCGTCTCCGTGCTTTCAAGAAGGGCGAGTTGGTGTTGGTCCTGAAAAGACCGATCATTCCTAACCGACATGCAAAGGGAAAATTCAAGCCAAATTTGGAATGACCATACGTTATCGAGAAAGTGTTTAATGGAGAGTCCCACTAGCAGATAAATGCCAAGAGAAAAAGGCCCATGCCACCCATTGATGGTTGATATCTCAAAAAATACTACGCGTGAATACTCCAAGTCGTAGGCTAATTGAGCACACCGACCCTACGGTATGGATCACACATCCTATAAAACCGTATACAATCCATGGGCGTAAACGATCCCTATCTCTTCCTAGTTTTACTGGCGAGACTACATCTGAAATCCCACCGGACGTGCCAGAATCTGTAGAGTGTTTTTCATCACCCTATTGAGATAGGAATACGCACGCTTGTTAGGCGTATACAGACCCTCTGTCCAGGGTAGGCTGGGGTTTATTGAATGTGGCGATCCAAATCTTCGGCAGCCGCGAACTAAACTGCCGTTAATTACCTTCGCTTTTGAAACGAAAGAACCTTCGATTGACGGGTCAAACTAGTCATGCGAACTCAATATGAGGTGTCGGTGTTTGAAAGTAATGCAGAAGGGCGTGTTTATTTCATTTTTTCCATTTATTTATCCTATTTGTGATAAGAGATTTTTTTCTTATTCAAATAAACATTTTAAAAAAAATAATTTATTTTATTTATTATTTATGTTTTTTATTTTATTTTATTTATTTATTTTTAAATATTTTTTTATAAACCTATTTTTATAAATAAATAAAATGACGCATTCTCGCGTCTTCAAGTTTATTTTTATTTTTTATTTTATTTTTATTTCTGAGAACCAACACCAGTTCGCCTTTCTTGAAGACACGGGAATGCATCATTTTGTCGTAAGCACGTGACATTTGGGCTCGGTACAATTCCAGATTTTGTTGTACGAGTCATTTTTCTTTGAGCGCATCGAGCTCTTCATATCGAAAGAGAGCATTATCCTCCTCTGTCAGGCTGTGCTGTACGACCATTCTTAAACTTGGGATTTCGACTTCTAGGGGAAGGATTGCTTTCGCCCCGAAGTGCAGCGAGTATGGAGTCGATTGTGTTGGAGTGCGTTGTGGTATGATAAGCCCACATCGCCTTACGGTGATTAAGATCCCAGTCTCGTTTGTTGGCAGAGGCCGTTTTCTTTATGAGCTTGCATAGGGTTTTTTTTGAAGACTTCGGCCAACCTATTAGCTCTCGGATTGTAGATGGAGGAATATCTTCAATTTATCTTGTGCCGAGTGGTGAATTTGGAGATTTTGAAGCTCATGAAAGATGACCCGTTGTCAGAAATGATCCATTTTGGTGTGTTAAAGCGGTATTGTAACACCCTAGTACGTTTATACAATATAACTTGGTATTTTAAGTCTTGCTTTATAATTCTTTTATTTTATCTTTTGGGTTGCGAATGATTCGAATAGTACCCATATGTTCAGAATCTAATATGGTGTAAGATTGTATCTGAGATTTACCAGTGAAGTGTATTTATGTGAATCTAGAATAATACCCACATATATATTTAGATCTTTATATATATTTATATATCAAAAGTTATGAATAAAATAATTCTGTTACTGCCTGACATCGCTTGGTATATCACCTCATATCTCATTTCATTCTTATCTTTTATGTGCATATCCTAAAATATAAGTTAACAAAATATTTAATAATTTTTATATCTTTAATTAAAGCTTTATATATGTTTATTTAAATCTCACTTGGGGGCATATGTATTTAATATAGGAATATCACATTATGGTTTAAGATCTTACGTATAGGTATATTTTTCGAAAATATATATTTAGGGATCTTCGGGTGAAAGTTTGGTAACATTTGATATTGTCTACAAATCATAATGTATATAAATCTATAATACATATACTATATGAGAATAATGGAGGAAAGAGGCCATATGAGGGAATTTCCTCCTATGGCGTCGAAAAAGTACGCCTTTCGTTGTATTTTCCGACGATCGGAATCCATCATCTTCATCGTTATCATCTAAGATGTGGGTACGCCAAATTTGATGTGATTCTACAACTTTTTCACCGTTGATTTAGCAATGTAAAAAGTTCTATTGTCGGTAAACCGTTAATTTTGAACCCACTAATTCAACGGCGAAAAAGTTGTAGAATCACATAAAATTTGGTGTACCCACATCTTAGATGATAACGATGAAGATGTTGGATTCCGATCGTTGGAAAACACGACGGAGGACGTATTTTTCCGACGCCATAGGAGGAAATTCCCTCCTATGGCCTCTTTCCTCCATTATTCTCATACTATATATATAATAACATATACTTTCATATTTTATTATTAATAAAATCCTTTTCTCTTTCTCCGTCGTTCACTCTCTCGCCTGAGCCCTACACCACCACTGTCACCTTCTCCTCCACGCCAGAGCACTGCCCACATTATCATCGCCGGCATCATCTTTTCTTTTTCTACTCCGATCACCTTACCGTCTCGTTTTCCTGACCTTCTCGTCGCCTTCGACCCTAAACACCAGTGTAACATTTTCAAAAATATAAAATATTAATTTTGGGAATTTTTATAATTTAATATTATTTTATTGATTATTTTAATATTAAATGCAAATAAATAGGAAAAATGTTAGAAAAAATTATGAAAAATTATGGAAAATTCTAAAATAGGGTAAATTAGTGGATTATGGCATTTTTAAGTTTTTGTGATTAGTTTGACAATAATTTAGTGCTAATCGTGATTAAAATCGCTAATCGGGTTTTTTGGCAATTTTGTGCAAAACTTGCACATATCACTTTTTCTACACTTGTACATTTTTCTAGCCATGGTTTTCTTTTGGGATTACTATTGATGTGAGAAGGTTTGGATTTTAAAAGAAAAGGAAAAGAAAGGAAAATATAATGATGAGGGTAGGTGAGAGAGAGAGGTGGACTTTGACTTAGCATACTTAGCCATTCTCCTCGTTTTCTGTGCACAACCCCTGTTCCTCTAGTGTTGACCCAGGGTACTTCTAGTTTTGACAGATTCTATCTAGGGTGAAATCTGGGACATATATCCTAAGTTGCTATTTTGGATTCGTGTTTCCGTATTCCGTATTTTTGATTCTGAAATGGTGGAATGTGTTTTGCCTCGACTAATTGTCGTTTATACGACGATGTAGAGGATTTATTGATGGTTTTGAAGGCGTGCCATAGGTTCTCACCTATAGGCCCCCTTATCGTATCGTTTTGGATTTCGTGCGCCGTTTTAGATTGGATTTGGTTTTAATGCGCATATACGATATTTTGTTGTGTAGGTACCCATGAAGACTTCGGGACGACAAGCAAATACGTGGTGACGTCCGCAATTGGTGATGCAAGGTGAGTAGATTATATCTACAGGGGGAAGTCGGGTGGATGGCGTATAGCACCCCCGCAGTCCGTAGATAGATTACTATGTAGTTTATTGTGATATTAGGTGTATTGTGGATAATGTAGGGTTAGAAGTGACTAGTGTAGTTCATAGTCGCGAACCCTAGGGTAGAATTACACCTACACACACACCCTTGCTTATCACTTGTACTTGCACTGTGATTGATGATATGTGATGATTTTGGAGATGAGTCGATGATGTGGGCTGGGTGCCCTGGGATCGGTGATTTTATACGATTCATATGTGGGATATGACTTGTGATTCTTGCGGGCTTGGGATATGTGTTTACCCCCGCATGCATACTTACTGAGGTTACCGTTTTGTACTAGACATAGAGTAGTACTCCAGACTATATGATCTGACGATGGTGATATCTGTTATGTGATGAGACAGTGAGATACTGACCCCTACCCAGCTATGGGGATGCCGTACGATGATTTACCGTACGAGCCGATATTGATGATAGATCCGCACTCATAACTCGAGGATATCTTATGATATGACATTGAGGCGAGATCACCGACTATATACTTTTATACATGTATCGACTCAGATTTAGGTGGTTTCCACACCTACCCCTCCTGATTGACCGGATACTTAGATGTAGTTTGCATAGTAGATACTTCACTGTGGTGTTGACTACTAGATATCTGCATTTTCCTGCTATTTGCATTGCTGGCATATGTTCATTGTTATATTATTATCATGCTGTTAGGACACCTGCACCATATCGATGATGCGTATGTTTCACGTACACTATTTGCCGGCTCACACACTTCATCATCGATAATTGCCATGCCACTACACTGTAGTACTGTTGCATTCATGATATGATTACTGCTTGGCATATTGTACACATGTACCTGTACACAAACATAGATGATTCTGACTTGATTGAGATTGAGGACCGCAAGATATTCTTTAAACTGATTCATTCTAAAGGAGCGGTTCCTCCCGACATATGTACATTACTATTCCATGTTGCATGATTTCCGATATGATTATCTCTCTTTACATGTCGCATACATCATGGATTGATTGCATAGCACATTGCATTGGATTTACTTCTTGATGTGGATTTTCATGTGATTTCTGATTTTGAGGACCGTGGGATTATTTAAGAAAAGATGTTCTTTTATGAAAACCCGGTACCTCGTGATATGATATTTGGGTGCGTCCACCACGCGTTTTCTCGGTGCTGAGACGTGTGCTTGAAACCCGATTCGAGGAGTGATGATCCGTTTGCGGGTTCGTGGTGGGCCCGGTATGGTTCCCCTCGGCGAGATGATCGATGGGTTATGCCGATTGAGCCTGGAGGCGGGCGAGTACCTACCGGTGATTGTATTTGAGCTCGGCGGATATCCGGGGGATACCGCCTGGAGCCGAGAGATGGGCGTACTGCCGGGGGCCGACGGGCCGCTACCGCAGACGGAGCCCAGAGATGGACATGGGTTGACTCGTGCTGCCGGGGCCGAGGGCCGATACCGCAGACGGAGCCCCATATGGATGAGGATTTACGTGTCGATGCTTGGCACGGGTTTCATGATGTTTTCCATGATATTGTTTATATCCTCATACTTGCATACATGAGGCTTACTGTCAGTGGGTGACAGGTGGACGGGTTCCACATATATACAGACATGGATCATATACAGACTGGATTTACACTTGTCATACTTCATTTGTATATATAACAGGGTATGAGGGCGCTGTTATATATACCCTTACACCAATATTAGTGGTATGGGACGCTAATATATGTGTATTGATATCATTGATATTTCATCATACTTACCTCATGCAGGCATACCTTACACTGATGACATGTTATTACCTGAGTACCTGGCACTACATACATGATTAGATGTTACCTTGCCACCTTATTACACTCAGATGCACTCTTGTGGATTGTATTACTGATCGTTGACTTAGGTTTATGTCTTGCATTCGGTTTCTGCTTGTAGATATTTCTATTCACGAGTTGGCAACTCACCCCCGTTGTGCCACAGTCCTTGCAGGTTCTGCCGTACAGGTTTCATTGCGGCATTTCTGGCACACTACCTTCTTGCGGGTGATTTGCTTTGGTAGGTGGATTCTTTCGCATCAAGAATCACCATTTTATTCATGTATTTCATTGTATCTAGAAATTGTCCATCAACCAAAAACTTGTATATTCTTTCAGACTTAGAGACAGTGTGGTATTATTCGACCTTAGAGTCGCGCTTAGTAGTATTGCGGTTTTCTTGCTGCTTTTTGAGCTTTTCTTGATTTTGATCCTCGCCACTTGGCGTTGTATATTATCATATCATCGTGTGGTTGTGACCGTCGATTGACGAAGAGCTAGCTCCCGCTTGGGGATGCCTTTATCATTTTATATATTGTTATTCATGTTGTACCCCATTCGGGGCCAGTTTTACAAGAGAAACTCTGCCGAAAATTTTAGAAAAGACTGTACGGTTTTCAAATGCACATTCGACTTAGTTATTTAAAAACCTTGATTTCAAACATGTTTTTCTTCACTTCTTTAAACCAGTTTTCTTTACTTATTCTCAAAAATGGTTTTAGATTTCTGGGCTTTTGGCTTACTTGGATCAGATGGAGTCCTATAGACTTCATATGGTTCAAGGGCCAGTCACGTGCTCTTTCGGGTCGTGACAAAGTTGGTATCAGAGCGCTAGGTTGACCTTGGTTCGAGTCTAAGTTTGACTATGTGGAGCCTAGGGAGTTGTTTATATACGGAACTTAGGCTTGACCTTACGGAACTTAGACTTGGTCGAGGGGGTGTAAACCCGAACTTTCGTCGTTTTAGGATGACCCTTGGTTGATGGATTTGGTGACTAAAGTAGAGTGACGTACCGTTGGTATGTTCCGCGGCATACTTACGACACGCCACTCCGCTTAAGGAACCTTAGGATGTACATACTTTCGAGATCAGTGATTCTCTTTATATCCAGGATTATTCATCCATTTGAGATCCCCGATTCTATTAGTTTCATGATCATACCTTCATTGATACTGTTCCTTCCTATGATCATGTATCCACTTTGGATCTGTTGTTTCCCTTCTTGCCACTGATGTGCTCTCTTTGATACTCGATTGAGATTCCTGTCACCGTGTTTGAGTGCAGTTTGGGCTGCTGCTAGGGTTACGGCCGGTGTGAGCTCGTTTGGTACGAGGGCCGACCTTTGTGTTTTCTGGTGACATGGGAACGTCTCGAGGTAGTGTTGGTGATTGTGACCTCTAGTGGAGGCGAGTGCTTGGTCTTGCACCGGATGATCGGGCCTTTGTTAGAGCTGCCAGTTGAGAGAGGACTGTTGATGTACAGCATACCTCAGAGATGGTGATGTCGCCTACCGTGCAGACAGATGGACCAGCTGTCGCTGAGATTGACAGGGTGTTGCTTTCGGAGCTTACGAGCTGAGATTGCCGGAGCTTTCAGGCAGTTATGCGACAGATGATAGCTAGTCTACCCGATTTGAGAGACGAAGGTGATTCGTTCGATTTTGCGCCAGAGCGGGCCCAGTTGAGTTGAAGATTTCCAGTGTGGAGAGTCTTACTCAGATCTAGAGCAGGCTGATTCAGAGATGACCGCTTATGTATTGCCTTTCCTGGAGGATTGAGGCGTTGTTCGGCGTACAGGCATATGAGCCAGTTGTTGCTGCAAATGATGAGATATCGCCCAGATGATTGGAGCTACTGCAGCATGAGCATGTTCTTAGAGAGATGATAGCGAGTTGCTAGTCACCGAGGATGGATGACTAGGACGCGTGGTGAGTTCGCTTACCCCGATGCGAGGTCATCAGGTGGATTGATTCCAGCTAGAGACGACTTCACGCAGATTCGTTGAGAGTCGATTGAGACGATCGAATGTCAGGAGCCTATTTTCCAAGTTTAAAGTATACGGAAAGACATGCAGGTGATTCTATGGACCCTCTAGAAGAATGAAACCCTAACTCGACTTAATGACCGTGTGACAGCCTTGGAACCTTAGGGTTTACGGCGGTTCCGCGGCGCCATTAGTGAGGCTTGGGTTTGCCCTTCTACGGCTGGACCACCGACGCTGTGGCATGTACTTGATACTATTAAACTGTACCCGAGATGTGAGCTCTTGGGGGATTATGAGGATCTGACGAGTCGATCGGATGGTTCGACATTTTTCGGATATCGTGATGGGACACTGCTTGGGAGACTCCAGGTGCGAGCATAGCCGTCGGAGCGCAGTTCGTGCAGCCATGATGAGACGAGTCCGAATCAGTCGACACTGATGCAGAGTGAAGAAAAGAGTTCGCAAGATATTTCGACGAGATGACGTCCCACTCCGCCGACATCAGAGATGTTATACGCACCCAGAGGCGTGGTATATGGATATACCTTCCAGAAAGAAGCGCGATAGGTATGCAGCCGTTCCGGAATAAGCTTTAGCTTCAGCATTGGATGATGACTTCTGGGCATTTCGGCAGGATTGAGATTTGAGAAAGGAACCTCGGCAGGACCTTTCTGGAGTACGATACGAGAAGACCTAGACCAGGAGTGGTCGTGTTGCGCACACCCAGCAGGCCAGAGTTCGGCATTGTCGACGAGGTAGTTGACCAAGTTCGGATAAAGGAACTTACCCAGATGCGTTGCGAATGGATCAAGGACGGACGAGTGATGAGTATTCCTCCGATGGTTGGGACGTGTTTCCGAGGACCAGTTCGGCCTGACATCTGCTACAGAATGATGAAGCTACAGAGTACGCGATTTCGAGTCCGTGTGAGAGACTTCAGATTGACCGTGGCCGAGAGCAGTGCAGTGTATAGTAGCTTGGCGTGACGTCATAGTGGACGACGATGGAGACAAGTGGAACCAGAGGTTCGTGTGAGATACTGACGAGCTGTCATTGCTTCCCGTCGAAACTAGAGACCTGATATGCTTACAGAAACGTTGGGATGTGACCAATTTCCGAGAAATGTTGTGCTGAGGACACAGATGTCTTTCCAGCGAGAAGAGATAGTACAAGAGAGCCAGCCTCTGTACAGATCGGCATAGGCATGATTGGAAGAGACCTTGAGCAGGATTCCTTCCAGGACATTGCTGCAATGATGTTTGCACCCAGGATCAGATGTGTGACGTGCATTCAGATAGCCAGAGACCGACGTCAGTGATATGCTGCCTTACGAGTGGTCGTGAGGTTTGACCGAGAGGTGACCAGAAAAGTGCCAGAACGGAATCGTCCCCGTTAGCACACCTGACAGGGCCGATGAGCCGATTGACCGCGTGATAGGTAATCCGCAGAGAAGATAAGGACCTAGAGAGTCAGAAGACGCCAGACCGTGAGCAAGAGGCAGGTAGATATCCTGCGCTGCTAGCAGTGGATTACACTGACTCCTTCTCGACCTTGAAGGAGAAACTACCGAAGACGGTATTTATGATTTGTGATTTTGTGATTCGATTATCACGTATCCGTCATTTTGGATTTCGGTATTTTGGGCGTTCTATTTGCACGATCTAGTTTTGGTGACTGAGTTTCATGATATTGGTTTCATGCACCCACTGGATATTTATATATTTTGCGCAGAGTTTTCATGCATTTTAGTGTTAGGCTTTGATTCGTGCACGCTGATGCACACGGTTGTGAGATTTTCCTTGCGGTACCCTGATTTTGGTTTGAGCCGCATTATATCGTTGATTTTGACCCGGATTTTGATGGTTGATTTTTGCACTCCGTGCTGGCGATGTGCCTTACGCCTGTTCGGTGTTTGCTATTGGATTTCGTGATTTCCGTGCATGTTGAGTGCGCAGGGTTTAGATTTTCATTCGTGCACGATGGATGCACCGGTTTGGATTTTCGCGCATGTTGGGCGCATGTTTTTAGATACGATTTTGGTGCACGCCAGATGCGCTAAATCGGGATTCTTCGTGCATGTCACATGCACCTGATTTATTTTGCTGTCAGGCACATACGATGCCCATGACAGATGCTTCGTGCACACCCGTTGCACTTGGATGTTGTTTTGTGCACCTGTTTAGCACATATATGGATTTTTTTTTGATTTCAGTGCGCACCAGACGCACAGGATGGTGTTATGTTTAGATTGGATGTCTACATGTGTAGTTCCGATCCATATCATATCGGTTTTGTATTGGATTTGACATTGTGTTTTTTTTACATTGACTCCGATGATTGCGGGATGCTTGACGGAGTTTTGTTTTCGAGTTATCTGCTCAGTACCCTTGCGCATGCATTGCGCTGTGACGTTCTATGTGTTGATGATTTCGGAGCCCCGACGACTTTGGTTTATTACTGAGATGTTTTTGTATCTGGGGGTTTAAATTTAAAATTCGGGGACCGAATTTCTTTAAGGGGGGTAGATTGTAACATTTTCAAAAATATAAAATATTAATTTTGGGAATTTTTATAATTTAATATTATTTTATTGATTATTTTAATATTAAATGCAAATAAATAGGAAAAATGTTAGAAAAAATTATGAAAAATTATGGAAAATTCTAAAATAGGGTAAATTAGTGGATTATGGCATTTTTAAGTTTTTGTGATTAGTTTGACAATAATTTAGTGCTAATCGCGATTAAAATCGCTAATCGGGTTTTTTGGCAATTTTGTGCAAAACTTGCACATATCACTTTTTCTACACTTGTGCATTTTTCTAGCCATGGTTTTCTTTTGGGATTACTATTGATGTGAGAAGGTTTGGATTTTAAAAGAAAAGGAAAAGAAAGGAAAATATAATGATGAGGGTAGGTGAGAGAGAGGTGGACTTTGACTTAGCATACTTAGCCATTCTCCTCGTTTTCTGTGCACAACCCCTGTTCCTCTAGTGTTGACCCAGGGTACTTCTAGTTTTGACAGATTCTATCTAGGGTGAAATCTGGGACATATATCCTAAGTTGCTATTTTGGATTCGTGTTTCCGTATTCCGTATTTTTGATTCTGAAATGGTGGAATGTGTTTTGCCTCGACTGATTGTCGTTTATACGACGATGTAGAGGATTTATTGATGGTTTTGAAGGCGTGCCATAGGTTCTCACCTATAGGCCCCCTTATCGTATCGTTTTGGATTTCGTGCGCCGTTTTAGATTGGATTTGGTTTTAATGCGCATATACGATATTTTGATGTGTAGGTACCCATGAAGACTTCGGGACGACAAGCAAATACGTGGTGACGTCCGCAATTGGTGATGCAAGGTGAGTAGATTATATCTACAGGGGGAAGTCGGGTGGATGGCGTATAGCACCCCCGCAGTCCGTAGATAGATTACTATGTAGTTTATTGTGATATTAGGTGTATTGTGGATAATGTAGGGTTAGAAGTGACTAGTGTAGTTCATAGTCGCGAACCCTAGGGTAGAATTACACCTACACACACACCCTTGCTTATCACTTGTACTTGCACTGTGATTGATGATATGTGATGACTTTGGAGATGAGTCGATGATGTGGGCTGGGTGCCCTGGGATCGGTGATTTTATACGATTCATATGTGGGATATGACTTGTGATTCTTGCGGGCTTGGGATATGTGTTTACCCCCGCATGCATACTTACTGAGGTTACCGTTTTGTACTAGACATAGAGTAGTACTCCAGACTATATGATCTGACGATGGTGATATCTGTTATGTGATGAGACAGTGAGATACTGACCCCTACCCAGCTATGGGGATGCCGTACGATGATTTACCGTACGAGCCGATATTGATGATAGATCCGCACTCATAACTCGAGGATATCTTATGATATGACATTGAGGCGAGATCACCGACTATATACTTTTATACATGTATCGACTCAGATTTAGGTGGTTTCCACACCTACCCCTCCTGATTGACTGGATACTTAGATGTAGTTTGCATAGTAGATACTTCACTGTGGTGTTGACTACTAGATATCTGCATTTTCCTGCTATTCGCATTGCTGGCATATGTTCATTGTTATATTATTATCATGCTGTTAGGACACCTGCACCATTATCGATGATGCGTATGTTTCACGTACACTATTTGCCGGCTCACACACTTCATCATCGATAATTGCCATGCCACTACACTGTAGTACTGTTGCATTCATGATATGATTACTGCTTGGCATATTGTACACATGTACCTGTACACAAACATAGATGATTCTGACTTGATTGAGATTGAGGACCGCAAGATATTCTTTAAACTGATTCATTCTAAAGGAGCGGTTCCTCCCGACATATGTACATTACTATTCCATGTTGCATGATTTCCGATATGATTATCTCTCTTTACATGTCGCATACATCATGGATTGATTGCATAGCACATTGCATTGGATTTACTTCTTGATGTGGATTTTCATGTGATTTCTGATTTTGAGGACCGTGGGATTATTTAAGAAAAGATGTTCTTTTATGAAAACCCGGTACCTCGTGATATGATATTTGGGTGCGTCCACCACGCGTTTTCTCGGTGCTGAGACGTGTGCTTGAAACCCGATTCGAGGAGTGATGATCCGTTTGCGGGTTCGTGGTGGGCCCGGTATGGTTCCCCTCGGCGAGATGATCGATGGGTTATGCCGATTGAGCCTGGAGGCGGGCGAGTACCTACCGGTGATTGTATTTGAGCTCGGCGGATATCCGGGGGATACCGCCTGGAGCCGAGAGATGGGCGTACTGCCGGGGGCCGACGGGCCGCTACCGCAGACGGAGCCCAGAGATGGACATGGGTTGACTCGTGCTGCCGGGGCCGAGGGCCGATACCGCAGACGGAGCCCCATATGGATGAGGATTTACGTGTCGATGCTTGGCACGGGTTTCATGATGTTTTCCATGATATTGTTTATATCCTCATACTTGCATACATGAGGCTTACTGTCAGTGGGTGACAGGTGGACGGGTTCCACATATATACAGACATGGATCATATACAGACTGGATTTACACTTGTCATACTTCATTTGTATATATAACAGGGTATGAGGGCGCTGTTATATATACCCTTATACCAATATTAGTGGTATGGGACGCTAATATATGTGTATTGATATCATTGATATTTCATCATACTTACCTCATGCAGGCATACCTTACACTGATGACATGTTATTACCTGAGTACCTGGCACTACATACATGATTAGATGTTACCTTGCCACCTTATTACACTCAGATGCACTCTTGTGGATTGTATTACTGATCGTTGACTTAGGTTTATGTCTTGCATTCGGTTTCTGCTTGTAGATATTTCTATTCACGAGTTGGCAACTCACCCCCGTTGTGCCACAGTCCTTGCAGGTTCTGCCGTACAGGTTTCATTGCGGCATTTCTGGCACACTACCTTCTTGCGGGTGATTTGCTTTGGTAGGTGGATTCTTTCGCATCAAGAATCACCATTTTATTCATGTATTTCATTGTATCTAGAAATTGTCCATCAACCAAAAACTTGTATATTCTTTCAGACTTAGAGACAGTGTGGTATTATTCGACCTTAGAGTCGCGCTTAGTAGTATTGCGGTTTTCTTGCTGCTTTTTGAGCTTTTCTTGATTTTGATCCTCGCCACTTGGCGTTGTATATTATCATATCATCGTGTGGTTGTGACCGTCGATTGACGAAGAGCTAGCTCCCGCTTGGGGATGCCTTTATCATTTTATATATTGTTATTCATGTTGTACCCCATTCGGGGCCAGTTTTACAAGAGAAACTCTGCCGAAAATTTTAGAAAAGACTGTACGGTTTTCAAATGCACATTCGGCTTAGTTATTTAAAAACCTTGATTTCAAACATGTTTTTCTTCACTTCTTTAAACCAGTTTTCTTTACTTATTCTCAAAAATGGTTTTAGATTTCTGGGCTTTTGGCTTACTTGGATCAGATGGAGTCCTATAGACTTCATATGGTTCAAGGGCCAGTCACGTGCTCTTTCGGGTCGTGACAACCAGCCTCTAGGAATTCCACGTAGCACCGGCGGTTATCCTAGAGCATTACACAGTCGTTTGTGGCCAAGGTCGTGTATACGTCGTGACTTCGAACGTCGCCGTCGTTCGGAAAATCCATGTTTCGTTGTGAGTAGTATATCATCGAGGCAAGTTCCTAAACTTGCAACATGCTATTTTACCTACACCAATTTTTATACAATTATTTAAAGTGTACGCATTATATTGTTTAGTAAGCAATATCATTTTTCAATATTATAGCATTAATTCGTATTTTACCAATAACAAGTTTATCTGATTGCATGCTAGTTCGTGATGGTTTCAAAATAAGTCCATTGTAATTCGTGATCCTTTAACTATATGACCGTATGTTTAGTAGCAGACGTAAATATTACTACGCACAGGTTTATATATAGTAAATTAGTTAATTAATTAATTTTACATTTAAAAAAAATACATTAGTTATTCCTATACTGCTTAAATGAACTGGCTATTGCTTTCCATATAGTATTTATCATGTTAAAACATTGCCTGACATGTTCATGACGCGTTACAAGACTGTTGGATTATTACCAATGCCGACCATCTTGAATTGTTATGACTTGTTGTTTAGATAGACAAGACCTGTACCTGCTTGATCCTGTGTTAGCATTAGGTAGATATTGTTAATATCTGACTTGAACACGAAACCTGGGGAAAATGGGAAATCAAGAATGCAATCAAAATGTTACTCAAGAGTATATTATTATTGTTTGCCGTGATTCCGGACGTGAACGGAATAGCCATTGTTTATTGTGCCGTGGTCCCGTAGGGGTATGAACGAGATATATACTGTTGAATTGCAATGAGAATTATATTAATTGATTTCAAAGACTTGTAGAACAGATAACCTAAAAGCACAGACTTTAGGATACACGTGATACCTATAACTCACTGTTTTACACCTGGGATAATTATTTACACTCATGTTTCATCTTAGCTTTCTATTCTGGTTATTTTTATAGTTATTGATGTTTATGACACACTGACGTCTGGGTTTTGCATGGCCCAGTTCCTTTGATATTGTCGCAGGAAGATCATGAGTATTTTAACAAGCAAGCTGAGCAATGAGGAGCTTTATGATTAGCTTTAGAGATGCTTAGTTATTTTAGTTCTGTAGTTTAAATTTATCGATGTGATCTCATAAGGGACGTGATTAGGATATTTTTTCGTTTCCGCTAAATACATTTCTCGACTTCTATCTATTGTGGCAGATGGACACGTGTTGGTTAGATTTTATTTACGTTCTTGATATCTGATTGATAGCCTTAATGTGACTATGGAGGGATCTTTCCTAGTCATAGGTAGCATGGTTGGTTTTGTCACGTACCGTATTTATGTATTTTGGAAAGCGGGGCGTGACAAGTTTTTGTTGGTATCAGAGACAGGTTTTAGGATTAGTCGGGTTTGGTTTCTTTGTAGTTGGGTATTAGACCCAATACACTAACGAGGAACCCGGAATTAGGAACTTGTTTTGCCACATTACTATCTTACCGGTCTTGAATCTATAGTTATCGATATCTTGTTTATTGAATCATGTTTACCGTTATTAATCTCCTTCAGTGTTCTTGGCTTGATAATCATTGTAGATAAGGATTTGCGGTCATACCAGAGGCGTGTAGATAACGCCGCATTACTTAGAGTGGTACGTGGTATGTTGGAAATCCAAAAGCGTCAAACTGAGCTTAATCAGCGGCAGGCCGAGACTTTCCAAGAGGGTCTGAGAACGGTCCAGCAGTCTGTTGTCACAGCAGCTGATAGTGCAGCAGCTCCCAGACCAACACAGCGTGAGGGCACCGTGGCGGACTTCAGAAAGCTCGGTCCGTCCACCTTTACAGGATTAGAAGAGCCATTACCAGCGGAGCAGCGGCTAGTAGATACAGAGAACTTTCTTATTGCCGCGCAGATTTCAGACGAAAAAAGGATGGATGTAGGACGCATCCAATTGGTAGATTACGTCCGTGAGTGGTGGCTTGTTGAGGAGACCCGTCTGATCAAGCCGATCAGTTGGACAACCTTTTCACGAAGTTTCTTAGAGAAGTTCTTTCCGCAATCTGCTCGAAAGGAAATGGAAGAGAAGTTCATTAGCCTGAAGCATAAAGGTAAATCTGTTGATACACATGCGGCAGAGTGGACCCGGCTCAGTCGATTTACGGGACCCTTGGTTGCCAATGAGGCAGATAGGGCATTATGCGTAGTTTGGATGTGGAGATTCAGAGACACATCATATCTTTGGGATTGACTACATTCTTTCAAGTTCTCAAGACGGTTTGGGAGCAGCAGAGTTTATCGGTAAAAGCATTGGGTAATTTACAGCAAGAGGTTCCAGTGCGGAAGACTGCGTTAGCACCAACCAGAGCTTCTGTACGTGGAAGCATTTCGGTGAACAAGCAAGGGGCGGTATCTATGAAGAGGACCTTTGTTTCAACACAGAAGAAGGATGTGATTTGTGATTACTGCCAACGACCGGGTCATTACCGGAGTGAATGCCGGATGAGGCTTGGGCAGTGTCTGGTTTGCGGGGCAGCTGATCATCGGACAAATACTTGTCCATCGAGAGTTCAGTTGAAGGGTGATGCTTCGAGAGCGCAGCAGAAGTAGATTACTCAGAGGCCTAATTAGGCACGAGCCTTCACCTTGACGAACGAGAAGGCCAAGGCTTCAGACGATGTGGTCTCAGGTATCCTACTTGTTTATAATTTTCCCGCATTGGCATTCGATTTTGGTGCATCCCATTGCTTTATGTCGTCCAAGTTATTAGTGCATACTCTGTCCCACACACGGCTCTATCTAGTTCTTGGGACATACACTGGAAATGGGAGAATTATATCTAGTAGTGAGTGCAAGGGTTGCTCGATTGTTATTTGCGGACGGGAGTTATTCGCGGATTTCTTGGTAATTGATACGGGCAGCTATGATGTGGTCTTGGAAATGGATTTTCTCGGTATTTTCCACGCTCACATTGATTACTGGGTGAAGAAAGTGATTTTCCGGATTTCCGGACATCCGGAGTTCATATTCTTGGGAGGTAACAGATCTGTCGGGCCAGTCGAATTTAGGGCTAGGCCGACGAGTGCCGGTTTTTCATCGATGGAAGTAAATAAGGAAGAAGCACCAGCAGTGGTTCGGGATTTCATGGATGTGTTCGAGAACATCTCGGGATTATCGCCGAAACGAGATGTTGAGTTCGCGATTGATCTTATTCTTGGAGCAGCGCCGATTTCAAAGGCTTATTATCCGATGGCACCGGTGGAACTAGAAGAAGTAAAGAGACAAGTTATCGAATTACTAGAGAAGGGCTGGATTCGCAGCAGCGGTTCATCATAGGGAGCTCCAGTTCTTCTAGTCAAGAAGAAAAATGGCAGGCGAAAGATTTGTATCGACTATCAGGAGTTAATTCAGGCGACTATTAAGAACAAGTACCCAATCTCTCGCATAGGCGAAATATTTGATCAACTCAGTGGCGTGAGGGTATTCTCGAAATCAGGGTATCAAGTTCGGGTGAAAGAAGAAGTCATTTGTAAGACGGTGTTTCGAACTCGATATGGGTATTACGAGTATTTAGTGATGCATTTGGACTTACTAATGCACCAGCAATATTTATGGACTTGATGAACCGAATCTTTTCACCATATCCGGATCAATTCATAGTGGTGTTTATTGATGATATTTTGGTCTATTCGAGGAGCAAAGAAGAGCACGAAGAACACTTAAGGATCGCACTGCAAACGTTGAGACAGGAAAAGCTATATGCTAAAATGAGCAAGTGTGAGTTTTGGCTCGAAGATGTGAAGTTTTTGGGTCATGTTGTATTCGGAGATGGAATTGCAGTCGATTCCGAAAAGATTGCAGCTATTCATGATTGGCCAATTCTAAAGAATGTGGGTGAGGTCAGAAGTTTTCTTGGGCTTGTTGGATGCCATAGAAGGTTTGTGGAGAACTTCGCTCGAATAGCAGAACCACTGACCAAGCTAACACGTAAGGAGGTAACGTTCGTGTGGACTGAGAAGTGTGCGTCGGCTTTTGAAGCGCTGAAGCAAAAATTGACAACCGCTTCTATTCTGACAGTACCAGATGGTTCCAGAGGACTAGTTATTCACAGCGATGTATCCGGAAAAGGTTTGGGATGTGTTCTGATGCAGCATGAGAATGTTATAGCGTATGCGTCGATGCAATTGAAGACCCATGAGAAGAACTACCCAACTCATGATTTAGAGCTAGCAGCAGTAATCTTCACGTTAAAGATCTGGAGACTCTTTATTGGGCGAAAGAGTTGAAATGTTTACGGATCACAAGAGCCTAAAGAACGTGTTCACACGGAAGGAGCTCAACATGAGGCAACGTAGATGGTTAGAGCTAATGGCTTACTATGATCTTGACCTAAAGTATCATCCGGGGAAGGTTAATGTAGTGCCGGACGCTTTAAGTCGGTTACCAGCGATACGGATGTTGACTGCACAAAAGGAGATTATAACTGATCTTCAGAGGTTTGTGTTGGAGATTGTACTGCCAGATTCTTCGGGATAATTGATGCAGTTGCAAGTATAATCATCCTTGATCGATAGCATTAAGGCAGCACAGTCGCATGACTCTAAATTGCAGATGTTTCGAGGACAAGTGGAAGCGGAACTACGAAGAGATTTGTTGATACATGAAGATGGCTTGTTAAGATATGGAAGTCGTTTTTGTGTGCCTAAATGAGATGTTCGTGAAGAAGTTATGAAGGAGGCTCATAGTTTCGCATATTCAGTACATTTGGGATGCACGAAGATATACGGAGATTTGCGACAACATTTCTGCTGGGAAGGCATGAAAATGGAGATTGCTCGCTACGTATAAAAATGCTTGGTGTGTCGGCAAGTCAAGACTGAACATCAAAGGGTAGCTTGTTTGATGCAACCACTTTCGATTCCTCAATGGAAATGGAAACGGAAACATATAATTATGGATTTCGTGACAGACTTACCACGGAGTCCAAAGGGCAATAACGTAGTTTGGGTGATTGTCGATCGATTGACCAAGGCGGCTCATTTCATACCATTTCGAGTTGGTCAGTCGACGGAGGCTTTGGCAGAGCGGTGCATGCAGGAGATTGTGAGATTGCATGGAGTATCCGTGAGTATCGTTTCTGATCGTGATACTCGGTTCCTATCACACTTTTGGAGGAGTACAGGAAAGTTTGGGAACTCGCTTGAAGTTTAGCACGACCTATCATTCAGACATATGGTCAGTTTGGAAGAACGATCCAAACTCTTGAAGATATGTTGAGAGCATGCATGTTAGATTTCAAGGGTTGTGGGAGGATCATTTGCATTTAGTGGAGTTTTCATACAATAACAGTTTTCAGACGACTATACAGATGGCTCCATTCGAAGCATTGTACGGTTGTGTCGCTTGCCTGTTTGTTAGGACAATATTGGAGAAAAAAGATTGTTGGGACCGGATCTCATTGTGCAAATCGTGGAGAAAGTTAACTTGATCCATGATCATATGAAAGTAGCACAGGATCGACAGAAAAGTTGGGCTGATGCTGGAAGAAGACCTTTGGAGTTTGCGGTTGGTGATGTGTTCTTGAAGAGATCACCGACTAGGGAAGTGATCCGATTTAGTAGTCGAGGCTAGATTAGTTTTCGATTCGTGGGGCTTTTCGATATCATTGAGCGTGTTGGAGAGGTAACTTATCGATTAGTTTTACCACCATCCTCGGCGGGTGTTTCATATATCTCAACTCCGCAAATATGTTCGAGATGAGACGCACGTTCTTGATCACTCGGAGCTGACAGTAAGAGAAGATTTAACCCATGAAGAGCGACCAACGGCTATCGTGGATCGACGAGAAAAGGTTCTCAAGAATAAAGTAATCCCTCTAGTACTCATTTCGTGAGCAAATCGTTCGCATGGAGAATCTACTTGGGAACGTGAAGGCGAGATTCGACAAAAGATTCCATATCTTTTTCATTAGATCCTTATCTTCTTGTCTTTTCCTGTTCCGTGAATTTCAAGGACGAAATTCTTTGTAGTTGGATATAATGTAACACCCTAGTACGTTTATACAATATAACTTGGTATTTTAAGTCTTGCTTTTATAATTCTTTTATTTTATCTTTTGGGCTGCGAATGATTCGAATAGTAGTAGTCGTTATCCGACCGGACCCGCATGTTTAGAATCCAATATGGTGCAAAATCGTATCTGAGATTTACCAATGAAGTGTGTCTATGTGAATCTAACATAATACCCACATTATATATATTTAGATCTTTATATATATTTATATATTAAAAGTTATGAATAAAATAATTCTGTTGCTACCTGACATTGCTTGGTATATCACCTCATATCTCATTTCACTCTTATCTTTTATGTGCAAATCCTAAAATATGAGTTAACAAAATATTTAATAATCTTTATATCTTTAATTAAAGCTTTATATATCTTTATTTAAATCTTTCTTGGAGGCATATGTATTTAATATAGGAATATCGCATTATGGTTTAAGATCTTACGTTATCATTCGAAAATATATTTTTAGAGATTTTCGGGTGAAAGTTCGGTAACATTTGATATTGTCTACAAATCATAATATATATATATAAATCTATAACACATATACTATATATATAATAACATATACTTTCATATTTTATTATTAATAAAATCCTTCTCTCTGTTCATCGTTCTCTCACCTCTCGCTTGAGCCCCACCACCGTCAGCACCAAAGCACCATCCACACTATCATCGCCGGCATCATCATCTTCTTTTCTTTTTCTTCTCCGATCACCTTACCGTCTCGTTTTCCCGACCTTGCCGTCGTCGTCAAAGTCGACCCATCTCCTCGTCGACAACCCTACCACCTCCTCTCCTTACCCTCCTCAGAACCCAACAACCTACGCCGACACCTTCTTTTTGTGCTCAGCCGTCGCTTCGCCGGAGCTGATCGTCGTCGCTTCCCCGGAGCCGTCCGCCGTTGCTACCCTAGTTCTTCACCGACGAACCCGACCTAGACCTCATCTCCAGTCACCCTCTCTTCAAACCCAGACCCCCTTCATCTCTTTTCTTTCTTTCTTCTTTTTCAAGTTTTTCCGACTTCGTTTCGTCGCTGGCGAACCCCAACTCGTTGCCGTCGCCTTCGACCCTAAACACGAGCCTTTGGGAATTCCACGTAGCACCAGCGGTTATCCCAGAGCATTACACAGTCGTTTGTGGCCAAGGTCGTGTATACGTCGTGACTCCGAATGTCGCCGTCGTTCGGAAAATTCGTATTTCGTCGTGAGTATATCATCGAGGCAAGTTCCTAAACTTGCACCATGCTATTTTACCTATACCAATTTTTATACAATTATTTAAAGTGTACGCATTATATTGTTTAGCAAGTAATATCATTTTTCAATATTATAGCATCAGTCTGTATTTTACCATTAACAAGTTTATCTGATTGCTTGCTAGTTCGTGATAGTTTCAATATAAATCCATTGTAATCCGTGATCCTTTAACTATATGACCGTATGTTTAGTAGCAGACGTAAATATTACTGCGCACAGGTTTATATATAGTAAATTAGTTAATTAATTAATTTACATTTAAAAAAAACATTAGTTGTTCCTACACTGTTTAAATGAATTTGTTATTGTTTTCCATATAGTATTTATCATGTTAAAACACTGCCTGACATGTTCATGACGCGTTACAAGACTGTTGGATTATTACCAATGCCGACCATCCTGAATTGTTGTGACTTGTTGTCTAGATGGACAAGACCTGTATCTGCTTGATCCTGTGTTGGCATTAGGTATATATTGTTAATACCTGAGTTGAACACGAAACCTGGGGAAAGGAAAAATAAAGAATGTAACCAAAACGTAACCCAAGAGGATATTATTATTGTTTGCCATGATTCCGGACGTGAACGGAATAACCATTGTTTATTGTGCCGTGGTCCCATGGGGGTATGAACGGGATATATACTGTTGAGTTACGATGATAATTACATTAATTGATTTCAAAGACTTGTACATCAGATAACCTAGAAGCACAGATTTTAGGATACACATGACATACCTATAGCTTACTGTTTTACCCCTGCGATAATTATTTACACCCATGTTTCATCATAGCTTTCTATTCTGGTTATTATTATCGTTATTGATGTTTATAACACACCGACGTCTGGGCTTTGCATGGCCCAGTTCCTTTGATCTTGTCACAGGAAGATCAAAAGTATTTTAACAAGCAAGCTGAGCAGTGAGGAGCTTGATGATTAGTTTTAGAGATACTTAGTTATTTTATTTCTGTAGTTTAAATTTATCGATGTGATCCCATAAGGGATGTGATTAAAATATTATTTCGTAATTGGATCTTTATTCGTTTCCGCTATATACATTTCTTAACTTTTATCTATTGTGGCAGATGGACATGTGTTGATTAGATTTTATTTACTGTTCTTGATATCTGATTGACAGCCGTAATGTGACAATGGAAGGATCTTTCTTAGCCATAGGTAGCATGATTGTATTTGTGACGTACCATATTTATGTATTTTGGAAAGTGGGGCGTGACAGGTATAGAACGTTATACCGGAAGAATGTCGGGATATTTTCTGTCTTGAGTTCATTTAGAGGGATAATTTCAGTCCATCTGGAGAAGTAATTAGTGGTCGTTAGTATGAACCTAGGACCCTTAAATGACAGAGGGTCAATTGGGCCAATCATATCGGTGCTCCATATTTCGAATGGCCAGGACGCTATAGTAGGATGCAGCGGATTGGGATGCTTGTATATGAAGTTGTCGTGTATTTGATAGAGATGACATTTCTTCGCAATCCCTTATCATAGTAAGCCGGCAATATTTTAGCCGTTTGATTTGAAGATGCATTTTGAGGCCAGACTGGTGTGCTCTACAGACTTTGGAGTGGACTTCATAACTTTATGGGTTTTAGCCAAGGACAGACACCTAAACCAGAGCTGGTTGTATGACCTTCTAGTGTCATTTACAAACACGTATCGGAGAGCTCTCTTTTTTAGCTGAACCCTCATAGATTTGTCTTCTGATAACTTATCGTATCGGAGAAACTCTATAAAGGGTTCTCTCTAATCGGGCCCTTCTTCAATGGCTAAGGCCTTCTTGACAAGACATTTTTTTGTTCTTGCCTTTCTTCTTCACGCTGATCCATAGGGGTAGGATTTGTCGGCTTCTGATCTTAATTAAAATTTCATTTATGTCGGGATCAGCTAGTTCTTTTGCCAGACGAGCGAGTACGTCAGCTTTTTTAGTTCAGCGCCCTGGGAATTCTCATCAGTTTGATGTAGATGAATTGCCCCATAAGTTCCACGACTCGGCTCCTATAACGAGCCAACTCGGGCTTGTATACTTTGTAGTCGCCATTTACTTGGTTG
Organism: Agapanthus africanus; assembly: GCA_030015575.1. Taxonomy (NCBI): domain Eukaryota; kingdom Viridiplantae; phylum Streptophyta; class Magnoliopsida; order Asparagales; family Amaryllidaceae; genus Agapanthus; species Agapanthus africanus. The sequence goes on from CM057349.1 coordinate 458,485,143, forward strand.
ATGACCAGCTAGGAATCTCTGTAGACACGGAGTCGGGTAATTCCCATCTTTATAGCGAGCTCGAACCCGTTATCAGTGCTTCATATCCAACCTCATTGTTTGTGCGAGGCTCGGTAAGAGCAAGAGAATGTCGTAGGGCCCTCTAGACGACTTGATGAATACCAATCCTACCCCCACTTTTATCTGTGAGATGCTTGATTTGTTGCAAGACCCCACTGATGAGGCTCCATTGAAGTAGAGATCTCAGCATGGCTCATTATCTTTGAGATGCAACGCTTGTTCATTGAGTAACTCGCAAGTTAGCGGTGACCCTTCAGGTATGGGATGTGCAAAAATGAAACCGGTTAGGGCTTGTCTTTTTACTGCCTTTTGAGGAACATAGATTATGTCAAATTCCAGCAACATGACATTCCATCTGGCCATCACACCTGTCAAGTTTGCCTTTGTCATGAGATATTTCAGCTGGTCGATCTAGAGATCGGCATAACCTGGTGAGCGAGCAGGTAATTCCTTGGCTTCTTTACGACAAATATCAAAGCCAAGCAATAATTCTTGATTTGAGAGTATTTGTGCTCTGCACCGACCAGTGTACGGCTGAGATAGTAGAGAGCGTTTTCTTTACACTTATTATTTTGAATGAGGAGCGCGCCAAGTGATCTGTCTAGTGCAGCAGTGTAGAGATCAGTAACTTGTTGGGATGGGAGCAAGCGGGTGCAACAAGTATCGCTTGATGCTTTCGTATGTAGCTTGACATTCGGCTTCCTAAACAAAATGAGCATCTTTCCTCATTAGCTTTTAGAAAGGCCGACATCTCCGACATAAATTTGAAATGAACCTTCATATATACGTGAGCTTGTCTTGGAATGATCTCAATTGCATCAGATTTTTTGTAGGAAGCATCTCCATGATTGCTTTTATTTTCGACGAGTCAATTTCAATCTCTCGATGTCGGACTATGAAGCACAAAAATTTCCCAGATGACACGCCGAAAACGCATTTTAGAGAATTCATCTTTAGATTGTAATCTCTCAGTCTTATGAAGATGGTGAGGAGATCTTCGATGTGATTGGCTTCGGTTTTAGTTTTGATGAGCAAATCATCAACATAGCATTCAAGGAATTTATGGATTAAGTCATCGAATATTTTTTTCATCGCTCTTTGATACGTGGCGCCTGCGTTCTTTAGTCCGACCGACATCATCTTGTACCGGTAAATACCGATCGGAGTTCGAAACACTGTATGTTTCTCATCCTCAGGCGACATTTTTATTTGGTTGTACCCGCATGAGCCACCCACGAAGGTGAACAGCTCATATCTTGAGGTATCATCAACCATCATCTCTATTATCGAGTGTGGGAGATCATCTTTAGGGCATGTCTTATAGAGATCCCTAAAATCGACAAAACCCCGGATCTGCCCGTTTTTCTTTTTTACGGGGACAATGCATGCAATCTAGTCCGCATATTTCTCTTTTCTGATGAAGCCGCCACCGATGAGTTTCTTGATTTCTCTGATCTTTTTTTCAGGCTCCTTTTTCATTCTTCGAGGAGCTTGCTTGACCGGCTTGGCATCAGGAGATATAGCCAGCTTATGCACAGCCATCTCTGGGGAGAGGCCGGGCATCTCTTTGTATGTCCATGCAAAGCAGTCGACGAACTCATATTGTAGGGAAATTATTTTCTCTTTAGCCCCCTCTGACAAGAGCGGGCTGATATAGGTCAGCCGTGGATTATCGAGCGTCCCCAGGTCAATTTTGATTAGCTCTTCGAAAGTTGCTTGTCCGCTGTCTTCGAGCTCCTGAGAGGCTTCTTATGTCTCTGTTAGCTCGTCATCATCCATAGGATTTTCTCCAGTATCTTCTATATAGATGATACAATAGGATTTGACATCAGGCTGGATGAAGCCTATACACTGTCTATCTCTATCTGGGACTCGTCCGTCGATGAATGGTCGGGCTTGGGGCGGGTACCATAGCTCTTCATAGAATTTTGCTTCGGACTCCGTTTGATATAACGAGCATCCATATTTCTTAAAATATTCCCGCATATCGGACGCATAATATTTGGGGTTTATGACACTTTCTATGCCTATTTCGTATAGAAGGCATATTAGTGACAAGTCGTTCGGGTGAATGATAGAGTTCGACCAGTAGAACAAAATCCCTTTCTGCCTATTCTTACTTCCGGGGACATAGAAGGTTTTCAATTAATCCATAGTGGAGACCGACAAACCGTCGAGTTCTTTATATAATTGCTCCGGGACTCGTGACTGACCGGGACCCTTCTGCTGTTTCAGGAGTCACCCTCAGCTTTGCTTTTTGGACACGAATCTTGTCCTCACACCTGTTGCAGGAAGAATCCTCAGTGTGATTCTTCGATATCACTGCCGAAGTATTGACGAACTTTGTTAGGACGGAAGATTAGGGACGGGCCTTCATCAGCAGATTTATCAGCGTCATTGCCAAAATTCGAGCAAACTTTTCTAGGACGAAAGATTAGGGATGGGCCTTCATCATTAGACTCGTCAGTGTCACTACCAAAATGCGTACGCCTTTAAGGGATTTTCATTTTGAAGGCGGTAGCCGGTTTTAACGTACTTTTGTTACCCAGCGCTGTTTCGTCTTTGGCAAGTGGGGGCACGGTATCCCGAGGGTTCATGAAGCATCGAGAATCTTCATGTCGGACTTCGTGAATGCCGAACGGCTGTATGTCTCCGCAATGCGCCTTTCTTTGCCATCTTTGATATATTTCATGCATTGATAGAGTATCGATGAGATGATGCCGTAATCATGCAACCATGGTTGTCCCAAAAGAACCTTATATGATGTATCGGCGTCGATGACATATATTTTCGCCTCTGTTTGTAGGTCCTCGAATTTGATCGACAGAAATATCGATCCTAAGACTTGCTGACAGTTCTGGTTGAAGTCCTGAATGACAATCTTCTCCTTTGACAGGTTCCGGACATCCATTGATAAACTCTTCAGAGTCCGGAGGTTCATGATGTTTACCGAGAATTCCGGATCAATCAACATGTGATTAATCCTGTCTCCTTCGCTGTATCCTGTTATGTAGAGCGGCATATTATGTTCGGCCATCTCTAGTAACGGATCCTCAATCTTGAATGCGACTGAAACGGTGTGTAGAGTGTACCGGGCTTCTTTTATTTTGAGTCTGCGAAGCAAGCCTGCTACCATTCATTGTTTTGTAGAGTATAAATGAGAACATCTCTAAGCTTCTTAGGCAAAACAAGAGCGTCGTAGACGCTCAGCAGAGACGAGAGCTTCCGGAGATGAGCTAAGATGTAGTCTACTGAGCGAGAGTTCGAGCCTTCATGAGCTGGCCTTCCATCGTCCCCTTCGGCTGCAATTTGTTTTTCCTTTTCTTTCAGGAGATTGCCCTGATTCCGCGGTAACACCTTGCCACTTCGAAATTGGATCTGGTTGGTTTTTGTGGTGGGCTCATCCTCTTCCTTGAGAAAACAGAGCTTTTTCTCGGAGTCACTGCTGAAATGGATGGCGTAGCAAGTTACTACTGGGATTTCATCACCAGCATTGCTTTCTATTTCTTCCAGGATTTCCGTCGCTTCTCTGGTGAAGAACTCCTTCAATCCGATCAGGGCTTTCCTTTTGCACATACTCCTTGAGAGAATAATGTATTTTTGGAGGGCGAATTTCCTCACGGGTCTCTTCGAATCGAATCATATTCTTCATTTTCTTCTTTTTGAGGTTCTTGGAATTCGAGCTCGATCGACCCGACTTGACAGCCAGAACAATGGGCTCAATTTGATTTTCCTATTCGATCCTAGGCTCCATTTTGAATCAGTTTCAACATCTTCTTTTTGGACAGACATAAGCTCCAGGAGGTTGAGGCGGATTGACGTCATTTCTTGGAGCAGACGGTTGAGCTGTCTGTCCCCAGAAAACTTCGGTTCCATTTGTATGAGGCTGTTGCGGCTTGATTGTTTTTCAATACGTTATTGGACAGTTCAATTTCTTTAGCTATATATTGTTTTTTGACCCAATCCTTGAAAACGTAACAGTCTTGGATTGCATGACTTACCACTCTGTGGTATAAGCAGTACAAATGATTGTCGGTCATCTTTACTTTGTGAGGCCTTTTTGATTTTGGCAGTTGTAGACCGTTGTTCAGGGCGTCCTTAAATATTTTACGGACTTTATCCCTAGACATTATTCTTTCTCTTCTAGAGTTAGTCCTCCCAGTACTAGCTTTCGAGGCCGGTCAGTCTTTGATCCGCCTGTTCTGTGCTTGACCTCATCGTCAGATGCATTGAAAGAGTCGATATTGTTGGAACTTCCGCTTTTGCGGTTATCGTCCTTCCGGTTCGTGTACTCATTGGTAATCTGGAGGTTCGGGGTGCACTCACGCTTTGAACATTTTAGCATCTGGACCCCATTGGCCAGCTCCTGAAATGTCTTGATACCCGCTGTGCATAGGAAGGGATTTATCTGGTTAAAATTTCATATAAGAAGGCTAACGGAATGGTCCTGTTCCAACGGTGGTTCGCACCTGACGGTAAGACTACGCCATCGGGTTATGAAATCCGCGACGCTTTCCTTATTCTCCGCTTTGGTTCTTACAAGATCGGTAATGGTGATTTTATCGTCGAGACTCGTGAATTTTTGCTTAAACATAGATTCCATTTGAGCAAATGTTGTGACCGAGCTGTCCAAGATATTGTTTGAGTGCCAGTCGAAGGCGACGTCGGTTAGACTTTTAACAAATTACCCGAGGAGCAGCACATCATTGCCCCAGTATTTTCGCATGATGCTTTAAAGTGGGCAATATGTTAATTGACATTTTTCATCCTGTTGAACTTTTTGAACTTGGGAACGACGTAACCGCTGGGATAATCAACTAGATCATATCCGGCATGGGACGGTTTTCCGCTGTTTCTACAGTTCTTTGCTTCGACCTCAGCCGCCAACGTTTTGACTTTGCTGGTGACTAAGTCCATGAAATTGTCCTGTGTCAGGGTGTCGCTATCGAGCGTCAAAACTTCCTCGCGGTTGAATGCGACCAGCTTTTATGAAGATCCACCGTCACCGGGCTGGTAGGAATATGTGCCAGCTGTTTCGGGGAGTTATTCCCTTGGCTCATGGGCAGAGCCTTGTGCTTGTAGGGCCTGCACCTAGACGACTCGAATGTTAAGCCGCATCACAGCATTCATCAGGTCATCGATTTTCGAATAGACCTTAGTGATCTTTTTGTCTTTGTCCTTCGGCTACTTCTGAATGTCATCGAGCAACGCTCGGTCCGTATTCTTGGGAATGAAGGTTGGCCTACCCTCACTATCTGAGTCCGATTTTTCAGGAACCGTAGGCTCTTTTTGCCTCGCCGCTTCACCAAAAGGTTTTCATCGTCATCCGGAGCGTGCTGAGACCGAGAAGTGGCACTGCACCTAAGCCAGATTGGGCCTGGGGAGCGGCGACCGATTCCTTATTCTTTCTTTGAAGGTTAGCACTGGGACCCGTGCCTGCCATACAGACAATATAGATTGTGTACCCGACCTTCCCCTCGTCCTCGGCAGCAATGCCCGCGGGTTTTACAGGCCGTCGTCGTGGCCCCTCCTTAGTGAAGGATAAGCGACTAAAGATGATTGGTCTAGCTAGGGTCTTGGGTGGCACTACCTTCTCTTTGAATTCCCCCTTTTGCTTCCATGCAGCGAGGAGCGCCTGGTAGACTTTTGACGAGATAGTGTCCCGCTTCTGAGTCGAGGGCTTAGATACGCCTCTTTGCAAGATGCTCTGAATCGCCTGCCTTTTATTTTAGCAGTTATAGCATTTTTCTGAACCAGTTTTAGTAGTTCAAAAGAGTTGGCGATTTTCACTGTCGGTCCAGCTTGTGTCGCGGGGTAACCATTATTCTGGAACCTCACAAACTCTGAGTGAGCAAGAGCCCTAGCTCTTTAGTTGGCTCTGCATCCGAGCTGTTTTTGCCTTAGTTTCTCAGCTTTTAGGAGGGCTTGATAGGCATCCGCTTTCCTGGTAGCCGTTGTAGGACGGTTGAAGAAGAGTCTAGAAAAGACATCCGAGTGCGGTCGTCGCGGGTATCGCCTGGGCTTGTCCAGGACGTCTTGTGGTCACCTTTGAGTTGACGGTCTTGCCCCCACCCGGGGCGATAGAAAACCATTCGAAGACGGATTTGCGTCCTGGCGCGCGTACTCTCAGCACTATCACGTCCGGCTTCCTTCCCTTCGATACTGGTTTACTCATTTGAATTGCTGGCGCCTCTACGGTAAGAGCGCTGAAGGCTAGAGAAAATAGGATGGAGCCAAATTGAAGCGGCGGTTCCTCCCATTGCTATATAAGGTTTGACAGGAGGATTACTTTGGCAGTTGTCTTTAGCGTGTATGTGACGGTGGTCATATTGGAAGCCGAGCTCGTTTGTTGTGACATCGTTGAGCAATGTTGATCGTTGTTGATCATTGATTGTTGAAAATTGATTGCTGCATGAAAGAGCATGATTTCAGTACAAACAAAGATGCATATGTTGAATGAGTTCGCATGATCGTTTGATCCGAGAGATGGGAGGTGTGATAAGTCTCACTGAGCGTGCCAGAATCTGTAGAGTGTTTTTCGTCATCCATTGGGATGTATACGCTCATTTGTCAGGCATTATACAGATTCCCCCACCCAATGGTAGGCGGGGTTTATTGATTGTGGAGATTCTAATTTAGTGTAGAAAAAAACGGTCCACCCGGCCGATTAATCGGACGTATAATCGTAAATGGTGCTTAACTGCATAGAAATTGCATTCATCGCTCCATTAACCGGTCAAAAACGATTAAACACCTTATAATGGGTTTAAAACGGTTAATCGGGCGTTTAATGTCTAAACGGTTGTGAAAAAATATAAACCCGTTTTGGAAAAAAACCGTATCCGCTTCTATCCATTTATTGAGCATTCGAGACCTCTCATTTTTTTCTCAACCATATTTCTTCCTCGATCCAGCGTCGATCCTCCATCGACGAGCCTTCGATCTCCATCCTCCAGCCTCGACCTTCGACCCTCTAGCCTCGAGATCCCGGCCTACCGCCTTCGACCTTGATCGCAGCCTTCAGCTTCAATTTTTAGGGTTTCACCCAAAAAAAATTTCTTTGCCCATAGCATGCCATTTATTGATGATTTTTCAGGAAATTTTTTGTTTTTATCTATTCTCATAAACTGTAGCATGCAAGAAATTATTGGTTATGGAGAACAAAATACCTGCTTTATTTTTCAATCTCTGTTGATAATGGCATGCCAAATATCAATTTATGAAGAGGAGCTGGATGATACAGAAGAGTATTATAAAGATGATGAGTATGATTAATAGAATATTTTGTTACTTTTAAAATTATTTGTAGACCATATGGTATTGCTTATTTGCGAGACTTATCTTTATGTCACATTATGGTGTTATTATTTAGACGTATCATACTATTAACATTTTGATTTGATATTCTTTGCGTGGTTTGTTGTGGTGTGTTTATATGCTAATTTATAATTGTATGATGTGTGAGATATTGCATATGCTCTCATAGATTGTTTGTGCACAAATTATATAATATATACCATATAAAATATATTGTATGTCCGGCAGGACTCGAACCAACAATTTTTCTCATTTAATTTTATTCGGATGCCTTATCATTAGGCCATGGACATATTTAATATTTAATAGTTGCAAGCGGTGCTAAATTTTTCTTATAAATATTTGTGTGTACCTATATTTGTTTATGGCCGCATAATCCTTATAAAACGATTGATCACCGTATAATTCGATTATACGCTACCCGCTAGCCGAACAAATAGAAAACTAATACGTGTTTTACAACATTGTTCTAATCTCAGCCAGCCGTGGACAAAACTGTCGTTAATTAGCTCTTGCTTTGAGGTAAGAGAACCTTCGATTGATGGGTCTTGCGATCATGCAAATTCAATGTGAAATGTGTGTTTGAAAAGAAAGAATGCATGTTCATTCATTTTTTGTTTCTTTATTGGATTATATATTTTTATTTTTTTATATTTTTTTTAAAGGAGAGGTTTGCGTGTCCCCGGAGAGGGGAATCCGGGCCCATGGTAGGCTTCCCTATGGGGAGGGGGCGGACCCCCCTATGGGGAGGGGGTCGGCTCCCCTAACGGTCGGCTCCCCTCTTTGGAGGCGTTTGGAGGGAGGTTGATTTTTCCGGCTTATTATTTTTGTTTTTATCTTATTTTGTTATTATCTTTTAGCTTAGTTTTCTAAAGAGACCAAGTGTCCAGATTCGACGAATTTTCGACGGAATATTTACTAGATTTCGTCATTTTATCGTTTATTTGGAAGAAACATAGAACGAAGTTTATATTTTCCCGCGTATGTGGGTGAAGTATAAATGAAATTCGCGTTCAAGAGGGGAGTACGGTTCGAAATCCGTCCCGAGGGTTTCCCAAGGGAGAAGCCCAAAGACCTTCCCTTTGATGGGGTCACTCTCAACCTTCTATCTAATTTGTCAAAAAAAGCGCTCTTGAATGAGGGAAAGGAGACCCATTTTTCCTCCTTTAGGTCTTGAATTTTGTAAAGAGAGGGTTTTGGGATATGGGTTCTCTTTCTTCTTCCTCCCTCCTTTTTGAATCTTGAAGAAGTTGGAGGCTAAAAAGCTCTCATTTATGGGATTTGATTGAAGAAAGAGGCTTCCTTTCAATGGATCTATGAGTTTTTGTTATTTATTTTAAGAAAAAGATGGGTTTTCTTCTTAATTTATTTGAAGAAGAGAGAAAAGTGTGGCACAAACCCTAGTAATTTGAGAGAATGAGAAAACTTAACATTTCATCGTATGATTGGGTTTAAATACCCATTACAATTTGCAACTTAACCCTTTGACTTTATATAATTGTATTTTGTTTCTCCCATGTTCATGTGCTCATTTCTTTTTGCACATAAGCTATGCGCTTTACATGATTTTGGCTTTTTGCTTATTTGTATTACATTTGTACACTCATTTGCATATAAAATTTATTTATTACGAATTTCTTTCTCTTTCTTTTTCGATGGCCAGCCGGTTTTACTAGGGCTTGAGACGGTTTGGGCATGCGCCCACTTGCTTGGACTTGGGCCCGGGTTAGTTGGATTTGGGCCCACTTGTCTGGGCGTTGACTTTGACTTTTAACTTTTTATTTTTAATTTTGGCAATGGGGTGTAAATTTTAACCCCAACATCATTGAGCCCAGCTTCATATCCCATCGTTGTTTTGATGTTAAACCCTTGAACTTTTCAGATAAAATATCCTCGTTCATCCCGGGAAAAATGCCTCTTTTTCCCTCCCTTACGACACCCTAAGATTATTAAAGCAGACCTGGTCCTGGCTCCTAGCCGTCCTTCAAAAATATAATTTAGAAAGAGGAAGGTGGCTAGGCAGCACTACCACCACCTCTCGAGCGCCTCGTGAGTGCATAACTATTGCCGTTGCCACCTCTTTTCTCTTTGTCCATTAACTCATCCTAAGGTTTTCTTTTAAGTAGAAGGGAGAGGGAATATGAGTAGGAGGACCTCTTTATGGCCCGATAACTAGATTTTGTGTTGCCAATGGCCTAATAACTTCAACAACTTGATACCCACCTGATTCTTTATTCCTTTCTGCCAATTTTTTGTATAAAATTAGTCTGGGAGTGAGGTTCTATGGTGTTTTGATTTGTAAGGTTGATACTTGGAGAACTATTAGTCTATGGTCCATAAAAGATACTCTTCTTGTAATTAGTTTGTTTTCTCTTGTGATCTTCATCAATGAAGAAGGGCATAATCGGAGTTTGGGCGTGGTATTATATTTGAAATACCCAAAGGATGAAGATATACCTTTTTTTCTCACAGGTTAAGCTATTTCATAGTTGTGATTCAAAACTTAAATGCCATTCTCTCTAGCTATGGTCCTTCATAATGGGATTGTAAGATGTTTTAAATGTACTTTAGGATTTCTCATTGAGTTGAATTGGCAGTGTTCTTGGTAAGTAGGTAGGTAGCCATGTATCCTGCAAACTAATCCATTTCAGAAATTGACAGATAAATTTTGTGGAATGACTGTGTGACTGTTGGGATACTGAGGCTAGCTCTTTAAGTCTTGCATACAGTACAAATAGAGTAAGTTTTCTACTCTTTCGTTACGCTGTTAGACTTGTTGGGCTTATGACTTTAGAGATCACACCATCATCAGCATCTGCTATTGAGCACTGGTATTCATGAAATTTTGACAAAGTTTTCTTAGGCAAATGCTAATCCTCTTTGAATCCGAGTCAAATTCAGGCTATGCTTTAAACAGTTTTTGCTATTCCCATCCAGATAAAACTCTTCAACCACAATCAACCCATCATGTGGATTTTGAGTTGTGTTTCTTGTCGAAGATCAAAACAATGTCGGTCTTTGTTCGCAATAGCATCGCAAAATGACCTGCTATAAAGCTATGTGCGAGTCCTGTATAGATCTCATGTCAAGCCCATAGTATAAAACATGGGGAAAAAACTGAAAAATATTTTTCTTCTGAACTTAAAGCAAAAGGGTTTGAGTTTGGTGATGTAAGTTCAAAATGTGGATCATTAAGATTTGTCATGCAGCCATTTAATTGCAACCAATGATCCTTTTTATTCCTTTTATGTTATTTGTAGGCGTACTACTTGATGCAATCCCCAGAGACAAAGCAGGTAGGTGATGCCCTTGGATTTGGATCTGCTTTCCTCTTCTCGGCTGTGTTTGGTATGTGCTTAATTTGTTTTTAAGTTCTTACTTCTATTTAGCTTGTAGTTTCGCAAACCTGATGCATATTGATGTCCTTTGTATTTGTTTCAGGTAGAAGATTGGCAGCAACATGAAAACCAATCCCCTCTGGACTCCTGCTGCTTCTTTCTGTTGGTGCCTTGTATGTGTTCTACTCAGCTTATTTGCAAGATAATATTCCCCAGGATATCGTTCCCATGTAGTTTACTTACCTGGTATGCACATGTTTTATGTTCTTTGTTTCCCCCCGCGGTGGTTTAGTGTTAAATTTTTGCTTGTCGTTCAAGAATAATCATATTTATGAAAATTTTGCACTTGCTGTCCACTTTCATCTATGTTCAGTAGTTACTGGCACAGGCTATGAAAATTGATATTCTTGTTTTATTGACAGAGATTACCTTTTAATGCAAAAGTATTAGTTTCTAGAATACTTTTATGCGAAAAGAAATAGATTATTATATAGATGGTAGATTTCTAAGCAATTTCTTTTCTTTATTAGATGGAGTTATCACATTGGGTCATGTGTCACTCCCTTAATGTTATCCATGAGACAAATTTTCTATCTAAATTGCAATAATACAATTGATTTTGCCTTGTAATAGTAGAGAACTGGAGACGTAGGTATTCAAAGCTATCATTTTATCAATCCTTACTCGCCTTTGGTATTACTAACAATTAAATAAACAACGAAATCCAAATGAGGCAAATGAATTCAACAACGAACTCCAAATACTAGAACAACCATTCAATGACATTTTACAATCGACATCCACGCCATCTGAACCATAAAAATCAACAAGCAAACTATCATCCCATTCGGAGTCGCAAACCCTGATCCTGAACTTGATCCTTTCTTCTTCCCCTTCTTTGGAAGGCCTATAAAGAAGATATCCATATCAAAGTCAATTATTTCACATGGTGATAAAAAAACAATGGGTTAATTGCGTATAGCACCCCTCATGTCTTCCCCTTATAACACTTATTATTACCGTTCAATTGGTTTATTAGCACATGACACTTGAGGTTAGTCGGTATTCAAGGCAAATTACCTCTTTGTAAGTCATAAAGAGATATTTTTTCACCCTTTCAAGTGATTTTTTTAGCAGATAAGCAACCATGATTTAGTCAACAGTCAAGACAATTTTTCTTTCAGGTTATATTGATGCTAACCATAGGGGTGTTATCTGCTAATATACGAGTCGAGGGGTGTTAATCAAGTGATATACAGAGTGGTGCTCTGTAAAACCCCAAAATTAATTATCTTTTATTATGAAACTTACTTGAACACATAGAAGCGGTCACTTTCTCACCACACCTCGCTGGCAGTTTCATTGCCTGCGTTGTGTTGACCCCTGCTTGCTTTGTCGCGGAGTTGCTACCGAGCATGCTGCAGAGACACTGAGGGTCAGATTGAATTAAAGACTTCAGAGGGTCACAGCAACTCCTCGATGGGGTTTTCTTCGAGTTTATGAACTGCAGGCAAGGGACAAGCTCATTAAGGCAAGCTGAGTCCTGAGCTTGAGAAATTGATGCGAACGCGAACAAAGCTAAGAAACAGGTCCATGGTAGAATGCTCTTCATGTTGCTGGTTTTTGTGAGATTTTGGGGTGTGGTGTGTTTGAAGTCTTAGCTGTGGATTTGTAGTTAAGGATTTGCTTATTGTGGTTGAGTGTTGATTAGTGTGGGGTAGGGTTGGTAACCCTAAAATTGGATCTTGGGTTTTGTTTGTGATTCAGGAATTGGTTGGTCTGGTATTGCTACTCACCAACTTTGCTCCTTCCTTTGTTTAATCTGCTCACCACACTAGAATCATTGACTTAATCAGGGGATGTGGAAGTAAATTAATAATATATTGTCCAGTTATGGTATGTGATGAGGCCCTCTGATTGATAAAGCCCAGTGATGTATATCCCACGAACGGGATTGTTGCAGGCCGGGAGCCTATTGGGCAGTTATGTACATTTCAAAACCATTGATCTTGTAGCCCAATTTTTATAGAGCTATTGAGATTCTCATCTTTTCTAGTGGGAAAAGAACTTCTAAAAATGGGTCAAAACAAATGAGAGCTTTAGCTTATGTGCTTCAAATCAGTGAGCTGCACTCGGCCAAGCCAGCGGGTGAGGTGAACCAGATCATGCAGGTGAATAAACAGGATCTCATCTGCTCTTGCAGATCAATGCTGCAGAAAAAAGCAAGCTTAAGCGAAGAGCACCAATTCAGTTTCAACTCCTCGCATTACGTTAGCGGACCCATAGGGTCGGGCGAGGGTTCGACGCTTTTTCCTTCTGTGTGGAATAGATGCTTCACAGATAATGGAATATCCGAGTGCTTCATAAGATTTTTTTGAGTAGGTTTAGAACAAGGCGGTAGCCATCACGAGGAGACGTCACCAAAAAAGTCATTGGAGTTGGACGCTCCGTTTCGATGACTTAGTTGTCTGAGTCAGTGATGACTTAATAGAGATTTAGAGTTTTTGGTGTTATAGATCGAGTACACGTTAATTAGGGTTTTTCTTGATTAGATTCTCCCTCCCTTAGAGATGGTAATTCCGTCGGTTTAAGCTAAGACGGTTATTTGGGATTATCGGAGGGAATTTTCGGATGACAGTTGTTCTCATTTATTTTCTATAACTGGTAGAGGACAGCTGCACGAACATAACAAATTATCTCCATTGTCGAATGAGCTGCATATTTGTTCTGCTGTTAAGTTGATTATACAAGGCATCGATTAAATTGAAACTGTTTATAGAACTTGTCCTAAACTTTAAAATGGATGCCTATAATTTGAAAATTACAATTTAGACTGACTTTGTAACTTGACTCCTTGCTTTACATGTTCACTCACTTAAGCTTTTATACTGTAGCCCAAATCATGGCACTAAACCTCATTATTTCATTAAGTAGAATATTAACAGCTTATATCAGTTACTAACCACTTCAACCATTAATTTAAATTCCCATCATTTATACAGTACAATGATTGGTGTCAGTGACATGTGATAATGTATCAGTCAGAAACAATCTGGACCCAAATAACTAAAAGCAATTTGCCTCTTCAATCAACAAACCCCATGTTTAAAATATATTCTGTTTGGAATTTCTTTTTATAAAGTGTTTCAAAGGGTATGTTTGATTCATATTTGTTAGGTAGTGAATTTTGAATAAGAGTTCTCTATTAGGATTGAAAACATATTGGGGTACTGAGCCTAATTGCAACTTCAAGCAGCTTTTGCTGAATGAAAACTCGAGCACTTTTTAACTTTTACTTATGATCGATTCCATTGTTTCAGTTGATTCGAAATCATTAACGGGGGGATCTGACCATATAATTATTGATAGAGCGTTTTGAACTTGGCATCGCATACCCTGGAACCGCCCTGAACCAATACTTTCCAGCGTTCTTTTGGATTCAAAATCATGCGACGGGTCCCTATCTGGTCCTTAATAAGGACCATTACAAAAGCTTAAGCCTGCACAAAAGTTTTTTGTCAGTAGGCATCTCTGCTTGTATCATCAGTGCATTCTTACAATTTGCTTCAAAAGCTGCACATATAGCTATGAGAAAAGGAAAGGAAAAAAGCCCTATTGATTCCAGTACAAATTATAATGAGCACTCGCTGCATCATTAAGGATCTTGGGAAGATTTATAAGGTGTCCCATTATAACAATAATTAATATGATTTTTTTAATCTAAAGTACAATGATTATGGTACATTTGCTTGTCATCCATATTATTGTCTCAAAGTGTTTGTAATCCTGTAGATTCTGAGGAATTCGCTTGATTGGGTCCTTAGATTTTACTTTTGGGAGTTATGAAGTTGAAAACGATCTGACAGGATCCTCTTCTCCAAAATTCGGGCCCGTTTGGCATTTTCTTGTCTTCCCTCTTAATAGAAAGAGCTCAAGACAAGTTTGTTACCTTCTATTCTTAAAAGTTGATATAATGGTATCGGATTTGTGATGATTGGATATAAAGATAAGGTTGCTTTGGGACTTGAAAGTCTATTCCCCATCTTCAACCAATCACTAACTCGATAGTTTATGTGTAAATATATTGGGTTGGATTGGTTGGTAAAATATTGTTTCATGTCTTAGGACATGTTTGGAAAATAATTCAAGAGATTCCATTTTGGATAAATAAATCTTGGAATTCACATGCATTCCATTAAATGAGATTTCTAAGGATTTTTTTAATCTATGCATGTTTTGATAGCTTGGGATAAAGATATGTATTTGATGCTTATCTTTTATTTTTTTTTTCATTCATGGCTGAGTTAAAATATTCTTTTTTTGAAAAGAGAGAGCAACACGGCTTTGGGGAAAAAAAGTTAGGTCTTAGTGAATTTTTTTATCCCATGGAATGGATCTATTTGGGGTATTTTTTTCCTTTCAGATTATCCAGGAAAATGCCATCCAAATGACTCATTTTAAAGGATTGTATTGATACCAAAGAAAAATGGAATCTAATATTTTTATCCTATGGATTGTATGTGTCCAAACAGGCCCTTAGGATGTCAAAATTACGTGGAGTGATCCATACCCACCGCAAAACAACCAGATTAAATCCGACCTGAAGCTCTTAATTTTTATAATATGGCTCCCGACTCAACGATTAATTGAACTAAACCCAACTAGTGTTTTGGCGCACGTGTTAACACGTAATTAAAGTCGATATGAGATAAAGAATAAAGAGAGAGATAAAGAGTACAGAGATTTGTTAACTCTGTTATTTAAAAATCCATTGCTTTAATATTTAATGGGTGGCGATATAACCAAACATTAAATTGATAAATCCATACTAAAAATTGTGTATGGACAAAATTACCCCAACTACAACAACTTTTAATTACAGTGTTGGTTTTATTTCTAAAATACCCCCATTGATATTTTCTTTACTACGCCTTGATAAATTAACAACTTAAAAATTACTTCTGTCTACTATACCGATGAATTAATATCAAAAAACCTTCTCGTTGCCCCAAACCCCTCCATCTGCGACTG
The DNA here is from genome assembly GCA_030015575.1 of Agapanthus africanus. Taxonomy (NCBI): domain Eukaryota; kingdom Viridiplantae; phylum Streptophyta; class Magnoliopsida; order Asparagales; family Amaryllidaceae; genus Agapanthus; species Agapanthus africanus. The sequence goes on from CM057349.1 coordinate 458,500,889, forward strand.
CGACCCCCACCCGTCGCAATGTCGCCCCGACCTCTCCTCTGTAACTCTGCCTTTTATAAAAGTGACGGTACTTAGAGCAAAATATTCCCCGCAAACCATCATGTTTATAAAAAATATTTTTGAAAAAAATTTGAAATTTCGATCAGTTAAAAAATGAATTAATTATCCAAAAAAATGCACTAAAATGTCATTGGTGGATGCTAGTGAGAAGTATATTTTAAGTTATCAATGGGGTATTTTAGAAATTAGACCAACACTATAATTAAATGTGGTTGTAGTTGGGGTGATTTTGTCCATACACAATTTTTGGTATGGATTTATCAATTTAAGATTTGGTAATATCGCTATCCTATTTAATTTGTTATTAATTTATTATTTTGAAAAATTGATATGAATCAAATATAAATATTCTCGTGTTTCGCACCTAATTAAAGCCGATATGAGATAAAGAATAAAGAGATTTGTTAACAGTGTTATTTAAAAATCCATTGCTTTAATATTTAATTTGTTATTAATTTATTATTTTGAAAAATTGATATGAATCAAATATAAATATTCTCTCTCAAAATTAAGAGAATTTTTCAGTTTGAGAATCACTTGACAATTTGATCATGTTCAGAGCATCCATCAATTAGCCTATGAGATCTATAATTTATTTCTTGTAAAAACATGAAATATATTGTTCTTATATACACTGGTATTTTGCATGTGTGATGCGCGTGTATATCAAAATAAAGGTTTTATGTGGAAATCTTGGTTATCTTACTTATAAGTCTCTAAAAATCAATTATCTTTAATATTAAATCATTAATAACCTTTTCAAATCTTTTGTTCATGATGCTAATATATACCCATGCATCATGAAATGTATCATAATGATATATATTAGTATCATGCAGGTGCGATGCATATGTTCAAATAAAAAAATATGTTCAATTTGTTTTAGATTTGAATTATAAACAAAAAATTAGAATGGGAGATAGTTAATTTGTTTTAAAATTGATCCATAGTGATTCTCGGTAAATATTTAAGATCAATGTAGTAGAGATGATTATATAGTTATAACTAAATCAACTAATAGTATCGAGTTATTTTTTTTACTGAAGATGTAGCCGCATTAGAGTATCAAATTGAAATCAATTTGGGCACATTTGCAGTTGTGGATATATTGTTATAATAGCTGTAGGGATATATTTTTTAAAAAATGTTAGTTTGTCTCATTTGTTCCATTTACATAAATTGGTTTCCTAGCATCATTCATGAAATTTTCATATTTATCCGTACGCGGTCCTTGACCGGAAGGAATGTCATCTTCGGTACGAATAGATTCACCTAGGGCAGCCTCTACCATATCCTCCATTTCTTCTGATGGAAATAAATTTCCGTATTCTGCCGTATTACCGAATTCTTCTTCTTCTCCTGCCGCATTATCGTGTTCTCCTTCTTCTTCTACCGCAGTACTGCATTCTTCTCCTTCCCCGTGATATTTCCAAGTTGAATAAAGTCTAGTAAACCCATGTTTTACAATATGAAGCTCTGCCAATTCTACCTTCTGCCAGTACTTATTGCCATATCTATCGCACGGACAGAGAATCTTCTCTATTATGATCTTATTATGTGCTCGTGCAAATTCAAGGAAAGCAGCAACTCCTGCGACAAACTTAGGTTGCATGCGTTGTTTCCAATCCACATACATCCAGTCCTTAACTCTGACGTACTCATGGGCCATGTTAGACTGAATAATATATAAATTGTAGGTTATGCTGACTATAATGAGAAATATAAGAACGGGATAGTTACTGACAAAGGAGAAAATCCGTGTATATGCTTTGTGTGTGCGTTTGTCGTTGAAAAGAATAAATTATCGCACGTTATGTTGACCGATAGACGGGGACTAAGTGGCGCTTTTAGTTTCATATATGGGTATCGATGGGAATATGAAGGTTTCATATTATCATATATTGGTTTTAACCCGAACATCTCGAATCGCTCTCTGATTATGCGTTTGTATGTATGTGTTCCGGCTGTCGGGGGTAGGCTTCTATCCCATTAAGAATGTATAGAGCGAACGCCCATCACTTGTGCTTTCAACCGTTTCGAGTAAATTTCGGCAGCACCTCCCCGCTGTTCTCCGAGTACACTGTAATAGAATAGATAATCATTTCAAAGCTGTGAAACAACGTTGAAATGAACATCTAATCTATCTTTGTACACGGAGAACCAGCGGAAAGATACCGACGAAATATCTCGAAACGGATGAAAACACAAGTGAATGAAGGCGTTTGCTTTATACATTCTTAACTTGTCCACACGGGACAAATCTATGGGTTACCATACGATTGAATTTTCTCGTCGCGTAGACTATACGACGGTTGTTAGTATCGAGCTATATTGTCCGATATTTAATAACCTTCGTATAGTTCTAGGTCACGACGAGCATCGCACGTATGTTAACCGATAGACGGGGACTAAGTGGCGCTTTTAGTTTCATATATGGGTATCGATGGGAATATGAAGGTTTCATATTATCATCGAGTATCATATATTGGTTTTAACCCGAACATCTCGAATCGCTCTCTGATTATGCGTTTGTATGTATGTGTTCCGGCTGTCGAGGGTAAGCTTCTATCCCATTAAGAATGTATAGAGCGAACGCCCATCACTTGTGCTTTCAACCGTTTCGAGTAAATTTCGGCAGCACCTCCCTGCTGTTCTCCGAGTACACTGTAATAGAATAGATAATCATTTCAAAGCTGTGAAACAACGTTGAAATGAACATCTAATCTATCTTTGTACACGGAGAACCAGCGGAAAGATACCGACGAAATATCTCGAAACGGATGAAAACACAAGTGAATGAAGGCGTTTGCTTTATACATTCTTAACTTGTCCACACGGGACAAATCTATGGGTTACCATACGATTGAATTTTCTCGTCGCGTAGACTATACGACGGTTGTTAGTATCGAGCTATACTGTCCGATATTTAACAACCTTCGTATAGTTCTAGGTCACGACGAGCATCGCACGTATGTTAACCGATAGACGGGGACTAAGTGACGCTTTTAGTTTCATATATGGGTATCGATGGGAATATGAAGGTTTCATATTATCATCGAGTATCATATATTGGTTTTAATCTGAATATCTCGAGTCGCTCTCTAATTATGCGTTTGTTGTGCATTCGTGTTGTATGTGTAACATGATTTTAAACCATTGAGATCAAGATTGATAGAACTGATTATCCTACATTGCAATAGCATTCATCAACCAAAAACTATTATTGCAATAGTATACATCTATAACAATCAACAATTAAAACTACAAATATAGGATACTAATATCATAAAGCGTTATGAGACACGTCATCTGCCACGTGTCGTGATCATGGAAATCGCTAATATTGAGCATCATCAAGATTAGATTATGGTTTTGAAGCAAGTTATTGAGCATCTTGGATTGATTGTCAAGTGTTGATTTTTATTTCAACACTTGACAGAATGAAAATCATAAATACAGTTGCAAAATGTGTTCCTCACCCCCATAAAGTGGATCTTAACAATCCAGACAAGACCATCATTGTTCAAATTGCCAAGGTAGACATAATCTCAGCAGTTATTTACGGTTGCTAGCTTGTATTGCTTGTTGCTATTCTTTTTTTTTCCTTTCCCTTTCTTTCTTTCTTTTTTTTGGGGGGTGGGGGGTTGTGTTTGAAAAGTTTTAACCAACTCACTGCTATTTCTAGGCAATGCAGGAATATAACTAGTTTTATCCCCCAAAAGAAAGAGCTTTAGGCTTCATGCGTCAAGCGATGTGTACGTATAATTATAGGATTTTCTTGCTAGCGGTTCATTTACAACTATTCTTTAGTCTATATACCTAGCATCTGCTACTAGATATTACATCTTGCATCAACACCCTGCATGTTAAAATCAAAATTGATTATTTTTTTCTTGATCTTTTTCTGATTTTCTACCATCTGTGTCGAGTAAATTATGATTAACATTGTATTTGTCAACTAATCAGAAGAGCCATTCAACCAGCCCCACCGTAACCCTAACCCCAGCCCCACTACCGTAACCCTAACCCCAGCCCCACCGTAACCCTAACCCCAGCCCCACCCCAGCAGCAGCCGAACCCCAACCCTAACCCTACCCCGACCCCGACCCCGACCGCCACCGCGACCCCTGCCCAACCCCAACTCTCGCGCGCGCAACCCAGACCCAGCCATGAACCCTAAGCCCAAAATAATCAAAAAATGCTTTAATTTACCTCGATTTATACCTGAACGGCTGCTGGTGGGCTGGAGCGACGACGGTGGCGATTTGGCGACGAAACCGGCGGTGGCGACGAAACAGGCGCTGGCGACGACGGTGGTGACGAAACCGGCGGTGGCGACGACGGAGGCGACGGTGGCGACGACGGAGGCGATTTGGGGTTTTTTCTCGCGCGCGATTGAGAGAGAGAGAGAAAGTGAGCGTAGGCGATCGATCTGGGATTTTGTTAAATAGATATTTACTTGCCCCTACGGAAATACCCGTAGGTCCTTTGTTTGCGGCTCCGTAGGGGAAAACACCAAATTAAGAATTAATATTTTTATTCTTGGACGTCTGTGCCCGTAGGGGCAACCTTTTAGCCCTACGGATTAATCCGTAGGGCCAAGTAAAATCTGCCCCTACGGATATTTCCATCCGTAGGGGCAACCCCCTATTTTACTAGTGACACAGTTCACTAATAACGAGACAGCATAGGCCCCTCGTTGTGTCATGGTCCCCTCTGATATTGCCACCATACTTTTACGTGCTCTGCACAGAAGCCAGCATTATTCTCATAAACCTCGTTTCGAAGTTTAAACTCATTCATAGCCGATAGAATCTTAGAATTTTTTTTATAATAAGTTTCCGTATTATAACCATTACTAAAATTAGTTTCCTTGATTAATAAGTTTTTATCCGTAATTTTCAGATTCAGGATTTGGATTAGGAAACTAGCTATGGTTTTTCCGTTTCTACCCTTAACCCAACACTGCATCCATCATAGATAGATAGAAGACGGGAACATGACGAAGAGGGTGGCGGTGCAAGGAAAATCGAGCGGAAAAGGGAGGACTGGTTTTATCTCACTAATTGAATGGAAGGTTAAAATAGAAGAATCGTGGGGTTTTAAAATAATATAGATTAGAGCAGGGCTTATTTAGATGGCAAAAACATTATTTAACATATAGAAGTAAAACGACCTTTTCAAATATTTGGTTTGGGTTGACAAGACAAACTTGTGCACTTACCTACTGATATATATATATATATATATATATATATATATATATATATATATAAATGCAAAACATTAATCGATTAGCTTAATTCAAATACATATCAGATGTCTAATTTAGTGACTGCCTTATTCTGTAATCACATACTTCAATACACCAAATTAATTAGTCAGCTTTGGAAATTAATATGTCATGTCAATGAGTAGCTAGCTAGCATGTTAATGCAAGAAAAAGATAGATGCTGTGATTTTTTTTGGGCAGCAATTATGAATAAAAACTTTAATTTATTACCAAACATAACATGATTGAATGCGCAAATCCCAAAATTAATCTAATGGTGAAAATATGGGAAGGATTTGTTTCCGAATATTTCTGGTTGGATCCTGGTCGAACTCAATATACATGCTCCTCTCATTTCCGTCTTGTAACGGCCTGCTTTTCTGCCGTAAATATCAGGTTTCTGCAAGATCAGACCCAAATACTCTCTCTTCATTCATTACATCATACCTCACGACGAATTACATCGAACAATTAATATGAGATTTAAGATTTTTCTTCCTCACTCGCTTAGCAAACAGCACTACCCTAGCTAGGTACATCAAATATTTCCAACCATAACAAATGCATCAACTCAAACTAAAGCTGTACTGTTTTGAGTTACAAGAAGCAAATCCATAAAAGCCATCATTATGACCTTGTGATTCTTCCTCTGATTCAAACTCAGATAGCAAAGCAACAGCTCTTGCAACCTTGGAAGCTCTCTAATATTGTAAGCATCCACCATTCCTTCCATTGATCTCTTGAAATCACCATAAGGATCCTTTGATGCCATGGCCATTTTCATGCTTGTGTTCAAGAAGCATGGCTTTGTGTTTCTTGAGATATCACCCATGTCCCTTGAGCTCACATCTTCCATCAAGGATTTGGTGTTTGTAGGAGAGAAGAAGAATCTAGTTGAGCTTAGGGGATCTTTTGGTAGAGATGAGAGGAGATCAATGGGAGGCAATGAGTCTTTAAGAGACTCATGCATTGAGTTGTACTCAAAATTAATTTCCATTAATAATCTCACACTACTGATGCAACTAGCTATTCACACAAATAGTAGTGTGTTGATGATGAGGGGCTTTTATAGGACCACAACTACTACTGTCCTGGGATATTTCATTTTATTTTTATAATATAATTGCATCAATGAAAATTTTGAGCAATAAGTGGTCTTTTCCACCCTTCTACTTCTTTCTCTTGAATTAAAATAGAAAACCATTAATCTTGGTATTTTATATTTCACCTCTATATTTTTTTTGGAAGTATATAGGAGTTCTAAATTAGCCAATTATGAAAGTAGGTCTAAGATCCATATTACCCATAATTCCACTATTTAACAAATTAATCGTGTCGGTCTACTCTCCCATATGTATAGGGTTATGAGTTTTTTATACTTTAAGAGGAAGGGGAAAGAAAATACAATGTGAACAAGGAAATTTTTTTTAAAAAAAAAATATAAAAACTATATGAGAATATTTTTTGAAATATTCTCTAATTTATATTGGTCTTTAGTGGAAAAATTGTTAACTGACCCCTATTTAATTCTCTTAATTACTATATTTGGCTCATGGAAAACTTTTAATTGACTCCCCAATCAATTTTTATCACCCGTTTATCTCATATAATTAGGTTTATATGATGGGAAATTTTGATGGAGCCCCATTTTAAAAATATTTTTCTTTTTTCTCTCAACACTTAACTTTTACCGGAAAAATATTGAAAAATTTCATTATTTTTGTATGCTCTATGCACAAACAATCGGAGAAAACATAAAAAGTTTTAGACTTAAAAATGTTAGTGTATATGCCCTAGAGACCATTACTGTATCATACTGGATTGTATATTACTTGATGGAAGCTTGGGATATTCATCTTGTATTGACATTCTTGCTCAAAATGGTAGTATGCTACTTGGTTTGTTTCTGCTTTAATGTGTGCATGTGTTTCTTTTAGCATATCGTCTTTACACATTAGTAGAGCCCTTAGGATCTTTGCTTGATTACCAGCGTTGTGATGGCAGTCACACTCGTGGGGCTGAGTAATCTATAAGCACATCCTTATGCAGGTCCCTAATCGCAGGACTATCGAGACAGGGCATCGATACTCCGGAGTAGACTAGCGCATGCGCTTCTTATCCCAGCTTGGGAGACGGTCTGTCCCACAGCCGTCAGTACGTCGTACTTGAGATAGTATGCGGGTGCTCGTTAGGTTACGAGTACACTGAACAGGACTCGTCGGGAACTGTTGGTTGGTATTATACCTATCGTCAGTTATCAGTTCCCAGGTGACATGAGTACAGTTTAGTCCGTTGACTTGACACTGTCACTTCGCCTCGAGTGTGTTCCCACTGTACTTTGATTACTACCCTACCACGGCTCAAAGGAGTCGTGCAAACAGGTAGTTTTTGGGTGCAGTCCCGAAGCACTTGGAGGCAGTGACGGTTAGACATGATTCGTCTCTCCCGGTATTGGGGGTTGATATCGCGTTGTGTCTAGAAGAGCCATTACACAAAGTCCCTGGCCAGGGCAAGCGAGATAGACTGGTAGGTTTCCAGTGTTATCTCAGGTGTTCTGGGCTACACTCCGACACGACTTGTACCGCTAGTAGGGGACTGACGTTTACCGCCCTCTAGGCCCGCCATGCGATGTTCTTAGACAAACAGACCGGACTGTACGGAGATTGTCACATACAGACTCAGTAGGAGTTCAGATGGGTTTCACCTCATCCGTCTTCTTATCGGCATCTACCTGGGGACCGTTACGTACAGCTAGTGCCGCTTGCGGTCTGTGGTTAAACCCACTGCCAGCGTAGTGTCGAGTCTTTAGAGTCCCACACAGAGGGTTATTCGCCTTTGGGCAAAACTGAGTAGATGTTGCATGGTTTTGCGACAGGGTTCGTTCACATCCGCGCACTTGTGCACGTTTTCCATCCGGACAGACATTACTAGCGGGCTCTGGTTTGAGCCAGATCCTAATATATGTTTTGGGGTTAGTTTTATCTCATAGTATTCATGTTCCTCGGAACACGAATGCGTGTGTGTATGCACAGTTGTTTGAGGCGGAGGAAGAGGTTCTTCATTAGGGTTTTGGAACGGGTGCGTATGCACAGTTGACAGTCGTATTTTTCCAAACTCTAATGAATTTGTGATATATCAATTAATAATATTAATTAAATGAAATTGTGTCATGGTTGGGTTTGTTGACTTGTTGACCAAGGTTGACTAGTTGACCATAGTTGAAACATTGACTATCATCATTACACATCAAAGATGCTCTTTGATTCTAGCAAAAACCATTTAATGTGAAATGATAATAGTCTTATCAAACCTTCCATCAACTTTTTCATTTTGATTAATTTTATTAATTTGATAATTCACTTATAATGTTATGGTTGTAAAAAACCATCTTATTCTATCATAACCATTCTCTCTCCTCTCTTCTTCTTCCTTCTCCTCCTCTAGTTCAAGGAGATTCATTCTCATGAGTTGAGAAACCTCTCCTTGAGATAGAATACCCTAAACCACTCTCTACTCACTCTAAGGTTGAAGGTCTAGCAAACCAAAGAGCTTAGTTCTCTCAGAGTTCGAGAAAGGAGCCCAAGGTTGAAACCCTCAGGTGGATCCATCTTTGACGAAAGAAGACGACGAGGAAAGCACCATCCATGCACTACAAAGAGTTCAAGAAGAAGGAGTTCAAGTGAGGTATAACCCCTAACCGAGTAGATAAATCTCTAGTTAGGTTGCTAGTGTGTAGTTTAGCCAAGATCCGTTTTCGTAGTCCATGTTACCTAAACCCTAAAAATCATTTTTCACCATTTCCGCAAGCCCGAAAGAACCGAGAGAGGTAACGTGGACTTACAGTGGTATCAGAGCCTAACTAAACACACCCTAGCATGTTAGCAAAATATTTAGAATATCGACCGAACGAAAAAACCGCAAAACACCCCGGAAAACCCTAGTTTCTGCCGATTTTTTTTCTGCTCAAAAAGTAATAGATCATATCTTAAAAATCGGCTTAGGCTTTTTAAAGAACAGGCAAGAAAAACGATCGCACGAGCCGACCAACTCACCGTGGTTCCGCGGCAGAAGCTTGCTTCTGCCGCGGATCCGCAGCCGAGTTGACTCGGCCGTGGATCGTTTCTCCTGCAGTTTGTTTCTGGTGGTATTTTGGGATTTTTGGGATGGTTTGTTTCTGCCCAGATTTTCCAGAGAACAAGTTTGTTTTTGGAGTGGTTACAAATCCGTATTTTAGTCGATTTTCTATAGACTTTGGCTAATGGTTATATCTGTAATGTTATATATGTATTGAACGTCTGCTAATCGCTATACGTTGATTGGTGGGGGTTATACATATCTGTGATCTGTGATGTTGATGGTATGTGTATATGAATTCGTTGGATTGTCGCGGATGAATAGCCGGGGGGGAATTGTGAGATGAGAGTTTTGTTTATCTTTCAATTCTTGTAATATGTAAATTGATGTAATATTATTTGTATGGCCGCACAACCGGGTCGGGGTTGTAGCCGTCATTGTATAATTTATTTTTATTGTTTTTGCTCCTAGGATAGACCTAAGGTGGGGTGCACAAACTACCGGGTATCTCGAAGTGCCGAGTGGCCTACTTACGAGTTGAGAGAGGTTGTTTCGCTTCGGGTACTTGGCGGGTAGTTTGCCGCACCCGTAGGGGTCTAGGGTGGGGTGTGGCTATTCATCGCGACCGTGTAATCCGCTCTTCGTTACAGGCTCGTACAAATTGTGGATTCCTAGTATATCCAATGTATTCATCTGTGATCTGGAATGGCTATCATTGCATGTGACGAATGTTTATATATATATATATCTATATGATATCTATTTAGGCGTTGCTTATGTTTTGCATATGCGCTAGTCCAGCCCCCGCTCTGTCGTTAGTTAAGTAACCTAACGGGTGATGACGGGACCCCGTGGCGAATGCGGATGGCATAAGCGTACGTCATATTTTCGTTGTTTTCTGCAATGGTAGGATTAAATGATGGGACGCATTGGAATTAATGCAAGATAAAAATAAACCAAGTAAAAGTCGTTGGAACACTTTGAAAACCACTCGGTTCTTTTCAAAACCAAACTTTTAAATGCGGAGCTTGAACCACTCCTTTTGAAAGCTATCTCGTTCCTTCGATTATATCAAGTTCACTACGTTCACGGTTTCGCCAAAACCATTCGTAGCCCTCCGTCGTTTCACATGAATGGTCAATAAGTATTCAAGCTATGTTTGTTGGCCAAAGTCAAGGCATAGTGATTGGTAGCTATTGGGTATTCATGTGCAGTATAGATAGATGTGTTGGTTTGGGGTAGTCGTTCTACCTTGTTGGCCAAAGTCAAGGGTATGTGCGGATGGGCTTAAATTAACATGGAGAATGACGGGTAGAACTTGACATGTGACTTATGATTTGTTGGCCAAAGTCAAGGTCATAAGAGCATGGGGCAAAAATCCACATCGGGAGTTTCAAAAGAACTGAAACTTGCTAGCGTTACATACCATTTGGAGTGTGATGATTCTGGTAGGATTCCTTCAGTTTTGTCACGCGATGATATTTGGATCCCGATCCTACTGTGAGTATATGCTACTCCTCGGGAAATTTCTCACTTAACGATCAATGCTATAAACCAAGTAGGTGTCTAGAAAGGTGTTAGCGGGGCTACGCCCCCAGGGAAAAGAGGTTCTTAAATTAAGGAACTTCGCGAAAGCGTTGGAAAACCTCCCTCGAAGTACCGACACTGGCCTGGCTGAACGGTTAAGCAAGTATTGTGCGGTGAGATTGATCCCGACTAATTCTTCATTTATGCTTTGAGGAGGGATTCGAGAGACAGTGGGAGCCATCCTGTTTAGACAAACTAAAAACCACTCTAAACTTGCAAGAGTATCATGCTAAAGTGTTTCTTCTCTCTCTCCTAATTGCAGCGACCAAACATCATGACTGGACTTAAGTTACTACTAGATAAAAACATACCGACATGGCCAAACTATAAAAATTGGCTCAGGAATGTCAAAATGGCAATCACTTATGAGAAGTTGGGGTATCTTCTTACCACCAAAGCTCCCTGTCCCAGGTCCCAAATCCAGCGTCGCGGATAGGGAAATCCGTAAGACCTGGGAAATCGACTGCGCGAAGGCCAAGTGCCTCGTGCTTGCCTCTATGGACAATGAACATCAGAGGAGGCATGAGAATATGGACCTCGAATCCATATTTCTCCATACAAAAGAACTGTATGGAGAGCAATCTCGTATTGCAAGATACGAAGTGTCGAAGAAGTTGTTTTCGGCAAGATTGGCCGTCGGATCATCGGTAGCGGAACACGTGCTTAAGATGATTGGCTACATAGAAGAGCTCGCGGACCTTGGGACCACGTTGGAGAATGAGCTCTATACGGACTTGATTCTTCAGTCCCTTCCTTCCACTTACGCCCAGTTCATCCTGAATTTCAACTTGTAAGAAAAGGAAGTTGAACTTTCAGAGCTCCTCAACATGCTGAGGAGTGCAGAGGGCACCCTACAGAAAGGTAGGGAAACATCCACTTTGTTTGTAGGAGGATCTTCCTCTTCTAGGTCCAAGGCGAAAGCCAAGGGAAAGAAGAAGAAAACCCCCGCCAAACCAAGGGGCGGTGTTAGTAAGAAGGATACGAAGGGAAAGGCAAAAGCAACAAAGGTAGCAGGGAAGCTTGTGGATAAGGAAGAATACTTTTACTGTCACAAGAGTGGACACTGGAAGAAAGATTGCAGGACTTGGAAAGCCAGAACACAGGATCTGAAGCAAGTTGCGGCTTCAGTTTCAGGTGTGTATGTTATTGAAAACTGTCTATCAATAAACTCTACGTCCTGGGTATTGGATATCGGATCAGGATCTCATATCTGTAATTCTTTGCAGACGTTGAGAAAGCGTAGGTTTTTGAAAGCAGGTGACATGACCCTCAAAGTTGCAAACGGAGCTAGCATGGATGCTGAGGCCGTGGGGGACTATCACCTGGGAATGTCAGATGGACATGTTTTGGTTTTATGTAATTGCTTTTTTGTACCCAACGCAACTTGTAATATCATTTCTGTAACTTTGGTTTCTAAAGAAGGTTATGAATTTGCGTTTGTAAGTAATGTTGTAAACATTCACCTTAATCAAGTTCTGATTGGGTCAGGTACATTGAGCAATGGTATATACGTATTAAACCAACCACAGATTTTCAATATCCAGAATATACACAAAAGAAAGTCTCCGGAAACAAATCAGACTTTCTTATGGCATTGTAGACTGGGTCACATCAATGAGAGAAGGTTGACGAAGTTACATACAGAAGGATATTTGGATCCGTTCGAATATCAATCGTATGCAACTTGTCAATCTTGTCTCAAAGGAAAGATGACAAAGACTCCGTTCACTGGACACGGAGTGAGAGCGAGCGAGCTCTTGAGACTCGTACACAGCGACGTGTGCAGTCCAATGTCTACGCATGCACGAAGCGGTTATTCTTACTTCATTACTTTTACGGATGACTTTTCAAGGTACGGTTATGTCTTCTTAAAGAAACATAAATCCGAAGCCTTTGGAAAATTCCAGGAATATAAGAATGAAGTAGAAAAACAAACAGGCAAAAGTATCAAGACACTGAGATCTGATCGAGGTGGTGAATACTTGAGTGCCGAGTTCCTGGATTACTTAAAAGAGAATGGAATTCTCTCTCATCTTACTCCTCCATACACTCCGCAACATAACGGTGTATCGGAGAGACAAAACCGAACCCTATTGGATATGGTACGGTCCATGATGAGTAACGCTGAGTTACCGCGATCATTCTGGGGATATGCACTAGAATCAGCTGCATACCTTTTGAACCGAGTTCCAACTAAGACTGTGCCTACTACACCATATTAGATGTGGTGTGGGAAGAGACCCTATCTTAATCACATTAAGACATGGGGATGTCCAGCTTTTGTCAAAAAGCAGCATGCGGACAAGCTCGAGGCACGCTCAGTACAGTGCAAGTTTGTAGGATATCCAAAGAACTCCAAGGGATATTTCTTCTATTGCGAAGAGGAACAAAAGGTTTTTGTTTCTCGTCATGCCCACTTTCTAGAACACCAGTTCTTGGAAAAGGAAATTAGTGGGAGCGCAATAGACCTAGAAGAAATTCCAGAACCACGAGCTATTACTGAAACCCGTAGGATGCAAGTGGATCTTCAAAAGGAAGATTGGTGTAGATGGACAGGTTGAGACCTATAAAGCTAGACTTGTTGCAAAGGGTTTCCGTCAAAGACCTGGCTTGGACTATGACGAAACCTTTTCTCCAGTGGCTATGCTGAAATCCATTCGGATCCTTCTTGCCATTGCTGCCTTCCACGATTATGAGATCTGGCAGATGGACGAAAAAACCGCTTTTCTAAATGGAAATTTAGAGAAGTGTCTATATGGACCAGCCAGAGGGTTTCATTCAGAGTGGGAGCAGCAGAAAGGTGTGCAAGTTGCTTAAGTCCATCTATGGACTAAAACAGGCATCGCGAAGTTGGAACATCTGTTTTGATGAGACGGTCAAAGAATTTGGTTTTATCAAAAATCCAGATGAACCATGCATCTATAGTAGATTTGTAGCGAGAACTGTAGTATTCCTCGTTTTATACGTGGATGACATTCTCTTGATAGGAAATGACATTCCTATGCTACAATCTGTCAAAGGGTTCTTGTCACACAGGTTCTCCATGAAAGACCTAGATGATGCCTCATACATTCTGGGGATCCGGATCTATCGTGACAGATCCAAGAGGATACTGGGACTCTCACAGTCCAGGTACATTGACACCATACTGAAAAGATTCAGTATGGAAGATTCCAAGCGCGGTAATCTACCGGCTTGTCACGGGATCACCCTCTCCAAAGAGATGTCTCCCAAGACTGATTTGGAAAGGGATCGCATGTCTATTATACCCTACGCTTCTGTGGCAGGCTCTATAATGTATGCGATGTTGTGTACCAGACCAGATGTAGCTTATGCACTGAGTGTGGTAAGCCGGTATCAGTCAAACCCTGGGGAGAAACACTGGATAGCAGTAAAGAACATTCTCAAGTACCTGAGAAGGACTAAGGAGATGTTCTTGGTGTATGGCGGAAAAGACCTCCAGGTCGAGGCCTTTGCTGACTCCAGCTTCCTGAGTGACAAGGATGATTTCAAGTCCATGTCGGGTTATGTCTTTACCCTCTATGGAGGGGCGGTGTGTTGGAAGAGTTCCAAACAGGAAACCGTTGCTGACTCGACGATGGAAACGGAATATATCGCTGCTGCAGATGCCGCAAAAGAAGCCGTCTGGATGAAGAAGTTCCTCACGGAGCTTCAGGTTGTTCCTACCATTGTTGATCCAATACCGCTGTATTGTGACAACAACGGAGCTATAGCTTTAGCGAAGGAACCCAGGTCCCATCAGAAATCCAGACACATCTTGAGGCGGTATTACCTGATCAGGGAGATCGTGGGTCGCCAGGAGATCGAGGTTCGGAGAGTTGCCACGGAAGATAACACTGCTGATCCATTCACCAAGGCCTTACCCCAGACTCAGTTCGAGCGGCTGATCGAGATGATAGGTCTTCGATACGCCAGTACATGGCCTTAGTGCAAGTGGGAGATTGTTAGTGTATATGCCCTAGAGGCCATTACTGTATCATACTGGATTGTATATTACTTGATGGAAGCTTGGGATATTCACCTTGTATTGACATTCTTGCTCAAAATGGTAGTATGCTACTTGGTTTGTTTCTGCTTTAATGTGTGCATGTGTTTCTTTTAGCATATCGCCTTTACACATTAGTAGAGCCCTTAGGATCTTTGCTTGATTACCAGCGTTGTGATGGCAGTCACACTCGTGGGGGCTGGGTAATCTATAAGCACGTCCTTATGCAGGTCCCTAGTCGCAGGACTATCGAGACAGGGCTTCGATACTTCGGAGTAGACTAGCGCATGCGCTTCTTATCCCAGCTTGGGAGACGGTCTGTCCCACAGCCGTCAGTACGTCGTACTTGAGATAGTATGCGGGTGCTCGTTAGGTTATGAGTACACTGGACAGGACTCGTCGGGAACTGTTGGTTGGTATTATACCTATCGTCGGTTATCAGTTCCCAGGTGACATGAGTACAGCTTAGTCCGTTGACTTGACACTGTCACTTCGCCTCGAGTGTGTTCCCACTGTACTTTGATTACTACCCTACCACGGCTCAAAGGAGTCGTGCAAACAGGTAGTTTTTGGGTGCAGTCCCGAAGCACTTGAAGGCAGTGACAGTTAGACAGGATTCGTCTCTCCCGGTATTGGGGGTTGATATCGCGCTGTGTCTAGGAGAGCCATTACACAAAGTCCCTGGCCAGGGCAAGCGAGATAGACTGGTAGGTTTCCAGTGTTATCTCAGGTGTTCTGGGCTACACTTCGACACAACTTGTACCGCTAGTAGGGGACTGACGTTTACCGTCCCCTAGGCCCGCCATGCGATGTTCTTAGACAAACAGACCGGACTGTACGGAGATTGTCACATACAAACTCAGTAGGAGTTCAGATGGGTTTCACCTCGTCCGTCTTCTTATCGGCATCTACCTGGGGACCGTTACATACAGCTAGTGCCGCTTGCGGTCTGTGGTTAAACCCACTGCCAGCGTAGTATCGAGTCTTTAGAGTCCCACACAGAGGGTTATTCGCCTTTGGGCAAAACTGAGTAGAGGTCGTATGGTTTTGCGACAGGGTTCGTTCACATCCGCGCACTTGTGCACGTTTGCCGTCCGGACAGACATTACTAGCGGGCTCTGGTTTGAGCCAGATCCTAGTATATGTTTTGGAGTTAGTTTTATCTCATAGTATTCATGTTCCTCGGAACACGAATGCGGGTGTGTATGCACAGTTGTTTGAGGCGGAGGAAGAGGTTCTTCATTAGGGTTTTGGAACGGGTGCGTATACACAGTTGACAGTCGTCTTTTTCCAAACCCTAATGAATTTGTGATATATCAATTAATAATATTAATTAAATGAAATTGTGTCATGGTTGGGTTTGTTGACTTGTTGACCAAGGTTGACTAGTTGACCATGGTTGAAACATTGACTATCATCATTACACATCAAAGATGCTCTTTGATTTTAGCAAAAACCATTTAATGTGAAATGATAATAGTCTTATCAAACCTTCCATCAACTTTTTCATTTTGATTAATTTTATTAATTTGATAATTCACTTTTATTATTATGGTTGTAAAAAACCATCTCATTCTATCATAACCATTCTCTCTCCTCTCTTCTTCCTCCTCCTCCTCTAGTTCAAGGAGATCCATTCTCATGAGTTGAGAAACCTCTCCTTGAGATAAAATATCCTAAACCACTCTCTACTCACTCTAAGGTTGAAGGTCTAGCAAGCCAAAGACCTTAGTTCTCTCAAAGTTCGAGAAAGGAGCCCAA
Source organism: Agapanthus africanus (assembly GCA_030015575.1). Lineage (NCBI taxonomy): Eukaryota > Viridiplantae > Streptophyta > Magnoliopsida > Asparagales > Amaryllidaceae > Agapanthus > Agapanthus africanus. Next base: position 458,517,649 of record CM057349.1, read on the forward strand.
GGTTGAAACCCTCAGGTGGATCCATTTTTGACGAAAAAAGGCGACGAGGAAAGCACCATCCAAGCACTACAAAGAGTTCAAGAAGAAGGAGTTCAAGTGAGGTGTAACCCCTAACCGAGTAGATAAATCTCTAGTTAGGTTGGTAGTGTGTAGTTTAGCCAAGATCCGTTTTCGTAGTCCATGTTACCTAAACCCTAAAAATCGTTTTTCACCATTTCCGCAAGCCCGAAAGAACCGGGAGAGGTAACGTGGACTTACAAAAAATTTTGCAGTTTTCATTTGGTATTGTAAAGAATATAGAAAGAAAAACCAAAGAAAACGGAATTTTTTGATATTTTTGAAATATTCGTTATTTTCATATGTTATAGTATATAAAATATTAAAATTTTAAAGGAAATAAAAGAATTAAGATTTTTGAAAATTTCGTGATTTATTATGCTATAGCATGCATATTATTGATACGATTGAAGAAAACAGGAAATTTTGATATTTTTGAAAATTTTGCAATTATCTAGTATTATAGCATGCATGTAAAATATAGAAAAACTAAAAAAGACAAAACATTAAGACTTCGAAAATTTTGCAAATTTCGTGTGCTACATAGCAAACAAATAATATTTTAAATAAAGAAAACAGAAAATTCTTGAGATTTTTGAAGATTTTACGATTTTCTTATGCTATATAGCGTGCAAAATAATGAAAATAAAAAAAAGAGAAAATTTTGAGATTTTTGAAACTTTTGCAATTTTCGTGTGCTGTACAGCATGAAAAATAATGAAAATTTAAAGGATAATTTTTTTTAAGGTATTTTTAGAATTTTGTGATTTCATGTGTTGGTTCCAATCATTCGGAGTCTGAGTCAGTGGGGCCATATTTCTTTGTTCAGTTTGATTCTCACAAGCAACCGGTGGCTTATTCTTTTACTTCACTTTGGTACCTTAAAGATCTTCAAGAATATGACCAAGTAAAATATTAGAAAGATCTTCAAGAATATGATCAAGTAAAATATTAGAAAACCAAAGAAAATAGGAAATTTTTAAGATTTTTGAAATTTTATGATTTTTGTGTGTAATATAGCATGCATCGAAAAGAAAGAAAATAGATTTGTTTTTTGACATTTTGAAAATTTTGCGATTTTCTTCGAAGCACCGTTAAATCATTAGTCTTCCTGCCATTGTTTTTTTTATGACCACAACGAAGCCCATTGGCCCCGCGTGCCTCTCGTCGAAGCACTAAATGGGAGATCCCGGATCTCCTCCTACAAACCCCTATTGCCCACCATTGAACTATGTGCCCCGCACGTCTTCCTACCATTGTTAGCTTTATACAGATAATATGATAGAAAAGAAAACTGATTATCTTCTTATTTTTATACATTTATTTTACAAGTTAAACAATAATTATGTAGATGAAATATATACATCTTTACTATTATAATTAGAACTCATGGGGGCATACCAAAAAGTATATCATTTTTTCATTTAAAAAATGCAAAAAACGAGAAAAAATCATACGAGGGTCCTAGAGCAAGAACATGTAATGTAACAGATTTAGTCAAAAAGTTATTGAACTTATCGTCTGGGGTAAAAAAAAAATCGATACATAATTCTGATAAGAGCTAATTCACCAAAATATAATATTAGAATATATAATATTTAAAAAAAAATCGGTAGGAAAAAATCTCCTATCATGCGTATATTTTAGTTTTGAAATATAATTATGGAATCATTCATTATTGTATTCCAGTACAATTTTGAAAACATTTTTTTTAAGGCTTCGCAAAACAATCAATAAAGAATTTATACAGTTCGGATCAGCGAAAAAGTGAGATTTGAACCTCAAACCAAGGCTCAAGGAGGGATTGTACCAACCACTCAGCTCCTTTAATAATGCAAATAAATTAGGAAGCTATTTTATATTTATCAATCACAAATGAGATATATATACACACCAGAACCTAGAACTCATGAGATCAGCTACATACCATCCACCCTTCATTTTATATATTTTATATATGAAGTTCATAAATATGAAATATTATAACTTACAAATTATATAACAAAAAACTTTAAAATTAATATGATTTTTTCTTTACTTTGGACTTCATATCGACGTATTGTGCGGGTGCCTTTGCCAGTTTTATTATATGCATGTCTTGAACTTGTGACCTTTTAGTCATAATTGTCGTATTCTATCCAAATTGTCCATCCCCTAGAGCTAAAATAAAGCCACATACTTATAATGGATGATCGATATGCTTTCTGCAATCTACACATGGAAAAAATCTTACATAAAAAAAATCATACAAATTTGATTTTATTTAAGGAAAATTGCTTTTAAACTCATTTTTCCTAACACATTTATTTTTAAACCCACAAACTTCCATAAACATCAAAACACCCGATAGCATATTTAATTTCTTTTATACTCAAACATCCCATATACTAAATTTTATACAGTGTATTATACACTAATATTTTTTAAATACCCTTATTATTCCTATCTTCAACTTACATCCTATTAAAATCCATTAAACCCAATCAAGCACTTCAATAATTCGGGTTTTCTTTCACCATCTTATATTTAGTCTCCTCTCTTTTTGTGCTCTATATTTCTCCCTTTAATCATTTCCTATGGAGAATACAACTTATCAAATTAAATTGATAAAGTGTTCATCATTCAATTAGGATATTTAATCACATCTCAAGTCAAAACCATTAAATTGAAGCATGAAGTTTCATAATTTATTTAACAAGACTAAAATATTTTTCTTAAGCCATTATATTCAGAGTTTAATATGGAATGATGTTCGAACTTAAGGTTCCGAAAAGAGAAGGTAATATGATTAGGGTTTCATCAAATTGAAGTATTTAAAGATGCGGAGAGACTCAAATTTTATATCCAGAAATTGAAAAGATCCAATAATTCGTGGATGATATTAGAAAATTTGTCTCTAAAAAAATAAAAGATAAATATTTTTTTTTAAAAAAACCTATTTTGAAATATTTTAGAACGATTTTCCTTCCAAAAAGTTAACTAGAGGGTAAAATAGGGAATACCAAGAGATTGAACCAAGAATAATACCTTTATGGCGTATGAGTTTTTAATATTTCGTATAATTTACGTATTGTTTTTTTTTTTTGCAATTTTGAAACTAAAAATAAATTGGTTTGATAATTAGGTTTAGAAACAAATTTCCTTTATTTAAATTAAGGATCAAGAATGTAAGTTGAACGGCTCTCCAACAATAGAAAAGTCATATGAATTTTCAATAATCACAAAAAAGGATCTTAATTTTAAAAACCAGTTATTTCAAGTATTTTTCCCACTAAACAAAATAAGAAAGCAAGCAAGCAAGCAAGAAAGAAAGGAAATATGACAAAAGGATAATATGGAATTACTTTGGGATAAAAGAAAATCTGTAATTTTATATTTGAATATTAATTACATTTTCAAGGGCAACTAATTTCAGTTTGTGATAAAAGAGTTTTCTCTGAGTTAAAATTTTAATATTAGATTTACAAGGATATCTAATTTTCTGATTTACTCAGATCTTAAATCATGTTTATCCTTTTATAAGTCAGATAATGCTTAGGGGTTGAAATCTTAGCCCTACTACTATTTAAATAAAGCTTAGGCACTTTAAACACAAATACAATCATCAAAATCTTAATCTTTTCCTTCCTCTTCTCTCATAATCAAATTTTTAATTAATCTCACAGGTAAATTGCAATGGCGAGTCATCAAAAGCTTATCCCATATTATGAGTTCCTAGATACCGATGACAAAGGGGAGATCAAAGAGTTCAAATTGATCAACGTTTCAACTAATCCTCATCAAGATCTCTTTCCTCATCACACAAAGGAGAAGAAGAAGACTAAGAACTCCGAAATCGACGGTTTGAACAAAGAAGAAAGATTTCTGCATGAAGAGGAACTACATGTGCCCGACGATAAGACAAAAAATGACAATAATATAGGTCCTACACAACTACATGAAGACGCAAAAGAATTGGATCTCGCTCTTTCCTGTGCAGAAACATTGCACCCAGAAAACTGAAAGATTTTTCGGATTTGGTATCCGACTCATGCCGTTTTGATTAGGATGCTAATTTTTGTTCTTTTTCAATTTACTTGGCTAAAGTTTTATAGATGTAGATGATATTTGAAATCTTTTTAAGTTCTTTAATATTTATTCCTTCTATAATTGCCGGTTCTTTTAATTTTCAAGTCATAAATTCTTGAAGCAAGTTTGGAACAGACTTCAAATTTCTATATGTTTCATAACAATTTTTTGATCTCTTCTGGGGATAATTGCATGGCCCACTCCTTATGTATATCTAGTATAATATTCACTACCGTTATGATTGATATATTCGATACATAGCTTATGATAAGATATAATTCCTAGGGATTTCGATATGCATCGCAGCCTTGTATCGAATCCTTCATGTATCGTACACCACCATCCTTCATGTATCATACACCACCATTACCATACGGCACAATACATATCATCAATACATGATACAGTCTTATATGTTGATATATCTTCTGTTGGATTTTAAATTTAGGGTAATGGATTGGTTCATCTATAAACTATCCTATGTATGAACTACTTCTTTTTCTTGATCCTAGGATGAAAGTTCCTAGGCTTTCACCATATTTTAAATTTCAATCACAGCTCTTGTTAATTGTCATCTTCCATCAGAGACTTTTCTTTTCTTACGACGATTCGTCTCTACTATTTCAGTTGAACTTTATATGATGTCGACTATCAAATCGAGCGCATGTTCACTAGTTAGTCTTCTTAAAACAACTTCAACTTAATTAGAAAAGCTCAATTTCCTTCATTGTTTAATCTCCAACTAGCTTAAATCAACGATTGAATTCTGACAAAAATTCTGATAGTAATGGTTCAAATGCAGATGCTTGATTATTTCTTATTTTTAGGCTTTTCTTTTTCTGATTAGGAGAGATCCTTTATGTGCTTGGTTGAATGTTTTATCCATAAAACTTATGAAGTATTGTTAAATACTAGGTACCGTTTTGATTATTTTTATATGAGGTAATGAGATTTATATTTTTATATATGTGAAGTTACTATTTTTAAATTATTTTGGTATATTAATGCTTTATGTTGTAAATTTAATCGTTTTGTTTCTATAATATTTATGGTTGTTTACTTAATTACTTTGTTAAAGAAAGAGTGTCTTACGAAACACGATACGACACGGTACAAAACACATGATACTCAAGAAAAACGATACACGATATGTATCATGATTTGACAACCATAGCCTTGATATAACTTAGAAAGAGAAACGTAACTTGATCATTGACCAACCCAACCCATGGTACTTATGTGGCAATAGGCCAATTGAGAGGTGATAACCATCTTCTCATGACTCAAAAGAGCAAGTTTGATTTGATTGTTGGCTAGCGCCCCACACACAAAGTGTTATGAGCAATAAACTAGTTGATCAGTGACGAACGCTTTACCATATAAGACATGATTATATACATGAAGGGATGTATACGCATTAAACCTATGTTGATCATAACAAGATGTGATTAACATTTATGTACATGAAGAGTTTGTGACAAAGTTAATATTTTGCTATCAAAAAACAAAGTAGCTATTTTTGTTTCCGGTTTTTATCATGTAGAAAGTCCCAATGACTCTTTGTTGAAGCTTGGTACTCATGAAATTCAGAAGGAAAAAAGTATAAACTCGAGTTCTCCACAACTTGATCAATTATGGAATTTAACTATCCTAAAGAATTTTTCTCAAAATAAAATTAAAAAGAATCCTGAAGAATATATCAATGCAATCATCACCTGATGCCATTAAACCCAAATTAGATCCTACAACATTTTGATAAATTTGCCCAACAATTCAGAGATAAATTCTTTGCTCTTCCTTTGGAGGTGCATTGGTAAACATAATATAAATTTCCAAAGGTTCCTACATAATTTCTACTAATTTAGACTCAACAGAAAAATTAGGAACCTTGTACAGCAGACATGGGAGACCTCCTTTCATCTTTCTTGTGGAACATAAATAGTGAAACTCAACAGATCAAGGAATTTTGAGCATGCCCTCGAAACTGGTTCTCCGCAACATATATATACAACATCGAAGCAAATCTTGGCAATGCATTGAAAAATGGTTACAATTGCTTTAGCCTGCAAAATTTTCGAAGAAGAAATTGAATTATAGTCACATGAATGTTTACATATAGAAAGACGAGAGACAAGGCATTTGAATTATAATCACATGAATGTCTACATATAGAATGACGAGAGAGGAGGCATTTCGATGGTTACCTCGTTCTTATAGGCTTGTTTCAGATTTCCAAACAATATCTTTCAGACTCGAAGAAAAGCTCTTGTAGAACTGCAAATTGTTTTTGAGCAAACATTAACCATCAATTTTCATATACAAGACTTGTGACACAATAGAGGTATTGTAATGGTAAGGTATAATAATAGTTTAATGTTAACATGCCTTATGAAACTCCAACGTGTCGCCCCCTGTTTTACGAAGCTCAACCATATGGAGAGAAGGAGCCACTTCAAAAACCTGAAGAATACACAATAATAAATCTCACAAAGACAATAACTAATTTGTATTTTTTTTAGACATGATACAGTTAGTGCACTTCTAATTTGGATGAGGGGCCTGAAGTTTGCTATTATATAATTCAAATTACAATATTTATCTATTATTGAAATGGGGGAGAACATAAGCATATTGAGCTAATGGCATGGTTTGTAGCGTTTCAAATATCAGATATCTGGATTGTATCATAGGGTGTTTTTGTATCAGATAGTGATGTCGGAAGATGTATCGGGGATATGGATCAATATTGGATGTTCATATCAGAGAAAATCTATAGACAGTTTGCACAAATCAGATATATATAGGCACTAAACATGTTAATACACGTATAAAATATATGATAAGAATCCAAATTGTCATCAATGACAGACATTTATTCTAAGCTGCATGCAACATGCAATAAAATAGATTATGCAAGAAATATATTTAAATAAACAATTATAAAAAAAAAGCCAAACAGAAGTTATGTATTGGATAAGTTACTAGACAAAACAATATAAATGCCATTTCTCCTCTAATAATTTTTTTACTATTTGGGTTTCAGGTTACGAGTTTTCAAACCTGCCATCCAAAATATATTGAATATTCGGGCTGATATCCAAAATGGGCCTATATATCTGGCCTAGTATTGATGGTGTTGTAACCAAGGTTTGCCTTTGGATGTGCAAAAAAAAAACTTTTAATCAAATGTTTCTCCGCAAATAGCAATAAATCATTGTTTTAAAAGTTAATTGCACAAAACACCCGCATTTATACCTCATCCAGTACTTATAACCCTTAGCCAACTAATTCCCACACGACACCTTTGGATTAGTCAAAATGTTAAACATGATATCCTAGACCTGATCAATACTAGTTTCAGAGGCGTCAAGTGCAAATCAACGAGTTGAGGGGTTATAAGTGTTAGATAAGGTATAGATGAAAGGTGTTATACACCACTAACCCTTCTTTTAATCAGAGTAAACTCAAGAAGTTAGTCTACACCTCATAAATAATTTGTTGAAATGCATATACTGAATACGTGGAAGTTTGCTTTTTTTCTTCTGTACCTCAGTTGCTACAGATAAATGGCCTTTCCTTCCACTTTGGTCGCCCTTTAACTTCATCTGCAACATGCCAAATTGTCGATATAGCAATCTTAGTTACTTCTGGTATATATATATATATGCAAAGTAAATGCACAAGAATGAATAATGCATAAGTTCAATTAAGAAACAATAATATACTTCATGTTAATGGTCAGCAAGTTAAGAATTACCTTATAGTTGTGTTTCCGCACATTGAAACCCATTGGTTTAGCAGTTTCCTCTATTTTAGACATTATTTCATTGGCAGGGCGCTGAGAAGTAAATCGTGTTTCTGGCTTGACAATACCCTGTAAGTAGTTAACACAAAAGATTAGGAAGATCAAATGGAGTATTATTGCATTGTTATGTCATAAAAATAAAATGTTCAACCCTGGTTAGAGCTCTCTCACTGAAGGACATAAAAGAAAAAAATAATATTCTACAAGCATTTGAAGCAAGCAATTTGAATTTAAAAAGGTTGAGGAGAGAAGATATCTTGTACCTTTTCTTCCTTGAAATGATATAGCATTCCTATGGTTTGGTACACTTATGTAAAAATTTATCATTATTAACTTTATAAATAGATCACATTCAAAAATATTCAAATTCATACCGTCTCGTGCTCAAACATTTTTCCAAGATTGAAACTAGCTGATTGTGAAATAAGCGCAAATGCATTCATCGACGCTGGTTTCTCTTTCTTTTCTGTTACAAGATGTTTCTAGAGATGGGAATAAAAAACTGAATCAAACATGATAATCTTATAAACAAATACCAGAAACAGAGGGAAAAAGTCAACTAGAAAGCTTTATTTGCCAAAATTTCACATTCTTTGTAGAGATTTTGGAACCATTTACCTCTGAATCGTTGAAAACAGCATCAATATCGTCAAGATTCACATCTTTCCCTTGTTCAAAATCCGGTGTCTTATAGCCTTTCTTAAACCAATCATCTTTTAAAATATCTGGAACAGTTATCCTCTGTAACCAAAATACAATGCAGTGTAGAGTTATTTACCTGCAGTTTATAAGAAAAATTCTAAGGAGATTTACATAATTTAGTACTCACCGTTTGAGGATTTGGGTCTAGAATACGTTTAAGAAGCTTTTTTACGCCAGAAGAAAACCAAGAAGGAAATGAAAAATCTGCCTTCCAAATCTACAGTAAAATAAGTTACCGTTGTTCTCAGCATTATTCAAGATTTGAGCTTTAAGAAGTTGTAGAACCACTAACTATAAAAAAAATATACCTTCTTATAAAGAGCCATGAGGTTCGGCTCGTCAAATGGCAAATATCCAGCCATAAGGACAAATAGAATCACACCACAAGACCAAATATCAGAAGCTGTACCATCATAACCTTTATCGCTAAGCACCTAGTGAAAATATTTTTCGTTATGGAATTGTTTTAAATAAAAATAAGCAAGATCTTGCAGTTAAATACAGGGAGAAAACAGATTATACCTCAGGAGCAACATAATTAGGTGTTCCGCAAGTAGTGTGTAAAAGCCCATCCTCCTATATTTTCAGCATATTGATAAAATGACTTTAATGAAGGCACATAAATAGGCAGAAAAGAATTACTTATCATAACATTTCCATTCTACATAAAATAATTCACAACAAATATAACACAATAAAACCTAGTATAATTCATTAGGGAATTAGGCTGCAAGTTTGTTAAATATCACACTTAATTGATAAACAGATAAATCAACATTATTTATTTATTTATTTAACTTGAAACTCATAGCTCAGGCAGCTTGTATGATGAACTTTTATCACTTACCCGAACTTTTGGTGAAAATGTACTTAAGCCAAAGTCTGAGACTTTAAGAACACCAAATGAATCTAGAAGTAAATTCTCAGGCTGCAAAATTGCATATAAACATGAATTAGAATTAGAATTAGGGAGAAAAAAATTATTACATCCTCAAGAAGGAAGAATTTATCATTTGTCCCAACCTTCAAATCTCTGTGATATACACCTCTACTGTGACAGTAATCCACAGCATTAATGAGCTGCTGGAAGTATCTCCTGGCTTCATCTTCTTTCAGCTTCCCATTGTTGACCTACAAATCAAAGATTTAACAAGTTTAACAGAAAAAAAAGGGAGAAATAGAAGATGCACATATACACCTATTTCAAAAAACAAAAAGGAGAATCTGCTTTGTACGTATAAAGACATCATAACTTGTAGAATTGAAACGTACATTATGGAAAACATTGCAGGGACCAAACTCTAGTTTCACATAATAGACATAACTTTTATCAAATACTAGCTACATTTGCACAGAATAATATCTAAAGAAGGAATATTAGGAATGAATACTTACAATTTTGTCAAAAAGCTCGCCTCCTTGAACGAATTCCAATACAATGTATATTTTTGTCTTGCTTGCCATGACCTAGGATAAACATGCAGCATTTAGTAGGAGGTTTATGTGATAGTCTATTCGAACCACTACAAATAGCACAGATTGCACTGTCAAGGAAAGAGTAAAATGTTGGCATATTCCATACAATACCTAACTAATTTTACAAAAGGAACATGAATGACTTTATTTGTAAATCATCGAAGTAACTAATATTTAATAAATAAACTAATCAAATGAGCTTGGTTGTGTCAGGTATGATAGGTGAACTCAGAGATATAGGGTTAGGAATTTAGAATCCCATGCAAATTGAGAGTTTGTTTCAATTTTTCAATTTTTTTAATAAAAAAAGTTGTTTTGTTCCCTATTTCATAAAAAAGTAATGACAACGAAATAATAATAATATTTAATGAAACTTAAAGAACTAATCAAATACCAGCATGCTTTAAGCAACATATTCCTATTCTCTGAATCTCTCCCACACACACACACACAAAGAAGAAAAAACAAACCTACACAAGACATGAGGCAGGACAGAACTGAAGGGCTAACCATATATCATTGCATCATCCCCCATTTTATATATGGTTAGCCCTTTCAGTTCCGTCATGCGTCAAGACACATGTATATGCATGAGACGGGTCCAGTGTGCTCACTTTATTTGACAAATGACCTTGCACACCATCTTGTAATAAGCATACAAAATTTTAATATAAGATCTACATATTGTAATCAAATGAGTGCACTATCAATTTATCCATAAACTAATCTAAAGAGCACGATATCAATTTATCCATAAGCTAATCAAATGAACGCGCTATCAATTTATTCATAGACTAATCAGAAAAAACGAGAATGTGGGCCATAGTAATACCTCATGGAGCTGAACCACGTTTGGATGCTTGATGATCTTCATCGTAGAAATTTCTCTTTTAATCTGTACAAAAGTAACGCATAAGTCAAAATTGCCTTAAGGAGATCAACAATGTCATAGTACCTAAACATTAAAATGTGATGGTATAATTTCATGAACAAAATCTTGAGTCAAGCTATTCGCCAAATATAATCTAAAATCTAATTGCTCTGCTCTCAATCCACACAGAATCTCTAATACATACCTCAGTCCTCATTATCATAAATCAGTACATACATAATTTTTTCCAGTGTGCAACTTCTCCCATACTTGAAATACAAAACTCATCCGCGCGCGTGTTTTTATGACTTATGCATACTCCAATTTATGCGCAAGCAATGCGGAGCGTGCAACCGCATCCTCAAAGTATTAACTAGGTCCCTTAAACATGTCCCCATAGGCCAAAACCAGAACATAATGAACATTATCGACGAAACGAAGCATCTGAGCCATAGTTGACCTAATCTATTTAGGTATAAATCAATATTTCCAATTATACCAATCACAGAGCTCTCTATTGATAGATAGCAATATACCATTAATCTAATGTTGCTACAAGTCACAACCATTATCGACAACTTTGCATGCATGCTATTTTTTCCTCCAAAGACCCAATTTTTCTATCTAACATTCCCTTCCTGTAACCGAAAAAGGTAAACCCTAAAACCAAAATTTCAAAATTCCACCATATGGGCATCCAAAATTACGAAGAATCAACCCAATTCATTCCAAAAAAAAAATTACGAAAAAGGCTGAGATTTTGACCTGCTCGATCATCTTGTGCTTAAAGACCTGGTTCTTGTCGAGGATTTTGATGGCGACGGAATCATTGGTCTGCACGTTGCGCGCGATCTTGACCTTGGCGAAGCTGCCCTCTCCTAGGGTTCGCCCCAGCTCGTATTTTCCCACCCTCGTTCGACCTCCGGCGCCGCCGCTCATCTCTCTCTCTCTTCGTTTCTCTTTCTCTCTCCTCTTTGATTCCTGTTTGGGTTGGTTGCTATTTATAAGTTGGAGGAGGAGGAAGAAAGAGAAGAGAGAAGGAAAGAAAGGAAACGGAATTTGGAGGGAAGAGAGAGAGAGAGAGAGAGCGAGAGAGAGAGCGGAAATGGGGCCCACTTACAAAAATTTTTTTCCCCTCGCATACATTTCCAATTTAAAGAATTGAACGCGGTCGAGCCGCGGTGATAATTGGATACGCAACCATGCTGATGCTTCCCCATATTTGTCTATTCTTCTCTTATCCTGATGACCAACCAAGACGACATCATCGCCTTCCATTTGAACCTAAATCATATCTTCCGTTCTGACAGTTGGATTTCATAGTTTCTGTCAGCAGACACATTCCAATAGCAGGCAATCCGAACCCAGCTACATGATACATCCATTTTAAAAAGAGTGAATTTGACCAGCCATATAAACTTAGGAAAAAAAACCTGACCACATACTGGAATTCTTCCATTTTTAATTTAACCCACGCTTATAATTAATTTAATAAATTTTATGAATGACTCAGAAAGTGATTTGGACAAGCGGTGAGATTTGATGGAAATTGCATGGAAGGTGCAAGTTTGGAACTTGGTCCAATCATTTCATCCAAAAACAAAAAAAAAAGGACATGATGTAAATTGGAGCGCAGAAAAAGAAGTACGGTATTATATCATGAGAGAGATTGAAAATTGAGAAACTGTGGTCCATTACTCTCACATGCATATAGCTCAATATCAGCTATAAAGTTCCAAAAGCTCGAGTCACAGCCCATTGCTACATACGCATCAATATCATTTCATTTGTTTGTTTCGGACGACTCTCACCAATCCATGGCCGATATCAGCCTCTCATTTCTAATGATTACTTTATACCTTATCCAAAATCATACCACCGACCAACACTTATGGACGTGGATATATCTTTCTTATGGCCTACGTGGATATATCCAAAATTGAGTCATGGCTAATCTGATGGTATATTAATAATGGTAAAAAGTTTAATTACATCAAAAGTATGAATCTTGGTTGAAATAAACAAAAAGCCAGTTTCGGGAACTTGTTTGGAAGAATGGAGCAGTTTCACATTTTCCTCAATTTCTCTTTGATCTTGTTGGTTGCTTCTGTTGCTTTGAATTTGAAAAGGAATTCAATACTTAACAATACATCTTATCGTTGAAATTTTGTTTAGTTTCTTCTTTTACCAAAACAAATGATTGTTCTTTTATTCCGACAAAGAATGCCTCTCAATCTCTCGGTTGGTCCCAATTAAAATTAAAAGAAATCTAAAACATTTTAGGTTATACACATCTATTTAATAACATGTAAATCGCGTTGACGGTCATCTATTTTCATTGATAGACATAAAACTTTAGATTGAATTTTTAGGCCGTAGTTGAAGAACCGAGGAGTTTTGGAGCCCCTAAGGAGAGAGACGGAGAGTAAGAAGAATGATTCTATGACAGGAGAAGTTTAAAAACAAGATCTAATCCAAATTCTGTGCTTCCTTAGATCTACAGTTCATTAATAGGTTCTATAAAATTTATTTATTTATATTTGAAAACCCCTTAAGATTGATCACAAAATCAAAACAAGATGAATAAAAAATTTCAGAAGATTCTTCATAATCTCGCCTCTCTTTCATCAAATCTTTCCACTGAAGCATTAGGAAAAGTTCAAATCCAATCTTAGAATCCAAACCGATAATCCCAGATTGTTGATTGGGAAAATTACGGTACGTAATTAGTTAGATGATTAAAAATCCTGGCAAACTTTTGATGAAAAGCCTCATATGAGGACATTTATGCATATGTTTTTAATGACTACTCACTCATTGTGTGTGAAGAACAAATCACCCTTTGATCATTTATACTTCATGCAATTAGCCAAAGATATGAGTTAAATGTTGTGTTCAAATCTAAAAAGCCTAACAAACTATTGCATTTCTTCCTTTTGTGTGACAAAGTTCAACTAAAATTTGTTTCTCTTCTCATTTTTTTTGGAGCAAATGCAAAACAATTTACCTAATGTGTGAAATATTGGTGGTGAAACTAAAAAAGTAGTTTCATTTGTTATTAACAATTGTAGAATATATTTAGATTATTTTCAATTTGCATCCTAAACTAAATATTTTATTAGCTTTCAATAAGATGCAACAGAGACTGAAGAGTTGTTAATAATTTAGTATTAGACTCAGAAAAAACATCAGTAACTGCTGGATATATTTGTAGTTCAAGATATGTGTACTTGAGTTTTAATCCAGTATGTTTTGATTATGATAAATTATAAGTTAGGTTCTTGTGATTATTGATTATCAATTAGCTTATATATTTTCTTATCACGGTATTAAAGCTAATGGTTCGATCGAAAATTTATCTACATTTTTATTTTTAATATAACAACCCAAAATAAATAAATTCTATGACAATATCCGATTAGAGTTTCTATTTCTCTTTTAAATCATCGGTATTAATCTCGAACGTGACCAAGTCCGTGCAACCATTTTTTCTTCTAATTATATAACTTATGCGAAAGCGACTCCGAGATATTAGACAAAATCTCGTAGATTAGAAAATATCATCATGTGACTGCAAGATATTATTCTTTTAGTTTTTTTCCCCAGTGTGCTGGAATTATAATTGATTTTTAGTTAAGTTGTTAGAATTATTGATTATCAACTCGTTTTAATATGTTTCTTGTCTCATTACGTACTAAGAGAAACATTAATATATAAAAATTTTATATGTGAACATGTAACTAAATTCAATACCAACCAAAGCCAGCATATTTTATCACCTTTCTATAATTCAATTCATGCTGGGCTGTGACGGTTATTGCTCAGTAAAAGCTAATTTTTATGTTATTGGATCAGCTAGTAAGGAATTTTTTTTTGAGATTCTTATAAAATATGATGATCGAATTCTCTTCAACGACACATGCAGAGTAATGTAAATAGTATACAAGAAATAACAGTAATGAAGCATAGACAAGACTTCTTAACATATCAACAAATCCTAAACTTGTGCGCCAAATCGTCATTACTAAAACAAAAAAATAAGGTGCTATTTGGATGATGTTTACTTTTATCGATTATTTGTTGTTGTTAACTTATTCAAATTGGATCTTCATGCATGTTTAATAAATTTTAAACCATTTAGATGCAATTGTAAATATAAGGAATCATTTTTCGAAATTTAGGGTTTGGACATCAGTTCCATTGGCATATGTCATGTAAATTAAGGACAGACCCCTACGTATCGAATACTTTTTGTTTGGGTTATAAGGTTAGAATATGCAGGACACATATAAATGGTTTCTTTTTTTTCCCATTTATGCTTGTTAAATATTTTTAACTTGAAATTTTTGGCACGGTTCAATAGTTATCCCTTTTCCTATTTTATATTAGAATTTCTAATATATTATTGAAACATATACGGGTATTATGAACATATATCTTGCTTGCTCTCTCTTAGTAGTGAAGAATTTTTTTTTGACGAATTGTTTTTAGCAGTTCTGAAAAATTGGTGCACCAAAAGTGAAAAACAGCAGAGGAGAAAGGAACCATCTCTATTATTTTAATGCAAGGAGGTAGAGGTGTCAATAATGGTTCAAAGTTTTACCGTCCTTAAAATATTACCTATATTTGGATTGTCCGTTTAAAAGTATCACCGGATCAATCCGATCTGCGGGTTCGTGGGTTTTATCCGGTCCATCACCGGGTCGACCCGGCCCACGGGTTGATGGGTTTTACCCGGCACATATTGAACAAAGTCTACTTGTCATTAATTTTCCTAAATATAAGAATAATATTAAGATTTTTTGTGAGAATGTAAATTTGAATCCTACATATATATTGTGTTTAATTAAGATTGATAATATATAAGAACTCTATGAACTTATACAGGCAATTGGTTTTCCTTTAAATTGCGAAAAATATTTTATGATAGTTTAAGTTAATCGCTAACCCGTAGATGGATGATCCGTTTATCTATTCGTGGGTTACCCACACATCCGTCCGTCCCTAGTAGGTGGCGTCATGGACAAGAAATTTAACACCCGTTTAAATCTGGACAATTTTACCCGCTGCCCCCGCCCGCAGGTGACCCGACCCACGTGATGCACACCTCGGCAGGGACACATGGCATTTCCAATTTTAATTAAAATTGAAACTTCGGAAAGAGAAAAAAATCTTTATTCTTAAAAAACCCATGTGGGACTTTTCAAAATAAAATATTGCATAGTATAAAATAGTCTAAAAACAGAATAGTACATAAATAACCACCCCAACTTTTGAAAAAAGAAATCAAACAGAATAGCAATAACGGCTAAATCTCTATCGTACCACACGATAATTTCTATATATGTTCGCATGCATATCGTACGAGTAAAAAACTGGCGTTTTGAACGGCATGTGAAGCCTCGTTCACGTTGGAAGTTGTAAGCGAAGCCCCATGTTGTTAAAGGCCCAGCTATAAAGGCTTCAAGGCCCATTCTCTGCGTCAATTTATGTAGAAAAGATAGCAACGTGCAAATGCTCTCTTTATCAACATTATTTCTGTATTCACAAGAACATTATAAGCTGCAACTTTTAGTTATGGAAAGCAATGTTAAATGGAAAAACTCTCGATATTCCTAATTGGAGCGCAGTTACATTCCGTAGGTAGATGACCATTACCGTATCCATATTCGTTTTCTGTTTTCAGATACGGATACAGATATAACGGATGTGGTTCGGTAAAAAAAAAAATCATATCCATATTTGATAAAAATGGGATATGGATACGGATTGGATAACAGAAAAACGGAATCAGATACGAATCGTATATTGATAAATAAATTTTTAAAATATAATATAAATGAACATCAAGTGAAAACATGCATACAACCGAATATGATTATTATCTAGTTAGCTACTAGTTTATTGATGTGGATCGTGGTTGAGTTAATGTGAGCTCCCCCAACCAAAAAGATTTCTTCTCACTGACTTGACATGACAGCCATGAGGACAATGTCCATAGCTAGTTTAATTTGCAAAGAATGTGCATTGAGATGCATAAATTTGACAAGAAGCAAATCAATGGGCCAATGAAGAGAGAGCAAAAAGGTCCAAGTTGTGCTAAACTTTATTTCAAGTAGGAGGCATTTCAACCAAACAAGTGAGCCAAACAGGTGGTGCATAAATTGGAAGTTGTAGCTCCAAAAATTAAATGTGCAGATTTAGAAGGAATGCTCATACGTTTGCACTCCCCTAACCACAAGACGTCCTTGAATTCATATCAAATCGAAACCCTAACCAATAAAAATGCCACATAAATAGTAAAAAAAATTAGACTTTAATTGATACAGGTGTTACCCTCTTAATGATATGCCAACTGCTTAATTAGGGATGAAGTGGACATTTTTAGTGTAATGTCAATACATGTTGTAATCATGTTAGTATGTGTTTAGAATTCCTTTTCCAAAATGAGAGACGGAATATATCTTCGGTTAGTTACAAGTTTCCATCAAATACAAGTAGAAAAGTTTAAGCCACAAGTTTAGGGTTTGAAAATAATACAATGAGAGAGAGAATTTGACACTTGGAAATGATCACACACACACATATATATATATATATATATATAAGAAATTAAGGGTAAGGAGGCAAGATATAAGAAATTAAGGGTAAGGAGGCAATATACAGACCTACATTTCTTTGCTCTTGGTACAAAGTTTTGATTAGAAAGACAATGATATTGCCTATAGAGTTTGGAAGGAGAAGGTTGACAAATCGCCATCATAATAAATTTGTTTAAAAAACAAAATCTATAAAAATCTTATATACTGTGATAAAGTTTTTAGAAGCTACCTACTTTTTCGTTGTGTCAAAAGAGGGGGAGGGGTTATTTTGAAATTCACCCTTGACATAACTTTTCCATTGTTTAAGAAATATCAATAAAAAACATTAAAAAAAAAATCCAACCAAAATTCATAACCAAAGCCATCCCTATCATTTATAATATAAAAAACTAACCCCCTAACTTAAAACTATCATGCCTATATTATAGTTTTTAATGATAAAAAACACAAACAAGGTCAGTGAAATTTGACATTTACATGCATCAATTACAGTGGATACTCCAGCTCACACCATGGTTCTTTTGGCATATTGAAGGACCATCTATGCAATATCTTTGCTAAATTCTTATAAGAGATGTAATCTAATTTTTATGAAAAAGCGCCTATGAGTTTGATCTGCTAATTATTAGTTCCCCCACAATGTTAAATGTCCCTTTCTAAATTTGTGAGGAACAGAAATATACTTTTTATTCTAACACGGTTACTTATGTTAAGGGACCTTTGGGCCAAAGACGCAGACATTTTGCACAGTGGAATATTTTATCTCTATTTAAATAGTTCAGTACGGAGCAAAACTGGATTGTTTTGATACCATGAACTCTGAAATATACCTTTATTGCAAAATACCTAAAAAATAGTCGGATCTGTTTACCCAAATCTGGTTATCTATTTTTTATTTATAAATAGATAACAATGAAGAAAATATTAGGTAGTCTAATTATGAGTAAAACAATATTATGGAGGCATTATATCCTAACATGACAAGCCTGATCCGCAATTTAAAGCACATCAAAACTCAAAGTGACAAGACAAATTAGACATCTATAGACATCTATCAACTATATTAATGCCGAAAGAAGACATGTACGGAACATATGCAAAAGAAACTTTTCTAATTTTCTACCATACCAGTAATACCGATGTGTCAAAAATTGACAATTTTGATTTATATTGAACCTAAAATAAAAAATAAAATATAAAGATTTTAGGTTAGTATTGCTGTTCACCCATAACAAACTCCCCACAACCAAATGATTTTAGGTTCTCATCATCCATATGACTCTTCTCAATCCCAGGTTCCCATCACTCCAACCAATTCTTTAAAAATCTTTTCAAATCTCTGTGATATCAAAATTTACAAACGTGCATCGCGCGTGCGTCATAGTAGTAAAAAGATAACCGGAGAGTCTAGATTAGGTTAGAAAGATCACTAGTGCCTGTGTATAGAAAAGAGATCAACATGTTAGTTTAAACAGATCCAAAATTAAGAGATCTAGACCCCACCCAGTCAATAAGCCCTTAAATGTGATTGAGTCGGGTCGGATCTTGTTTCAGACACATTTATACCAGACCTTGAATTTTTCAATTGGTCTACCTCGGGCGGGTGGGCGTCTAAACTCCATCCATAATTGACATCCCTAGCCATGCATAATTGCATGTAGAGGAGTTTTCTAAATTCTTAGACTATTTCCAACAAGTAGGATTTTTTTTCCAAAAGAAAAAAGAAAAAAAAAAACTCCGTACCTGATGATGCTCAATATCGGCAATCTTCAGGATCAAGACACGTGGCAGATGACGTGTCCCAAGACTCAGAAGAAAGGGCCCACGGGGGCCGACCAGGCCACCCTACGCCCGACCTGCAAGCACAAGCTAGCCCTCCTCGGGGCTCCCTGCAAATTAGCCTCCTCGGCCCCTCAGCTCGCCTTGAGCTGCCACAGGACCAAGACTCCTCGGCCTCCACGCTCGTCCCCGAGCTCCAGCCGAGGCCGTCTTCCTCGGCCCTCCGACCAACTCCGCCACTCACAGGCGTAACCGCCGCTCCGCGAATCTCGCCATGCGCGGATTTTACGCCAGCAACGTCCCACGTTCCACGCCATCACGATCTCCATTAATGGGCGATCCGCTCTCTACGCGGGGGTGACGTTGGGAGCGTAACCGCCGGCGAGATTCTCGCGCCTGCTGCTGCGTGCCACCACCGTTATATAACCCCCATCACAGAGGGGTCAAGAAGCCATTTTTCTACTCTTTTAAGCCGTTACTCTGCTCGGATCTCATCACTAACTTGATCGTCGGAGGGTCCTTGGTGGTACCAAACCACCCCGGGACTTCTTTGCAGGTACTCGGCTCCAAACTCCCCATACCACCTCTTACACCAAAACCCATTGAGACCCGCACACAACAGAAGACAATCATCAGAATCCACCGGGAGATCGACGGAAGACAACATCTGATGGAAACCCGAAAAGGACCTCCATCAGTTGGCGCCGTCTGTGGGAAAAACTCCACAAAACACAAAATTGGCCTTCCGATCTCCGCCCAAATGACAAGCAGCCGCCCTGAAGATCCCGGTACCAGCCGCCGCCTTCCACTCACCGAAGGCATGGATGAGCCTCCTCCAATGACCGTCATCAACGCCCTCGCAGGCCGGATAGATCGGCTGCAATTCCTCGTGGAGGCTCTCGTCCGCGTCCAAACGGCTGGGCCCGGGCCCCAGATCGCCGCTCCACCGCCTCCAGAAGGCTCTGCCTCCATCTGGACGGCTGACTACCAGCAGGCGACGGCTCCCGGCCACCGATCTCTCGAGCCGGTGCTCCCCGAGGCCCGCTGGGCGCCCACGGCTCCACACCAAGATCCGCCGCTAGAACACTCCGCCCCGAGCCTCCACACGGCCCTGATTGATCATTCTTTCCGAGCGTTTTGAAAAGATAGATTTTGAAATCAAAGAATATTTAACCGCAATCAAGAACGGCGTCGCTTGGTAGCTAGCTGGTGAGTACAGGTCGATCCACAGGGATTTTGTGTATTTTTTATTTGTTCTAACGAGTTAATTCCAACTGGGGTTGGATTTATAAAAAGAGATATTTTTTATGATTGTTTTTAATAACCTAATTATCTAATTTACGGCGGATAAATAAAATTAACTAGGACAGAAAGGAAAATTAACTAGGGCAGATAAATAAAATTAACTAGGGCAGAAAGCAAAATTAACTAAGGCAAGAAAAGAAAGACTTACTTTATTTTTTTATTTGATACACTCTTCAAACATTACAGGAATTGAAATTCTGAAATTGATAATTAAAAAGAGCACAAGAAGAGGCATGCTCCAAAAAGAGCATTAGGGTTTCTATTTATAGATCATAAAAACCCTAGGGTTACATTCGATACATATCTGCATTTACAAATTTACCCCTAAGAAGCCTAGTCAACCCACCGCCACACCGTCTTTTTTAGCACCGACACGCGCTCATCATGGCCGCGGAACCGCGGCCATATGCCCTGTTTGGCCGCGGTTCCGCGGCCATATGGAGGGGACTTTGGCTGGGTTTTTTCTGGGTTTCTTTCTGTTGCTTTTTACTTGGCTTTTCTTTACTTGGTTCTTCAGAATGTCTTCTAGTCTTTTCCAGATTTCCACGGTGCATAATGTAGTGAACTTTTACCCTTTACTTCGTGTCGAAGTCTTGAACCTTGCACTGCCTTTGTGCTTTGTGAAATTGTCCATTGATCTTCGTGTATTCTTCAACTGTAGATATGATCAAGATTCTTCCATTTGTTGGTCGTAGTCTCACTTTTGTATCGTCTTTTCATCATTTTCACTGTTTTGTTCCGAGAACCTGTAACCTGCAACTATGTAGCAGACATGGATCAAAAGCACCTGTTTATTTGTAAAATGAATAAGAATGGGGAATATAATAATGCAAAATTATGATATGAACAAATACCCCCAAACTTATCTTTTGCTCGTTCTCGAGCAAAACTAGTTTATTCTCGAAAAAGTCTAACCTCACTTTCGCAGGGAAACACGATTGCACGGAGCTCGTGCAACAACCCGTTAAACCTCTAGGTGTCCCTAATAGGAGGAGTGTTGTCTCCTGAGGGTTTTCAGCGGATGCTACCCACAAAATCCTATCAATTTGGCCTATTGACTTTTATTCTCCAATTCAGTTTTCTAACAAGAAATTCTATTATCTTCAACTCAGAAATTATCCATCCATATTTTTCATGCTTCCTTGTCATTTAACTTAAAATTGTATATGTTCTGTAGATTTATTTAGCTTTTAGCATCTTTTGAATTTTCCTTCTAAGGTTCTATCTTAACTTAGGAATTTTTATCATCTCTACTAAAGATATAAGTCATATTTTTCATTCTTATCTCTCATCCAAACCCCAATCATATACCCCTACGTGTGTGTATGTATCACCCCTACACTTGGAACTTCAATTCAAGCTCTTATGCTCTTGTCCATCGTCCAAAGTACTTTTAGTTGGTGAATTTTTAGATGAAATCGCTCACACATTTTTCATGCGACCGTTAATACTTCTTGAGGTACTAACAACCGATTATAAAATGTGTTTGCGCATTAAGGCGTAATTCCTCGTCTTGTAATACTTAAGGCTTTTGCAGTGACTCCCAAACCAGTTGGTCTAAGACACTGGGTGATAAAGCACCCTCGCTATATATTTTTTTATTTTGTGCAGCCTTTAGTAATTACAAAACCAGTGTTTATTTTTTTATATCTCTTAATTCACACTTGTATTTTTATTTTCCTTCATACTAAGGACTTTAGACAAGAGCATTTCAAGGTCTCCTCTACTATTCCAAGTTTCAAGGTTTGTGTTTGTGCAATTTGTAGGGTATACATTTTCAGAATTTAGACTTAAGCTTAAGGATTATTTTTCAGACTTACACTTTAATAAAAATATCAACACCCTTCCCTTATTTTGACTTAGCCTAAGAAGTGAACTCAAAATTTGCCTATTTCTAAGTAAACTATAAGGACATATATTTTCTACCGTTAAATTTTAAGAAAGGTTATTTTTAGGGTTTTTTAATTTACTAAGTCTAGGATCTAGTTTTTCTTAGCTAGTTAACCGTCTTGTCAGACTCAAGTCAATTATGACCAAAATTGAATTTTTCAATTTTTATAATTTTTAAAATTTTTCAATTTTTATGGATTTTAAAATAAGTATGCAAATGCAAAAATATACAAATGAATGCGAAAGGAGAAAGCTTACCGAGCACACCCCCCTTAATTTGACAGTGTCCTCACTGTCAGGCTACACCAAGAGGGTCAAAATTGTCGGCACTCCCCTGTTTATTTTTTATTTTTTTTTGTTAACAGAAAAACAAAACAAAATATATATACAAAAAGGTCCCCCAAACTTAAGTGAAACAGTGTTTCCACTGTTTAAACGTAAAAGTTCCGAGTTAGGAAGGAGAAAAACACAGTATCAAGCTATACAAGGCCTTACACAAGCCAAAGGTTAACACCAACCATTCAAATTTTTTATCGTTATAATGGTGTTGGTGGTGAAAGAATAGAGTGTAGAGAAAAGAAATGAGAAACACACGAGACCGTATGGGTAGAAAGGTGGAATATGGTCTCGGTATATTAGGAGAAGAATGGCGGAAAAGAGAAACAAGTGTAGTACGAACTTGAGGGTGTAATTTGAGTGAATAAATTAGCACAAATTGTGATGACCGATATGTTAAAAGTGATTGTGCTTATTTATCAACCCGTCGAGAAATGGGGTCAAATCCCTCAAGATTCGCCAGAAAACATGGGTACGTTGAACTTGGTAAACCAGATATTGCGTGACGGATTCTTGCGCGGTCGAAACGATGGAAAGGACGAAGGGGAGTGATTTAGGAAGGGTCTCATTCTCACCTAAGTAAGCGTATGTAAGGTGAGACGGCAACAGCTTGAGTTCGAGTTTCAGAGGTGAAACAATTGAAGGTGAAATTGGTGAAACTGTCTCGAACTCGAAGGATTCCATCAATGGTTCGAAATGACTGTAAGCAACCGAGTCTGATGGTTCAACTAACTCATCTGAAAATTCAAAGGACTCAAACTCGGACGGTGAGTCTTCAAAATCGTCCGAAAAAGTGAAACACTTGTAATCGTTATCGGTTGTAAGAACTGTGTCAGATTCAAGGAGGAACGCAGTAGTGGCGTCAAAACTGCTGTGATCGAACAGAAATTTTTCAAGCGCACAGTCCTCCTGCGTGATCTCTTGCATGGTCGGAACGATGGAAAGGATGAAGGGGGGTGATTTAGGAAGTATAACAGTTAAACGTTCAGGAGGATGAATTGGAAAATCCGACTCATCAAACAAAACTGGTTCATCCTCAATACTATCCTCAATACTCCCCTCAATACTATCCTCATAATTCTCCTCAAAAGTTATCTCATCCATGCAATTATCATCAAAATCAAGACGCATATGAAGTTCGGGAGAAACATTTAATGTCTCGGGATGATGAATTGGAGAGAAAAATTCAGTCAAATTTGCGGGTTCATCATCCAAATTATTCCCTGCGTCAATATCTTCAATCAAGTGAAAATCAATTTTTTCGGACACCTCATCAAAAGCATGGATATTTATCAATTCAGGTTCTAAATTGGAGGTGTAGAGGTCGAAAGGATTGGTGATGGTTTCACTCGAAAGGGATCATTCACAATCTGGCAAATCAAGCACTACAAAGTCGCACAACTCATTAAACGTTTTATTTTCAACTGGTGAATCATTTGGGACACTTGATAGACATTTAAAACCGGAGTTTTGGGATTCAATTGGGGATGGGTAGGTTTGATTTGGAAGGGTGCACAGCTCAATCTCTTCACTCAAATTCTCAATCTGTCCAACCGCCTCATCATACATTGGAAAATTTGGAGCTAGTTAGAAACTAGCTACCGGTTCACTAGGTTGTCTTGATGAATTAAGGACGGCAATTGACGCATCCAAATTTCTCATCTGTTGGTTTGTCGCTACAATATAAGCTTCCAACGAATGTTCCAGACTAGACATGGGTTGTGAAAAGGGTTTCAGTAAAAGATTCAAAATTGTTTGGATTCTGGAAACTCCCAAATGACTGTGTAGAAGCAATGTCTAGGGAATGTGCGAAAGTCGGGTAGGACTGGTAGGAATTGAATGGTTGGACAGGAGTAGGATCAACATTTGGATAAAAAGGTGAATGGACTTGTTGATCCCAAGAACTGGAAGTGTTGAAAAGAGTGAAAGATCGGTTACGAGATTGTTCAATATGTTCAGCAATAGACATGGGTTTCGGAGTTACAACAGGACTCGAAAAAGGAGTATCAACGTACGAAGGTGGTGAAGATTGAAATGGTTGATACAAAGTGGATTGCAGAGTCGAACTGTTTCTCCTAGACGCTTCTATTTGATCTTTCAAAGAAATTTTGGGTATGGAGGGGTCGTCCGTAATTCGACCAAAACAATTCGCGTAGGAAGCAATGTTTGGATGAGGGTACCAAAATTCGGCAAGAGTTTTATGAGGTGGGGTACCCATGATGTAAGAAGGAGAAGAAAAAGAATGTGGGTGCAAGTGGGATGCAATGGATTTCTTAGCGACAAGTGGCAAGTTTTTGTAAAAATTTTCTGTTTTGTGTTTTTTTTTTATATAAGGAGCTTTATGAAAAAAGATTTTTTTATTTAAGAAGTTTAGACACACGTTCAAGGAATCACAATATGCACAATCAAGCCTAGATCTAGGGTCACTTAGGTCAACTAGACTGCTCCTAACTGTTCCAAAGGGCAAGTTGTGAGAACCTCAAATCGCCTCTTCACCGCCAATTGTGGCCAGGTAAGCACAAGTAGAGAAAGGAGGGATCCGCTCACGAATCACCGTGAGACGGGCCTTTTAAAGTTACATTTCCCCACTTGTCTAGCCTAGGCACCACAAAGTCTGGTTTAGATAAACGATCGATGCCTACAACTATTCCTTTGTCCTATCGAGCACGACAGTCCTTAAGGCTGAGTCTAATATTTTTAATTAACTCGATGGTCAATGCAATATACTTTTTGTGATTTTTGGGGTCCGAGGAAGGGTAATGAAATCCCCACTCAATCTGGATTAGTGTAAAAGCCCCTTTAAGTCAATTTAAAATATGCAAAGCAGTAAACACAATCACTTGCAATCATTTTTTTTATTGCGGCACAAAAAATCTTGCACAAGATCAAGTTATTGGAGAAGGGGAGAGAAATTTTTGCACAAAGAACCCTGCAGGAAAATTTTTCAGAGGAGATCAGGGGGTTCAGAAGAAGAAAAGAAAACTTATAGAGGAGATTCGGTCTGCTGACGTCAGCAGACCGCGGCGGTTTCGCGGCAAATGACAGCTTATGGCGGCGGTTCCTCGGTCAAAAGAAAGGATCAGGCCTCCAAATTTTTCTGTTTCTCTGTTTTGATTACCCTCTGTTTGTTCAGATCTGCTGTTTTCTGTTTTGCTCACTGGATTTTTCCAGATCTGAATCTGTTCGTCGATCCTACACAATTCAAACGAAACACCCTTCAAAGAATAACAAGATGATAAATTTTTTATATTTTTTTAATTTTTCAGTTTTTACGAATTTTCAAATTTTTTATCAATCCGAAATTGCAAAAAGAAAATAACTACGCCATCCCCGGCAACGGCGCCATTTGATTGATCATTCTTTGCGAGCGTTTTGAAAAGATAGATTTTGAAATCAAAGAATATTTAACCGCAAACAAGAACGGTGTCGCTTGGTAGCTAGCCGGTGAGTATGGGTCGGTCCACAGGGATTTTTTGTATTTTCTATTTGTTCTAACGAGTTAATTCCAATTGGGGTTGGATTGATAAAAAGAGACATTTTTTATGATTGTTTTTAATAACCTAATTATCTAATCTACGACGGATAAATAAAATTAACTAGGACAGAAAGGAAAATTAACTAGGGAAGATAAATAAAATTAACTAGGGCAGAAAGCAAAATTAACTAAGGCAAGAAAAGAAAGACTTACTTTATTTTTTTATTTGATGCACTCTTCAAACATTACAGAAATTGAAATTCTAAAATTGATAATTAAAAAGAGGCACAAGAAGAAGCATGCTTCAAAAAGAGTATTAGGGTTTCTATTTATAGATCATAGAAACCCTAGGGTTACATTCGATACATATCTGCATTTACAAATTTACCCCGAAGAAGCCTAGTCAACGCACCGCCATACCGTTTTCTTAGCACCGACACGTGCTCATCATGGCCGCGGAACCGCGGCCATATGCCCTGTTTGGCTGCGGTTCCGCGGCCATATGGAAGGGACTTTGGCTGGGTTTTTCTGGTTTCTTTCTGTTGCTTTTTACTTGGCTTTTTTTTACTTGGTTATTCAGAATATCTTCTAGTCTCTTCCAGATTTCCACAGTGCATAATGTAGTGGACTTTTACCCTTTGCTTCGTGTCGAAGTCTTGAACCTTGCACTGCCTTTGTGCTTTGTGAAATTGTCCATTGATCTTCGTGTATTCTTCAAACTGTAGGCATGATCAAGATTCTTCCATTTGTTGGTCGTAGTCTCACTTTTGTATCGTCTTTTCATCATTTTCACTGTTTTGTTCCGAGAACCTGTAACCTGCAATTATATAGCAGACATGGATCAAAAGCACCTGTTTATTTGTAAAATGAATAAGAATAGGGAATATAATAATGCAAAATTATGATATGAACAGGCCTTTATCCCTCTGAGGAGATGTTAGTCACCTCACCTATCCACAGGCGTGGTCGACACCACCACACTCGGCGGGGCCACACAGAAGGGGTTCACCTCGGCGGTTCTAGAGCCACCTCGCCTCAGGACCTGAGGCACCTCATCGAGAAGAGCCGAGGCCGCTCCCAGACACAGGTCACCCGCAGCGGAGGCCAGGGATCCCAAGACGCCGATTCCTCGGGAAACAACGGTCGGCTTGACGCCCTCGAGAAGAAAATCGAGGGCATGCGCCGGGAGGCTCACCTCTCGAGCGACGGGGCTAAGTATGCCTCCGACTCGTTCACAAAGCCGTTCACCGAGGAGATGCTCGCTGTCCACGTCTCCTCGTGCAACAAGCCCTCAAAGGTCTCTCTGTTTGATAGGAAAACCAACCCGAAGGACCATTTGGACGCTTTCACCGCGGGGATGAGCTTCCAGGATCACTCCGACGCCGCCCAATGCAGAGCCTTTCCGGCCACCCTTATCTGCGCAGGTCGGGACTGGTTCCGGGGGCTCGAGCCCCGCTCGATTTCGACCTTCGATGAGCTAGCTACTCAGTTCCTCAACCATTTCGTATGGAACCGTCGACAGAAGTGCACGGTCGACTACCTCTTCACGGTTAAGAGTGGGGACAAGGAAACGTTCAAGGCCTATATTACCCATTTCTACAACGTCCTTCTCGAGGTGCCCGAGCACCGGGACGAAACCGTTATCACGGCGCTTAGATCTGGTCTGAGGCACAAGGAATGGTTACGCTCCTTCGCGTTGGCGCAACTGTTTCCCCCAATCAGAGCAAGGCTCTACTTAATTTTGAAAATTCAAAATTCGAGGCAACGCTTCGGTTTCCGTGCGCAGCGCGCAATTTGCCACATGGCAGAAGCTGATTCGGCGGCGTAACGCCCGAGACAGTGCGTCTCATCAGAGCAAGGCTCTTCAGAAAACATAATTAAGACTTAACTGCGCAAATGCATGGCAGCGCGACACGTGTCTGCGCAGTTGCGCAATCGCAACTGCGCAAGCGCACGGATGCGCGACACGTGTCTGCGCAGTTGCGCAATCGCAACTGCGCAAGCTCACGGATGCGCGACACGTGTCTGCGCAAGCGCGCGGATGCGTGACACGTGTCTGCGCAGTTGCGCAATCGCAACTGCGCAAGCGCGCGGATGCGCGACACGTGTCTGCGCAGTTGCGCAATCGCAACTGCGCAAGCGCGCGGATGCGCGACACGTGTCACGCGCTGGTGAGTTGCGCAGCAACAGAATGAAAATTTAAGTGAATCTTTTCTGTTCTTCTGTAAAACAGAGACCCTTGGATCAGAGATCCAATGGTGGGAAAATTCCCAAAATTATTCAGGAAAGATCTTGGTAACAAATTTAACAAATTTGTGAGCACTATAAATAAGAGCCCAGACCTCATTCAAATGATCAAGGAGAATCATCAAGAGAAGGATAAACTTCTGGAAAAAAAAAGGAAGAGAAAGAACTCTTGAAGATTAATCAAGAACAAAAAAAAAGAGAAGGTAAAATTCCTGAAGAACAGAAGATAAAAAAAATGAATAATAAAAAAAATAGTGCCTTGCACTTGTTATGAACCCTTGGTTCTGTAAAATCAGGGAAAACAAGAAGAACTTGTTTTCCTTTGATCTAAATTTAGATCAAAAGTGCCATGCACTTGTGTTCTTAAACCTGAAAATTTCTTGGGGTTTCTGCACAAACACAACCCTTTGAAAAGGCCTGGCCCAAATTAAATTGCAATAATAAAAGGGCAGAGCCCTGTTTGGAAAATCCTTGAGGTTCTGCAACTCATTAATTAACAGGGCCTGGCCCAAATTAAATTGCAATGATAAAAGGGCAAAACCCTGTTTGGAAAATTCCTGAGTTTCTGTAACTCATTATTTAAAAGGGCCTGGCCCAAATCAGATTGCAAAATAATAAAGGGTAGAGCCCTGTTTAGATCGATTCTTTTAATCGGGCAGAGCCAAAAATAAAAAATTGGACTTAACCCAATCCTGGCCGGAAGTCCTTAAATTAAATGCCTCTCATAAACCAATTCACGACCGGTTCGAGGGTACATCTCCGAACTCCTTTGACACATGTCGTTGTAATTCCTCAACGATGTCAAAGAGGTGACGGGTCCCAACGACCACTCATCTAATATCGGACCGAAACGTCCCTAAACTAATATCGGACCGAAACGTCCCTAAACTAAAGTCGGACCACCACGTCCCTAAACTGGCGATGGACCGCTACGTTCCTAAATTGGAATGTGGACCACTACGTCCTCAAACTGGCGACGGACCGAAACGTCCCTAAACTAATAATGGACCACCACGTCCCTAAAACTGGCAATGGACCGCTACGTCCTTAAATTGGCACAATATAGCCCAAATGCTCTCTTGTCGGATCTAAACGGTCCCGTCTAAGTTGATCTTAGCCCCAAATACGGTTAATGTGTCCTTAGATATTTAAATAAACAATAAAACCCCAAATCAACTTTGGTTCAAGGGTACATCTCTGAACTCCTCTGACGCCTGTCGTTGTAATCCCTCAACGACGTCAGAGAGGTGACGAGTCCCGACGGCCAGATAATTAAATCAATCACTACGTCAAGTCGAGCTTAGTCAAAAACAGGACTAACGTATCCTTGATGAACGTTTAAGCTGATCTTAGCCGCAACGCGACTAATGCATCCTTAAACTGAAAACACCAAACCCAAATCTAAGCAAACACGGATTTGGACTAATCCACGTCCTACGGGCGACGACATTACTAAGTCTCCATATACAATCCACGGGCAACCACAAACAAAACAAACATACACAACACGAAGTGAAATTCTGGAGAAGGAGAAAGTTGTTACCGCGATGCGGTAGCATAATTAACTGCAGGGGCTTGCGCCTGCAGGGAAGAGCGTCCCCACAATCAAAAACCGCTCACCCTGAGGGGGAATCTGACGAAGTCTGCTACATCGGCCGCATCCGTCTAAACCTCCGATACACGGTGCCATAAATCAACTTGGCATCTTCGGAGAGATAGACGGATAAAACCAAATAGCATCTGCCCCGAACCCCAGGCTACGGACGTCTTAACGTCTCGGCCGCCGTTCGGAGGGGAACAGATTCTGGCATGCCCGGTAGGACCTTTTCCTCTTTCCACTCCACACTTCGTGTGTCGTCTTCGCGAACCAATCGCGGTTTGTTAAATGGTTGTCCTCGGATTTCAAGTTGCTAAGATTTGGTCTTTTGTCTGGCGCAGAACTTAAGATCCAATGGCCACCAACTGCACCAACTGCTCGAAATGCCATTGCAGCGAACGTTCCACCTCACCGAGAGGTGTAGCATATGGGCCCCAAGCGGCTTCCTTCCTGACTCTGCCGGTAGACCAGGTGACTCAAGCCACCACCGGCTTGTTCTTCGGGACCATGGTCCCACCTACAAGCTTCTCCATGCCGATATCCGCACCAGAAGCGAACAAGAAGTCGGTGTTCGACCGGCTCACTGCTACCACGACCCCTGTCAACGGGTCGCCCGCTACTAAGCTGACAGCTTCTGTTTTCACCAGGCTAGGTCAGGATCATAAAGTGGTTGTCCTAAAGAGGGCAACGGCCACTGCTTCGGAAGTCGTTGAAGCGGCTGCTCCTATCAGAAAGTCAGTCTTCACAAGATTGACGGTTCCTACTCCTCCTCCAGCTGGTCAAAAAGCATCAGTCTTTGATAGGCTGACATCGGCAGTTACCCCACACCCAAACAGGGGGCACCAAGAAACTATCTCGATTTTCGAGCCAGTCCCAATGGCTCGTCGTGCGCGACGTCGTCATTGGCAGCGAGTAAGGAAAACAGGGGGCAACTCCCCTTCAGGGCTAACCCCGCCTGCTCCAGTGGCGGAGGTCAACACTGCTGTTCCAACTGGGAACAGCTTTGAATTACTGAGGAAAGTGAGAAAGAACTCCCCAATTGCCATATTGAAGAGATCTCCTCCGCCCGTGGAGAAAGCTCCGGAGGCAAAACAGGAACAACCCTCTCAACGGCTGTCGTCGAAAATTTATAAAGTTTGGCGGAGGGTTCAAGACTCCGTGATTGACTCAGACCACTTCCGTCGCCAGAAAAGGGCGAAGGTGGAAAAAGACAAGAACCCCCCCATTAAACGGCAGGGGGCAACAAATGCTAGAATGCCCGCTTCAACGGCTCCTTCAACCTCAAAGGTCCATAAAAGGAAGAGGCCAGAAAAAGCTCCCATGACACCGGCAAGGTCTGAAAGCGGCGAACCTAAATGCCCCAAGTCAGGGGGCATAATTGTTCATACAGTTTATATGGCTTCTGGAAAAGAAGAAAGCCGTACATCTACGGGTCACCGACCGCTCACCCGATCAGTGACCAAGGCTCAGGAGCAGCAACAAAAGCTCCAGGAGATGATGACCACAATGGCTGCACTCACTGGGCCGAAAGAAACCCCAGAAACATCCTCAGAAGAACGTCAAGAACAAGAGACGGACGCCGAATTCCTTCGGCGCGTGCTAGAGAAGAAAGATAAAGAGGCTGCGGAACAGGCAGCCAACATAAAGAAAATGGCCCTCCTGTTCCAGGATATGGTGGGTATGATGATTCAACCAGATCCACCTGCTGGAGATCCCCCGATCATTCTTGAAGATGATAGGGGAGAGACATCGAATCCTCCACCGGCTTTATCCGCAGCTAAAGAGGATACCATATCAAAAGCTGATTTGGATGAATATATTGCTCAACAAATACGGGTGCATCAGGCGACTGAAGCAGCCGGTCAGATCGTGAAAACGGGGCGACCGTATCCGGGCTGGTATGACCAAATCAGGTACCCGCCGGGCTACACAATCCCCAAGTTTCATGTTTACAAAGGGACCGGCAATCCCCATCAACATGTTGCCCAGTTCAGGGCGCTTTGTGGTAATACAGGCGGCGACGACAAGTTGTTACTTCGCCAGTTTGTTGGAAGCTTATCAGACACAGCATTTGAATGGTATTCTGAGCTTCCCAATGACTCTATTAAAACCTTTGCGGAGATGGAGCTGCTCTTCACCCAACGTTTTGCAAGTGCCAGTGAGCATACTCCGATGACGGCGCTGATTAACGCCAGGGTAAAGCCCGGCGAGACGTGGGTTCAATACGCTATACGGTGGCGTAATCTATGGTCTAAGTGTGAACAGCGCATAGAAGAAGCCCCTGTGGTGGGAATGTTTGTTGGAACCCTTGATCCACAAGCAACCATTTCACAGTTTATGATGTTCTTCAAGCCGACCTCCTTCCAGGCTTTGATCGACAAATTAGCGCAGATGGACCAGATGGGCCATAAACCCCCTCTCCCGAAACCGGACTCCCGAAACGATAAAGGAAAGGGAAAAGCGATCATCGTCGCTAATGCCCAACAACAACCGAACGACTCGAAGCCGGTTGCTCGTCCAAACAATATGCACCCATACGTACCCCTTGAGGACAGGATGGGACGTGCTTACTCCTTCCCCCGTGATAAAACAAGGAGGCTATTCGAGCTGGCATTGCGCAACAGGCTCATAAATCTGCCAGATCCAAAACGTCCGTCACAACCGAGTGACGTCAACGAGCCCAATTACTGCCCTTATCATCGAGTGCTAGGCCATCCAATTGAGGATTGCTACATTTTCAAGAATTGGCTTGAGAACCAATACCGTCAGGGCAAATTTGCGCTATCTGACAAATGGAAGGTGAATCCTCCGTAGCCCCACGTCTCTAAGGGGACGAATACGCCGGGGGCAACATGCTCCGTTATTGAAGAAACTCCCTGGGAGGTTGTATTATCAGCAAAAACGAGGAGAATGCTAAATGATCTTCAGACCTGTCCAGCGGTCAAGTGGAAGAACCCCTTGGAACCGCAGGTTATTGAGGGGATGTTGAAGCCACGACCGATTCCGAAGACCGATGGTGGCAGTTCAAGCACTCATGGTCAGCCGTCAAAATCTTCTAACAAGAAGAAGAAGAAATCTAAGAAGTCGTGACAAGCGCACGGACTTACAAAAGCAAATCGATGCGCTGGATGAGTACAACCAAAAGGCACGGACTCCCATTACGCTCCAAGATTTCCTTAATCACGTCTTCCAAAAAGAAGATGAGGGAGAGAGTTCATCAGACGAATCCGAGGAGTACGTAGCGAGCTGTCATATGATCTCTCATTCGGTCACGAATGATGAAGGGACTTCTGGCACTGGAACGCCGGGGGCAAATGCCGAATCAGGAACCCCAAGGTTACCGGTTGAAATGATTAGCGCGTTTCTTAATGAAGCTCGGTTGAAAAGCAAGGCTGATCGAGAACGCGAAACGGCTATATTCGAAAGGGCCAAGCGTCAGCGACTTGAGGAAGGAGCTGAAATGATCCCGCTGGAACAAAATACCTCCACCGCTAACAAAAGCCAATTCAAGATAAAAAAGAAGTTTGCTAAGGCCATATCGATGGGCATGAAGCTACCACCCTCTGAAGAAAAAGTTACTGGCGTGGTAGAAATGCACCCCTCTTATTGCTTATACCATCAGAAGGTCTCGCATTCCACCCAAGATTGCAAAGCTTTCAATGGATGGTGGAAAGGATACGTCGCTAATCGAAAACGATTTAAATGGGAAAAACGTAAAATTCGCCGAGAGCAAAGAAATACGACTAAAGAACTTGAAAGAACTGCCGGCAATTGTCACATGGTTAACACTACCGGGTCACAAGTGCCTACATTTGGGAGCGACTCCGATGAAGAGCTAGAGCTTGGCCCCCTCTTCGAAGAATCCGCTTCGGGAAAAGAAAAAGAACCGAAGGCCTGCGAGAATATACAGCTGCGCAATCGAACATTACCCGAAAAGAACCTCGGACCCTTGAATAAGAAAAACAAAGGGAAAGAGAAGGTCTCTGAAGACATCGCTTTGGATGACCAAGTT
Organism: Agapanthus africanus; assembly: GCA_030015575.1. Taxonomy (NCBI): domain Eukaryota; kingdom Viridiplantae; phylum Streptophyta; class Magnoliopsida; order Asparagales; family Amaryllidaceae; genus Agapanthus; species Agapanthus africanus. The sequence goes on from CM057349.1 coordinate 458,551,871, forward strand.
GCGGAAGAATTAACCGCCAAGAACCCCCCCAAAAGGAATAAAGTAGATTACAATGTCTTGGCGCATCTGAGAAAGCTACCCTCACAACTCAGCATTCTCGATGCCCTATTGCTATCAAAAGAGGCAAGGGATTCTTTGATTAAGGCCCTACAAGATCCGGACCAGTTCCAAGCCTTCCTAGCCGAACGAAAGATGAAGGATGAATTGGAAGAGGTGCACACAGCCGACGTTGCTTTTGGTGATGAAGACCTTCTCCTCGGGACGTGTGAACACAATCGCCCCCTTTATGTCTCAGGATACTGCCATGACATAAAGATAGGAAAAATCTTGGTCGATAACGGATCGTCTGTCAATTTACTCAATGTGCGAGTGTTAAAGGAGATTTGCATGAGTGTCCAACACCTCGCCCGGGACAAAATCACCATTTCCGGTTTCGACTCTCAATCCTCAAAGACTCTTGGATCTGTGATATTGACGCTACGCTTCAGGGTGCTCGTCACAGACATCAAATTCCATGTTATAGACGCCAAGACGTGCTACAATGCTCTGCTCGGCCGACCATGGCTACATGAGTACAATATCATCCCTTCTACACAGCATCAGTGCATGAAGTATTCTAGGGACGGCCTCGAGTACACAGTGGCAGGAGAGTTGAATCCGTTTTCCGTGAACGAAGTTCGCAAGTATGAAGATGCCAAATACTTCTTACCGAGTTTCGAAGACACGGAAAGGTGTCACAAGCCGGAGAACAAAACTAACGCAACCATCCCTGTCTTCGGCAGTGACACCGAGGAGGAGGAGGATGTAATCTATTCAGGTCCATCCCAATCCACCAGGCCAGGACCATCCGTTCCTTCATTGATCTTCGGTAGTGATTCAGAGGATGAAGTTCATGCTGTATTCTCTGCTCGGCCTTCAATACAGATTTCCGCTGATGAAGAGCGAAGTCTGCAGGTAACCATGGTGCCGCTTGAACATTACAAAGAACTGGATGCACTCGACACCAACAGCGTAGAGGAATTGCAGACATTCTATATCCCTCCCGGACGAAAAGGCGAGAAGGCAATCCTATTCTACCGTTCTGAAGAAAACAAGGTGGAAAAAGAAATTTGGCATGGCGCGGATCCCACGCTCGACAGGCTTCAGCCTATCCGTCTTCCCAGATATTATGCCGAAGGTTTGAAGAAACTGCTGAAACGCCAAGGGATGTCCCTCACACAGACCATTAGAAAAGCCAAATTCTATGACAAGGTCTGGAACATTCCTGGGACCCAATGCAAACTGCCTAACGGGAGAGTGGAAACAAAAGGGCTTGGGTACATCCGGCCAAAGAAACGGGAGCTAGTAAACAGCTGTTATGCCATGTATGACTTCGATGAAGAGGCTGACGCTCAGTGGGAGGACGCTAATCCTGAATCAGCAAAAGTTCCTGACACAAAACCGCCCAGTCCATCGTCTGAAGACCAGATGAGCAAACTTATAAAGAATGCGAGTCAAAAAGCCCGAGATGATCATGATCGTGAAATGGCAATCTATGAGAAAGCCAAGACACAGCGTCTCCTTCGACAGGCAGTAGAGAACGAAGATGTTGCCCCACGTCAGTCTGCTACAAAAAGGGTTCGACGCGAAAGCAAAAACAAGTCGAGGGGCCGAAAAGGTGCCCGACAACCACAAGAAAGAGCCAAGAAGCCACGCATCCGAGAGTCGAGCGTTATTGACCTAGCCCTTATGAAGAAAATGGGTCGAGCATACTCGTTTCCTCGGAACAAAACAGGAAAAATACTTGATCTTGCTCTAAAACATCAAATGCTTACTCTGCCAGAGTCTAAACACCCTGAGCAAGCAGGCGAAGTCTCCAACCCAAATTATTGCTCTTACCATCGAGTAGTAGGGCATCCGCTTGAAGATTGTTTCACCTTTAAGAATTGGGTTGAGGACCAGTATCAGCTTGGCAAATTTGCGTTGTCTGACAGTTGGAGGGTAGCGCCGCCGCAAAAGCACGAACCCGAAAACACAAGGATAAAACCAACTCCGCATTGGGATTGGCAGAAAATTCGCACCTGCCATATGATAACAATATTAAAAGAAGGGTCCGAAGACATGAGCAACCTCTCTTGGTGCTTTGAAAGCGGCAGCGATGAGGTAATCTCAGAATTTCCCCCAGCTCCGAAAGAACTGGAGGATGGAATCCATACTACTGCAGATAACCTCAAGAAAATCGAGTTAGGGACAATAAATGATCCGCGACCGACATTCGTCAGCGAGCTGCTGTCAGAAGAGAGGGTGGCTGCGTTAAAAGATGTCCTTGTGCAGCATAAAGATTGCTTCGCATGGAACTATTCCGAGATGCCGGGGCTAGATCCAGAAGTTGCTGTACATAGACTAGCAATATCCCCAGACGTCAAGCCGATCAAACAGGCGCCGAGAAGAATGCGACTCGAGCTTGAGATGAGCATAAACACCGAAGTCAAAAAGTTAATCGACTCTGGCTTCATTCAGGAAGTTCAGTACCCTGAATGGATCGCCAACATCGTCCCAGTGATGAAGAAAAATGGAACAGTGCGCATATGCGTAGACTTTCGGGATCTTAATAAAGCCTGCCCAAAAGATGATTTCCCAGTGCCAGTCACTGAACTTATGATAGACAATACATCCACTCATGAGGTTTTCTCCTTCATGGACGGCTCGTTGGGGTATAACCAGATAAAAATGCATCCCGAAGACCAGAAGCACACAGCCTTCAGGACTCCTCTTGGTATATTTTGTTATAAAGTGATGCCCTTCGGTTTGAAGAACGCCGGTGCTACTTATCAGAGGGCTATGACAAAGATCTTCGACGACCTTATACACGAAATCGTTGAATGCTATATCGACGATCTCGTGGTTAAAAGCAAATCATACGAGGAACATCTCGAGCATCTGAAGACTGTATTTCAATGCCTTCGGCAGTACAACCTGAAGATGAATCCTCTTAAATGTGCGTTCGGGGTTTCTTCGGGCAAATTCCTGGGATTCGTTGTTCGACACCGAGGTATTGAAATAGATCCGTCAAAGATTAAAGCAATCATGGAAATGCCTCCGCCGAGGACTCTCAAACAGCTGCGGTCTCTCCAAGGGAAACTCGCATACATACGGCGATTTATAGCCAACCTCTCAGGAAAATGCCGGCCATATAGTCACCTGATGAAGAAAGGAACCCCATTCGTTTGGGATCAAAAATGCCAAGGCGCACTGGATGAGATCAAGCAATACCTACAGAACCCGCCGGTGTTGGCTGCTCCGATTAAGGGGAAGCCTCTTATTCTTTATACGACCGCCCTCGAAGGTTCCTTAGGCGCGCTGTGGGCACAAGAGAACGATCAGGGGAAAGAAAGAGCACTTTACTACTTAAGTCGAGTGCTGCTGGGGGCAGAAAGCAACTACTCTCCCATTGAAAAACACTGCCTGGCGTTGATCTTCGCAATAACAAAGCTTAGGCACTATGCGTTGGCGCACGAGGTCCGTCTGATTTCAAAGGTGGACCCTCTCAAATATCTAATGTCAAAAGCCATATTGACAGGACGACTCGCTAAATGGGCCCTGCTCTTGATGGAATTTTTGATAACATATCAACCTCTCAAGGCGGTAAAAGGTCAGGCCATCGCCGATTTCCTTGCTGAGCATCCCATACCTGCCGATTCTCCGTTAAATTGTGATTTGCCAGACAGACATGCGTTTGACGCAATCGACAGTGGTGATACCCGTTGGGAGCTTTATTTCGATGGAGCATCTTCCATGAAAAAGCACAAACAAAGTACGCCAATGATCAAATCGGGGGTAGGACTCATCTTCGTGACTCCACAAGGAGGAATAATGCGCTACGCGTTCTCCCTGACGGAGCCGAGAATAAACAATGAAGCCGAATACGAAGCTTTGATAGCGGGCCTCGAGATCGCCATTGATATGGGAATTGAAAGCCTCCTCATATATGGGGATTCCCAACTGGTCGTCAGTCAAGTGAACGGCGACTACCAAACGTGCAAACCAGAGTTGGTGAAATACGGTGAAAAAATGCAACAACTGCTGACCCAAATTCCCTCCTACACTTTGGAGAGCATACCGCGAGCGGAAAACAGCAAAGCGGACGCACTGGTCAAACTTGCTAAAGAACTGGCTGACGAGAACCTCGACGACGTTAGAATCGTGGTACAAAGCCGTCGAGTGCTCGCCCCAACAGAAATATCTCCGGAATCGTCTGAAGAAAAAGGAGCGAAAGAGGAGACAACCCTGCAAGTAAAAGACTGGGAAAATACCGGGGACTGGAGAGAAGTCTTCATATATTACTTCAAGTTCCACCGAATACCTGAAGAAGCGTCCGCAAGACATCAGCTCACGAAACGAGCTCTGTCTTTCGCCTTCGTCAATGATACTCTGTACAAGAGGTCATTCGATTCTCTGTGGTTGAGATGCTTAGGACCTGACGAAGCGAGAAGGGTTGTCCAAGAAGTTCACGACGGACTCTGCGGTTCCCACCAAGCAGGCCCTAAGATGAAGTTGAAGATAAAGCGGATGGGCTACTACTGGCCCACGATGATGCAGGATTGCCTCGAATATGCGAAGTAATGTCATTCATGCCAAATTCATGGGGACTTCATCCATCAGCATCCCAATCCATTGCATCCAACAGTAGCTAGTTGGCCATTCGAAATGTGGGGAACTGACATAGTCGGCCCCATCGAACCAGCATCGTCAAAGGGACATCGTTTCATCTTGGCGACGACTGATTACTTCTCCAAATGGGCAGAGGCGGTACCGTTGAGGGAAGTGAAAACGGAGAACATCCTCCATTTCTTTAGAACGCATGTCATATACCGGTTTGGAACCCCGAGAAGAATCATCTCTGATAATGGGCCAGCCTACCGAAGTCATAAGATTAGCCGCTTCGCACAGCAGCACAATATAGACTGGAGATATTCCTCAGTTTATAACCCCCGAGCTAACGGTCTAGCTGAGGCCTTCAACAAGACCTTGACGAAGATCATGAAGAAAACGGTGTCACGAAATAAGAGAGATTGGCACGAAAGATTGCAAGAGGCTCTTTGGGCGTATCAAACTACATTTAAAACGGCCACAAACACAACGCCGTACGCGTTGGTATTTGGGACGGAAACAGTACTCCCCCTCGAGATAGAATTACCCTCTCTACGAGTGGCAGTCCATTACGAGTTGACGGACGAAGAAAATGCTCACCTTCGGTTTGAAGAGCTTGACGCCCTTGATGAAATCCGGCTTCTAGCACAGCAAAATCTGGAAGCTTATAAAGCAAAGATGACGCGCTCATATGAAAGATTGAGCCGCCCGAGGACATTCCACCAAGGCGAACTCGTGCTAGTCGTCAAAAGGCCCATGATCCCCAATCGCGCCAAGCGGGGAAAGTTTGAGCCAAACTATGAAGGACCGTACATCATTGATAAGGTCTACCAGGGCGGGGCCTATCTACTCATGGACATGCACGGTGAAAGGCCTTTCAGGCCAATAAACGGTCGCTTCCTAAAGAAATACTACGCTTAACGAGCCTTAGTTTAGGTCAATGATAGATGACGACGACTATGTCCGCTCGCTATCTTCCTAAGCTCAGGCTTTATAAGCAGTAGCTAGCCCTCTCAACGGTGGACCGAAATGTCCTTAAACTAATATTAGACCGAAACGTCTTTAAAACTACTACCGCAGCATCTTTAGACTGACGAGATAAAAAAAAAAAAAACAAAAAAAAACGGTATGTCCATAAGCAAAAAGGGCACGGATGAAAACCCGAAAGGGCTCCGTGAGTAGAAACAGCAGGGCTACCGGCGAGAGTTCGTGAAAACCCGAAAGGGCGCGACCTCGTAAAAAAAAAAGAGAGAAAAAGAAAATAAAAAGAATAAAAATAAAAAAAAATAAAAAAAATAAAAAAAACGGTATGTCCATAAGCAAGATGGGCACGGATGAAAACCCGAAAGGGCTCCGTGAGTAAAAACAGCAGGACTACCGGCGAATGTTTGTGAAAACCCGAAAGGGCGCAACTTCGTTAAAGAACCCTTACAGGGTCCTCTCGACCCTGTAAGGAGAAACCACCTGCGTGAGATCCTTACGACTCACAAGGGAGCAACACACTTAGGAGTCCTCACGATTCCTAGGGAGAAAATACACTTGCGAGATCCTCACGACTCGTAAGGAGAACTCTCTTATGGGACCCTCACGGCTCATGAGATTTGAAAGTCTTAAGTCACAGAAACCTAAACCTGTGCTTAAGCAAACCCCCACAAACTTCCAATGTTGCCCTACAAGTGGCTCATATTGACCCTTGTATACAATCCACGGGCACGAATAAATATTTCCCTAACAAAGTCCCATCCGTGACTAGGGATATACTTGTACAGCAGACAACACTTGTAAGTCCTCTCGACTTACAAGGAGAAAACCCTCATGTAAGATCCTTACGACTTACAGAGGAAACAAACACTTAGGAATCCTCACGAGTCCTAAGGAGAAAATACACCTACAAGATCCTCACGACTTATAGGGAGAAATACCTTCACGAGACCCTTACGGCTCATGAAGTCAAAAGCCTTAGCCGACAGGACCCTAACCCTGGTCGCTAAGCCTCCTTTGTTCGACAACGACAGAGGCAAATGATGATTCGCTCATGGTAATATCCCAGTTGTAGCGGTGCTGATGCCGAAATCGGTGTCCAATTTCAGGTTTACGGCGAAAGCCAGTAGGCTGCTCATGCATACGAAATAGCCGAAATGATAGGGCAACTTGCAATAGAAAAAACAGCAAGTAAAATGTATGCATGCAAAATAGCCGAAATGATTGGGCAACTCGTAATAAAAAGCAACGAGTAAAAATAAAATAAATAGCCGAAATGATTGGGCACCGCGAAAAATAGCCGAAATGATTGGGCAATCGCGACCTTCGCGATATAAAAGCTGAAATGATAGAGCATCGCGGAAATAAAATAAAATAAAAAGAAGAAATGATAAAACTTTGGCCCTACAGTTAGGATCACATCGATCCCTGTATACAATCCAAGGGCGCAAACAAAGAAGAAACCATACTTCCCCAGCGGATTCCGTCGAACGACGAAGCCAAACCTCAACGGTTCATTTCAACCGAAGAAGCCAGTGACTTCAGCAAAACTCCTCGACTCACGGATACAAACACTCCTTGACGAGAGCCTTCTGATCCGCGTCGACTCGCAGAGCCACCAGCGCCTCCGTGGGAACCATCGACTCGTTTCAAACCCCAAGGACACAAATAATCCTTGGCGCTTGGGAGACAAATAATCCCTTGCAAAACTTCTCAACTCACGGATACAAACACTCCTTGACGAGAGCCTTCTGATCCGCGTCGACTCGCAGAGCCACCAGCGCCTCCGTGGGAAACATCGACTCGTTTCAAACCCCAAGGACACAAATAATCCTTGGCGCTTGGGAAACAAATAATCCCTCGCAAAACTTCTCAACTCACGGATACAAACACTCCTTGACGAGAGCCTTCTGATACGCGTCGACTCGCAGAGCCACCAGCGCCTCCGTGGGAACCATCGACTCGTTTCAAACCCCAAGGACACAAATAATCCTTGGCGCTTGGGAGATAAATAATCCCTCGCAAAACTTCTCAACTCACGGATACAAACACTCCTTGACGAGAGCCTTCTGATACGCGTCGACTCGCAGAGCCACCAGCGCCTCCGTGGGAACCATCGACTCGTTTCAAACCCTAAGGACACAAATAATCCTTGGCGCTTGGGAGACAAATAATCCCTTGCAAAACTTCTCAACTCACGGATACAAACACTCCTTGACGAGAGCCTCCTGATCCGCGTCGACTCGCAGAGCCACCAGCGCCCCCGTGGGAACCATCGACTCGTTTCAAACCCCAGGGACACAAATAATCCTTGGCGCTTGGGAAACAAATAATCCCTCGCAAAACTTCTCAACTCGCGGATACAAACACTCCGTGACGAGAGCTTCTCTGACTCACATCTCGAGCAGTAAGGATTCAAAAACTTGCTTCCTGAACAATGGGACCCTGCAAGTCAATCCTAAATGGTCTCTTGCATACTATTCACGGGTCTCACTCTCTGAAGTCGATTCTCGACAAAGAGGGAAACAACCGCTTACGAGCCCTCTCGACTCGTAAGAAGGGCAATGGGATCCTGCAAGTCAATCCTAAATGGTCTCTTGCATACTATTCACGGGTCTCACTCTCTGAAGTCGATTCTCGACAAAGAGGGAAACAACCGCTTACGAGCCCTCTCGACTCGTAAGAAGGGCGATGGGATCCTGCAAGTCAATCCTAAATGGTCTCTTGCATACTATTCACGGGTCTCACTCTCTGAAGTCGATTCTCGACAAAGAGGGAAACAACCGCTTACGAGCCCTCTCGACTCGTAAGAGGGAGAAATTCTCTCATAAGATCCTTTCGACTTATGAGAGAAAACCACACTTAGGAATCCTCACGATTCCTAAGGAGAAAATCCACTTACGAGATCCTCTCGATCCGTAGGGAGAAAAGTCTCTATGAGACCCTCACGGCTCATAGAGTTGAAAAGTCTTAGGCAGCAGATCCGAACCTGCGGCCTAAGCCATCGTTATATCTTGAAGAAACCAAAATGCTTACTCTGTTACCTGTCAATCATGTTTATCAAGACAGCATGCTGATAATAAGAGAAGGGAGAAAGCAAAGAAATGATACAAGACATTGCAAAAAAAAATAATGTGTATCTTTATTTATTAATTCAATCAAGTACATGGCGAATCGTATAAAAGAATAAAGAATGTATACATCTTATTCAAAAAAGAAAATTACAAGTATATTGATACAAGGGCAGCTATTGGGAAGGGAGCGTCTTGCACAGATGTAGCAATCGCTCGCATATCTCCTTCCACGCCTTCTCCTGCTCGGCTACCGCCGTCAACTCTGCCTCCACTTGGGCTCGTTGCCGCAAGACCAATGCAAGCTGCTCCCTCGCGACTTGATAAGCAGCCTCCCGACTTGGGATGTTGCGCTCAGCCACGTCAAGCTTCTTCTTTAAGTTTAGCCCATGGGAGATGCGCTCCAAGAGACCCTCAAAGATAGTCTTCACTTGGGCGGCATTTGCCTCAACCTCAGCGCGCAGATGGGCCGTTTCGTTTGAGGTCTTTTGGCATTCCCTTAGTCTTTGAGCTGCTTCTTGCTCCAAGTGGCGGGAGTGCGAAGTGCTTTGCTCGAGCCAAGTTGTGCGTTGGGTGCTCAGAGCTAAAACTTCGGGAGAAGGGCGCGTCAACTCCAGCCGGTACAGACAGGCCTCGATCTCCCTGCAGTGGTTAACCCAAGATTCAACGACGCCTTCGTCGTGAAAAGTTACGAGCGCCGCTAACATGGGGTTAACATCCACAGCGAAATCTGCAGCAGAAGGAAGAGCGTCCATGCTGAGCTCTTCGATATACCCGCTCAGCATGCCTAGACTCATCACAGCACCTTTTGAAGACGGACGTCTCAAAAAGGGGCCTGCCGGTGAAAAGACGCGAGCCTCGAAAGGGACTGGAGCCGGAATAATAGCTGCAAAACAAAATAGGGTTAAACGATGGTTCAAAAGATGTCGAAGGGTTACCAAAGAGGAAATCTACTATACCAGGTGTAGCGGACGGCAAAGCCGGAAGGGCCGGTAGCGCGGCAGGTCTTGCATCCCCTCCTTCGATTTATGGCACTGCAATAAAGAAAAGGAAAAGTCAGAAATCATCCCATTGCTAGAAAAAAAAAGGGGTAAATAAAGATATTACCGGCGCCACTAGAGGGAGAAGCAAGTTCGGATGGGAAAGAGAAGTGCGGGAGCAACACTTGATATAGGTGATCAAAAAGCACTCCTGCAAAAGCACAATAGTGTGACGTTAGTACAAAAGCCGCATTTTTGAAAGATTAATGCATGAGTCGTGAATCTATACCTTCCAACATCCGTGACGGTACAAGGGAAGACGGGGAGGTGACTACTGCCAAAGCAGTAGTTGACGGTGCCCCCTCGAGCAATGGAGCATCGGTACTGGCCGCACCTGCAAGAACAAGCTTGTTAGAAGAGATCACAAGATATATACAGAAAAAAAAGGGAAACGCTGGTGACTCAAAAATTTACCTGACGAGCTGCCAGCAGAAACTGAGGCAGTCCCTTCCTCCACTGACGGAAGACCACCGACTGTAGCTTCATCACCCGACTCAAGGGGAACCGTTGTTATGCTCTCAAGCTCTACAGGCGGCGGGGAACCATAGACAGGGAGGGCCAAGATAGGAACATTGCCAGATTCCTGAGAAGGAGCGCCTAGCTCGTCTTCAGGAATCATGGCCGCCTCACCTGCTGCTCCCTCAGGATCAGCGATTACAGCTGCCCCGTTCATCGGCACCACGAGGTCCCCAGCCTCAAATACCTCGCCCTCTACCGCCTTCGGCTCGGTTGAGACAATCATCTCATCTGCCACCACCTCGGGTACGGCATCAATGACCTTCTCCGCGGTAGGTTCCTCAATCTCGGCTCCAGGCCCCATGACCTCGACAAAGTTGTCCACTGTCGGTTCGGGTTCGGCGAGTACCGCTTCCTCCGCTCCCTTGGGTTCGACGGTCGTCTCCGCCTCCCCCTCAGTTGGACTTGACCCTGCAAGATGAGATATGTATAAGCCAATAGTTTTACAAGTCATACAACAAGGCTCTGAAAGGAGTACTACCTGAAGCGGATTTATCATTGGCACTCCGAACCGCGCGTGCAACTTGCCGACGAGCGGTAGACAGGGCCACAGGGGGCTCTTCAGAAGGAGTACTAGCGTGAGGAACAGTGCTAGGGCCAGCTCCTGCGGCCAGAGCAGCTCTGCGCGCCTTAGCTTCGCGTCTGGACCGCTTCCGCTCCTCTCGAGCCGATGAGACAGATGCCATCAGGGCTTCCTTGAGCGAAGCCTCCTCATCCGTGTAGAGGGATGCCTCCAGATTTTTCAGAGCATCCCTCGTTGTTGCATCAAGCCGAGGCTCTTGCGGCAGCTTCGACGGAGCTGGGACTTCGATGACGGGCTTGGGAAGGGTCCTTGCGCCGATTAATACAACCCCTGTAAAGAAATAAGAGAAGGTCAGGTCGACTATCATAAAAAGACAACAAACTTTCCTTATAAAAGAGAACGGGGTAAAACATACCGACGCTTGCTAGGGCACGCTTCTTCTCCTCCTCCTGGAAGGTCTTCAGAGAGGCAGCAATGGCCTCTTCGGTAGAAACACCTGTTGAAAATGAGACAAATATTAGCTAAAGATAATAATAAAAAGTGGGATAAAATGACAAATAAGGAGGCTGATGATTACCTGACTCAGCGAGTCTGCTTAACATTGCTTCGAGCCTCGCCGATCGCTCCGAAGCTGCAATGGCGGCGGCTAGATTGGTGTCCTCAGGGTCCACCACGAAACCCTCATTGCTGCCGTACTCGCATATAGTCTCGGCAGGATGAGCCGCGGGTTCTAAGTTAAGGATCGCGTCGAGGGATAAGGTGGACTTCTTCTTCTTCTGTCCACCAGCCTTGGATCCACTCGGAGCAGCTTTGCGCTTGCCAGTTTTGGCAGTCACTTTCGGGCGGCGAGTCCCGATGTCCACTCCTGCACCCGACTCCGGCGACGCCGCTTTAACCGTCTTTTTCGGAGCACGGGGCGCCGTTGGGGCATCCACCGTAGTAGGCAGTGGCAGTCCACGCGGAGGGGCCAACACACGTGGTCGATCAGCTCCGGCCTCTTTCGTCGGAGGGATAACCTGAACCCTAGGCTGCAATGGAGCCTTGCGATCGCCGCCGGGAGGCGCAGCCCTACGATCGACCAATAGGCGTTTTTCCATCAAGATGATTGGGCCCATCGCGTGCGCGTACCAGGCCACATACGAATTGAGTATCTTAGGGGTAAAGCTGGGCTCACTGATAAAAAAGTAGGAGCCTGTATTGAGCCGGATGAAGTGATGCATCGCATTCCGTACTCCCTCTGGACCGACTGCAGGTGTTCCCAAAAAGGCTTCCAACGGGACTCCTTGGTTATAACTCGATTGCCGGGCAAATCGATGCGGGTTATACCTCATGAAGAAGGCCGTTTCATTCTGCCTAAATACCAAGTAGCCCGGCCGAATGGAATAAAGGTGGAGGATTTCCCGAGCCTTCAACACGGAGACACCGCCCTTAAAGTCATCACGCAGCGGCACCACCGACTTAGTGGTCTCGGAACCCATGGTGATGACCTTATCCACAAAAGAGGTCTTCGCCCCGACTAGATGCGAACGCAGAAGCAGTCCCCTAGACTCCCGCGGAGGTGCAAACACGATGGAAGCCCCGACCAATCGTATGATTCTTGGAAGTATGAATCTCTCAAAGAATGGAGGAGTTTTGTGGGCACCAAACACTCCTCGAACATGCAGCTCCATCCAAGAAGTGAAGTAGTGCATCGGGAAGTTAGAAGGCTGTACCCCAGGCTCATTAGCGTCCGCCGCTACGCTAAGTCCATTGTAGAGGTAAGCCAACCCGGCGATCCCCACTGATGACTGCAGACCGGCCGCCATTCGATGCGCCAGGTAAAAGACAGAAGACCGCATGAGGCGTGGGTGCATGGGAAGCGCGAAGCTGCACAGCCACAGACCCAAGAACCCTATGAAGAAGGTCTCCTCATCCATGCCAGGAACGGCGATCTCTGAGAAAGGGACGCTAGCAGTGCCGGGAAGGTAAAAACTTCGCTGATCAATCTCCGATGACGGTCGGCGGTCCAGGCCGAAACCAAAAGGGTCAGCAAGTTGGGCGAACTTCTCACCCTGCTCTGATAAAAATTTCGGGCGAATAAAACGAGCAGTGAAGTCCTCGAAACTAACTCCTCGGTCGCCCAATTCTAAATGAAGCTCCTCGTAAATCTCTAATACCTTCACCAGGCCCGGATGTTGATGCTGAATAGCATTTTCCGGAGTTAAGTCGAATACCACCTGCTTGGTGGCAGAGACGTACTCGTCAGGAGGAAGCAGCTCTTCGTAGTGCTCCCCCCTCGCCGGTAAACCTGAAAGCTCAACGAATTCCTCTAGAGAAATGGAAACTTCCCTATCCGCTGCCAGGAAAGTATGTGTAGGGATATTCCATTGTTCAATGAAGGCCTTTGTCCACCACGTTGGAGGAGTAGGATACTCGAAAAGCGAGACGTAGACGGCGGAGTATAAACCAATCTTCGTCAGGTGAGCTCTTTTCGCCGCTAAAATGTACCGGGCCCATGGCAGGTATCCAGCAAGCGGTCGCGGATTCAATCCAATATTGTAAGCCTGTCCCCAAGGGCGTGCTTCACCCTGACAGATTCGCCTTCCCAAGATATCTATGGCCGGCGGCGGCTGTACCGGAATAGCGCCGATTGCAGGCTGGAGAAGGTCGTCTGAATTCTAATTTTTAACCTCCACGGCATACTCCACCGGGGGTTTGTCTGTATAGGGGATCGTAACTATGGGTTCGGAAGGCGAGGTGGAACTAAAACTGCGGTGGCCTTGGATAATCTGGCTGTACCACCTTCCCCATAGGTGAAGTCTCTTGCACTCAGGATCGTGATCTTTAATCAAGGCGAACACTACCCGGTCCACTGGTGCATGTGGGAACCCTCATTCTGAGCGAACGAAGGGAAAAGACAAGTCGTCAGACATCTTTCCTGCATAAAATATATATATATCATTAGTGGCCTGACGCTTAAACCTTAAAAAAAAATAATGATAAAAAAAAATAATAATAAATAAAAATCTTGTTCCACACTGTGATGCAGCGGGTAGGGGACCAAAGGGGGACCCACAAAATCAAGATGACGGCGCATCATTTGATGAGACAATCCCACCATTGGATGAGACTATCAGTCAATAAAAAAGACCCCCAAGAGAATATCCTCATTGGGGGGGACCCCTAGAGACAAGGAGAAGATCTCCTCTTTTCAGAGCAAAGCTCTGTCACAGAGTGACATTTGTCAAACTCCTGTTTCAAAAGAATAAAACTTCTTAAAAAAGAGCCTAGCTCTGTAGCAGTAATAAAAATTCATAACTCCTAAGAATTAAAATTTTGGGATCTTAAAGATCCATGGAAACTTTTAAAAAGTTTTCTAGTTGATCTGTGAGCAGGGCTCTGTTCATGGGTTAAAACCTAAGAATAGAGTCTCTGCAAATTTTTGAGAGCAAAGCTCTGTGAATAAAAACCCCAAAGGGGTTTCCTTTAGATCAAAGATCTATAAGAGCAAGGCTCTGTTGAAGAAACCCCAAAGGGGTTTCCTTTAGATCAAAGACCTATAAGAGCAAGGCTCTGTTAATTAAGTTTAATTTAAATTAAATTAATTTAATTTTACCTATAATGGTTCTGAAGTTAGAACTTGGAAGTTCTTAAGGAAATCACAAGAGCAAGGCTCTGGAAGTTCTCAAGTAAGAGCAAGGCTCTGAAATTCAATTTCTTGAGAATGGTGAAAATTTACCAAGGACCAAGGGTCCTATTTATAGGCGCCTGCGCCTGTTTACTTGACCCCTAGATCCGACGGTCAGGATCTTGCCACCGCTGCACTCACGCGCGCGCCACGTGAGCGCAACGGTGGGGGGCATCTGTTTCCCCCAATCAGAGCAAGGCTCTACTTAATTTTGAAAATTCAAAATTCGAAGCAACGCTTCGGTTTCCGTGCGCAGCGCGCAATTTGCCACATGGCAGAAGCTGATTCGGCGGCGTAACGCCCGAGACAGTGCGTCCCATCAGAGCAAGGCTCTTAAGAAAACATAATTAAGACTTAACTGCGCAAATGCATGGCAGCGCGACACGTGTCACGGATGCGCGACACGTGTCTGCGCAAGCGCACGGATGCGCGACACGTGTCTGCGCAGTTGCGCAATCGCAACTGCGCAAGCTCACGGATGTGCGACACGTGTCTGCGCAAGCGCACGGATGCGTGACACGTGTCTGCGCAGTTGCGCAATCGCAACTGCGCAAGCGCGCGGATGCGCGACACGTGTCACGCGCTGGTGAGTTGCGCAGCAACAGAATGAAAATTTAAGTGAATCTTTTCTGTTCTTCTGTAAAACAGAGACCCTTGGATCAGAGATCCAATGGTGGGAAAATTCCCAAAATTATTCAGGAAAGATCTTGGTAACAAATTTAACAAATTTGTGAGCACTATAAATAAGAGCCCAGACCTCATTCAAATGATCAAGGAGAATCATCAAGAGAAGGATAAACTTCTAAAAAAAAAAAAGGAAGAGAAAGAACTCTTGAAGATTAATCAAGAACAAAAAAAAAAGAGAAGGTAAAATTCCTGAAGAACAGAAGATAAAAAAAATGAATAATAAAAAAAATAGTGCCTTGCACTTGTTATGAACCCTTGGTTCTGTAAAATCAGGGAAAACAAGAAGAACTTGTTTTCCTTTGATCTAAATTTAGATCAAAAGTGCCATGCACTTGTGTTCTTAAACCTGAAAATTTCTTGGGGTTTCTGCACAAACACAACCCTTTGAAAAGGCCTGGCCCAAATTAAATTGCAATAATAAAAGGGCAGAGCCCTGTTTGGAAAATCCTTGAGGTTCTACAACTCATTAATTAAAAGGGCCTGGCCCAAATTAAATTGCAATGATAAAAGGGCAAAACCCTGTTTGGAAAATTCCTGAGTTTCTGTAACTCATTATTTAAAAGGGCCTGGCCCAAATCAGATTGCAAAATAATAAAGGGTAGAGCCCTGTTTAGATCGATTCTTTTAATCGGGCAGAGCCAAAAATAAAAAAATTGGACTTAACCCAATCCTGGCTGTAAGTCCTTAAATTAAATGCCTCTCATAAACCAATTCACGACCGGTTCGAGGGTACATCTCCGAACTCCTTTGACACCTGTCGTTGTAATTCCTCAACGACGTCAAAGATGTGACGGGTCCCAACGACCACTCATCTAATATCGGACCGAAACGTCCCTAAACTAATATCGGACCGAAACGTCCCTAAACTAAAGTCGGACCACCACGTCCCTAAACTGGCGATGGACCGCTACGTCCCTAAACTGGAATGTGGACCACTACGTCCTCAAACTGGCGACGGACCGAAACGTCCCTAAACTAATAATGGACCACTACGTCCCTAAAACTGGCAATGGACCGCTACGTCCTTAAATTGGCACAATAGAGCCCAAATGCTCTCTTGTCGGATCTAAACGGTCCCGTCTAAGTTGATCTTAGCCCCAAATACGGTTAATGTGTCCTTAGATATTTAAATAAACAATAAAACCCCAAATCAACTTTGGTTCAAGGGTACATCTCTGAACTCCTCTGACGCCTGTCGTTGTAATCTCTCAACGACGTCAGAGAGGTGACGAGTCCCGACGGCCAGATAATTAAATCAATCACTACGTCAAGTCGAGCTTAGTCCAAAATAGGACTAACGTATCCTTGATGAACGTTTAAGCTGATCTTAGCCGCAACGCGACTAATGCATCCTTAAACTGAAAACACCAAACCCAAATCTAAGCAAACACGGATTTGGACTAATCCACGTCCTACGGGCGACGACATTACTAGGTCTCCGTATACAATCCACGGGCAACCACAAATAAAACAAACATACACAACACGAAGTGAAATTCTGGAGAAGGAGAAAGTTGTTACCGCGATGCGGTAGCGTAATTAACTGCAGGGGCTTGCGCCTGTAGGGAAGAGCGTCCCCACAATCAAAAACCCCTCACCCTGAGGGGGAATCTGACGAAGTCTGCTACATCGGCCGCATCCGTCTAAACCTCCGATACACGGTGCCATAAATCAACTTGGCATCTTCGGAGAGATAGACGGATAAAACCAAATAGCATCTGCCCCGAACCCCAGGCTACGGACGTCTTAACATCTCGGCCGCCGTTCGGAGGGGAACAGGCGCAACCTAAGACCATGGCCGAGGTCAAGGCGTGGACCGAGCGTGAGGTTCAGCTGGAATCCGAGGTGAATGCTAACCTCTCTCGGGCAGAACGGTCCGACCCGAAGAAGAGGGCTCGGGAGGAGAGGCCGGAGCGTCAACAGCCCTACCATCCGAAGTTCCAGGAGTATACCACCCTCAACGTCTCCCTCGCAGTGTTGCTGGAGGAGGCCCAGAACGAGGGGTTCTTCAGGTTCCCTCCGATCCCGCGTCAGGCCGCAAAGCGAACCCGGGGCCCCTACTGCGCTTTCCACCGGGTACTGGACCACGCCACGGAGAACTGCAAGCAACTGAAGGACTACATCGAAGAGCTCATCCGGTCTAAGCACCTCGCCGCCTACTTGAGGGACAAACGGCAGGCCGACCGCGAGCAGGAGCACCACCACCCTCCCGCCGACCCGACCATCGGTCAGATCATGCTCGTTTCAGCGGACAGCCAGCCCGGAGCTCAGGGAGCCCCATACCCTAGGCCAAGCGCGGAGGCCAACAGCCCCTCGGGGAGCTTGGCCCAAGACAATAAAGTCATCTACTAGCCTGTACCTTTCTTTTAAAGCAATGTAAATTCTTCCTAAGATCTATTGTTAATTTAATAAAGATCAATGGAGCATTGCGAAAAGGGAAGAAAAACTTTGTTTATTCAAAAGGTATTATGGGCTCCTCAGCCATACATGCAAAAAGAAAAGAAAATTACAACAGTGGGGGAAGGGGGTGCAGCGAGCACTACTCGTGGTACTCGGTAAAGATCTCCGCCAACCGAGGCCTCGCAAGGTCCAACCTCTGTCCTCGGTTCTTCCCGCGAGCGTCAATCCCGAGCCTCAGCTCGTAGCATTCGCGGACGAGCCCTCTGAGCGGGCCAGCCGGTTCGCGGAGATTAGGCATGTTTCCCCAATCAGAGCAAAGCTCTTTTGAATTTCAAAATTCAAAAAAATTGAAGCAACGCTTCAGATCCTGCGCGCTGCGCCCCACGTGTCAAAAGCAGACACGCCAGTGGCAGGAGCGCTGAGCCCTAGGCAGCGCACCCCAATCAGAGAAAAGCTCTGTTTTCAAAATTCAAAAATTAAAAAGTTGAAGCAACGTTTGAGATCCAGCGCTCTGCGCCGCGCGCCACGTGTCAAGCACAGGTGCGCTGTGCAGTTGCGGTGCGCTCTGCGCTGCGCACCACGTGTCTAACGTAGGTGCGCCAGCGCTGGAATTAAAAATTCCTACCGTTGGATCAAAGGATCTAATAATGATGATAAATCATTAATTAACCAGAATTAAATTCTGTTAATGAAATATTTCTCAAAATCTTTCCAAACAACAAGATTGTGCTTTAAGCACCGCTGGATGAATGATCCAATGGTAAATAATGAATTACCAAAACAGAACAAATTCTGCATTGAAAGATTTCTCAATCTTATTGAAAAACAAGAAGATTATCTTCTGTAAAACAGAAGCCTTAGGATCAAAGATCCGACGGTGGGAAATATTCCCAAAACGATCAGAGAAAGATCGCTTAAACAGATTTAACAAATCAATTGGCCCTATATAAAGGCCCCAAGACTTCAAGTCTCAGAGAGAGAGAAGAATAGGGAAAAAACCCTCTGCAAAATTTGAGAAAAAACTCAAAGAGAAAGAAAGGCAAGCCTTTAGAAAAGAGAAGATCATTTCTTCATTTTTAAGGTAAAGAATTAATTCTTGAACAACAGAGATGAAATCATCTCGTAAAAAGAAAAAAAATCTTCTAAAAAGATCACAGATATGAAAAAAGACCAAGGTCTTTGATAATAAGATCAAAAGATCTAATTATATAAAAAAAATATATAAGAAGTATTTTTACTTCGCCCACAGATCTTTGATCTATAGAGGCAGAGCCTTTTATCAAAAACAAGAACTGTTGTTCTTGAATCTCGAGGCAAAGCCTCCTTAGAAGAACATAAAAGTTGTTCTGTGATCTTAAAATCAATCAGATGCGCTTTGCGCTATTGAAAAGTGCCTTGCACTCATGAACTGCGCCCTTGCGCTCATTGGACCGGCCCACAGCGTCAGAACTTGCCACGTGTCAATCAGAGACACAATCTGCGCTTTGTGCTCCTGAAACAGAGTGTTGCGCTCATAGACTAGCGCTTAGCGCCAAGCGCGCCACGTGTCGCTCGTTGGCGCACCAACAGACTAGCGCAAAGCGCTCATAGATGGAAAGCGCAAGTACGCTAATGAACCGACGCTTAGCGCTGAGCGCGACGCATGTCACCCTCATATGCGCTAGCGCGATGCGCTCTTTAATTGGCGCAAAGCACCTGACGCGCCCTGTGGCGCACTGTCAGACCACCACTTTGTTCCCGATAAATGCTATGCTTTTAATACCAGACAAAATGACAGAGCCCAATGCTTAGTATTATTAAAAAGGGCCGAGCCCAAGTAAAGGCTTAACAGTCAGAACAAAAATAAAATGTTAAAACATTTTAATTGGACTTAGCCCAATTCTGGCCATAAGTCCTCAACTTATTTTGAGGCGAGCACATCTGCTCTTTCAACCAAATCACCCTGGTTCAAGGGTGCATCACTTCACTCCTTTGATATTTGTCGTTGTAATTCCTCAACGTCTTCAAAGAGGTGACGGGTCCCAACAACCACACATTGCTATGGACTGTGGAGTCTTTAAACTCATGGACTATGATGTCCTTAACCTCGACCGTGATGTCTTAAAACTAATATCGGACTGTGGAGTCCTTAAATCCACGGACTATGATGTCCTTAACCTCGACCGAGATGTCTTAAAACTAACAACGGACTGTGGGGTTCTTAAACTCATGGACTATGATGTCCTTAACCTCGACCGTGATGTCTTAAAACTAATATCGGACTGTGGAGTCCTTAAATCCACGGACTATGATGTCCTTAACCTTGACCGTAATGTCTTAAAACTAACAACATTGGACTATGAGGTCCTTAAACTCATGGACTATGATGTCCTTAACCTTAACCGTGATGTCTTAAAACTAACGTCGGACTGTGGAGTCCTCAAATCCACGGACTATGATGTCCTTAATCTCGACCGTGATGTCTTAAAACTAATATCGGACTGTGAGGTCCTTAAACTCATGGACTATGATGCCCTTAACCTCGACCGCGATATCTTAAAACTAACGTTGGACCGTAATGTCCTTAAACTAATTATCGACCGCAATGTCATTAAACTAAACAATAGGGCCCAATTGCTCTCTTGTCGGATCTAAACGATCCTGTTAAGTTGATCTTAGTCTAGAATTAGACTAACGTGTCCTTAACAAACGTTTAAGTTGATCTTAGCCTCAAATAAGGCTAACGTATTCTTAAACACAACCCCCCAAACCCAAATCTAAGAAATATACGGATTTGGACTAATCTACGCCCTACGGGCGACAACATAACTTAGTCTCCATATACAATCCACGGGCAACCAAACACAAAACAAACACCTACGACACGAAGTGACCATATGGAGAAGGAGAAAGTTGTTATTGCGATGCGGTAGCGTAATTAACTGTAGGGGCTTGCGCCTGCTGGGAAAAGCATCCCCACTATCAAAAACCCCTCAAACGAGGGGGAATCTGACGAAGTCTGCTACATCGGCCACATCCGTTTAAACCTTCGATACATAGTGCCATAAATCAACCTGGCATCTTTGGAGAGGTGGACGGGTAGCACCAATTAGCATCTGCCCCCAGATTTAGGCAAGACGTACAGTCTTCCCGGCTTCCGGAGGTGAACAAGGCCGAAGCGCCTCAAAGACCGCAGCTTGCCCACGGCCTCGTCATAGAGCAGCTCAGACAGGGGGTTGTAAAGCTCCGGCGACGCCCTCCAAACGGAGTGCATCAGCAGCTGCAGCAGGGAGGAGCGTCGGGGGAGCAACCGGCCGAAATGGTCTTCAACGCTCCCGTAGACCAGCTGCACCGTGTCCTCGGTGCAGTACGGATCGTAAAGGTACATGTCTTTAAAGTGGATGATGTCGGGGATGGTAAATAGGAAGTCCTGCATTCTCGACGACCTGTTTATGAGGAATGGAAGGACCAGTGCTCTTTCAGCCTTATATAGCCCACTGCGCAGCTCAACAGTAGCCCGCTTTCACCCAGGGAGTCGCTGCCACGCGGCAGCCATCAAGCCTTCTCCGGTGGAATCGAAGCGACGCGCCCTTAGCGCTTCGCCTCCCCCCGCATTCAAATGCACTGGCCACGCGCACCGCTGCCCCGACCATTCCCATTCCCCGCACCTACAGCTGAACGGCCGGGCTACACCCCGTCAAGTTTCAACCCAGCAGCCACCCTGCTCGGTCACCCCTGGCGGGTAGCTTTCCTACCCCAACGCCAGGGATCAGAAAGCCCTCCCAGAGGCAGTCGAGCCTGAGGATCCCTCGCTCGGCTATCCCCAGCGGGCAGCTTCCCTGCCACAACGCCGAGAATCAAAAAGCCCTCCCAGAGGCAGTCGAGCCCGAGGATCCCTCGCTCGGCTATCTTTCAGGATAAAAGCCCTCGCCAAGAGGCACTGGGCAGTAACCCTGCCCGACCAAGGGTCCTTGGTAGGCTTTTACAGCCCCTCCCGCGCTAAGGACCAAAGTCCTCCCAGTGGCAGTCGAGTCCTTGCTCGGCTATCCTCGGCTGGTAGCTTCCTACCACGACCGACAGGGATCAAAGTCCTCGCCAAGAGGCACTGGGCAGCAACCCTGCTCGGTCCCCGTCCTGAAGGATCAAAGCCCTCGCAAAAGGCAATCGAGCAGCTACCCTACTCGGTCAATTCCGGCTGGTAGCTCCCTACCCACGACGCCAGGGATCAAAAGCCCTCACAAGAGGCGCAAGAGCGGCTACCTCGCTGGTCCATCCCAGGCTGGTAGTTGCCTGCCCATGACACCAGAGGTCAAAGCCCTCGCCAAGAGGCAAACCGCGCAGCTTCACTGCCCGGTCATCCTTAGAGGGCTTCTTACAGCCCCTCCAGCGCTAAGGACCCAAGTCCTCTCAAAGGCAGTCGGGTCCTTGCTTGGCTATCCCCGGCATGTAGTTTCCCTACCGCGACGCCAGGGATCTGAAGCCCTCACCGAGAGGCAGCCTGTTCCCGCTGAAAATTTCTGTGCAAAAGAGCCCAAGGTATCAAATTGCAGCGATACGCTTAAGAAAATGCGAACCAGTATCTTCCGGCCTGTATTTTGATAAACTCCCAAAGGAGAAACCGTTAAATTCTGATGATATTGGAAGCATCTCGGAAAACCCTTCGATTTGATATATTATGGGCTTCATAATTCAGTCGGGATCAAAAGTTATGAGCAAATATGCTATGCACTGTTCCCTGATTAAAAATCAGGAATTATCTCAATGAGGTATCACGTGCTCACACGTGATCAATGGCCACGTGTTGACACGTGATAGTTAAAACAGAAATAAAAAAAAAATGGCTGAAGAAGGACCCAATTGGGGGTCACGTGCTCACACGTGATCAATGGCCACGTGTTGACACGTGATAGTTAAAACAGAAATAAAAACAAACGGCTGAAGAAGGACCCAATTGGGGGTCACGTGCTCATACGTGACCAATGGTCACGTGTTGACACGTGATAGTTAAAACAGAAATAAAACAAACGGCTGAAGAAGGATCCAATTGGGGGTCACGTGCTCACACGTGACCAATGGTCACGTGTTGACACGTGATAGTTAAAACAGAAATAAAAAACAAATGGCTGAAGAAAATACCTCAATGAGGTATCACGTGCTCACACGTGACCAATGGTCATGTGTTGACACGTGATGGTTAAAACTGAAGTATAAATAAACGCTGAGAAAAGAACCAATTGGGGGTCACGTGCTCACACGTGACCAAGGGTCATGTGCCAGCACGTGACAGGCTTTGAAAGCCTTACAGTTTAATAGAATTAAAATTCTAAATTTCTCTAAATCTTTCCAAATAGAATTAAAATTCTAAATTTCTCTAAATCTTTCTAAATGAAAAAGGATTATGGGGACCGTTGGATTAAAAATCCAAGGGTGATTAAAAATCACCAATTTATGGAAAGATTTTAGACAAGGAAATATTTTCCCTAAATCTCACCGAAAATAACAAATATAATATCTTTGGATTTAAAATCCAACGGTGAATAAAATTCACTGTGTGATCTAAAGGATCATATTAATTATGAAAACAAACAAAATCTTGCAATGAAAGATTTACTAAACAAATTGATTCTTTTCTTTCTCCTATAAATAGGAG
Organism: Agapanthus africanus; assembly: GCA_030015575.1. NCBI lineage: Eukaryota > Viridiplantae > Streptophyta > Magnoliopsida > Asparagales > Amaryllidaceae > Agapanthus > Agapanthus africanus. Next base: position 458,575,014 of record CM057349.1, read on the forward strand.
CCAAGAAGAGAAGAGAAGGGGATCTACTTTTTTTTTTAGAGAAGAACAGAGAGAAAAAAAGAAAGGGGAATTTAATTCTCAAGAGAGAAAAAAAAATTTCTTTAGAAGAGAAAAGAAAACCCTAGGTGAGAAAAGAAAGGGGATCAAAACTTCACAAAAGAGAATTTAATTCTCAAATTTAAGAGTTTAACTCTTCTGCACAAAAGAACTTAGTTCTTCCTCTCGTTGAAGATCTGCAACGAGCACATCTCCCCATAAGTTGAGAATTTAATTCTCATCGGGTTGAGATCCTGCCATGTAGATCCAAAACTTAGAGGGGGAATTGAGTTTAGAGAATTTAATTCTCCCAAAACAAAGTTAGGGTTTAACCCTATATGAGAATTTAATTCTCCCAAAATTACAGGAATTTAATTCCTTCAAGATGGACAGAACTAGGGTTTAACCCTAATTGAAAATTTAATTCTCTAAAATTCACAGGAATTTAATTCCTCTTAAAATGAAATTAGGGTTTTACCCTATACAAGAATTTAATTCTTTTACATATATGGGAATTTAATTCCTCTAAAAGAAATTAGGGTTTAACCCTACATAAGAATTTAATTCTTTCATAATAGGAATTTAATTCCTCCAAAATCATGATCAGGGTTTAACCCTACAGAGAATTTAATTCTTAAAATAAAGAGACTTGAAAGATCTCCATGCACATAAAGAATATTGGTCACGTGATGACACGTGACCCCAATCCGCAGTGATCAGAAAAGAAGGAATAAAACTAGGTCACGTGTCCCCACGTGACCCCTAAAAAGTTCCCCAATAATAAAAAGTAAACAGTTTTGAGGCAATGCCTCACGTGCTCCCACGTGACTCCCAAAACGCAGAAAGAAAAAGCAAAGGAAATGAAGGCTTTGGGCGCTCTCACGTGTTACCACGTGACCCCTTGGCAAACGCTTTAACAGTCAGCGCATAAATCCCCATCACGTGTCAACACGTGACGCTCAAAATAAAAATAATAAAAAGTGTTTAACACTTAATTGCAGAACGAGATAAAAAGGGATCTGGCCCCGCTTTTGATGCCATCACGTGCTCCTACGTGACTCCTTCCTCTTCTAGTGTTTAACACTAATCTGACAATTTCGTTTCCAGTGTTTAACACTGCTATCTTTTAGTGTTTAACACTAATTTGAGAATCACATTTCTACTGTTTAACACTAATTTGATAATCTTATTTCCAGTGTTTAACACCGTTGTTCTCTAGTGTTAGCCAAATTAGCTAATTTTCCAGAGGCAAAGATCTCCCCTTCAACCGAGTCTCTAAATTGAGTAAAACTCACAACTACAATATTAATGCCCAGTCAAAGATAAAAATGTTATCAGAGACCTCAAATTCTTGTTTAGCATTGCTAAATAATGCGGGCTTGAACCCAGACAAGTGTCTAATGGTCCAACAAAGGGCCAACACTTCAGATCTAATTGGACTTAGCCCAAAATGGCCATAAGTCCTCAAATCATCTTGAACTGAGCACATCTGCTCTTTTAACCAGCTCATTGGTTCAAGCGTACATCTCTGAACTCCTCTGATATTTGTCGTAGTAATCCTTCAACGTCTTCAGAGAAGTGATGGGTTCCGACAGCCATACATTTTATGGACCACTATGTCCCTAAACTAGAACAATGGAGCCCCCAAATGCTCTTTTTTCGGATCTAAACGATCCCGTTAAGTTGATCTTAGACTTAAATTAGACTAACGTATCCTTAACAAACGTTTAAGTTGATCTTAGCCTCAAATATGGCTAACGTATCCTTAAACCAAAACCTTCAAACAGACTTTAGTCCCAAATTGGACTATAGATCTCCCAACCAACTTTGGTTCAAGGGTACATCTCTGAACTCCTCTGATATCTGTCGTTGTAATCCTTCAACGTCGTCAGAGAGGTGACGGGTCCCGACGGCCATACATTCAATGGACCACTATGTCCCTAAACTAAACAATTGAGTCTAAATGCTCTCTTGTTGGATCTAAACGATCCTGTTAAGTTGATCTTAGTCTGAAATGAGACTAACGTATCCTTAACAAACGTTTAAGTTGATCTTAATCTCAAATAAGACTAACGTATCCTTAAACCAACCCCCAAACCCAAATCTAAGAAAATACGGATTTGGACTAATCTACGTCCTACGGGCGACGACATAAATTAGTCTCTGTATACAATCCACGGGCAACCAAAAACAAAACAAACACCCACGACACGAAGTGACCATCTGGAGAAGGAGAAAGTTGTTACCGCGATGCGGTAGCGTAATTAACTGCAGGGGCTTGCGCCTGCAGGGAAGAGCGTCCGCACAATCAAAAACCCCTCAAACGAGGGGGAATCTGACGAAGTCCGCTACATCGGCCGCATCCGTTTAAACCTTCGATACATGGTGCCATAAATCAACTTGGTATTTTCGGAGAGGTGGACGGATAGCATCAATTAGCATCGGCCTTGAATCTTAGGCAAGACGTCTGTCTTGCGCGTCTTTCGGCGGGGAACAGATTCTGGCACGCCCGGTGGGACCTTTTCCTCTTTCCACTCCACACTTCGCGTGTTGTGTTTTTCCCACGATCAAATAATCGCGGTGTGTATGTTTTTGGTTGCCCTTTGGGGAGTGGATACTGAAGCCGGCATTTCGTCTCTATGAAGAATGGCATTTGCTCCCACCCTAGCAACTTAGGCTCTGTCATATCCAGCGGAGTCAAGTATGGGTCACTTGCAGCCTCAAATCTCTGCAATCCGACTCTTCAAGAAATCAACGGGCTTCTTTTTGGGTCAATGCTCCCACCTCCCACCCTCGGTGCCTCAACGCCGATGGAGGAAGCCCAGAGGATGTCTGTCGTCCACAGATAGACTCCCCAAGCAGCAGCCTTACCGACGAAATCGGTCCTCAAACAACTGGCACATGCCAAAGACCAAGGTTGACGCAGGGGGCAGAATATTCAAGCTCTTCTTTATTCAAGCTCTTTAAGAAGATCAATGGCTTCAAACTGCACTACCTGCAACTGCAACTCTCACTCCGTCCCTGCTGGAAGAGTGACTTACGGGCCCCAAGCGGCCTCCCTTTTCAAGATACCAGTGGAGCAGGTAACTCAAGCCACCACTGGACTATTCTTTGGGACCAAGCTCCCACCGATGAGCTTCAATCAATACCTCAGTTTTCAACAGACTGGGCCAGAACGTCTACAAGCCCGCGATACCTGAAGTTGCTATCCCAAAGCGGATAGCCATCCCGGCTCAAGCGGACAAAATCATTGGAAAGGCTTCTCCTTCCAAGAAGTCAATTTTTACAAGGATGGTCATTTCGGTTTCTGCTCCAGGCGAAGTCCTCAAAGCTGCTTCCCCTGCCCAGAGGGGGCATGATGAAGTCACCCCTACGGCTAAACCAACTCCATCCGCACGACACGCTCGACGTCGTCACTGGCGCCGAGTAAGGAAGGCTGGGGGCAACTCCCCCTCTGGATTTACTCCACCAGCTCCAACGGTGGGGATCGATGCTTCTGTTCCAACCGATAACAGCTTTGAACTGCTCAACAAGGTGCGCAGAAACTCCCCTACTACATTGCTGAAGAGAACTCCTTCACCTGTGGAGAATGATACAGAGAAGAAGCCAGAGCAACCTCCTCAACAGCTATCCTCCAAAATTTACAAGGTCTGGCGTCAAGTCTATGACTCCGTGATGGATCAAGATTATCTCCGCCAACAGAAAAAGATGAAGGTTCGGCAAGAGAAAGACTACTCAAAGCCACAAAAATGTGACGGCTGGCTGGGTGCCCACTGCAATGGCTCCCTCAACGTCAATCACTCAAAAGAAAAGGAGGCCGCAAAAAGCCCCTGTGAACTTGACGAACCGTAAAAGCGCTAAATCTAAACGCCCCAAGTCTGGGGGCATAGTGGTGCATACTGTTTATATGGCTTCCGAAAGGGAGGAAAGCCGCGCTTCGACGGGTCACCGACCGCTCACCCGATCCGTGACAAAAGCCCAGGAGCAACAGCAGAAGCTTTAAGAGATGATGACTGCAATGGCCGCACTTACCGGGCCAAAAGAAAGCTTGGAGGCGTCATCAGAACAGCGTTACAAACAAGAGACTGATGTTGATTTCTTACGCAGAGTCCTCGAAAAGAAGGACAAAGAAGCCGCAGAACAAGCGGCTGACATAAAACAAATGGCGCTCCTCTTCCAAGATATGGTAGGGATGATGTTACAGCCGGACCCTCCAGCTGATGACCCTCCAGTCATTGTTGAAGACGATAGAAGGGAGACATTTAATCCTCCTCCGGCTCTTTCAGCAGCCGAGGAAGAAACCATTTCCAAAGCTGCACTAGACGACTATATAGCTCAGCAGATACGAGTTCACCAGGCGAATGAAGCGGCTGGGCAAATTGTTAGAACCGGACGACCCTATCCGGGCTGGTATGACCAAATCAGTTACCCGCCGGGATATACGATCCCTAAATTCCATATGTACAATGGGAAAGGGAATCCACATCAGCATGTCGCTCAATTCAGGGCCTTATGCGGCAACACTGGAGGCGACGACAAACTGTTGCTTCGCCAATTCGTCGGCAGCTTAGCAGAAACGGCCTTTGAATGGTATTCGGAGCTACCTAATGACTCTGTCAAAAAATTTGCGGAGATGGAGCTACTGTTTACACAAAGATTTGCAAGCGCTAGTGAGCGCACTCCGATCACCGCATTGATCAACGCCAGGGTAAGGCCGGGCGAAACATGGGTTCAATACGCAATACGATGGCGAAACTTATGGTCGAAGTGCGAACAACGCATCGAAGAAGCACCTGCGGTGTGCATGTTCGTGGGCATTCTTGATCCGCAAGCGACCATCTCGCAATTCATGATGTTCTTCAAGTCAACTACTTTCCAGGCCTTGATCGACAAGTTGGCCCAAATGGATCAGATGGGACATAAACAGTCTCCTCCAAAGCCAGACTCTCGAAATGAGAAAGGAAAAGGAAAAGCGATCGTCGTCGCCAATACTCAACAACAGCCGAGCAACTCAAAGCCGGTTGTTCGCCAAAACAACGTGCGTCCACGCCCATCCCTCGAGGAGAGACTGGGACGTCCTTACTCGTTTCCTCAGAATAAAATAAGGAGACTGTTCGAGCTGGCAGTGCGCAACAGACTCATCAATCTGCCGAATCCAAAACGTCCGTTGCAGCCAGGCGATGTCAACGATCTTAATTACTGCCCTTACCACCAATCGGTAAGCCATCCAATCGAATATTGCTTCATTTTTAAGGGATGGATCGAAGATCAGTACCAACAAGGCAAGTTCGCGTTATCTGAAAACTGGAAGGTGAACCCGCCACAGCCTCACACTCCTAAGAAGACAAACACACCAGGGGCAAAGTGCTCTTTTGTTGAGGAAGCTCCATGGGAGGTGGCTCTTTCGGCCAAAACCAAAAGGTTGGTGAATGAGCTCCAGACATGCCCGGCAATCAGGTGGAAGAATCCGCTGGAACCCCAGATCATCGAAGGGATGCTGAAGCCGTGCCCAACTCCAAAGATTAGTGGTGATAGCCAAAGTGCTCACACCCAGCCGTCGAAATCTTCGAAAAAGAAGAAGAAATCCAAAAAGCCCGTGAAGCCTGGTGACAAGCGCACGGACCTGCAGAAACAGATCGACGCGCTGGAAGAGTATAACCAGAAAGCGCGGACCCCAATCACGCTCCAAGTGTTCCTCAGCCACGTTCTTGAAGACGGAGATGATGGAGAAGACTCGTCAGATGAATCTAAAGATTATGTGGCAAGTTGCCATGTGATCTCTTGCTCGTCGACAGATGAGGAAGAAGCACCTTGCACCGAAAGACTGGGGGCAGGGCCTGAACCGGAACTTCTGTGGCCGACAAAAGAAATGATCGACGCCTTTCTAAATGAAATTCATCTGAAAAGTAAAACTGATCGGGAGTGTGAGATGGCCATATTTGAAAAAGCCAAACGACGGCGACTGGACGAAAGAGTCAAGACACTTCCGCCGAATCAAGGGACATCCATCGCGAATAAAAACAAGTTCAAGACAAGGAAAAGGTTTGCTAAAGCCATATCGATGGGAATGAAGCTACCACCCTCCGAAGGAAACACTGTCGATGAAGCAGAGATGCATCCTAGCTACTGCTCATATCATCGAAAGATTTCGCACCCCACCAAAGAATGCGACGCCTTTAAAAGATGGTGGCGGGGTTATGTTGCTCACCGGCAACATCTTAAGCGGATGAAACGCAAAACTCGTCGGGAGCGAAGAAGTACGACAGAGGATCATAAAAAAGCTACCGGTAACTGTCGCACGGTCAATGCCGGGGGATCGCAAATGCTCACTTTCGGAAGTGACTCTGACGAGGAAATGACTCTTGACCCTCTTTTTAAAGAATCCACTTCGGTGAAAGAGGAAGAGTCGAAGACTTGCGAAAATATCCAGCTGCGCAATCGTACACTTCCAGAGAAGAATCTCGGACCCGCAAACAGAAAAGATAAGGGAAAAGAAAAGGTCTCTGAAGATATCGCCCTAGATGACCAAGTCATGAAAGAGCTGACCGCCAAGGACCCACCAAGGAAAAGTAAGGTGGACTATAACGTTCTGGCGCACTTGAGGAAGTTGCCCTCACAGCTCAGCATTCTCGACACCCTTTTACTATCAAAAGAAGCAAGAGATTCATTGATCAAGGCGCTACAAGAGCCAGAGCAATTCCAAGCTTTTCTCACCGAAGAAAAGATGAAGGACGAGCTGCAGGAAGTACACATAGCCGATATCACTTTCGGCGATAAAGACCTCCTCCTTGGGACGTGCGAGCACAACCGTCCCCTCTATGTCTCAGGGTACGGCCACGATATAAAGATAAGCAAAATCCTGATCGACAATGGGTCTTCCGTCAATCTCTTCAACGTGCGAGTGTTGAAGGAAATCTGCATGAACGTTCAGCACCTCGCTCGTGATAAAATCACCATCTCCGGCTTCGATTCCCAGTCATCACGGACCCTCGGGTCTGTGATACTGACGCTGCACTTCGGACTACTCGTCACAGATATTAAATTTCACGTCATCGATGCTAAGACATGCTACAATGCTTTGCTCGGTAGGCCCTGGTTACACGAGTACTGTAAGTCCATATTGCGACCCCCGGTACTTACGGGGAGGCGGAAACGGTATAAAAAACGAATTTTTATCGCAAGAGGCAACATGGACTAAACTGTGTCGGGATCGTTGTCTAAACTAAAACTAGTCTACAAGCTAAAGAGAGTTAGCTACTATGGAAGATGGTTATACCTAAACTTGAACTCCTTCTTCTTTAAACCTTGTAGAGGTTGATGGTTCTCTCTTTTCGTCGCCTTCTCCCGTCGAAGATGGATCCACCTCGAAGGTTCGACTTTGGGCTCTTCCTCGATCTTTGAGTGAACTAGGGTTTCCGGCTTGCTAAACCTTCATCCTAGAATGAGTAGAGAGTGATTAGGGTTTGCTTTTCTTTCTAAAGAGAATGATTCTCAACACATGAGAAGGTTTCTCTTTTCAAGAGGAAGAAGAAGATGAAATGAGGAGAGAGAGAGGTTATGATAGAATGAGCAATCTTTTCTCTTTCTTGCAACCATAATGCAAAAGAAAATATTATCTAAATGATAATAATTGAAAATGAGAATAGTTGATGGTAGTATTTTGAATGACCACAACCATGCTTCATTTAATAAAAAGTAAGCATGAATCAAGGAAGACTTTTTAAAGCATGATGGTAGTCAATGGTCAACAAGTCAACCAAGGTCAACAAGTCAACAAAAAAACAACCATAACATAATTCTCATTTAATTACTATTATTAATAGATAATATATAAATCCATTAGGGTTTGGAAAATGAAGACTGTCAACTGTGCATACGCACCCGTTCCGAAACCCTAATGAAAAACCTCATTCTCTGCCTCAAGCAACTGTGCATACACACCTGCATTCTCGTTCCGAGGAACAAGAATACCAAGATATAAAAGCAACCCCCAAAACATATACCAGTATCTGGCTCAAACCAGAGCCTGCCAGTATAATCCGTCCGGACTCCAAACGTGCACAAGTGCGCGGATGAAAACGAACCCTGTCGCAAAACCATGCGACCTCTACTCTGTTTTGCCCAGAGGCGAATACCCTCTGTGTGGGACTCTAAAGACTCGACACTACGCTGGCAGTGGGTTTAACCACAGACCGCAAGCGGCACTAGCTGTGCGTAACGGTCCCCAGGTAGATGTCGACAAGAAGGCTGACGAGGTGAAACCCCATCTGAACTCCTACTGAGTCTGAATGTGACATTCTCCGTACAGTCCGGTCTGTTCGTCTGATACATCGCATGGCGGGCCTAGGGGGCGGTAAAACGTCATTCCCCCAATAGCGGTACAAGTCGTGTCGGAGTGAAGCCCAAAACACCCTGAGATAACACTGGAAACCTACCAGTATATCTCGCTTGCCCTGGCCAGGGACTACTCGTGTAATGGCTCTCCTAGACACAGCGCGATGTCAACCCCCAATACCGGGAGAGACGAATCCTGTCTAACCGTCACTGCCTCCAAGTGCTTCGGGACTGCACCCAACCACCACCTGTTTGCACGACTCCTTTGAGCCGTGGTAGGGTAGTGATCAAAGTGCAGTGGGAACACACTCGAGGCGAAGTGTCAGTGTCAAGTCAGCGGACTAAGCTGTACTCATGTCACCTGGGAACTGATAACTGACGATAGGTATAATACCAACCTGTCAGTTCCCGACGAGTCCTGTCCAGTGTACTCGTAACCCAACGAGCACCCGTATACTATCTCCAGTACGACGTACTGATGGCTGTGGGACAGACCATCTCCCACACTGGGATGAGAAGCGCATACGCTAGTCTACTCCGGAGTATCGATGCCCTGTCTCGATAGTCCTACGACTAGGGACCTGTATAAGGATGTGCCTATAGATTACCCAGCCCCCACTAGTGTGACTGCCATCACAACGCTGGTAATCAAGCAAAGATCCTAAGGGTTCCACTAATGCGTATAAGTGATATACTGAAATAAACACAAGTACACATTGAAGTAGAAACAAACCAAGTAGCATACTACTATATTGAGCAAGATTGTTTATACAAGGTGAATATCCCAAGCTTCCATCAAGTAATATACAAACTAGTATGATACAGTAATGGCCTCTAGGGCATATACACTAACAAGTACAACATTATCCCTTCTACACAACATCAGTGTATGAAGTACTTCAAGGATGAGCTCAAATACACGGTGACAGGAGAGCTGAACCCATTCTCCGTGAACGAAGTTCGAAAGTACGAAGATGCAAAATACTTCTTACCAGATTTCGAGGACACTGAGAGATGTCATAAACCGGAGAACAAACCTATCACCACCATTCCGGTCTTCGGGAGTGATACCAAGGAAGAGGAAGAGACAGTTTATTCAGGGCCGCCCCATTACAACAAACCAGGACCATCCGCTCCTATGTTGATCTTTGGCAGCGATTCGGAAGACGAGGTCCATGCTATATTCTCTGCTCGGCCTTCAATACAAACATTCGCTGATGAAGAGCAAAATTTGCAAGTTGCCATGGTCCCGCCCAAGCATCATAAAGAGCTAGACACGTTTAATACTTACAATATGGAAGAGATGCAGATGTTCTATGTCCCTCCCAGGCGAGAAGGTGAAAAGGCGATCCTATTCTACCGATCCGGGAAAACTAAAGTGGAGAGGGAAATCTGGCACGGCGCGGATTCCACACTCGACAGGCTCTAGCCCATCCGTTTGCCCAGATATTACACAGACGGACTAAGGAGACTCTTGAGACGCCAAGGTGTACCCCTTAAACAAACCGCTCAACAAACACAGTTCTATAACAGGATCTGGAACGTCCCTGGAACTCAGCGAAAGTTGCCCAACGGGAAAATGGAAACGATCGGGCTTGGATATGTTCAATCCAAGAAACGGGAGTCACTCCGCGACTGCTACGTCATACATGACTTTGATGAAGAGGGAGATGCATTTTGAGAAAATGCTAACCCTGAATCAGAAAGGGCTCCCGATGTGAAAATGCCTAGTCCGTCGTTCGAAGAACAAATGGACAAGCTTATAAGGAAAGCCGGTCAAAAGGTCCGAGACGACCACAATCGCGAAATGGCCATCTACGAGAAAGCCAAGACGCAATGCCTTTTTCAACAGGCTGCGAAAGATGAAAGTGCTCCTCCCTGTCGACCCGTGGTACAAAAAGCCTGACGCAGAGGCAAAAATAAATCAAAGAGCGGGAAAAGTGTTCGAGAGCGACAAAGCGGGACCAAGAAACCACGCGATCAGGAATCGAGTAATCTAAATTCGTCTCTTATAAAGAAGAAGAGTCGAGCATACTCTTTTCCTCAGAACAAAACACGGAAGATACTCGATCTCCCCATAAGACATCAACTGATTATACTCCCGGAGTCCAAGCACCCCGAGCAAGCAGGCGAAATCTCTCATCCGGACTATTGCTCCTATCATAGGGAAATAGGGCATCCTATCGAAGACTTCTTCACCTTCAAGAACTGGGTCGAAGATCAATATCGACAGGGCAGGTTCGCTCTATCCAGCAGCTGGAAGGTAACCCCGCCGCAAAGGCATGAACCCAAATCCTCGAAGGTAGAACCAGATCAACGTCGGTCTTGGAAGCGAGCTCGTACCTGTCACATGATAACGTTATCAGAAGAAGACCCCGACGGTATGGATAATCTCCATTGGTGCTTCGAAAACAATGATGACGAGGTGATCTCAGAATTTCCACCGGCGCCGAAAGAGCTGGAAGATGGAATACATACCACTGCAGATGAGCTCAAGAAAATTGATTTGGGGACGGCAAGTAACCCGCGACCGACATTCGTCGGTGAGTTGCTGTCTGAAGAAAGGGTGGCTACACTAAAGGACGTGCTCATGCAGCATAAAGATTGCTTCGCATGGAATTATTCTGAGATGCCAGGACTAGATCCCGAGATTGCTGTACACAAGTTGGCAATATCCCCAGACGTCAAGCCAATCAAACAAGCACCGAGGAGAGTGCGGCTCGAGCTTGAGATGAGCATCAACGCCAAGGTCAAGAAGCTAATCGACTCTGGTTTCATCCAAGAGGTTCAGTATCCTGATTGGATCGCCAACATTGTCCCAGTGATGAAGAAAAACGGGACATTACGCATATGTGTGGATTTTCGGGATCTCAATAAAGCCTGCCCGAAAGATGACTTCCCAGTACCGGTCACCGAGCTAATGATTGACAATACATCCACCCACGAGGTTTTCTCCTTCATGGACGGCTCGTCAGGATACAATCAGATAAAAATGCATCCCGAAGACCAGAAGCACACCGCTTTCTGGACCCCTTTGGGTATATTCTGCTACAAGGTGATGCCCTTCGGTCTAAAGAACGCTGGCGCCACCTATCAGAGGGCCATGACGAAGATTTTCGATGATCTCATACATGAAATCGTCGAATGCTATATCGACGACCTCGTGGTGAAAAGCAAATCATACGAGGAACATTTAGAGTATCTGAAGATTGTGTTTCAACGCTTTTGGCAATACAACTTGAAGATGAACCCTCTCAAATGCGCGTTCGGAGTTTCCTCGGGCACGTTCCTAGGATTCATCGTCCGACACCGAGGCATCGAGATAGATCCGTCAAAGATCAAGGCAATTATGGAGATGCCCGCGCCAAGGACTCTCAAGCAATTGCGGTCTCTCCAAGGGAAGCTCACGTATATTCGGCGATTTATAGCCAATCTCTCAGGCAAGTGCCGTCCTTACAGTCACCTAATGAAGAAGGGAACCCCTTTCGTCTGGGATTGCAAATGCCAAAGCGCGCTGGACGAGATTAAACAGTACCTGCAGAACCCGCCAGTGCTGGTGTTCCCCTCCGAACGGTGGTGGCGACGCGAGGATGTCTGGGCCTGAGGTTCGGGGAAGATGCTATATGGTTTTATCCGTCCACCACTCCGAAGATGCCAAGTTGATTTATGACACCATGTATCGGAGGTTTAGACGGATGCGGCCGATGTAGCAGACTTCGTCAGATTCCCCCTTGCTTGAGGGGTTTTTGATTGTGGGGACGCTCTTCCCTGCAGGCGCAAGCCCCTGCAGTTAATTACGCTACCACATCGCGGTAACAACTTTCTCCTTCTCCAGAATTTCACTTCGTGTCGTGTGTGTTTGTTTTGTTCGTGGTTGCCCGTGGATTGTATACGGAGACTGAGTAATGCCGTCGTCCGTAGGACGTGGATTAGTCCAAATCCGTATTTACTTAGATTTGGGTTTGGTGTTTTTAGTTTAAGGATGCGTTAGCCGTATTGAGGCTAAGATCAACTTAAACGTTCGTTAAGGATACGTTAGTCCTGTTTGAGACTAAGATCAACTTAACGTAGTGATACGTTTAATATATGGCCTTCAGGACTCATCACCTCTCTGACGTTGTTGAAGGATTACAACGATAGGTGTCAGAGGAGTTCAGAGATGTACCCTCGAACCAAAGTCGATTTGAAGTTTTATAGTCCATTTAAATGTTTAAGGATACGTTAGCCGTATTTGGGGCTAAGATCAACTTAAACGGGACCGTTTAGATCCGGCAAAAGAGCAATTGGAGGCTCTATTGTTCCAGTTTAGGGACGTAGTGGTCCATGTTCCAATTTAGGGACGTGGTGGTCCACCATTAGTTTAAGGACGTTTCGGTCCATCATTAGTTTAAGGACGTTCGGTCCAATATTAGTTTAAGGACGTTTCGGTCCAATATTAGTTTAAGGACGTTTCGGTCCATTGCCAGTTTAAGGACGTGGTGGTCCATTGCCAGTTTAAGGACTTGGTGGTCCAATATTAGTTTAAGGACGTTTCGGTCCAATATTAGTTTAAGGACGTTTCGGTTCAATATTAGTTTAAGGACGTTTCGGTCCACGAGTTTAAGGACCCCGCAGTCCATATGCGTATGTGGTCGTCGGGACCCGTCACCTCTCTGACGTCGTTGAAGGATTACAACGATAGGTGTCAGAGGAGTTCAGAGATGTGCCCTTGAACCAGAGGTAAATTGATTTAAGAGAGCAATCTTGCTCAGTCAATTTAATTTGAGGACTTACGGCCGAAATTGGGCTAAGTCCAGTTGAAAATGTTTAACATTTTATTTGCTTTTACATTGCATTTCTTTTTATTTTTATTTGGGCTCTACCCATAAAGGATGCAGAGCATCGATTTGTTTTGGGCTCTGCCCATTTATAAATGATGCAGAGCATCAATTTTACTTGGGCTCTGCCCTTTTTATTGCTTTGCAATTTATTTTGGCCTGCTAGGTCTTTTTGATTTGGGTATGGCCCTTTAACAAAAGAAATGCATTGCATTTTTCAGGCGCTTTGCGCCAATCAAAGAGCGCAAGCGCTTGTGATGACGACACGTGTCATGCAGCACAGTGCGCTACGCTAGTGCACTACGCTTGCGCTGCTGACAAGTGGTGCACTCTGGTGAGTTGCGCCAATTTCAGAGAGCAAAGCTCTATTTCAAAAGCGCATAGCGCAAATGGTTCAGATGCTGATACGTGGCGCTCTCTGGTGGCTTGCGCCAATTCAGGAGCGCAACAGCGCAGTTTGCAAGTACAAGACACTATAATTTGAGAATCTTTTAGATTCAAGAACCAATGGTTCATAAAAGAAGTGCAAAACACTATTTGTTTTCTTCGATCTAATGAGAATCAAAGAAAACAAGTATTTCTTGTTTTTTCTTATTTAAAGAACCAGTGGTTCATAAGAAGTGCAAAACACTGTTTATTATGTGAAGATCATTGATCTTGTTCTTAGATCCATGATCTATTAGAAGAAATTTCTTCTATTTTATGAAGGTTTTTACCTTTTTCTTGAAACTTTTTCAGAGTTCTCTCTATTTGAAGCTCTTGATTTCTCAAAAATGTTCCTCCCTTTGAATTGAGGTTTAGGGTCCTTTTTATAGTGCCCATAAATTAGTTAAATTTGTTAAAGAGATCTTATTCTGAGTGATTTGGGGAATTTTCCCCACCGTTGGATCTTTGATCCAAGAGCTTCTGTTTTACAGAAGAAAATCCTCTTGTTTTAACAAGAACAGAAAGATTTCTTTAAAATCTTAATTCTGTTTGGCGCAAATGCCCTAGCGTGTGACACGTGTCGCGCAGCGCACAGCACAGCGCAACTGCGCTAGCACACCTGCGCTGATACGTGTCGCGCAGCGCACAGCGCAGCGCAACTGCGCTAGCGCACCTGCGCTGACACGTGTCGCGCAGCGCAATGCTTGCGCAACTGAAGCGTTGGTTCCTTCAATTTTGCTTTAAATAGAGCTTTGCTCTAATTAGGCGCGCCTTCTTGGGCGCTGCGCTGACGTATCAGCGCCTGACACGTGGCGCGTTACGCCCGAGATTTGAATCGTTGCTTTAAAATTTGAATTTTGAATTTCAACAGAGCTTTGCTCTGATTGGGGAAACAAATGCCCCCCCACCGTTGCGCTCACGTGGCGCGCATGTGAGTGCAGCGGTGGCAAGCTCTTGACCGTTGGATCAATGGGTGAGCTGAAGGGGCGCAAGCGCCTTATAAATAGGACCTATGACCCTTAGGAAATCTTCACCATTTCAAGAGTTTTGATTTTCTAGAGCTTTTCTCTTGCTTAAGAACTTCAGAGCTTTGCTCATTTCCAAAGTTAGAAAGTTTAGGTAAAATTAATTTAAATCAATCTTAACCAAAAGTGCTTTACTCTCATAGATCTTTTGATCTAAGAAATCCCTTTGGGGTTTCATAAACAGAGGTTTGCTCTCAAAAACTTATAGATCTACAGAGATCTTGTTCATGGGTTCTAACCCATGAACAGAGCTTTGCTCTTGGATCAAATGTAGATCTTTTAGATCTGAAAAATGAAGAACTTATTATAAGTTTTCATGGATTTTTTCAAGATTCCAAAATTTTTAATTCTTTTAAGTGTTTAAAAAATTTTGATGGATCTTTCCATTATTACCACAGAGCTATGCTCTTTTAAGGAATTTTATTCTTTTGAGACCAGAATTTGACAAGTGTCATTCTGTGATAGAGCTTTGCTCTGAAAGAGGAGATTTTCTCTTTGTCTCTAGGGGTTCCCCATTGATGAGAATATTCTCTTGGGGATCTTTTCTTTAACTGACAGTCTCACTCAATGATGAGGCTGTCTTATCAAATGATGCACTTTCATCCAGATTTTGTGGGTCCCCATTTGGTCCCCTACCCACTGCACTGCAGTGTGGTGTGATTAATTTTAATTTAATCAATTTTTAAATTCAATTAATTGAAAAAAATTTTAAACGCCAAGCGTTGGAATTGCAGCACTGACGGCTATTTTGTTCTTTTGCAGTGACCATGTCTCTCGATACCTCGTTCCGTTCGCCCGCTCGGAGGAAGGGTTTCCTGAAGCGCCCCTGGACCGTGAAGTTCTAGCCATGATTAAGGACTATGACCCGGAATGCAAAAGTCTCCACCTTTGGGGGTCGTGGTATAATCAGATTATCATGGGTCGACGGAGCTTCACCTGCGCAGTGCCGTCGGAACCCATTACGGCGATTCACTATGCGACCTCACCCTCGGTGCAGTATGCCGTGGAGATGGTTGATTGGACCTCGAAAGGCTTTCTTCATCCCGCTATGAATGCGATTCCGGTCCAGCGTCCTATGGTTCTGGATATCCTAGGACGCCGTATCTGTCAGGGCGAGGCGCGACCCTGGGGGCAATCATATAACGTTGGTCTGATCCCCCGTCACCCGATCGGCTATTTGCCGTGGGCCCAGTATATCCTGTCGACGAAGAAGTCGCAGTTGATAAGGTTAGGATTGTATACCGCGGTCTACGTCTCTCTGTTCCAATATCCCACGCTCCCTACCTGGTGGTTTAAGGCTTTCTTGGAGCAGTGGAACATTCCTACCCACACTTTCCTTGCCATGGATCGGGAAGTGTCAATCTCTTTGGAGGAGTTCATGGAGGTATCCGGTTTACCAGTCATAGGGGAACATTATGAGGAGTTGCTCCCGACAAACGAGTACGTCTTCGGTGCTAAGCCGGTGGTAAGGGGGCTCACGCCGGAGAATGCTGTTCAACACCAATTCCCAAGCTTGATTAAGGTGTTGAACATCTATGAGTCCCTTTTCATCGAACATGGGAGTCGAGGAGTTAACTTTGAGGATTTCATCGCTCGGTTCCTTCGCCCAAGCGTTCTCTCATCAGAAGCTGCCAAGTTCGCTATCCTGGATGACCCTTTCGGTCTAGGTGTGGATAACCTGCCGGAGAAGGAGATAGACCAAAAGGGTTTTTTCCTTCCGGACTTCCCGACAGTGTCTTTTGCAGAAATTGCGGCCCCTGGGATGGACGAGGAGGCCTTTTTCTTAGGATTTCTCGGGTTGTGGTTGAGTTGGTTCGCGGTCCCAATGCACTCTCACCGTATGCGGCCCTCTGTCTTTTACCCAGCCCACCGGATGACCATCGGGGTAAAAGTGGCTATTGGGATCGCCGGCTTGGCACACTTATATCATGGCCTCAGTCGAGCAGCGGATGCCAATGAGCCTGGGGTACTGCACGTGGTCTTCCCGATGCACTACTTTATTTTGTGGCTCGAACTACACACGGCGGGTGTCTTCGGCATGCACAAAAGGCCCTCGTTCTTCGACAAGTGTGGTTTTCCTCGCATTATACAGCTGATCGGCGCATCAATTGTGACCCCATCACCACGGAACGCCAGGGGTTTACTCCTTCGCCCTCACACCGTTGGAGCCGGGATGTCCTTTGTTGACAAGGTATTGACCATTGAAAAGGCGTCCACCACTGCGGTGCGACCATTACAAGACTCCTTTAAGGATGGAGCCTCAGTTTTGATGGCCCAGGAGACCCTCCACTTGTATTCTATTAGACCGGGCTTTCTAGTCTTCAGGCAGAACGGTGTGGCAATTTTCATGAGATATAACCCGCATCGTTTCGCCCAATAACTGGGCTACGATCAAGGGGTACCCTTGGAAGCTTTCCTTCTAGAACCTGCTGCCACTGAAGAAGGGATGGAGAACGCGCTGCATCATTTCATGCGCCTGAATACGGGTTCTCATTTTTTTATCAGTGCGCCGTCTTGCGCCCCATGACTTCTCAACGTATATAAAGAATTGTATAATCATGCGACGGGAGCCGTTATAAAGGAGGAAAGGCGATTGCCGGTCGACCGTAAGGGTGTGCTTCCAGGTACCGACCGTAACGCTCCCTTAGTGCCAAGGACGCCGGTAGTTCCCCCTTTGAAAGATTGTAGAGCCGGGCCATCGCGTGTGCAAAGTCCTCCACACGGATCGCCGCTCCCTGATATTGCAGATGCACCTCTAGCGCCCCGGTGCCCCAGTGGAGATAGTGGTTGTGGCCCCGCCGGAGTCTGGCGTAGGTGCAGACATCGGGACCCGCCGTCCAAGGTGGCTGCTAAACGTATGTCGATCCCGCGTGCACCTAGGGTTGGCGGGCAGAAGAAAAAGAAGTCGCTCTTCGCCGCAGATGTCGCGTTTGGTCAGGAACCCCATGCTCCCTATGCCGAGGGCCTGATCGAATATGGGACTAACGAGGGATTAGTCATGCCGCCGCCGGATGATACAGACTTGGAGGCCGCTCTCGAAACTTCAGCATGGTTGGCAAAGCGGACGCGTGGCTAGCCAAGCTTGCGCAATTAGGTAACTACTAGTCACATTTTCTTTATTGCATCATATCCTTCTCATTGCCTTTGACTAACGTTTTTCCTTCTTTTCTTCCAACAGGCATCACTGATGAAGAAGCCATTGCTGCTTCCCTCGAGACTTTCCAAGAGGAGGAACGTCTCAGAGCGTCTTTAGGCCTTAGTAAGTTTCAATTCATCAAGCTTTCGTTTTCTTTGTGTTATGGTCAATTTAACCTCTCCCTTTTTATGGCAGAAACCTCAATGCCGTTCCCGCCAAGCGACGCAACTGCTCTGTCAGCTGCCGATGTTCCTGCTTCCTCGGGGCTACCGCGGGAGGTCCGTCTTGAAGAGCCAATGAGAGATGCCTTAAAGGATCTGGAAGCATCTCTGAACGAGGACGACGACGCCTTGAAGGAAGCGTCGAAGAGATCCATCGCGGCAGCTCGGGAGGAGAGGAAAAGGTCAAGGCGCGAAGCGAAGGCACGCCGGGCTGCTTTGGCCACGGGAGTGGGCCCCAGCACCGTCCCTCGTGCTGATACTCCCTCCGAAGAGGCCCCTGTCGCCCTATCTACTGCTCGCAGACAAGTGGCGTGCGCAGTTCGGAGCGTAAATGATAAATCCACTTCTGGTAATATTTCTCTCAGAATTTTGCTGTAAGAATTATAATGCTATCGGTTCTTATATATTTTATCTTGCAGGGCCAAGTCCGACCGAGGGGGAGGCGGAGACCGTTGAACCCAAGAAAATAGAGGAGGCGTCACCTGCCGAACCCGAGCCGACGGTGGGCAACGTCGCTGAGGCTTCGGAGCTTGAGATGGAGGTTGAGGGGTCTGCAGCCGAGAAGGTCATTGATGCCGAGCCTGAAGTGGCGGCAGATGAAATGATCGTTATAACTGAGCCCAGGGTGGTGGCGGACGAGACGCTTGAGGCCGACGACCTTGTGGTGACGGCAAATGAGCCGATGGAGATCACGGAGCCCGAAGGAGTGGCGGGTGAGATGAGCACGACTCTTGGGGAGGAGTCAGCCGCTCTCTCCCAAGAGTCCGGCAATGCTCCAATCATTGTCCTCCCCGCATACGATCTTCTGCCGTCTCGTGGCCGCGTGAGCACGACGACGGTCCCCATCAAGTTGGGTGATGAGGCCACGGGCGGTGGCCTTATGTCAATGGAGGAGGGAGTCGCCTCCGTTTCAGCCGGTAGCTCATCAGGTAAATCCCAAGTTGCTGTCTTTGTTTACCTTACAATCCTTTCTGACAAGTTCACCTTTTTGTAACGCAGGTGCAGCCAGTGCCGATGCCCCACTGCTTGAGGGAGCGCCTTCAACGACTGCCTTGGCGGTGGTCACCTCTCAACCCTCTCTCATACCATCTAAGATGTTGGAAGGTATGGGTTTGCAATTTATTAATCCTATCCTTCAGACGTATAATTTATGTACTAAAGTCGTATTGTTGTGTCTTTTCAGGAGTGCTCTTTGATCATCTATATCAAGTGTTGCTCCCACATTTCTCCTTCCCATCTGAACTCGCTTCTCCCTCTGGTGGTGCTGGTGAGTATAGTTCCCGACTGATACCACTCTTTTTCGATGATAGAATTATTTCTAACTTTTTCTTGTCCTGACTGCAGTATTACAAATCGAAGGGGGAGAAGAAAGATTGGTCGCGCCCTGCTTCAACTGGTATAGTAGACTATCTTACCAATGACTTTTTCCATATTTATTGAACCGTCATCTAATCGCCTTTTGTCTTTCCAGCTATCATTCCGGTATTAGCGCCCTTTGAGTCTCATATTATAATACCGGCAGGCCCTTCCCAGAGACGTCCGTCCTCGAAAGGTGCGGCGAATAGTCTGCGTATGTTGAGCGACTACATCGAGGAACTCGACGTCGAGGCTCCTACGTCTGCTGCAGACTTCGCTACAACGGTTAACCCGATGCTGGTGATATTTGCCAATTTCCATGACGAGGGCGTCGTCGCATCTTGGGTTAATCACTGCAGAGAGATCGAGGCTCGCCTTCATCAGCTGGAGTCAATGCGTCTTGCCCCCGAGGTTTTGGCTGTGAGTACTCAACGGGAAGTATGGCTCGAGCAAAGCACTTCTCATTTCCGCCATTTGGAACAAGAAGCAGCTTTGAGACTGAAGGAGTGCCAGGAGTCCTCAAGCGAAACTGCTCGCCTGCGTGCTGAAGTTGAGGAGAACGCCGCTGAGGTAAAGGCCATCTTCGAGGGCCTTCTGGAGCGCATCTCAAATGGGCTAAAACTGAAGCGGGCACTTGATGTTGCCGAGTGTAATGCCCAAGGCCGCGAAGTCACTCAGCAGGCCATCAGGGAGCAGCTCGCATCTCTCTTGCAGCAAAGGGCTCAGGTGGAAGCAGAGATGGCGGTGGTAGCAGATCAACAAAAGGGGTGGAAGGAAGTGCATGAATAATTAATAAAGTTATGTAAGACGCTTCCTTCCCAATAGCTGCCTTTTGTACCAACAAACTTGTAAAAAATTTCTTTTTTTTGAATAACATGTATCCATTCTTTATTCTTTTGTACGATTCACCCTGTATTTGATTAAAGTCAATAAATGAAGATACATATTTTTTTTCTCTGCAATGTCTTGTATACTCTTTTGCTTTCTGTCTTCTCTTATTATCAGCATGCTGTCACAATTATCAGATAATAGAGTAAGCATCTTGATTTCTTCACGAGATAGCGATGGCTTAGGCTGCAGGTTCAGATCTGTCGCCTAAGACTTTTCAACTCTATAAGCCGTGAGGGTCTCACAGAGACTTTTCTCCCTACGGATCGAGAGGATCTCGTAGGTGGGTTTTCTCCTTAGGAATCGTGAAGATTCCTAAGTGTGTTTTCTCTTGTAAGTCGTAAGGATCGTATAACAGAATTTTTCCCTCTTACGAGTCGAGAGGACCCGTAAGCGGTTGTTTCCCTCCTTGTCGAAACTCGACTTTGGAGAGTGAGACCCATGAATAGTATGCAAGAGACCGTTTTAGATCGACTTGCAAGGTCCCATTGTTCAGGAAGCAAGTTTTTTTAGTCCCTGTTGCCTGAGGCTTCATCTTACAAGTTGAGACGAATCGGGAATTTTCCCGTGGAGACACTGGTTTCTCTGCGAGCCGACGTGAATCAGGAGGCTCTCGTCAAGGATTGTTTGTTTCCCTGAGTTGAGGTATTTGCCAAGGATTATTTGTTTCCCTGGTGTTGAAACGAGTCGAGAATTTCCCACGGAGGCATTGGTTGCTCTGCGAGTCGACGCGAATCAGGAGGCTCTCATCAAGGATTGTTTGTTTTCCTGAGTTGAGGTATTTGCCAAGGATTATTTGTTTCCCTAGCACCAAGGATTATTTGTTTCCCTGGTGTTGAAACGAATCGAGAATTTCCCACGGAGGCGCTGGTTGCTCTGCGAGTCAACGCGAATCAGGAGGCTCTTATCAAGGATTGTTTGTTTCCCTGAGTTGAGCTATTTGCTAAGGATTATTTGTTTCCCTAGTGCTAAGGATTATTTGTTTCCCTGGTATTGAAACGAGTCGAGAATTTCCCACGGAGACACTGATTGCTCTGCGAGTCGATGCGAATCAGGAGGCTCTCGTCAAGGATTGTTTGTTTCCCTGAGTTGAGGTATTTGCTAAGGATTATTTGTTTCCCTAGAGCCAAGGATTATTTGTTTCCTTGGTGTTGAAACGAGTCGAAAATTTCCTACGGAGACACTGGTTGCTCTGCGAGTCGACGCGGATCAGGAGGCCATCGTCAAGGATTGTTTGTTTCCCTGAGTTAAAGTATTTGCTAAGGATTATTTGTTTCCTTGGTGTTGAAACGAGTCGAAAATTTCCCACGGAGACACTGGTTGCTCTGCGAGTCGACGCGGATCAGGAGGCTCTCGTCAAGGATTCTTTGTTTCCCTGAGTTGAGGTATTTGCTAAGGATTATTTGTTTCCCTAGCACCAAGAATTATTTGTTTCCTTGGTGTTGAAACGAGTCGAGAATTTTCCACGGAGGCATTGGTTGCTCTGCGAGTCGACGCGAATCAGGAGGCTCTCGTCAAGGATTGTTTGTTTCCCTGAGTTGAGGTATTTGCCGAAGACACTGGTTTCTTCGGAGTTGGGATGAATCGTCGAGATCTGGCTTCGTTTTCTGGCGGAGCCTGTTGGGAAAGTATGGTTCTTTCTTCGTTTACGCCCTTGGATTGTATACAGGGATCGATGTGATCTCAACTGTAGGGCCAAAGTTTTATCATCATTTTTTTTGTTTTATTTCCGCGATGCTCTATCATTTCAGCTTTTATATCGCGAAGGTCGTGATTGCCCAATCATTTCGGCTATTTTTCGCGGTGCCCAATTATTTCGGCTGTTTATTTTATTTTTACTCGCTGCTTTTTATTGCGAGTTGCCCAATCATTTCGGCTATCTTGTGTGCATACATTTTTACTCGCTGCTTTTTATTGCAAGTTGCCCCATCTTTTCGGCTATTTCATATGCATGTGCGGCCTACTGGCTTTTCGCTGTAAACCGGAAATTAGACGCCGATTTCGGCATCAGCACCGCTTCAACTGGGATATTACCAGGAGCGAATCATCATTTGCCTCTGTCGATGTCGAACAAGGGTGGCTTAGCGAGCAGGGTTAAGGTCCTGTCGACTAAGGCTTTTGACTTCGTGAGACGTAAGGGTCTCACGAAGTTATTTCTCCCTACAAGTCGTGAGGATCTTGTAGGTGTATTTTCTCCTTAGGAATCGTGAGGATTCCTAAGTGTTCGTTTCCTCTGTAAGTCGTAAGGATCCTACAGGAGGGTTTTCTCCTCATAAATCGAGAGGATTTACAAGGGTTGTTCACCATGCGAACATATCCCCAGTCACGGATGAGACTTGGTTAGGGAAATGTTTATTCGCGCCCGTGGATTGTATACAAGGGTCAGTATTGAACCACTTGTAGGGCAATATCGGAAGTTGTGGGGGTTGCTTAAGCACGGGTTTAGGTCTCTGTAACTTAAGACTTTCAAATCTTATGAGCCGTGAGGGTCCCATAAGAGAGTTCTCCTTACGAGTCGTGAGGATCTCGCAAGTGTATTTTCTCCTTAGGAATCGTGGGGATCCCTAAGTGTGTTGCTCCCTTGTGAGTCGTAAGGATCTCACGAGGGTGGTTTCTCCTTACAAGGTCGAGAGGGCCCTGTAAGTGTCCTTTAACGAGGTTGCGCCCTTTCAGGTTTTCACAAACACTCGCCGGCAATCCTGCTGTTTTTACTCACGGAGCCTTTTCAGGTTTTCATCCGTGCCCATTTTGCTTATGGACATACCTCCCTTTTTTTTTATCCTTTTTATTTTTATTTACTTTTTTTTACGAGGTCGCGCCCTTTCGGGTTTTCACAAACACTCGCCGATAGCCCTGCTGTTTTTACTCACGGAGCCCTTTCGGGTTTTCATCCGTGCCCTTTTTGCTTATGGACATACCGTTTTTATCATCATTTTTTTAAATTATTTTCTTTTTCTCTTTTTTCTCTTTTTTTTATTCATCTCGTCAGCCTAAGGATGTTGCGGTAGTAGTTTAAGGACGTTTCGGTCCGTCATTAGTTTAAGGACGTTTCGGTCCGCCATTAGTTTAAGGACGTTTCGGTCCATCCGGGAATCGGCTGGCTATTGCTTATAAAGTTTGAGCTTAGGAAGATAGCGAGCGGACATAGTCGTCATCATCTATCATTGATCTAGGAAGTGACTCGCTAAGCGTAGTATTTCTTTAGGAATCGACCATTTATTGGCTTGTAAGGCCTTTCACCGTGCATATCCATGAGTAGATAGGCTCCACCCTGGTAGACCTTGTCTATGATGTACGGGCCTTCATAGTTTGGCTCGAATTTTCCTCGCTTGGCGCGATTGGGAATCATAGGCCTTTTGACCACTAGCACGAGTTCGCCTTGGCGGAATGTCCTCAGCCGGGTCAATCTTTCATATGAGCGCGTCATCTTTGCTTTATAGGCTTCTAGATTTTGTTGCGCTATAAGCCGGGTTTCGTCAAGGGCATCAAGCTCCTCAAGCCGAAGGTGAGCATTTTCTTCGTCCGTCAGCTCGTAATGGACTGCCACTCGTAGAGAGGGTAACTCTATCTCAAGGGGGAGTACTGCTTCTGTACCGAATACCAACGCATATGGCGTTGCGTTCGAGGCCGTCTTGAACGTAGTTTGATATGCCCAAAGAGCCTCTTGCGGCCTCTCATGCCAGTCCTTCTTATTTCGGGACACCGTTTTCTTCATGATCTTTGTTAAGGTCTTGTTGAAGGCCTCAGCTAGACCATTAGCTCGCGGATTATAAACCGAGGAATATCTCCAGTCTGTATTGTGTTGTTGCGCGAAGCGACTGATCTTGTGCTGTAGGCTGGCCCGTTATCGGAGATGATCCGTCGTGGAGTTCCAAACCGATAAATGATGTGCGTCTTAAAGAAATGGAGGATATTCTCCGTCTTCACCTCCCTCAGTGGTACTGCTTCTGCCCACTTGGAGAAGTAATCAGTCGTCGCCAAAATGAAACGAAGTCCTCTGGACGATGCCGGTTCGATGAGGCCGATTATGTCAGTTCCCCACATTTCAAAATGCCAGCTGGTCACTGTTGGATGTAGAGGATTTGGATGCTGGTGAATGAAGTCCCCATGAATCTGGCATGAGTGGCATTGCTTCGCATATTCGAGGCAGTCCTGAATCATCGTGGGCCAGTAGTAACCTATCCGTTTTATCTTCAACTTCATCTTTGGGCCTGCTTGGTGAGAACCGCAGAGTCCGTCGTGAACTTCCTGAATGACTCTTTTCGCTTCGTTAGGTCCCAGACATCTCAACCACAGAGAATCAAATGACCTCTTGTACAGAGTATCATTGACGAAGGTGAAAAACAGAGCTCGTTTCACAAGCTGATGTCTCGAGAACGCATCTTCGGGCGTTCGACGGTATTTGAAGTAGTCTATAAAGACTTCTCTCCAATCTTCAGCCTTTTCCCGATCTTTTATTTGCAGAGTCATCTGCTCGGTCGCTCCCTTTTCTTCGGGCGATTCCGGAGATATTTCTGCTGGGGCAAGCACCCGACGGCTTTGTACCACGATTCTTACGTCATCGAGGTTCTCATCGGCCAGTTCCTTGGCGAGCTTGGCCAACGCATCCGCTTTGCTGTTTTCCGCGCGCGGTATGTTCTCCAAAGTATAGGAAGGAATTTGGGTCAACAGTTGCTGCACCTTTTCGCCGTATTTCACCAACTCTGGTTTGTACGTTTGGTAGTCACCATTTCTTGACTAACGACCAGCTGGGAGTCTCCGTATATGAGGAGGTTTTCAATTCCCATGTCGATGGCGATCTCGAGGCCTGCTATCAAAGCTTCGTATCCGGCTTCATTGTTTGTCCTCGGCTCTGTTAGGGAGAAAGCAAAACGCATTATCCCTCCCTGTGGAGTTACAAAGATGAGTCCTACCCCCGATTTGATTATAGGGGTACTTTGTTTGCGCTTCTTTACGGAAGATACTCCATCGAAATAAAGCTCGCATTGGGTATCACCACCGTCGATCGCGTCAAACGCATGTTCGTCTGGAAGATCGCAATTTAGAGGAGAATCGGCGGCTATTGGATGCTCAGCGAGGAAATCGGCGATGGCCTGGCCTTTTACTGCCTTGAGAGGCTGATAGGTTATCGAGAACTCCATCAAGAGCAGGGCCCATTTAGCGAGTCGCCCCGTCAATATGGCCTTTGACATTAAATATTTAAGGGGGTCCACCTTTGAAATGAGACGGACCTCATGCGCCAACGCATAGTGCTTGAGCTTTGTTATCGCGAAGATTAACGAGGCAGTGTTTTTCGATGGGGGAGTAGTTGCTTTCTGCCCCCAGTAGAACTCGACTTAAGTAATAGAGTGCTCTTTCTTTCCCTTGATCGTTCTCTTGCGCCCATAATGCGCCTAAGGAACCTTCGAGGGCGGTTGTATAAAGAATGAGAGGTTTTCCCTTAACCGGAGTAGCCAACACTGGCGGGTTCTGCACGTACTGTTTAATTTCGTCTAGCGCGCCCTGGCATTTTTGATCCCAGACGAATGGAGTTCCCTTCTTCATCAGGTGGCTGTAAGGACGGCACTTGCCTGAAAGGTTGGCTATAAATCGCCGTTCATACGCGAGCTTCCCTTGGAGAGACCGCAGCTGTTTGAGAGTCCTTGGCGGAGGCATTTCCATGATTGCCTTGATTTTTGACGGATCTATCTCAATCCCCCGGTGCCGAATAATGAATCCCAGGAATTTGCCTGAGGAAACTTCGAATGCACACTTGAGAGGGTTCATCTTCAAGTTGTATTATCGAAGGCGCTGAAATACGGTCTTCAGATGCTCGAGATGTTCCTCATACGATTTGCTTTTAACCACGAGATCGTCGATATAGCATTCGATGATTTCGTGTATGAGGTCATCGAAGATCTTCGTCATGGCCCTCTGGTAGGTGGCACCGGCGTTCTTTAAACCGAAGGGCATCACTTTATAACAGAATATACCCAACGGAGTCCTGAAGGCGGTGTGCTTCTGGTCTTCGGGATGCATCATTATCTGGTTATACCCCGATGAGCCATCCATGAAGGAGAAAACCTCATGAGTGGATGTATTGTCTATCATTAGTTCGGTGACTGGCACTGGAAAATCGTCCTTCGGGCAGGCTTTATTGAGATCCGGAAGTCCACGCATATGCGCACTGTCCCATTTTTCTTCATCACCGGGACGATGTTGGCGATCCATTCAGGGTATTGAACTTCCTGGACGAAGCCAGAGTCGATCGACTTCTTGACCTCGGCATTGATACTCATCTCAAGCTCAAGCTGCATTCTTCTTGGTGCCTGCTTGACTGGCTTGACGTCCGGGCATATCGCCAATTTGTGCACAGTAATTTCTGGATCTAATCCCGGCATTTCGGAATAGTTCCATGCGAAGCAGTCTTTGTGCTGCATAAGCAGGTCTTTTAATGAAGCCACCTTCTCTTCAGACAGCAGCTCACTAATGAATGTCGGCCACGGATCATCCGTCGTCCCCAACTTAATTTTCTTAAGGTTATCTGCAGTGGTATGGATTCCATCTTCCAGCTCTTTTGGCGCTGGTGGGAATTCTGAGATTATCTCGTCGTTGCTGTTTTCAAAGCACCAAGGAAGGTTATCCATATTTTCGGGCTCTTCTTTTAATATTGTTATCATGTGACAAGTGCGAATCCGCTTCCAGTCCCAATGTGGAGTTGGTTCTGTTCTCGTGGCTTTGGGTTCATGCTTTTGGGGCGGTGTTACCCTCCAGTTGTCGGACAGAGCGAACTTGCCAAGCTGATACTGATCTTCAACCCAATTCTTGAAGGTGAAGCAGTCCTCGAGAGGGTGCCCTATCACTCGGTGATAAGGGTAATAGTCCGGGTGAGAGATTTCGTTTGCTTGTTCGGGGTGTTTAGATTCCGGCAGTGTAAGCATCTGATGTTTTAAAGCGAGGTCAAGTATTTTCTTCGTCTTGTCCCGAGGAAAAGAGTACGCCCGACCCATTTTTCTTATGAGGGATAGATCGGAACCGCTCGATTTTCGCTCTCGTGGCCTCTTAGCCCCGCTTTGTTGCTTTTAAGCGCCTTTTTCGCGTTTCGACTTGTTTCTGCCTCTGCGTCGAGCCTTCTTTATAACAGGTTGACAAGGAGCGACATTTTCATCTTTCACGGCCCGTTGGAGGAGGCGTTGTGTTTTGGCTTTCTCGTAGATGACCATTTCGCGGTTATGGTCGTCTAGGACTTTTTGACCAGCTTCCCTTATAAGTTTGTCCATTTGTTCTTCGAACAACGGACTGGGCTCTTTTGCATTTGGAACTTTCACTGGCTCAGGATTAGCGTCCTCCCATTGAGCATCCGCTTCTTCATCGAAGTCATACATGACATAGCAGCTGTTTAGTAGCTCCCATTTCTTTGACCGGATGTATCCAAGACCTTTTATTTCCATTTTCCCATTAGGCAATTTGCGTTGAGTCCCGGGAACGTTCCAGACTTTGTCATAGAACTTGGCTTTTCGAACGGTCTACTTGAAGGAGCAGCTTTTTCAAACCTTCCGTATAATATCTGGGAAGACGGATAGGCTGAATCCTGTCGAGCGTAGGATCCGCTCCATGCCAGATTTCTTTCTCCACTTTGGTTTCTTCAGATCGGTAGAATAGAATTGCTTTTTCACTTTCTCGCCTGGGAGGGATATAGAACGTTTGCAGCTCTTCTACATTGTAAATATCAAGTGCATCTAGTTCCTTACGGTGTTTAAGCGGCACCATAGAGACTTGTAGATTTTGTTCTTCATCAGCGAACGTTCGTATTGAAGGTCGAGCAGAGAATACAGCGTGGACCTCAT
Organism: Agapanthus africanus; assembly: GCA_030015575.1. NCBI lineage: Eukaryota > Viridiplantae > Streptophyta > Magnoliopsida > Asparagales > Amaryllidaceae > Agapanthus > Agapanthus africanus. The sequence continues at coordinate 458,603,079 of CM057349.1, forward strand.
CTTCCGAGTCGCTACCAAAGATCAACGTAGGAGCAGATGGCCCCGACTCGTTGTGCTGGGGTGGACCTAAATAAACTATCTCCTCTTCCTCCTCGGTATCACTGCCGAAAACAGGAATGGTGGCATTAGCTTTGTTTTCCGGTTTGTGACACCTTTCCGTGTCTTCGAAATTCAGTAAGAAGTATTTAGCATCTTCATATTTGCGGACTTCATTCACGGAGAACGGGTTCAGTTCTCCCGCCACGGTATACTCGAGACCATTCTTAGCGTATTTCATACACTGATGTTGTGTAGAAGGGATGACGTTGTACTCGTGTAATCAAGGTTGGCCGAGCAAAGCGTTGTAGCATGTCTTGGCGTCTATGACGTGGAACTTAATGTCCGTGACGATCAGCCCAAAGCGTAGCGTCAGTATCACAGACCCAAGAGTGCTTGATGACTGAGAGTCAAACCCGGAGATGGTGATCTTGTCTCGAGCAAGGTGCTGGACGCTCATGCAGATTTCTTTTAACACCCGCATATTGAGGAGATTAACGGAGGATCCATTGTCGATCAGGATCTTGCCTATCTTTATATCATAGCAGTATCCTGAGACATAAAGGGGGCGATTGTGTTCGCACGTCCCAAGGAGAAGGTCTTCATCACAAAAAGCGACATCGGCCGTGTGCACTTCCTCCAGTTCATCCTTCATCTTTTCCTCGGCCAAGAAAGCTTGGAATTGTTCCGGATCTTATAGTGCCTTGATTAATGAATCTCTCGCCTCCTTTGATAGCAAAAGGGCGTCAAGAATCCTGAGCTGCGACGGTAGCTTCCTCAGATGCGCTAAGACGTTGTAACCCACCTTATTTTTCTTTGGCGGGTCCTTGGCGCTTAACTCCTCCACCACTTGGTCATCTAAGACGATATCTTCAGAGACCTTTTCTTTCCCTTTATCTTTTCTGTTTGAGGGTCCGAGATTCTTTTCGGGCAGCGTCCGATTCCGCAGCCGAATATTTTCGCAAACCTTCGGCTCTTCTTCTTTTCCCGAAGTGGACTCTTTAAAGAGAGGGGCAAGTTCCAGCTCTTCATCAGAATTGCTCCCGAATGTAGGCACTTGTGACCCACCGGTGTTAACCATGCAACAATCGCCAGTAGTTCTTTTAAACCCTTCGGTCGTATTTCTTCGCTCCCGACGAGTTTTGCGCTTTTACCGCTTGAAGCGTTGTCTATGAGCAACGTATCCTTACCACCATTTATCGAAAGCTTTGCACTCTTGAGTGGGATGCGAAACGTTCTGATGATATAAGCAATAGGAGGGGTGCATTTCTATTTCACCAGTAATTTTTCCTTCGGAGGATGGTCGCTTCATGCCCATTGATATGGCCTTAGCAAACCTTTTCCTCATCTTGAATTGGCTTTTGTCGATGGTGGAGGCATTTTGCTCCAGCGGGATCGTCTCAGCTCTTTCATCAAGTCGCTGGCGCTTGGCCTTTTCAAATATGACCGCCTCGCGTTCCCGATCAGCTTTACTTTTTAAGAGAGCTTCATTGAGGAATGCGTCAATTACTTCATCCGATGGCCCCTGAATTTTTGGTTCAGGATCTGCCCCCTGCGTTTCAGTATAAGGGGTCTCCTCATCGTCCATGAACGAGTGGGAAATCACATGACAGCTCGCTACGCATTCTTCAGAATCATCAGATGAACTTTCTCCCTCATCTTCCTCTTGAAAGACGTGATTGAGGAACTCTTAGAATGTAATGGGAGTCTGTGCCTTCTGGTTGTATTCCTCCAGCGCGTCAATTTGTTTTTGCAAGTTCGAGCGCTTGTCGCTAGGTTTCACGGGCTTCTTTGATTTATTTTTCTTCTTCTTCGAAGATTTTGACGGCCGGTTGCGAGTGCTTGAGCCACCTCCATCGGTCTTTGGAGTTGGACGTGGCTTCAACATCCTCTCAATGACCTGCGGTTCCAACGGGTTCTTCCACCTAATCGCTGGACATGCCTGAAGCTCGTTTAGCATCCTCTTTGTCTTAGCTGATAATACAACCTTCCAAGGAGCTTCTTCAACGACGGAGCATGTTGCCCCCGGCGTATTCGTCCCCTTAGATGTGTAGGGCTGCAGGGGATTCACCTTCCATTTGTCAGATAACGTGAATTTGCCTTGTCGGTACTGGTTTTCAAGCCAATTTTTGAAAACGCAGCAATCTTCGATCGGATGGCCCAGTACTCGATAATAAGGACAGTAGTTGGGCTCATTGACATCACTTGGTTGCAACGGACGTTTTGGATCTGGCAGATTTATGAGTCGGTTGCGCAACGCCAGCTCGAATAACCTTCTCGTTTTATCGCGGGGAAAGGAGTAAGAACGTCCTAGCCTCTCCTCAAGGGCTACGTACGGACGCATATTATTTTGACGAACAACCGGCTTCGAGTCGCTCGGTTGTTGTTGAGCATTTGCGACAACGATCGCTTTTCCCTTCCCTTTGTCATTTCGGGAGTCCGGCTTTGGAAGAGGGGGTTTATGGCCCATCTGATCCATTTGCGCTAGCTTGTCAATCAAGGCCTGGAAGGTAGTCGGCTTGAAAAATATCATAAATTGCGAGATGGTTGCTTGCGGATCAAGGGTTCCCACAAACATACCCACCGCGAGAGCTTCTTCAATGCGTTGCTCGCACTTCGACCATAAGTTCTGCCACCGTATAGCATATTGAACCCATGTCTCGCCTGGCTTTACTCTAGCGTTAATCAGTGTCGTCATCGGGGTGCATTCACTGGCGCTTGCAAAACGCTGAGTAAACAACAGCTCCATCTCCGCGAAGGTCTTGATAGAGTCGTTCGGGAGCTCAGAGTACCACTCGAACGCCGTATCTGATAAACTTCCAACAAACTGGCGAAGCAACAGCTTGTCGTCACCGCCGGTGTTGCCGCAAAGTCCCCTGAACTGGGCAACATGCTGGTGAGGATTGCCCGTCCCTTTGTAGACATGGAACTTAGGAATTGTGTAACCGGGCGGGTACTTGATTTGATCGTACCAACTTGGATATGGCCGCCCTGTTTTTACGACCTGGCCGGCTGCTTCAGTCGCATGATGAACCCGTATTTGCTGGGCTATGTACTCGTCCAAGTCAGCTTTGGAGATTGTCTCCTCCTTAGCTGTTGACAGAGCTGGCAGAGGATTTGACGTCTCTCCCCTATCGTCTTCAAAGACAATCGAGGGATCTTCGGCCGAAGGATCTTGTTGGATCATCATCCCCACCATGTCTTGGAACAGGAGGCCCATACGCTTTATATTGGCTGCTTGTTCAGCAGCCTCTTTATCCTTCTTCTCCAATATTCGACGAAGGAATTCGGCGTCAGTTTCTTACTCCTGACGTTCATCTGAAAACGTTTCAGGGTTTTCTTTTGGCCCAGTAAGTGCGGCCATAGCGTTCATCATCTCTTGGAGCTTTTGCTGCTGCTCCTGCGCTTTGGTCACTGATCACGTAAGCGGTCGATGACCAGTAGATATGCGACTGTCCTCCTTACCAGACGCCACGTAGACGGTATGAACTACAATGCCCCCTGACTTAGGGCGTTTGGGTTCACTACCTTTGATATTCGCCGCGGGCACAGGGGTTTTCTCCGGCCTTCTTCTTTTGTGGGCCGTTGAAGTTGAAGGGGCCGTTGCAGTGGGCACCATAGCGATTGTTGTCCTCTGCTGTTTAATAGGACGGTCCTTTTCTTTTTGCACCTTCGTCTTCTTTTGTTGACGAGAGTGATCTGGGTCGATCACGGAGTCTTGAACCCTTCGCTAAACCTTGTATATTTTTTAGGACAGCCGTTGAGGGGGCTGTTCTTGCTTCGTTTCTGGAACTCTCTCCGCGGGCGGAGGAGATCTTTTCAATGTAGCGGTTGGAGAGTTCTTACGTACCCTCCTCAGCAGTTCAAAGCTGTTCCCAGTTGGAACAGCAGCGTTGACCTCCACCATTGGAGCCGGTGGAGTTAGCCCTGAGGGGGAGTTGCCCCCTGCCTTCCTCACTCGTCGGCAATGGCGACGTCGAACATGACGAGCCGTTAGGACTGGCTCGGAGATTGAGACAGCTTCTTTTTGCCCCCTGTCTGAATGAGGTGCCGCTGGTGTTAACCTCTTAAAGACTGAGGTTGTCTTTTGAGGGATGATATTCAACCTGTCGAAGACAGATCCTCGAGCAGGGGCAGGAGCAGGAATCGTCAGTGTTGAAAAGACTGACTCTTTGACAGGGGAAGCCGCCTTGACGACTTCTGGAGCAGTAGTTATTGCCTTCCTTGGGACAGCCAATTTAGAGTTCTGATCCAGCCTGGCGAAAACAGAGGCTGTTGGTTTGGTAGTGGGCGACCCGTTGACAGGGGCCGTCGTAGCAGTGAGCCGGTCGAAAACCGACTTCTTGTTCACTTCCGGTGCAGGTATTGGCATAGAGAAGCTTGTAGGTGGGATCATGGTCCCGAAAAACAGGCCGGTGGTGGCCTGGGTTACCTGTTCTACCGGCAGAGCGAGGAAGGAGGCCGCTTGGGGCCCATATGCTACACTTCCGGATGAGGTGGAGCGTCCGTTGCAGTGGCACTTCGAGCAGTTCGTGTAGTTAGAGGCTATTGATGCTTGAGTTCTGCGCCAGAAAAAAGAACAAATCTTAGTAACTTGAAAATCCAAGGGCAACCGTTAACAAACCGCGATTGGTTCGCGAAGACGATACACGAAGTGTGGAGTGGAAAAAGGAAAAGGTCCCACCGGGCGTGCCAGAATCTGTTTCCCTCCGAACGGCGGCGGCGACGCGAGGACGTCTGGGCCTGAGGTTCGGGGCAGATGCTATATGGTTTTATCCGTCCACCTCTCCAAAGATGCCAAGTTGATTTATGACACCATGTATCGGAGGTTTAGACGGATACGGCCGATGTAGCAGACTTCGTCAGATTCCCCCTCGCTTGAGGGGTTTTTGATTGTGGGGACGCTCTTCCCTGCAGGCGCAAGCCCCTGCAGTTAATTACGCTACCGCATCGCGGTAACAAGTTTCTCCTTCTCCAGAATTTCACTTCGTGTCGTGTGTGTTTGTTTTGTTTATGGTTGCCCGTGGATTGTGTACGGAGACTGAGTAATGCCGTCGCCCGTAGGACGTGGATTAGTCCAAATCCGTATTTACTTAGATTTGGGTTTGGTGTTTTTAGTTTAAGAATGCGTTAGCCATATTGAGGCTAAGATCAACTTAAACGTTCGTTAAGGATACGTTAGTCCTGTTTGAGACTAAGATCAACTTAACGTAGTGATCCGTTTAATATATGGCCTTCAGGACTCATCACCTCTCTGACGTCGTTGAAAGATTACAACGATAGGTGTCAGAGGAGTTCAGAGATGTACCCTCGAACCAAAGTCGATTTGAAGTTTTACAGTCCATTTAAATGTTTAAGGATACGTTAGCCGTATTTGGGGCTAAGATCAACTTAAACGGGACCGTTTAGATCCGGCAAAAGAGCATTTGGAGGCTCTATTGTTCCATTTTAGGGACGTAGTGGTCCATGTTCCAGTTTAGGGACGTGGTGGTCCACCATTAGTTTAAGGACATTTCGGTCCACCATTAGTTTAAGGACATTTCGGTCCAATATTAGTTTAAGAACGTTTCGGTCCAATATTAGTTTAAGCACGTTTCGGTCCAATATTAGTTTAAGGACGTTTCGGTCCATTGCCAGTTTAAGGACGTGGTCGTCCATTGCCAGTTTAAGGACGTGGTGGTCCAATATTAGTTTAATGACGTTTCGGTCCAATATCAGTTTAAGGACGTTTCGGTCCACGAGTTTAAGGACCCCACAGTCCATATGCGTATGTGGTCGTCGGGACCCGTCACCTCTCTGACGTCGTTGAAGGATTACAACGATAGGTGTTAGAGGAGTTCAGAGATGTACCCTTGAACCGGAGGTAAATTGATTTAAGAGAGCAATCTTGCTCAGTCAATTTAATTTGAGAACTTACGGCCAAAATTGGGCTAAGTCCAGTTGAAAATGTTCAACATTTTATTTGCTTTTACATTGCATTTCTTTTTATTTTTATTTGGGTTCTACCAATAAAGGATGCAGAGCATCAATTTGTTTTGGGCTTTGCCCATTTATAAATGATGCAGAGCATCAATTTTACTTGGGCTCTGCCATTTTTATTGCTTTGCAATTTATTTTGGCCTGCTAGGTCTTTTTGACTTGGGCATGGCCCTTTAACAAAAGAAATGCATTGCATTCTTCAGGCGTTTTGCGCCAATCAAAGAGCACAAGTGCTTGTGATGATGACACGTGTCATGCAGCGCAGTGCGCTGCGCTAGTGCGCTACGCTTGCACTGCTGACACATGGCGCACTCTGGTGAGTTGCGCCAATTTCAGAGAGCAAAGCTTTATTTCAAAAGCGCATAGTGCAAATGATTCAGATGCTGACACGTGGCGCTCTCTGGTGGTTTGCGCCAATCCAGGAGCGCAACAGCGCAGTTTGCAAGTGCAATGCACTATAATTTGAGAATCTTTTAGATTCAAGAACCAATGGTTCATAAAAGAAGTGCAAAGCACTATTTGTTTTCTTCGATCTAATGAGAATCAAAGAAAACAAGTATTTCTTGTTTTTTCTTATTTAAAGAACCAGTGGTTCATAAGAAGTGCAAAGCACTGTTTATTATGTGAAGATCATTGATCTTGTTCTTAGATCCATGATCTATTAGAAGAAATTTCTTCTATTTTTATGAAGGTTTTTACCTTTTTCTTGAAACTTTTTTCAGAGTTCTCTCTATTTGAAGCTCTTGATTTCTCAAAAATGTTCCTCCCTTTGAATTGAGGTTTAGGGTCCTTTTTATAGTGCCCATAAATTAGTTAAATTTGTTAAAGTGATCTTACTCTGAGTGATTTGGGGAATTTTCCCCACCGTTGGATCTTTGATCCAAGGGCTTCTGTTTTACAGAAGAAAATCTTCTTGTTTTAACAAGAACAGAAAGATTTCTTTAAAATCTTAATTCTGTTTGGCGCAAATGCCCCAGCGTGTGACACGTGTCGCGCAGCGCACAGCGCAGCGCAACTGCGCTAGCGCACCTGCACTGACACGTGCCGCGCAGCGCACAGCGCAGCGCAACTGAAGCGTTGCATCCTTTAATTTTGCTTTAAATAGAGCTTTGCTCTGATTGGGCGCGCCTTCTTGGGCGCTGTGTTGACATATCAGCGCCTGACACGTGGCGCGTTGCGCCCAAGATTTGAAGCGTTGCTTTAAAATTTGAATTCTGAATTTCAACAGAGCTTTGCTCTGATTGGGGAAACAGCTGGCTGCTCCGGTCAAAGGAAAGCCTCTCATTTTGTATACAACCGCTCTTGAAGGTTCCTTAGGCGCATTATGGGCAAAAGAGAACTATCAAGGGAAAGAGAGAGCCCTCTACTATTTGAGTCGAGTTCTGCTGGGGGCAGAAAGCAATTATTCTCCCATCGAAAAACACTGCCTGGCATTAATCTTCGCGATAACAAAGCTCGAGCACTATGCGTTGGCGCATGAAATCTGTCTCATATCGAAAGTGGATCCTCTCAAATATTTGATATCAAAGACCATATTGACAGGGCGGCTCGCTAAATGGGCCTTGCTCTTGATGGAGTTCTCAATAACTTATCAGCCTCTTAAGGCAGTAAAAGGCCAGGCCATCGCCGACTTCCTCGCTGAGCATCCGATACCTGCCAACTCTCCCTTGAACTGTGAATTGCCGGACGAACATGCGTTTGACACGATCGACGATAATGGCACCCGATGGGAACTTTATTTTGATGGAGCGTCTTCCATGAAAAAGCACAAGCAAAGCACCCCCATAATCAAATCAGGGGTAGGCCTCATCTTCGTAACTCCACGAGGAGGGATAATGCGCTTTGCCTTCTCCTTAACAGAGCCGAGGACAAACAATGAAGCCGAGTATGAAGCTTTGATAGCAGGTCTCGAGATCGCCATCGACATGGGAATCGAGAACCTCCTCATATACGGAGACTCCCAACTGGTCGTTAGCCAAGTAAACGGCGACTATCAAACGTGCAATCCAGAACTGGTTAAGTACGGCGAGAGGGTACAACAACTGCTGACCCAAATACCTTCCTACACCTTGGAAAGCATACCACATGCGGAAAATAGCAAGGCGGATGCATTAGCCATGCTCGCTAAAGAACTGGCTGACGAAAACCTCGATGACGTGAGGATCGTTGTTCAAAGCCGTCGAGTCCTCGCACCGGCAGAAATATTTCCAGAGACGTTCGAGGAAAAGGAAATGACCAAGCCAGCGGTTCTACAAATAAAAGACCAAGAAAAAGTTGAGGATTGGAGAGAAGTCTTCATAGACTACTTCAAATCCCGTCGAACACCTGAAGATGCGTCCTCAAGACATCAGCTTATGAAACGAGCTCTGTCTTTCGCTTTCGTCAATGATACCCTGTACAAGAGGTCATTTGACTCTTTGTGGCTAAGATGCCTGGGACCCGAAGAAGCAAAGTGAGTCGTCTAAGAAACTCACGACGGACTCTGCGGTTCTCACCAAGCCGGGCCGAAGATGAAGCTGAAAATCAAAAGGATGAGCTACTATTGGCCCACGATGTTCGAGGACTGCCTTGAGTATGCGAAGCAATGCCACTCGTGCCAGATCCATGGGGACTTTATCCACCAGCATCCAAATCCACTACATCCAACGATGGCAAGCTGGCCGTTCGAGATGTGGGGAACTGACATAATCGGCCCTATCGAACCAGTATCGTCCAGTGGACATCGGTTCATTTTGGTGACAACTGATTACTTCTCCAAGTGGGAAGAAGCAGTACCGCTAAAGGAAGTGAAGACGGAGAATATCCTCCACTTCTTCAAGACACACGTCATTTATTGGTTTGGAACTCCGCAACGGATTATCTCCAGTAACGGACCAGCCTACAGAAGCCACAGGTTCAGCCGCTTCGCACAACAACACAACATAGACTGGAGATACTCTTCGATTTATAATCCCCGAGCTAACGGTCTAGCCGAGGCTTTTAACAAGAGCTTAACGAAGATCGTGAAAAAGACGGTGTCTCGAAATAAAAAGGACTGGCATGAGAGATTGCATGAAGCTCTCTGGGCGTATCGGACCACGTTCAAGACGGCCACGAACACAACTCCATACGCATTGGTATTCGGTACAGAGGCGGTACTCCCTCTCGAGATAGAGCTACCCTCTCTACGAGTGACAGTTCATTACGAGCTAACGGACGAAGAGAATGCTCACCTTCGGCTTGAGGAGCTCGACGCCCTTGATGAAACCCGGCTTATAGCACAGCAAAATCCGGAAGCTTATAAAGCAAAGATGACGCACTCATACGAAAGATTGACTAGGCCGAGGACATTCCGCCAAGGCGAACTCGTGCTAGTGGTCAAAAGACCTATGATCCCTAATCGCGCCAAGCGGGGGAAATTCGAGCCAAACTATGAAGGTCCGTATATCATAGAAGAGTTTACCAGGGTGGAGCCTATCTACTCATGGACATGCATGGCGAAAGGCACTTCAGGCCAATAAATGGTCACTTCCTGAAGAAATACTACGCCTGACGAGTCACGGCCTAGGTCAATGATAGATGACGACGACTATGTCCGCTCGCTATCTTCCTAAGCCCAAACTCTATAAGTAGTAGCCAGCTTGTCGGACCGAAACGTCCTTAAACTAACAACGGACCGAAACGTCCTTAAACTAACGACGGACCAAAATGTCCTTAAAACTAACAAAGGACTACTGTGTCCTAAAACTAGCCGTTGACCGAGATGTCGATCAACTACGGTGGATTGCAGCATCCCAAAACTGATACAAAAAAAAGAAGAAAAAAAAGAAGAAAAAAGAAAACTGTATGTCCATAAGCAAAATGGACACGGATGAAAACCCGGAAGGGCTCCGTGAGTAAAAACAGCAAGGCTACCGGCGAGTGTTTGTGAAAACCCGAAAGGGCGCAATCTCGTTAAAGGACACTTGCAAGGTCCTCTCGACCTTTTGAGGAGAAACCACCTGCGTGAGATCCTTACGACTCACAAAGGAAGCAACACACTTAGGAATCCCCACGACTCCTAAGGAGAAATTACACTTGCGAGATCCTCACGACTCGTAAGGAGAATCCTCTTATGGGACCCTCATGGCTCATAAGATTTGAAAGTCTTAAACTACAGGGATCTGAACCTGTTCTTAAGCAGCCCCCACAATCTCCCATACTGCCCTATAAGCGGCTCAATGCTGACACTTGTATACAATCCATGGGCGCGAATAAACATTTCCCTAACAAAGTCCCATCCGTGACTAGGGATATGTTTACACGATGAACAGCCCTTGTAAGTCCTCTCGACTTATAAGGAGAAAAAACTCTTGTAAGATCATTACGACTTATAAGAGAACACACACTTAGAAATCCTCACGATTCCTAAGGAGAAAACGCACCTACGTGATCCTCACGACTCGTAGGGAGAAATACCTTTATGAGACCCTTACGGCTCATGAAATCAAAAGCCTTAGTCGACAGGATCCTAACCCTGTTTGCTAAGCCACCTTTGTTCGACATCGACAGAGGCAAATAATGATTCGCTCCTGGTAATATCCTAGTTGTAGCGATGCTGATGCCTAAATCAGTATCAAATTCCAAGTCCTTTCATGGCAAATGATGATTCGCTCCTGGCAATATTCCAGTCGCAGCGATGCCGATGCTAAGATTGGCACCAGATTCCAAGTTCCACACTCACGATAAAAAAAATCAACGAGCCAAAAATGCATATGACATAGCCGAAATGATGGGGCAACTTGCAACGAAATCAGCAAGTAAAAATATATGCATACAAAAATAGCCGAAATGATTGGGCAGCTCGCAATAAAAAGCAGCGAGTAAAAAGAAAAATAGCCGAAATGATTGGGCACCACGAAAAATAGCCGAAATGATTGAGCAATCGCGATTTTCACGATATAAAAAGCTGAAATGATAGAGCATCGTGGAAAGAATTAAAAAAAATGAAAGAATAAAACTTTATGCCCTGCAGGTGAGGTCACATTGACTCCTGTATACAATCCATGGGCACAAACAAGAAAGGAACCATATCGTCCCACCAGGCTTCGTCGAAGCGAAGCAAAATCTCGACGGTTCATAGACAACCTAGAGACAACCTCGACATTTTTCGCAATATTGCAGACACAATGTCAACAAACGAAGCAAAGGTAGGTCCCTAGCTTCAGGGTCTCGATGTCAACATCGACAACTTAGAGATCACTAACGGCGTTTCTCCTCACTCCAACCAGATGCAGACGTGACGTCGACAACCGACCTCAGAGTCGCAACGAAACGGAGCCATAGCAAAGTCCCTAGTTCCAAATCTCAATGGACACATCTGCAGCCTGGAGACCAACGACGGTGGGCTTCCTCATTCCAGCATGACACAGATGTTACACAATCAAACGGAGCCATGGCAAAATCCCAGTTCCATTTCAGCATTCATCTCGATACAGCAGACGAGATATCAACAATGGCGTTCCTTCGCCAGCAGGATGCAGATGCAACGTCAACAAAAGACCTCACGGTCGAAACAAAGCAGAGCGACGGCAAAATCCCAGCTCCACCTCAGCATTCATCTCGATACGGCAGACAAGATGTCAACAATGGCGTTCCTTCGCAGTCCAGCAGGATGCATATACAACGTCAACAAAAGACCTCACGGTCGAAACAAAGCGGAGCGACGGCAAAATCCCAGCTCCACCTCAGCATTCGTCTCGATACAGCAGACGAGATGTCAACAATGGCGTTCCTTCGCAGTCCAACAGGATGCAGAAGCAACGTCAACAAAAGACCTCATGGTCGAAATAAAGCGGAGTGATGGAAAAATCCCAGCTCCACCTCAGCATTCGTCTCGATACAGCAGACGCAGTCAAAGCAAATGAAGCAAAGGCCAAATTCCTAGTTTCAGGGTCTTGACGGTAACTCATATAAAACCTGAAAGACTACCGGAGATCATCCCACATGGAGTGGTCACCACCTCGACGTTCGTCTCGATACAGCAGATGAGATGTCACCACAGTGTTCTCCCTCTAGCAGGATTCAGACGCGACAATCAAACAACAGAGCCACGGCAAAATCCCTAGTTCCAAACCTCGATGATTCATCAACAACCTAGAGACAACCGCGACATTCGTCTCGATATAGCAGACGCAATGCCAACAAACAAAGCAAAGGCCAAATTCCTAGCTTCAGGGTCTTGACGGTAACTCATATAAAACCTGAAAGACTATCGGAGATCATCCCACACTAGCGCGGAGTGGTCACCACCTCGATGTTCGTCTCGATATAGCAGACGAGATGTCACCACAGCGTTCTTTCTCCAACAAGATGCAGAAGCGACAACAACAACGGAGCCACGGCAAAATCCCTAGTTCCAAACCTCGATGGTTCACCAACAACCTAGAGACAACCGCGACATTCGTCTTGATACAGCAGACGCAATGCCAGCAAAACGAAGCAAAGGCCAAATTCCTAGCTTCAAGGTCTTGACGACAACTCATATAAAACCTGAAAGACTGTCGGAGATCATCCCACACCAGCGCGGAGTGGTTATGACTCATCGGGGCTCTCCAAAATGAGCCTAACCTCAAGTAAAAAGTGGCATGGCAAAATTCCTAACGCTTATTCTTCTGATAGTCAAACTGCCTAAGAAGATTGCTTGAAGACGTCTTGTCCAGCCCCCGAAGGGATCAGAGACACGACAGTCGCAAGGCTACTCGAACAGCAAGATTTCCTATCGAGGAATACATCAGCCAACGCGACGGTACGACGGACAAAACCCTAGTACCATAGACCCTAACGGAACTCTGTCGTAAAGAGCAAAGGTTAACTGTGACGTTAGGACATCCTTGCGAGAACTTCTCGATTCGTCTCGACTCGTAAGGCAAAGCCTTAGGCAATGAGGATTAAAAAACCAGTTTCCTAAGCACTTGGGCCCTGCAAGTCAGTCCAAGATGGGCTCTTGCATACTATTCACGGACCACACTCTCCAAAGTCGAATCTCGACAAGGAGGGAAACAACCACTTACGAGTCCTCTCGACATATAAGCAGGAAAATTCTCTTGTGAGATCCTTACGACTCTCAAGAGAAAACACACTTAGGAATCATCATGACTCCTAAGGAGAAAAGACACCTACGAGATCCTCACGACTCGTAGGGAGAAAAATCTTTATGAGACCCTCACGGCTCGTAAAGTTGAAAAGTCTTAGGTGGCAGATCTTACCCCTGTCTCCTAAGCCATCACTGCCCTGCAAAGAGGTTAAGAAGGACCATCTATGAGCTACACTTGCCAAAACTACATGCCACTGAAATAGAGAAATTACTCATGACCGTATAAACTACTTCACGCCAGAGTAAGACATAAAGAAATAGAAGGATGCGGCTCATGGAGTTGAGAGTTTGGAACTATATCTCTTAAGAGTCGAGATTTGAGTCAATGATAAATGACGACGCTTGTGTCCGCTCGTTATCTTCTCAGATCAAGATTCTGAAAGTTATATACCAATCCGAAACTGGTCATACGCTATGCATTACTCTGCACTACTTCACCCACGTATATATTTACGTGGGCAAAGTAGTGGGGGCATTTGTTCCCGCTGAAAATTTCTGCGCAAAAGAGCCCAAGGTATCAAATTGCAGCGATATGCTTAAGAAAATGTGAACCAGTATCTTCCGGCCTGTATTTTGATAAACTCCCAAAGGAGAAACCATTAAATTCTAATGATATTGGAAGCATCTCGGAAAACCCTTCGATTTGATATATTATGGGTTTCATAATTTATCCGGGATCAAAAGTTATGAGCAAATATGCTATGCACCGTTCCCTGATTAAAATCAGGAATTATCTCAATGAGGTATCACGTGCTCACACGTGATCAATGACCACGTGTTGACACGTGATAGTTAAAACAGAAATAAAAACAAACGGATGAAGAAGGACCCAATTGGGGGTCACGTGCTCACATGTGATCAATGGCCACGTGTTGACACGTGATAGTTAAAACAGAAATAAAAACAAACGGCTGAAGAAGGACCCAATTGGGGGTCATGTGCTTACACGTGACCAATGGTCACGTGTTGACACGTGATAGTTAAAACAGAAATAAAACAAACGGCTGAAGAAGGACCCAATTGGGGGTCACGTGCTCACACGTGACAATTGGTCACGTGTTGACTCGTGATAATTAAAATAGAAATAAAAAACAAATGGCTGAAGAAAATACCTCAATGAGGTATCACGTGCTCACACGTGAACAATGGTCATGTGTTGACACGTGATGGTTAAAACTGAAGTATAAATAAACGCTGAGAAAAGAACCAATTGGGGGTCACGTGCTTACACGTGACCAAAGGTCATATGCCAGCACGTGACAGGCTTTGAAAGCCTTACAGTTTAATAGAATTAAAATTCTTAATTTCTCTAAATCTTTCCAAATAGAATTAAAATTCTAAATTTCTCTAAATCTTTCCAAATGGAAAAGGATTATGGGGACCGTTGGATTAAAAATCCAAGGGTGATTAAAAATCACCAATTTATAGAAAGATTTTAGACAAGAAAATATTTCACGTAAATCTCACCGAAAATAACAAATATAATATATTTGGATTTAAAATCCAACGGTGAATAAAATTCACTGTGTGATCTAAAGGATCATATTAATTATGAAAACAAACAAAATCTTTTAATGAAAGATTTACTAAACAAATTGATTCTTTTCTTTCTCCTATAAATAGGAGCCAAGAAGAGAAGAAAAGGGGATCTACTTTTTTTTTAGAGAAGAACAGAGAAAAAAAGAGAGGGGAATTTAATTCTCAAGAGAGAAAAAAAGAGAGGAGAATTTAATTCTCAAGAGAGAAAAGAAGAGAGGATAATTTAATTCTCAAGAGAGAAAAGAAAATTTCTTCATAAGAGAAAAGAAAACCCTAGGTGAGAAAAGAAAGGGGATCAAAACTTCAAAAAAGAGAATTTAATTCTCAAATCTAAGAGTTTAACTCTTCTGCACAAAAGAACTTAGTTCTTCCTCTGGTTGAAGATCTGCAAAGAGCATATCTCCCCATAAGTTGAGAATTTAATTCTCATCGGGTTGAGATCCTGCCATACTGTAAGTCCACGTTGCCGTCCCTGGTTCTTGCGGGGAGGCGGAAACGGTATAAAAATCAAATTTTTAGCGCAAAGGGCAACATGGACTATCAAAGTCGGGATCTTTACTAAACTAAACTAGCTATCAAGCTAAAGAGAGTTAGCTACTCGGATAAAAGGTTATACCTAACTTGAACTCCTTCTTCTTGAAACCTTTGTAGGGTTTGAAGGTGCTTTCCTCGTCGCCTTCTTCCGTCAAAGATGGATCCACCTGAGGGTTCGACCTTCGGGCTCCTTTCTCGAACTTTGAGAGAACTAGGATCTTTGGCTTGCTAAACCTCTAACCCTAGAGTGAGTAGAGAGTGGCTTTGGGGTGTTTTTATCTCAAGGAGAGGGATTCTCAACACATGAGAAGGGATCTCCTTGAACTAGAGGAGGAGGAAGAAGAAGTGAGGAGAGAGAAGTGTTATGATAGAATGAATAATATCCTTCTCATTTTGCAACCATAACAAAATGAAAAGAATTATCAAATTAACAATAATAATAAAAATGAAATAGTTGATGGAAGGTTAGGAATGACCATTATCATTACATTCATTAAATGAATTTTGCTAGAATCAAAGAGCATCTTTGATCTGTAATGATGATGGTCAAACATTCAACCATGGTCAACAAGTCAACCTTGGTCAACAAGTCAACAAAACCAACCATGACACAATTTTATTTAATTAATATTATTAATTGATATTTCATAAATTCATTAGGGTTTGGAAAAAGACGACTGTCAACTGTGCATACGCACCTGTTCCGAAACCCTAATGAAAAATCCTCTTCCTCCGCCTCAATCAACTGTGCATACACACCCGCATTCTTGTTCCGAGGAACATGAATACTAAGAGATAAAATCAACCCCAAAACATATACTAGTATCTGGCTCAAACCAAAGCCAGCTAGTAATATCTGTCCGGACTCCAAACGTGCACAAGTGCGCGGATGAGAACGAACCCTGTCGCAAAACCATGCGACCTCTACTCTGTTTTGCCCAGAGGTGAATAGCCCTCTGTGTGGGACTCTAAAGACTCGACACTATGCTGGCAATGGGTTTAACCACAGATCGCAAGCGGCTCTAGCTGTGCGTAACGATCCCCAGGTAGATGTCGATAAGAAGACTGATGAGGTGAACCCCATCTGAACTCCCACTGAGTCTGAATGTGACAGTCTCCGTACAGTCCGGTCTGTTCGTCTGATACATCGCATGTCGGGCCTAGGGGGCGGTAAACGTCAGTCCCCTAATAGCGGTACAAGTCGTGTCGGAGTGAAGCCCAAAACACCCTGAGATAACACTGGAAGCCTACCAGTATATCTCGCTTGCCCTGGCCAGGGACTACTCGTGTAATGGCTCTCCTAGACACAGCGCGATGTCAACCCCCAATACCGGGAGAGACGAATCCTGTCTAACCGTCACTGCCTCCAAGTGCTTCGGGACTGCACCCAACCACTACCTGTTTGCACGACTCCTTTGAGCCGTGGTAGGGTAGTGATCAAAGTTCAGTGGGAACACACTCGAGGCGAAGTGCCAGTGTCAAGTCAGCGGACTAAGCTGTACTCATGTCACCTGGGAACTGATAACTGACGATAGGTATAATACCAACTTGTCAGTTCCCGACGAGTCCTGTCCAGTGTACTCGTAACCTAACGAGCACCCGCATACTATCTCAAGTACGACGTACTGACGGCTGTGGGACAGACCGTCTCCCACACTGGGATGAGAAGCGCATGCGCCAGTCTACTCCGGAGTATCGATGCCCTGTCTCGATAGTCCTGCGACTAGGGACCTGTATAAGGATGTGCTTATAGATTACCCAGCCCTCACTAGTGTGACTGCCATCACAACGCTGGTAATCAAGCAAAGATCCTAAGGGCTCCACTAATGCGTATAAGTGATATGATAAAATAAACACATGTACACATTGAAGTAGAAACAAACCAAGTAGCATACTACTATTTTGAGCAAGATTGTATATACAAGGTGAATATCCCAAGCTTCCATTAAGTAATATACAAACCAGTATGATACAGTAATGGCCTCTAGGGCATATACACTAACAATCTCCCACTTGCATTAAGGCCATGTACTGGCGTATCGAAGACCTATCATCTCGATCAGCCGCTTGAACTGTGTCTGGGGTAGGGCCTTGGTGAATGGATCTGCAGTGTTTTCTTCTGAAGCAACCCTCCGAACCTCGATCTCCTGCGATCCACGATCTCTCTGATCAGGTGATACCGCCTCAAGATGTGTCTGGATCTCTGATGGGACCTTGGTTCCTTCGCTAAAGCTATAGCCCCATTGTTGTCGCAATACAGAGGTATTGGGTCAACAATGGACGGAACCACCTGAAGTTCTTTCAAGAACTTCCTCATCCAGACAGCTTCTTTTACGGCATCAGATGCAGCGATGTATTCCGCTTCCATCGTCGAGTCTGCTACGGTTTCCTGTTTGGAACTCTTCCAACACACCGCCCCTCCATTGAGGGTAAAGACAAAACCCGACATGGACTTGGAATCATCCTTGTCACTCTGGAAGCTGGAGTCAGCAAAGGCCTCGATCTGGAGGTCTTTTCCGCCATACACCAAGAACATCTCCTTAGTCCTTCTCAGGTACTTGAGAATGTTCTTTACTGCTATCCAGTGTTTCTTCCCAGGGTTTGACTGATACCGGCTTACCACACTTAGTGCATAAGCTACATCCGGTCTGGTACACAACATCGCATACATTATAGAGCCTACCGCAGAAGCGTAGGGTATAATAGACATGCGATCCCTCTCTAAATCAGTCTTGGGAGACATCTCTTTAGAGAGGGTGATCCCGTGACAAGCCGGTAGGTTACCGCGCTTGGAATCTTCCATACTGAATCTCTTCAGTATAGTGTCGATGTACCTGGACTGTGAAAGTCCTAATATCCTCTTGGATCTATCACGATGGATCCGAATCCCCAGGATGTATGAGGCATCACCCAGGTCTTTCATGGAGAACCTGTGTGACAAGAATCCCTTGACAGATTGTAGCATAGGAATGTCATTTCCTATTAAGAGAATGTCATCCACGTATAAAACGAGGAATACTACAGTTCTCGCTACAAATCTACTATAAATGCATGGTTCATCTGGATTTTTGATAAAGCCAAATTCCTTGACCGTCTCATCAAAACAGATGTTCCAACTCCGCGATGCCTGCTTTAGTCCATAAATGGACTTAAGCAACTTGCACACTTTTCCGCTGCTCCCACTCTGAATGAAACCCTCTGGCTGGTCCATATAGACACACTCCTCTAAATTTCCATTTAGAAAAGCGGTCTTTACATCCATTTGCCAAATCTCATAATCGTGGAAGGCAGCAATGGCAAGAAGGATCCGAATGGATTTCAGCATAGCCACTGGAGAAAAGGTTTCGTCATAGTCCAAACCAGGTCTTTGACGAAAACCCTTTGCTACAAGTCTAGCTTTATAGGTCTCAACCTGTCCATCTACACCAATCTTCCTTTTGAAGATCCACTTGCATCCTACGGGTTTTACCCCGTCTGGAGCAATGTCCAACGTCCATACTTTGTTGGTGTACATGGACTCCATTTCGGTCCGCATTGCATCCAGCCATTTTACCGAGTCAACGCTCTAAACGGCCTGTTGGAAGCTAGTAGGCTCATCATAATCTATGATGCAATCCTCTCTAATCCCGTCTATGAGAAAACCGTAGTATCTCTCGGGCGGATGAGATTGCCTACTACTCCTGCGGAGCGGCGTAGGAATGTCCTGTTCTTTTGAACCCTCTGGTTCCTCTAAACTTTCAGTAATAGCTCGTGGTTCTGGAATTTCTTCCAGTTCTACTGTGCTCCCACTTATCTGGTTTTCCAAAAACTCAGTTTCCATGAAGTAGGCATGACGAGAAACAAGAACTTTTTGTTCCTCTTCACAGTAGAAAAATATCCCTTGGAGTTCTTTGGATATCCCACAAACTTGCACTATACTGAGCGTGCCTCGAGCTTGTCTGCATGCTGCTTTTTGACAAAAGCTGGACATCCCCATGTCTTAATGTGATTAAGATGGGGCCTCTTCCCACACCACATCTCAAATGGTGTGGTAGGCACAGTTTTAGTAGGAACTCGGTTCAAAATGTATGCAGCTGATTCTAGCGCATACCCCCAGAATGATCGCGGTAACTCAGCATTACTCATCATGGACCGTACCATATCCAATAGGGTCCGGTTCCGTCTCTCCGATACACCGTTATGTTGCGGAGTGTATGGAGGAGTAAGCTGAGAGAGAATTCCATTCTCTTTTAAATAATTCAGGAACTCGGCACTTAAGTATTCTCCACCTCGATCCGACCTTAGAATCTTGATACTTTTGCCGGTTTGTTTTTCTACTTCATTCTTATATTCCTGGAACTTTTCAAAAGCTTCGGACTTATGTTTCATTAAGAAGACATAACCGTACCTTGAAAAGTCATCTGTAAAGGTAATGAAGTAAGAATAACCGCTTCGCGCATGTGTAGACATTGGACCGCACACGTCGCTGTGTACGAGTCCCAAGAGCTCGCTCGCTCTTACTCCGTGTCCAGTGAACGGAGTCTTTGTCATCTTTCCTTTGAGACAGGATTGACAAGTGGCATATGATTGATATTCGAACGGATCCAAATATCCTTCTGTATGTAACTTGGTCAACCTTCTCTCATTGATGTGACCCAGTCTACAATACCATAAGAAAGTCTGATTAATATCTGGAGACTTTCTTTTGTGTGTATTCTGGACATTGAAAATCTGTGGTTGGTTTAATACGTATATACCATTGCTCAGTGTACCTGACCCAATCAGAACTTGATTAAGGTGAATGTTTACAACATTACTTACAAACGCAAATTCATAACCTTCTTTAGAAACCACAGATACAGAAATGATATTACAAGTTGCGTTGGGTACAAAAAAGCAATTACGCAAAACCAAAACATGCCCATCTGTCATTCCCAGGTGATAGTCCCCCACGGCCTTAGCATCCATGCTAGCTCCGTTCGCAACTCTGAGGGTCATGTCACCTGCCTTAAAAAACCTACGGTTTCTCAACGCCTGCAAAGAATTACAGATATGAGATCCTGATCCGGTATCCAATACCCAGGAAGTAGAGTTTATCGAAAGACAGTTTTCAATAACATACACACCTGAAGCTGAAGTCGCAACCTGCTTCAGTTCCTGTGTCCTGGCTTTCCAAGCCCTGCAATCTTTCTTCCAGTGTCCACTCTTATGACAATAGAAGCATTCTTCTTTACCCACAAGCTTCCCCGCTATCTTTGTTGCCTTTACCTTTCCCTTCGTATCCACTTTACTAACACCGCCCCTTGGTTTGGCGGGGGCTTTCTTCTTCTTTCCCTTGGCTTTCGCCTTGGACCTAGAAGAAGAAGATCCTCCTACAAACAAAGTGGGTGTTTCCCTACCTTTCTGTAGGGTGCCCTCTGCGCTCCTCAGCATGTTGAGGAGTTCTGAAAGTTCAACTTCTTTTTCTTGTAAGTTGAAGTTCAGTATAAACTGGGCGTAAGTGGAAGGAAGGGACTGGAGAATCAAGTCCGTATAGAGCTCACTCTCCAACGTGGTCCCAAGTTCTGCGAGCTCCTCAATGTAGCCAATCATCTTAAGCACGTGTTCCGCTACCGATGATCCGACGGCCAATCTTGCCGAAAATAACTTTTTCGATATTTCGTATCTTGCGATACGAGACTGCTCTCCATACAGTTCTTTTGTATGGAGAAATATGGATTCCAGGTCCATATTCTCGTGCCTCCTCTGATGTTCGTTGTCCATAGAGGCAAGCACGGGGCACTTGGCCTTCGCGCAATCAATCTCCCAAGTCTTACGGATTTCCATATCCGCGACGCTGGAGGTGGGACCTGGGACGGGGGGAGCTTTGGTGGTAAGAAGATACCCCAGCTTGTCGTAAGTGATTGCCATCTTGACATTCCTGAGCCAATCTTTGTAGTTTGGCCCTGTCAGTATGTTTTTATCTAGAAGTAACTTAAGTCCAGTCATGTTGATTGGTCGCTGCAATTAGGAGAGAGAGAAGAAACACTCAGCACGATGCTCTTGCAAGTTTAGAATGGTTTTTAATTTGTCTAAACAGGATGGCTCCCACTGTCTCTCGAATCCCTCCTCAAACCATAAAGGAAGAATTAGTCGGGATCAATCCCACCGCACAATACTTGCTTAACCGTTCAGCCAGGCCAGTGTCGGTACTTCGAGGGAGGTTTTCCAACGCTTTCACGAAATTCCTTAATTTAAGAACCTCTTTTCCCTGGGGGCGTAGCCCCGCTAACACCTTTCTAGGCACCTACTAGGTTTATAGCATTGATCGTTTAGTGAGAAATTTCCCGAGGAGTAGCATATACTCACAGTAGAATCGGGATCCAAATATCATCGCGTGACGAAACTGAAGGAATCCTACCAGAATCATCACACTCCAAATGGTATGCAAATCTAGCAAGTTTCAGTACTTATGAAACTCCCGATGTGGATTTTTGCCCCATGCTCTTATGACCTTGACTTTGGCCAACAAATCATAAGTCACATGTCAAGTTCTACCCGTCATTCTCCAGGTTAATTTGAATCTATCCGTACCTACCCTTGACTTTGGCCAACAAGGCAGTACAACTGTTTCAAATCAACGCATCTATCTATGCTGCACATGAATACCCAATAGCTACCAATCACTATGCCTTGACTTTGGCCAACAAACACAGCTTGAATACTATTGACTATTCATGTGAAACGACGGAGGGCTACGAATGGTTTTGGCTAAACCGTGAACGTAGTGAACTTGATATAATCGATGGAACGGGATAGCTTTTTAAAAGGAGTGGCTCAAGCTCCGCATTTAAAAGTTAGTTTTGAAAAGAACCGAGTGGTTTTTCGAAAGTGTTCCAACGATTTTAGCTTGGTTTATTATCTTGCATTAGTTCTTTTAATGCGTGATATTCTTGCATTAGTTCTTTTAATGCGTCCCATCATTTAATCCTACCATTGCAGAAAACAACCAAAATATGACGTACGCTTATGCCATTCGCATTCGCCACGGGGTCCCGTCATCACCCGTTGGGTTACTTAACTAACGACAGAGCGGGGGCTGGGCTAGCGCGGCTGTAAAACATAAGCAACGCCTAAATAGTTATAAATATATAGCAATGATAGACATTACAGATCACAGATGAATACATTGGATATACTAGGAATCCGCAATCCTTTCGAGCCTACAACGAAAAGCGGATTACACGGTCGCGGTGAATAGCCAAAACCCCACCCAAGCCCCCTACGGGTGCGGCAAACTACCCGCCAAGTACCCCGAAGTGGAGCAACCTCCCTCATCGCCGTGAGTAGGCCACTCGGCACTTCGAGATACCCGGTAGTTTGTGCACCCCTCCATGGGTCTATCCTAGGAGCAAAAACAGTAAAAAGAATTATACAATGACGGCTACAACCCCGACCCGGTTGTGCGGCCATACAAATAATAATATTACAACAATTTACATTTTACATGAATGAAAGAAAAAGAAACACTCATCTCATATCCACCCCGGCTATTCACCCGCGACAGTCCAACGCATTCATATACACAAACCATCATCAAACACAGATCACAGATATGTATAACCCCGACTAATCGACATATAGCGATTAGCCGACGTTCAATACATATAAACATCACAGATATAACCAATATAGTCAAAGTGTAGTGAAGTTCGATAAAAATACGGATTTATAGGCCCCCAAAAACAAATTTCTTTTCTGGAAAACCTGGGCACAAATAAACCATCTGAAAAATCCCAAAACCCTACCAGAAGAACACTGCACAAAACCCGATCACGAGAGGAGCACAAACGGCGGCGGTTCCGCGGCAAATGCATACCTATTGCCGCGGAACCGCGGCGGTTTGAGGGAATCAGGGGATCGTTTTTTGTGGGTGTTCTCACAAAACCCTGAGCCGATTTTAGGAGTAAAACATTTTAATTTTAGAGCACAAAAATTTTCAACAGAAAGTTAGGGTTTTGTTTTTCCGGTTTTTGCGATTTTTTTCGTTCGAACTTCCATACACTTTACTACTAAGCTAGTTTAAGTTTAGTTAGGCTCTGATACCACTGTAAGTCCACGTTGCCGTCCCCGGTTCTTGCGGGGAGGCGGAAACGGTATAAAAATCAAATTTTTAGCGCAAAGGGCAACATGGACTATCAAAGTCGGGATCTTTACTAAACTAAACTAGCTATCAAGCTAAAGAGAGTTAGCTACTCGGATAAAAGGTTATACCTAACTTGAACTCCTTCTTCTTGAAACCTTTGTAGGGTTTGATGGTGCTTTCCTCGTCGCCTTCTTCCGTCAAAGATGGATCCACCTGAGGGTTCGACCTTCGGGCTCCTTTCTCGAACTTTGAGAGAACTAGGATCTTTGGCTTGCTAAACCTCTAACCCTAGAGTGAGTAGAGAGTGGCTTTGGGGTGTTTTTATCTCAAGGAGAGGGATTCTCAACACATGAGAAGGGATCTCCTTGAACTAGAGGAAGAAGAAGAAGAAGTGAGGAGAGAGAAGTGTTATGATAGAATGAATAATATCCTTCTCATTTTGCAACCATAACAAAATGAAAAGAATTATCAAATTAACAATAATAATAAAAATGAAATAGTTGATGGAAGGTTAGGAATGACCATTATCATTACATTCATTAAATGAATTTTGCTAGAATCAAAAAGCATCTTTGATATGTAATGATGATGGTCAAACATTCAACCATGGTCAACAAGTCAACCTTGGTCAACAAGTCAACAAAACCAACCATGACACAATTTCATTTAATTAATATTATTAATTGATATTTCATAAATTCATTAGGGTTTGGAAAAAGACGACTGTCAACTGTGCATACGCACCTGTTCCGAAACCCTAATGAAAAATCCTCTTCCTCCGCCTCAATCAACTGTGCATACACACCCGCATTCTTGTTCCGAGGAACATGAATACTAAGAGATAAAATCAACCCCAAAACATATACCAGTATCTGGCTCAAACCAGAGCCAGCTAGTAATATCTGTCCGGACTCCAAACGTGCACAAGTGCACGGAGGAGAATGAAGCCTGTCGCAAAACCATGCGACCTCTACTCTGTTTTGCCCAGAGGCGAATAGTCCTCTGTGTGGGACTCTAAAGACTCGACACTACGCTGGCTGTGGGTTTAACCACAGATCGCAAGCGGCACTAGCTGTGCGTAACGATCCCCAGGTAGATGTCGATAAGAAGACTGATGAGGTGAACCCCATCTGAACTCCCACTGAGTCTGAATGTGACAGTCTCCGTACAGTCCGGTCTGTTCGTCTGATACATCGCATGTCGGGCCTAGGGGGCGGTAAACGTCAGTCCCCTAATAGCGGTACAAGTCGTGTCGGAGTGAAGCCCAAAACACCCTGAGATAACACTGGAAGCCTACCAGTATATCTCGCTTGCCCTGGCCAGGGACTACTCGTGTAATGGCTCTCCTAGACACAGCGCGATGTCAACCCCCAATACCGGGAGAGACGAATCCTGTCTAACCGTCACTGCCTCCAAGTGCTTCGGGACTGCACCCAACCACTACCTGTTTGCATGACTCCTTTGAGCCGTGGTAGGGTAGTGATCAAAGTGCAGTGGGAACACACTCGAGGCGAAGTGCCAGTGTCAAGTCAGCGGACTAAGCTGTACTCATGTCACCTGGGAACTGATAACTGACGATAGGTATAATACCAACTTGTCAGTTCCCGATGAGTCCTGTCCAGTGTACTCGTAACCTAACGAGCACCCGCATACTATCTCAAGTACGACGTACTGACGGCTGTGGGACAGACCGTCTCCCATACTGGGATGAGAAGCGCATGCGCCAGTCTACTCCGGAATATCGATGCCCTGTCTCGATAGTCCTGCGACTAGGGACCTGTATAAGGATGTGCTTATAGATTACTCAGCCCCCACTAGTGTGACTGCCATCACAACGCTGGTAATCAAGCAAAGATCCTAAGGGCTCCACTAATGCGTATAAGTGATATGATAAAATAAATACATGTACACATTGAAGTAGAAACAAACCAAGTAGCATACTACTATTTTGAGCAAGATTGTATATACAAGGTGAATATTCCAAGCTTCCATTAAGTAATATACAAACCAGTATGATACAGTAATGGCCTCTAGGGCATATACACTAACACATACAGATCCAAAACTTAGAGGGGAAATTGAGTTTAGAGAATTTAATTCTCCCAAAACAAAGTTAGGGTTTAACCCTATATGAGAATTTAATTCTTCCAAAATTACAGGAATTTAATTCCTTCAAGATGGACAGAACTAGGGTTTAACCCTAATTGAGAATTTAATTCTCTTAAATTCACAAGAATTTAATTCCTCTTAAAATGAAATTAGGGTTTTACCCTATACAAGAATTTAATTCTTTTACATATATGGGAATTTAATTTCTCTAAAAGAAATTAGGGTTTAACCCTACATAAGAATTTAATTCTTTCATAATAGGAATTTAATTCCTCCAAAATCATGATTAGGGTTTAACCCTACAGAGAATTTAATTCTTAAAATAAAGAGACTTGAAAGATCTCCATGCACATAAAGAATATTGGTCACGTGATGACACGTGACCCTAATCCGCAGTGATCAGAAAAGAAGGAATAAAAATAGGTCACGTGTCCCCACGTGACCCCTAAAAAGTTCCCCAATAATAAAAAGGAAACAGTTTTGAGGCAATGCCTCACGTGCTCACACGTGACTCCCAAAACGCAGAAAGAAAAAGCAAAGGAAATGAAGGCTTTGGGCGCTCTCACGTGTTACCACGTGACCCTTTGGCAAACGCTTTAACAGTCAGTGCATAAATCCCCATCACGTGTCAACACGTGACGCCCAAAATAAAAATAATAAAAAGTGTTTAACACTTAATTGCAGAACGAGATAAAAGGGGATCTGGCCCCGCTTTTGATGCCATCACGTGCTCCTACGTGACTCCTTCCTCTTCTAGTGTTTAACACTAATCTGACAATTTCGTTTCCAGTGTTTAACACTGCTATCTTTTAGTGTTTAACACTAATTTGAGAATCACATTTCTACTGTTTAACACTAATTTGATAATCTTATTTCCAGTGTTTAACACTGTTGTTCTCTAGTGTTAGCCAAATTGGCTAATTTTCCAGAGGCAAAGATCTCCCCTTCAATAGAGTCTTTAAATTGAGTAAAACTCACAACTACAATATTAATGCCCAGTCAAAGATAAAAATGTTATCAGAGACCTCAAATTCTTGTTTAGCATTACTAAATAATGTGGGCTTGAACCCAGACAAGTGTCTAATGGTCCAACAAAGGGCCAACACTTCAGATCTAATTGGACTTAGCCCAAACTGGCCATAAGTCCTCAAATCATCTTGAACTGAGCACATCTGCTCTTTTAACCAACTCATTGGTTCAAGGGTACATCTCTGAACTCCTATGATATTTGTCGTTGTGATCCTTTAACGTCTTTAGAGAGGTGATGGGTCCCGACAGTCATACATTTTATGGACCACTATGTCCCTAAACTAGAACAATGGAGCCCCCAAATGCTCTTTTGTCGGATCTAAACGATCCCGTTAAGTTGATCTTAGACTTAAATTAGACTAACGTATCCTTAACAAACGTTTAAGTTGATCTTAGCCTCAAATATGGCTAACGTATCCTTAAACCAAAACCTTCAAACAGATTTTAGTCCCAAATTGGACTATAGATCTCCCAACCAATTTTGGTTCAAGGGTACATCTCTGAACTCCTCTGATATCTGTCGTTGTAATCCTTCAACATCTTCAGAGAGGTGACGGGTCCCGACGGCCATACATTCAATGGACCACTATGTCCCTAAACTAAACAATTGAGTTCAGATGCTCTCTTGTTGGATCTAAACGATCCTGTTAAGTTGATCTTAGTCTGAAATGAGACTAACGTATCCTTAACAAATGTTTAAGTTGATCTTAGTCTCAAATAAGACTTAACCAACCCCTAAACCCAAATCTAAGAAAATACGGATTTGGACTAATCCACTCCTACGGGCGACGGCATAAATTAGTCTCCGTATACAATCCACGGGCAACCAAAAACAAAACAAACACCCACGACACGAAGTGACCATATGGAGAAGGAGAAAGTTGTTACCGCGATGCGGCAGCGTAATTAACTGCAGGGGCTTGCGCCTGTACGGAAGAGCGTCCCCACAATCAAAAACCCCTCAAATGAGGGGGAATCTGACGAAGTCTGCTATATCGGCCGCATCCGTTTAAACCTTCGATACATGGTGCCATAAATCAACTTGGTATCTTCGGAGAGGTGGACGGATAGCACCAATTAGCATCGGCCTTGAATCTCAGGCAAGACGTCTGTCTTGCACGTCTTTCGGCGGGGAACACAGCCGTGCAGCTTCACTGCCCTGTCATCCTTAGTGGGCTTCTTACAGCCACCCCGGCGCTAAGGACCAAAGTCCTCCCCCAGGCAGTCGAGGTGTTGCTCGGCCATCCCTGGCGGGTATCTCCCCTGCCACAACGCCAGGGACCAGAAAGCCCTTGCAAGAGGCGACCGAGCAACTACCCTGCCCAGTCACCCCTGGATGGTGGTCAATGCTCGAAATCAGAGATGCCCTGTGGCCCGCGGAGGATCCGAGACCCCAGTGAGGGGCGTCAGGTCTATACAAGTCTAAACGATCTCCCCTCGACTCCGAGGCCCGGGGGGATACCTCTTCGGCAGCGCCTGGCACACTCATCGGCCAGTGATTAAAGTCAACTCGACAGACGATCGCCAGACAGATAGCCAACCTGACATAAAAGCACAACGGTACAAGTAAAGATATCTTACGTGCATTCTTCATAAAACAGATGGAAGAGCGCAATGGAGCCGAAGAAAAACTTTATTACTACCAAAGCCAAAAGTTTTACAAAGGGTACTTTTTGGGCTCCCCAGCCTTACAAAATTCAAGAAAACAAAATAAAATGAGGAGAACGGGGGCTCTACACCTCGGGGCCAGGTACGACCTCGAGGTCCTCGACCTCCACCATGTGGCGCGCTGGGTCCTCAGCGACCTCCTAGCCAGGAGCCTCTTCCCCTTGCTCGTCAGCGCCCATGAGGGGGAACTCGGCCCGGAGATCTGCGTCGGCGAACTCCAGCATCCGGGACTTAACGGCATCGAGGGCGTCGTGCCAAATGCGGGTCGTGGCCATGACCAAGTCGTCATAGAAGTCCTTCGACTTCTTATAGCCTTCCACCGCCCTCGATTCGGCCGACTTGGCCGCCTCAGCCGCCGCCCCCAGCTCCTTCCGGAAGGGCCTTCACCGTCCTCTTCAGGTTGCCAGCGAGCACCTGGGCGTCCTCGAGCTTGACCTAGGCAATCACCGCAGCCTCGCGGTGCCGGCCTACCTCCCGTTTTCTGGCCTCCACCTCACCTTCCAGGGCGGCGACCCTCGCCGTCATCGCCTCCAGCTCCCGCTTGGAGCTCTCTTGCAGTGAGGTGAACTGACCCGCAGCCTCCAGCGCAGGGGCTACCACCTAGGCCTCCATGCGCAGGGCGAGGGCTACGTGCTGGAGAACCTGGAAAACACGGAAAAATCAGAAAGATGAAGGAAGCACCGAATCTCACAATGAACCAAAAAGAACTTACCTGCATGGACTCCTGGGCGATGGACGCCAGCTGAGCCCTGAAGGTCCCCCCGGGGACTCTACCCCCTGCCGAGGTCTCTATCTCGTGCAGAAGGCTTGTCACGCCCCGCTTCCCAGAGTACGATAAGATGGGCACGTGACATAGCCAATCATGCTACCTGTGGATAGGAAGTATCCATCCACAGTCACATTACGGCTGTAGAGATATCAAGAACAAAATATAACTATCTAATACATGTCCATAAGCCAAGATAAAATGAGTCAAGAATAATAAAAATGCGGAAGCAAAAGATCCAATACAAAATAACTGGAATGTATGTCCCATAATGCGGGCCCACATCAGGAATAAAATGCAGAAAAGTAAAAGAACTAACTATTACTGAATCCTCACTGCTCAGCCTGCTGGCTGAAGTACTCCTGCTCGGACTGCAGTAAAGGTACGGAATCTGGGCCATGCAAAACCCGGACGTCAGCGCGTCATGTTATCAAGCAGTAAAATATAAACAGGGTAACAGGCAATGCAAATATAATCATGAATGATAAAGCAGGTGTAACAACAACATAAATCAGGGCAGTGAAGGGTAGTGTGCAGTGAGTAAACTAAACTGGTCTATTGGGTTATCTACTCTCAAGTCTTTGAAATCAATTTGATGAATCATCGATGTAACTCAATAGCATCCCGTGCATGCCCGGGACCACGGTCAAGATTCTCGGGCTGAATCCGAGACGTGTCGCTAGGCAGTAAGAGGTAGCATGTACAGATGAGTGATGTCAGCATCATCACCCCGGGGCTGGCCTAGCCCGTAAGACTGATCAGAACAGGTATCGAACTGTTGAGTTACAATTCAGGTTTCATCATTGATTTCCCCATACCCCCAAGGTAGATGTATTCAAGTCAGGTATTTAAGTAATCAATAACTAATGCCAACACAGGAGCAGGTAGGTGCAGCTTTGTCTGGATAGACAACAGGAACGGTCCGTAAGGAATACATGTCAGGTTTGTTGGCATTAGACACAAGATCAGGTAATAGGTCAAGCTATAGTACATCAGGTCACGTCAAGTATTGTACGTTACCATCTCGGGTCAAGTAATTTGTGTGTAGCAAGTCACGTCAGGGTGTAAAAGATATCATGTGAGTGCTCATGATCAACTAACATAATCATGGTTATAAATAAACAAGTATGGGTATCAACAACATAATAAATTGGTACATGTAATAGGTTAAGCAATATGTGCAGATTAAACTACTTAGCTGTACGGTTTTCTATTTGTGTTTAAGAGATGGTTCCAACATTATATGAATACAGTATGACAGATATGAATGTTAAAATCTGGTTAATAAGTATTAAGAATCTAGGGATGCGATGACATGTATAATATGTTCAATGGATGCAATTATAACTAAAACCGGTTAAAAATGCGCACGGATGTCCGATAGAGTAAAACTAGAGGAAAATGGTATCACGGGCTATATACAATAGTTATTATGAGATCTAACATATAAATGTAGTTATTAGGTTTAGTAAACTAATTGCAACAGTTAGGTTTCAAGTTCTAGATCTGCAATATGTAAACGGAACATCGTATTGTTAACTTGTAACTCAAGACTTTAGGTTTTATCTATAGATTTAATAGGAAAAAATAGATAAATTAATATAGGAATAGTATGAATAGCATGTAGCAAGTTTCACTTGCCTCGACAGGTCGCGATACGGAAAATGGAACGTTACGCGTCGGCGGGGAAAAGTCGCGACGCGCGCACGGTACACGGAATGAGCCCAAACGACGAACAGTGGAGTCACACGGGTCGGAGGTCCTCGCTGGGTCGTCGGGAATCGTCGCCGGCACGGTCAGATTCCGGCCACCAAGAAAACAGTAAACATCAAAAGGTTTCAAGAATTGTATGAAAGAAAAGAAGAGGAGAAGAGAAGAAGGATGGAGGAGAGAAGGCTTACAACGATCTGCAGAGGGGTCGTGAAGGTCGACGGCGTCGGCGGAGCTCCGGCGAGGTACCTGTAGCGAACCCGGCGATCAACAGAAGAAGTTTAATAGGAGGGAGAAGAAAGAAAGAAGAAGGAAAGAAGGAAGAAGAGGGAGAGGTAAGGCTCACTGGGGTGTAAGAAGGCTAAGGGCATGGGGACGAGGTCACCGGCGGCGACAGTTCCGGCGGTGCAAAAGTGCAAGGGGTGCATGGCTGCTCGGCGCAAGCACAAGGAATGGAGAGGGAGAGGTGAGAATGGAGATGAAAGTGACGAGCGGTGACGAATGGCGATGGTGGCGTCGGCGGTGACACGGTGGGCAAGGGCACGACTGTGATTAAGGTTTTCTGGAGATGGGTTGCTTTGTTAAAGAAGAAGAAGAGAAAAATATAAAGGGAAGAGAGAGAGGGGGGATACGCGGGGGGGGGGGAGAGATTTGCGAGAGGAGTGAGAAAATCTTCGAGAGGAGAGAGAGATAGAGGAACAGTGAGGAGATAAAATTGGCAGTATTCACAAGAGAGAGAAAGAAAGAAGAAAGAGAAAGAGAAAGGTGAGAGAGGGAGAGAGAGGCGTGAGGCCCAGGGGAGAAATGGGGAATTGCGATTGGTTAGAGAAAAATATGAAAGGATTTTATAAAGATTTTCTGGGTGTTAAATATGATATCGTTGGTTTAAAAAAAATTTATACTAGGCTGAAAAAATATTTTGGCTGATTAAAAGAGTTAGAAAAATAGGATTTGGCGGAAATACAAAATAATTCAGAAATGCGCCCGGGTCGGGTCCAAAAATTTGAATTTGAAATATGAAAATTATTGGCAAGCTCCAAAAATTAAAATGAAGGATTTTATAATGAAAAGGCATACCCCCAAGAACGGACGCACGTACGTGCGCGTAGCCGTCCAAACACGTCCGTTTCACTGAATGGGACGAGAACATGATGTAAAGACGCTACCACAGGGTTAGGGGTATCAAGTAGGCCATGACAATTATTTTTAAATTATTTTAAATGACTTAAACTGTTATATGCCAAAAATGTAATGTCGGGGTAATCTATAACTAGTAACTGCCAAAACACGATAAATGAAATAAGTACCACAACAACACATACGGTAACTGAAATTGGTATAACTGGACTCGGTTGTTACATTATACCAAACTACAAAAAGAATTTCGTCCTCGAAATTCCAAGAACACAAAAGGATAGACGACCAACAAACTACAAGAAAAGATGGGGAAACTTCTTCCGGATTTCATCTTCCCGCTCCCAAGTTGATTCTCCACGTGAGTGACTACCCCAAGAAATAAGTACAAGAGGGATAACTTTGTTCTTAAGAACCTTTTCCCCTCGATCCACAATTGCAATCGGTCGCCCTTCAAAAGTCAAGTCTTCTCGTACAGTCAGCTCCGCATGATCCAATACATGCGTTTCATCCCGAACATACTTACAGAGTTGAGATACGTAGAACACATCATGAACATTCGCCAAGGATCGCGGTAACGCCAAACGATACGCTACCTCACCAACACGCTCCAAGATCTCAAAAGGTCCAACGAATCGAGGACTGAGCTTTCCTCGACTTCCAAAACGAATCACCCCTCTAGTCAGTGATATTTTCAAGAATACCAAATCACCCACGACGAACTCTAGAGGTCTTCTCGACGTATCTGCCCAACTCTTCTGTCTGTCTTGTGCTGCTTTCATATGGTTCCGGATAGTGTTAACTTTCTCAACTGTCTGCACAACCAAATCTGGTCCTAACAATCTTCGCTCATCGACATCGTCCCAACAAACAGGTGAACGGCACTTGCGACCATACAAAGCTTTGAATGGAGCCATCTGAATTGTCGCCTGGAAACCGTTGTTGTAAGAAAACTCCACCAAATACAGATGATCTTCCCATGAACCCTTGAAGTCCATCATGCAAGCTCTCAACATATCTTCAAGAGTTTGAATCGTTCTCTCCAACTGGCCATCTGTTTGAGGATGATAAGCTGTGCTAAACTTCAATCGAGTCCCCAAACTTTCCTGTAAGCTCCTCCAGAAGTGTGATAAAAACCGAGTGTCACGATCGGACACGATGCTCACCGGTACTCCATGCAATCTTACAATCTTCTGCATGTACCGCTCCGCCAAAGTTTCTGTTGATTGACCAACCCGAAAAGGAATGTAATGAGTTGCTTTGGTCAAACGATCAAAAATCACCCATACTGCATTGTTGCCCTTTGGACTCCGCGGTAAAACTGCCACGAAATCCATGGTTATATGTTCCCACTTCCACTGAGGAATCGGAAGTGGTTGCAATAAACCAGCAACCCTTTGATGTTCAGGCTTAACTTGCTGACACACCAAGCACTTTTCCACAAAGCGAGCAATCTACCGTTTCATGCCTTCCCACCAGAAATTCTGTCGTATATCTCGATACATCTTCGTGCTTCCTGGATGCACGGAATAAGCTGAGCTGTGCGCCTCCTTCATAAGTTCTTCACGAATATCTCCCTTTGGCACACATAAACGGCTACCATATCTCAACGAACCATCTTCATGGATCAGTAAATCCGTTCGAAGTCCGGCTTCAACCTGCTCTCGAAACTTTTGCAATCTAGGGTCCTGCGGTTGCGCTGCTTTAATATTCTCGATCAACGACGAATGTATCTGCAGCTGCATCAACTGTCCCAAAGAATGCATTAGCACAACCTCTAAATCAAATCTTCAAAAGTCTTCAACGAGTTCCTTCTGTGTGAACACATACTTCAAGCTTTTATGATCCGTGAAAATCTCGACCCTTTCGCCCAAAAGGTAGTGTATCCAAATCTTCAAAGCGAAGATCACAGCCGCAAGCTCCAAGTCATGAGTTGGGTAATTCTTTTCACGGGTCTTCAATTGTCTCGATGCGTACGCTACAACCTTCCCATGCTGCATCAAAACACATCCTAATTCTTTCCCAGATGCGTCGCTGTGAATCACCAAGCCTCCGGAACTGTCTGGCACGGTCAGAATAGGAGCGGTTATCAATCTCTACTTCAACGTCTCAAAAGCTGATGCACACCTATCCGTCCACACAAAAGGTACCTTCTTGCGCGTAAGCTTGGTCAACGGCTCAGCCAGACGAGCAAAGTTCTCCATAAATCTTCTGTAATACCCGGCTAGTCCAAGAAAACTTCTTATCTCCGCAACATTCTTCGGAATCGGCCAATCATGAACTGCTGCAATCTTTTCGGGATCGACGGCGATTCCATCGCCAGACACAACATGCCTCAAAAACTTTACTTTTTCCAGCCAAAACTCGCACTTGCTCATTTTCGCATATAATTTCTCTTGTCTCAACGTCTGCAGTGCGATCTTCAAATATTCAGCATGCTCTTCAATACTCTTCGAATAGACCAGAATATCGTCAATGAATACCACAATAAACTGGTCCAAGAATGGCGAAAAGATTCGGTTCATCAAGTCCATGAATATCGCCGGTGCATTCGTTACTCCGAAGGGCATCGCTAAGTACTCGTAATGTCCATACAGAGTTCGGAACGCCGTCTTACAAATATCCTCTGCTTTCACTCGGACCTGATGATATCCGGATCGAAAATCCAGCTTCAAGAATACCCTCGCGCCACTAAGCTGCTCAAATAGTTCGCCAATGCGAGAGATCGGGTACTTGTTCTTAATAGTCACCCGGTTTAATTCTCGATAGTCGATGCACATCCTTCTCGTGCCATCTTTCTTCTTAACTAGAAGAACTGGAGCTCCCCAAGGCGAGTTACTGCTTCGAATCCAACCCTTCTCAAGTAATTCGGTAACCTACTTCTTAACTTCTTCCAATTCCACTGGTGCCATTGGATAATATGCTTTAGATACTGGCGCTGCACCAGGAATAAGATTAATTGCGAACTCCACGTCTCGCCTCAGCGGTAAACCTGATATGTCTTCAAGTACGTCCATGAAATCCCGAACAACAGCTGGCGCTTCACTTTTATCAACCTCCATTGATGCAAGAATATTTGTTGTCGGCCTCGCCCTAAACTCGATTGGTCCGACAGAACTGCTTCCTCCAGTGAAGGTAAACTCGGGATATCCGGGAATCTGGAAAATTACTTTCTTTGCCCTACAATCAATGTGAGCATGGAAAGTGCCGAGAAAATCCATTCCCAAGACGACTTCATAGCTGTCCATATCAATCACCAAGAAATCTGCAAAAAGCTCCCGTCCGCAAACAACAATTGCACAATCTTTACACTCTCTACTAGATATGATTTTCCCATTCCCAGTGTGTATGTCCCAGAAACTAGACAGGGTCGTGCAGGTAATCGAGTGTGTAGCTATAAACTTGGACGACATAAAACAATGGGAGGCACCTGAATCAAATAACGCTAATGCGGGAAAACCATGAACGAGTAGAATACCTGAAACAACTTCTCCCGAAGCCTTAGTTTCCTCAGCCGTCAAGGTAAAAGCTCAAGCCTGATTGGTTCCCTGAGTCAGCTGCTTCTGTCCCGGAAACGGTTTCTGCGGTGGCTTCTGAATATCATCTCTCGTACGAAGCTTCGACGGACAAGCGCTGACAGTGTGATCTGCCGCTCCACAAACCAAACAGAGTCCCTACCTCCTTCGACAATCTTTTTGCAC
This sequence comes from Agapanthus africanus, assembly GCA_030015575.1. NCBI lineage: Eukaryota > Viridiplantae > Streptophyta > Magnoliopsida > Asparagales > Amaryllidaceae > Agapanthus > Agapanthus africanus. Next base: position 458,638,502 of record CM057349.1, read on the forward strand.
GTGTCCGGGCAAATGACAGTAGTCACAAATCACGCTCCTTCCTCGATCAACGACAACAGGCTTCTTCATCGGTGTTACGCCACGACGGTTCACTGGAATACCCATGTGTCCATGTGCTCGGTTCGGTGCAAAAGTCGGCTTCCGTACTGTAATTGCTGTCTGCTGTGAACTCCAAGTCTTCCCAGATAAGCTCTGCTGTTCTCGGGTTGCCGTAAGTACCTGTGAGAAAGTGGTCAAACCCAGGGAGACAATCTGTCTCTGGATGTCCACATCCAAGCTTCGCATGAACCTCTTTGCCCTGTCTGCATCGTTGGCAACTAAAGGTCCAGCGAACCTACTGAGCCGCGTCCATTCCGCTGCATGTACATCTACAGGTGCACCGTTCTGCCTTAGACTGATGAACTTCTCTTCCATTTCCTCCCGTGCAGTCCGCGGGAAGAACTTCTCCAGGAAACTCTTCGAAAAATCCGCCCACTTGATCGGCTTGGGCAAGCGGGTCTCCTTCACAAGCCACCATTCACGGGCGTAATCCACTAACTGGATGCGTACCACATCCACCCTCTTATCATCTGGGATCTGCGCCGCAATGAGTAGATTCTCCGTGTCAACCAGCCACTGCTCCGCTGGCAACGGCTCCTCCAAACCTGTAAAGACAGACGGACCCAGTCTCCTGAAATCTGCTACGGTCCCCACTCGATCTACTGGTCTGGCCCTAACATTGTTCACGGACTGCTGAACGGTCTGCAAACCTTCCTGAAACGATTCAGCTTGCTGCTGGATCAGCTCAGTCTACCGGATCACCTCAGTCTGCCGCTTTTGGTTCTCTAACATCCCACGTATTACCCCAAGCATAGCGGCTTCGTCAACACGCTTTTGGTACGTCTTCAAATTCTTGTCTGCCATGTTCCTGAAATCAAAACACCCAAGGATTAGCATGATAACAGATTCAAAGTAGATCAAGGCTAGAACTCCGAGTTACTTAAATAGAGTACCGCATTGTAACTATGCCGCGGTATCATACCTACAATTACATAACTCCACCCAAGTCGCCTAAGTTCTAGAGATAAACAAGGAACCAGGTTTCGAGTCGATATGCAAAGGAAGTTTGCATATCGTAAAAGTATAATCAGAAAGAGGTTAAGATTCAAGAACGGTTTAACGGCAAGATGGCAGGACATGTTTCCTAACTCACGAGTATTCTGAGTCGTGTATTGGGTACAATACCCAACTACAAAAGAATCAACCCGATTAACCTATGTCTCTGATACCAAAAGAACCATGTCACGCCCCGCTTCCCAGAGTACGCTAAGATGGGCACGTGACATAGCCAACCATGCTGCCTGTGGGTAGGAAGTATCCATCCACAGTCACATTACGGCTGTAGAGATATCAAGAACAAAATATAACTATCTAATACATGTCCATAAGCCAAGATAAAATGAGTCAAGAGTAATAAAAATGCGGAAGCAAAAGATCCAATACAAAATAACTGGAATGTATATCCCATAATGTGGGCTCACATCAGGAATAAAATGCAGAAAAGTAAAAGAACTAACTATTACTGAATCCTCACTGCTCAGCCTGCTGGCTGAAGTACTCCTGCTCGGACTGCAGCAAAGGTACGGAATTTGGACTATGCAAAACCTAGACGTCAGCGCGTCATGTCATCAAGCAGTAAAATATAAACAGGGTAACAGGCAATGCAAATATAATCATGAATGATAAAGCAGGTGTAACAGCAATATAAATCAGGGCAGTGAAGGGTAGTGTGCAGTGAGTAAACTAAACTGGTCTATTGGATTATCTACTCTCAAGTCTTTGAAATCAATTTTATGAATCATCGATGTAACTCAATAGTATCCCGTGCGTGCCTGGGACCACGGTCAAGATTCTCGGGCTGAATCTGAGACGTGTCGCTAGGCAGTAAGAGGTAGCATGTACAGATGAGTGATATCAGCATCATCACCTCGGGGCTGGCCTAGCCCGTTAGACTGATCAGAACAGGTATCGAACTGTTGAGTCACAAGTCAGGTTTCATCATTGATTTCCCCATACCCCCAAGTTATATGTGTTCAAGTCAGGTATTTAAGTAATCAAGAACTAATGCCAACACAGGAGCAGATAGGTGCAGGGTTGTCTGGATAGACAACAGGAACGGTCCGTAAGGACTACATGTCAGGTTTGTTGGCATTAGACACAAGATCAAGTAACAGGTCAAGTTATGGTACATCAGGTCACGTCAAGTAGTGTACGTTACCATGTCGGGTCAAGTAATTGGTGTGTAGCAAGTCACGTCAGGGTGTAAAAGATATCATGTGAGTGCTCATGATCAACTAACATAATCATGGTTATAAATAAACAAGCATGGGTATCAACAACATAATAAATTGGCACGTGTAATAGGTTAAGCAATATGTGCAGATTAAACTACTTAGCTGCACGGTTATCTATTTGTGTTTAAGAGATGGTTCCAACATTATATGAATACAGTATGACAGATATGAATGTTAAAATCAGGTTAATAAGTATTAAGTAATCTAGGGATGCGATAACATGTATAATATGTTCAATGGATGCAATTATAACTAAAACCGGTGAAAAATGCGTACGGATTTCCGATAGAGTAAAACTAGAGGAAAAGGGTATCACAGGCTATATACAATAGTTATTATGAGATCTAACATATAAATGTAGTTATTAGGTTTAGTAAACTAATTGCAACAGTTAGGTTTCAAGTTCTAGATCTGCAATGTGTAAACGGAACATCGTATTGTTAACTTGTAACTCAAGACTTTAGGTTTTATCTATAGATTTAATAGAAAAAATAGATAAATTAATATAGGAATAGTATGAATAGCATGTAGCAAGTTTCACTTGCCTCGACGGGTCGCGATACGGAAAACGGAACGTTACGTGTCGGCGGGGAAAAGTCGCGACGCGCGCACGGTACACGGAATGAGCCCAAACGACGAACAATGGAGTCACACGGGTCGGAGGTCCTCGCTGGGTCGTCGGGAATCGTCGCCAGCACGGTCGGATTCCGGCCACCAAGAAAACAGTAAACATCAAAAGGTTTCAAGAATTGTATGAAAGAAAAGAAGAGGAGAAGAGAAGAAAGATGGAGTAGAGAAGGCTTACAACGATCTGCAGAGGGGTCGTGAAGGTCGACGGCGTCGGCGGAGCTCCGGCGAGGTACCTGCAGCGAACCCGGCGATCAACAGAAGAAGTTTAATAGGAGGGAGAAGAAAGAAAGAAGAAGGAAAGAAGGAAGAAGAGGGAGAGGTAAGGCTCACTGGGGTGTACGAAGGCTAAGGGCACGGGTACGAGGTCACCGGCGGCGACAGTTCCGGCGGTGCAAAAGTGCAGGGGGTGCACGGCTGCTCGGCGCAAGCACAGGGAACGGAGAAGGAGAGGTGAGAATGGAGATGAGAGTGACGAGCGGCGACGAATGGCGATGGTGGCGTCGGCGGTGACACGGTGGGCGAGGGCACGACTGCGGTTAGGGTTTTCTGGAGGTGGGTTGCTTTGTTAAAGAAGAAGAAGAGAAAAATATAAAGGGAAGAGAGAGAGAGAGGGATACGCAGGGAGAGAGAGAGAGAGAGATTTGCGAGAGGAGTGAGAAAATCTTCGAGAGGAGAGAGAGAGAGAGAGAGAGGAACAGTGAAGAGATATAAAATTGGCGGTATTCGCAAGAGAGAGAAAGAGAGAAGAGAGAGAAAGAGAAAGAGAAAGGTGAGAGAGGGAGAGAGAGAGGCGTGGGGCCCAGGGGAGAAATGGGGAATTGCGATTGGTTGGAGAAAAATATGAAAGGATTTTATAAAGATTTTCTGGGTGTTAAATATGATATCGTTGGTTTAAAAAAATTTTATACTAGGCTGAAAAAAATATTTTGGCTGATTAAAAGATTTAGAAAATCAGGATTTGGCGGAAATACAAAATAATTTAGAAATGCGCCCGGATCTGGTCCAAAAATTTGAATTTGAAACATGAAAATTATTGGCAAGCTCCAATAATTAAAATGAAGGATTTTATAATGAAAAGGCATAACCCCAAGAACGGACGCACGTACGTGCGCGTAGCCGTCCAAACACATCCGTTTCACTGAACGGGACGAGAACACGATGTAAAGACGCTACCACAGGGTTAGGGGTATCAAGAAGGCCATGACAATTATTTTTAAATTATTTTAAATGACTTAAACTGTTATATGCCAAAAATGTAATGTTGAGGTAATCTATAACTAGTAACTGCCAAAACACGATAAATGAAATAAATACCACAACAATACATACGGTAACTGAAATTGGTATAACTGGACTCGGTTGTTACAAGGCTGTCTGCCATGGACAGCCCCGATGGCACCACAAATCGGAGGCCCCCTTCCTCCACCATGGTCGGTGAGGACCGACCCCGGGAGGGCCTCCGGGAGCTCCTCTTGAGCGGCTCCGAGGGAGAGCCGATCTCTTCTTCCGAGACCGGATCCTCCTGGATCAGGGCCCGCTTCCGGCCCGATACTCTGCTGGGGCTCGGGGCGGGATCCGCCACCGGAGCGGTCGGAGCCGGGGCGGGCTTCGCCCGAGAAGAACTGGCGCCCCCAGCCCTAGTAGGCTGCCTCGGCTGGCGCATGGAAGCTCGGAGGGAAACGAAGTCCATGGATCCTGCACGAAACAAACACCTAACAAATCAGCGACATGAGTAGAACAAAAACCCAAAAGCAAGCCTAACTTACCGACGAACTCGACGGGGCTAAGCCCGGCCCAGCTCAAGACCCTCTCGGACAGCAGCACGTTAGGTTGGGAGATGGGCTCCCACGACGCCACTCTCACCGCGGCTGGGTCATCGGACTGGTTCCCTGGCAGACATATCTCCCTCGACCACTTGGTTGGCACGGGCTAGTCCTCGCCCTCGGGAGGGGAAACGAAGAAAAATTTCTTTTTCCAATCATGGATGGAGGAGGACAAAGCCATGACCCCGGTCCCGACAGCGCCCCCCCGGCCGCTTCCTGAAGGTAAGATAAACCCATCTCGGGTCGCCCGCTCGACCACCAGGGTGACTCTTGAAAATGAGAGAGGAATCGAGAAGGGGAAGGCTGAAGGGTACCGCCTGTAACTTCAGGCGCATCAAGAACCCAAGAAGGATCCTCCACGAGTTCGACACTAACTGGCAGGGGGCCAAACCGAAGAAATTCAGCGCGGCGATGACCTCAGGAGAGAAGGGCAGGCGCATTCCGCCCCAAAAAGCTTTCAAATACAGGACGATCTCTCTACCCCGTACTTGATCTGCCCACTCTCATTCCTCGGCCAGTCGAAGCGTGTAGCGCGAGGGGATGTGGAAGCGAGCCCGAGCATTGGCGAGCTCGTCCTCATGCCTCACCCAGCACGAGTTACTAGGGGCCACATCCGCCTCCTCCTCCCTGGAGGCGGCCCCCGCCTCACGATCCCGGGGAGAGGATCCAACCCCTACTCTCCGAGGTGACTCAGACACAGCTAAAAGGACCCTAGCATCTACTCCTATAACGTCTACTGATTCTACAGTGGAAGACATCTAACCTTGGAAAAGAAAATCTTTAAGGGCTGAAAACGGAAGAAGGGAGACGAGCGCCGAGCAACCGAGACTTGAGAGAGGAAAATATGAAGGAGTAAGGGCCCTAGAGCGGACCCCACCCATGTTTATTGCTGCATACGGCCTCATCCAACAGCGCCCGTCATCTCCCGCCGAAACGGCTCCTCGCGCCCAGCGGCTCCGATCGCTCCACGTGTTGGTTCTGCACTGGACTGCGTCCCATCAGACGCCGCAGGCCTGCATACGTCGCATCAGCTAATCGGCGCTTGACATGTGGGCCGTCGCTTCAGTTGTAGAGTGCTCGAACCGGCGCACCTTCTTTAAATGCAGAGATCTCGCCTTGATTCGCTAGCGGAAAAGACAACCGACGGCTCGAGGACTCGTCCCGATAAAGCCCTAGAAAGGAACTCACCTCGGGAGGCCCGACAGTCCACTCTTGGTCCGACCCGCTAGCTGGCCGGGATAAGAGTGGGGGGCTAATGATGATGCTCAATATCGGCAATCTCCAGGATCAAGACACGTGGCAGATGACGTGTCCCAAGACTCAGAAGAAAGGGTCCACGGGGGCCGACCAGGCCACCCTACGCTCGACCTGCAAGCACAAGCTAGCCCTCCTCGGGGCTCTCTGCAAATTAGCTTCTTCGGCCCCTCAGCTCGCCTCGAGCTGCCACAGGACCAAGACTCCTCGACCTCCACGCTCGTCCCCGAGCTCCAGCCGAGGCCGTCTTCCTCGGCCCTCCGACCAACTCCGCCACTCACTGACGTAACCGCCGCTCCACGAATCTCGCAATGCGCGGATTTTACGCCAACAACGTCCCACGTTCCACGCCATCACGATCCCCATTAATGGGCGATCCGCTCTCTACACGGGCTTGACGTCGGGAGCGTAACTGGCGGTGAGATTCTCGCGCCTGCTGCTGCGTGCCACCAACGTTATATAACCCCCATCACAGAGGGGTCAAGAAGCCATTTTTCTACTCTTTTAAGCCGTTACTCTGCTCGGATCCCATCACCAACTTGATCGTCGGAGGGTCCTGGATGGTACCAAACCACCCCGGGACTTCTTTACAGGTACTCGGCTCCAAACTCTCCATACCACCTCTTGCACCATAACCCATTGAGACCCGCACGCAACAGAAGACAATCATCAGAATCCACCGGGAGATCGACGGAAGACAACATCTTACGGAGACCCGAAAAGGACCTCCATCAGTACCTTTTTTGATTGAAGGTTTTTTTTTATTTACATATGGATTTGGAATTAGTGTTGAACACAGGTTCATTAAAGCAAGGTACATGTTTGTGAAGTTGTGTTTCCGTGTCCCAAACTCATCCTAAACCTCCTATATCACCCACCGAATCAATGCAAAATAGTTTTTTTCTTCTAGCTTCTGTGAATTAATAATGTTGGGGTGCAACGTAGTCCAAAGATAACTTTAAAAAATGAAATATGAAACTGACAAGGGACGTCTAATTGTGTGCCGAAGGGCATGCACCAAAACTTAATACTAACTTTTAAATATTGTGCCAGCTCATCATGAACATTAATCATCCCCTTCACCAATGTAGATGCATCAATCAATAATATACTCTTCTGTTTGTTGAAGATATATTTGATGGAAAAGCTTATGACTAATAAACAAGTAAAGGGCAAGTTTTTTTTTTAACCTTTTTATTTATTCATTCTTTCTCAAAATTTTGCAACAATCAAAGTTTTAGTTTATTTTTGGTATATTCCTTTCTTTTCTGATAAGAATAAGTTGGGAATTCCCTGCTCATAAAACTGAATAGAAATTGGACGCGCATGGCCATAAGTGGAGGGTGCATGGTTTCCTTTGGTAATTTTTAAGAATCTATATATGGTGATGCGTACAGTTTAAGACTTAAGAATTTTTAAATTTTTCTAAAATTTAATTTTAATTGAAGTTGGATGCTGTATTTGCATTATAATAATAGAGATATATATGCTTAAACAAACTATAAATCAAAGAAAATGAATTTTCTAAATTTAGAAAAATTAATGCTTTTCGGTTGGTTGTCGAAAAGAAGTAAATTAGTTCCATGTACCTCGAAACATATCCAACCAAAAGCGTAATTATTTTGGTGGGTTTAGCCAAAATTCAATGTTTAATTAACCAAAATTTCCAATTGCTTTCAAAGTGGCTCGTATACTAGGAGGCAATACAAGGCGAAACAAAGGATAAATTTTTGCACCATCTTATCTTATTGGGTATAAATAAATGTCCATGATCTTCCAACAATAGTTTTATCCCAATGGATGCTAGCTATACAATCTATGTCATCTACTTCACTCAAGCTTATGCAATTAGCAACTTGGCTTCACCCTATACCTCATTTATATATATATATATATAAATAAATTCATGCATAACCCAAATTACTAATTCAAAATATATTAATTATATCACTTTCTACAAGTCCAAGCCATTGCCTCCTCATATGGACTTCTTCTTTCCTTTCACTCATGAGACAATTACAAATTAGTCCCATCTTATTATAAGCATAGAGACAATGCTCTCAAATTAAATGGATACTGGTAATAGTTTAGGTCTTGAGCGTTAGGTACCCAATTAATTATTTACCCAGTACTCGTGAACTAATATATATACATGCACACACTCACAACTTAATTTCATCATATCACTCTCTATATCTCTCACACAAGAATACAAAACATTCCCCGGCCTCTATATTTTGACAAGAATGAATAATGGGTCGAAATCTCCGATGGTTGCGGAGAAGTCTCTGTTGGGGTCTCCGATTGATATCGAGGCGGCGTATGATGTAAAGGATCGTGTCGTAAATGGCTTGACGCGGCGAGAGATGGAGTCGCTTATTGCAATTAGTGACACTCTTTTGCCGTCGGTAGAGTTGCCCGGCATCAGCGATGAGTCCATGGCCGGATTCTATGGGACGTCGGCTTCCATGACGAGAACTCCGGAAATTGTAAGTACCAGTAGTTTACATGAAGCTATGCTTGGTACTAGATGCACTTTGTTGATAAATTTAGGAGTAGTCACTATATTAAAAAAAATCATGGCTCTCTTCCATCTTCTAAAAATATAAAAACTAAAAAGATCACTAAAATGAAATATGGGGAGGGGGGGGGGGGTGTTGGGGGTTGGGGGGAGAGAGAGAGAGAGAGAGATTTGGTGCACTAAGAGAGAGAAATTTGATCATAATACATCTCTATTCCACACGAGAAATGTGATAAGTGCCCCTTGGCTTACTTTGGCTTAAAAAAGAAATGTGACCAAACTTGAATTAATTAAATCGATAAGGCAATGCAACTTTGGTACTCCAGCATCCAAACATTTAAAAACTCACATCACTTTTATCTCCAAAATATTTATTTATTTTAATCTTCTCCCTGCGAACCTATGCCACCTCGACGATTGTCATTGTCGCCGCCGCCATCATCATACAAGTACTTTAATCGAATAATATTTTTTCATGTTCTATATATCTTCATATTTAAATTTTTTCAGACGACTCTGCATCGCACATGTCAAAAAATTGTCATGGTGTTTACGACAACATATTCAGTAATATATACTCCGACACATTATAAAATCAAAAGACAGCGGTGATCGTAAACAAGATATCAAAACTAATGTTTGTGATGCTTGGTTTAGGTTGGAGAGTACATAGGAGTAAAGATGCGACACGCGTTGCGAGGCGTCCTTCGTATAGCATTATGGCTGTTATCTACATGGTACGGGACATTAATTTTTTGCGGGACGAAGAGCTTGACGGCCAAGTTCCCATTCTTCTTGAAGTTTTCAGAGATCGATGCGAAGAGGCGGGAGGAGATCTTGTTGTGTTGGTCCAGCCACTGGTTCTACCTCTACCGGGCACTCTTTAGAGCTCTAAAGTTTGCTGTTTCCATCTTTCACTTCACTCAGGTATGCAATATTATTAATTACTAGGGTTACTGTAATTTCATTTTATTTTTATAGATCATAAGGTATGTCCTTTCTTCTATGTAACAAATAAATCGGACACTTCTTTTCTTACATTGGTTAATCTTAATGGCTTGGAGTAGCCCATTGGTGAGGCTTTGAATAGCCTACCAGGTTCGAGCCCGGAATATCTCATTAATGAGAAGAAGTTGGCTAGTTTATTCCACTTATTATCCGGAATCAAGCCCGAGATCTCTTTTTTTTCTTCTTCTTACTTTTAACATGGATTAATTCTGTACATGTGACTTTCCTGTCATAATTTATCTAGAAAATTTATGGTTTATAGTGAAGAGACGAGTTCCTTTCTGATTCATTACCTATGGATTCGATGTCTGTTACTAAAAATATGCTTAAATTTGCAAGGTACTTTTATCCACCAATTAAGTATTAATGAAAATGTATATAGTGATCTCACGTTGCTATACGCAGCTTTGACTCTCTAATTGTACTATTCGGGCATTGAAGAGTTTCCAAATTCATTACTAAATATTGTTGGAGGGTAAACCAAAAATAAATAAATAAACTACTTCGGTGTTCTAGTGATATGTATCATGAAAGAAAGAAATTAGCTAGATCGAATCTTGGAATAGGAATCTTGGAATAGAAATAATTAAAGTAACGGTTAAGATCACTAAATAAAATCATTATATTGAAAAATAATAAATCAAAATTCATGAAATATTGGCGTGATTTATGAAGTAAAAGGCAATTATTTGATAAAGATTGAATATTTATTGTATTTTATTATACCTTCGCCTAGCTATAGTAAAAAAAAGGAAGCTAGAACCTCCATTCTTAAAGGCTTTACGATAGATCGATTACTTTGAAAGTAGAAAAAAAGAATAAAATTTTAGATTGAGTTGTATGGCTATTGCGTGTGCGGTCGAATGTGTTCCAAAGAAGTCGGGGTTTGTGGTGGTTAGGGTGCGGCTGGGTTTAAGCTTCTTGTGCTAGGTCACACCGCTGCAAAGTTATGGTCTACTCTAGCCTCATTTTTGTCTTTTAGATTTGTGGTCCCAAAATTTTCTGGTATGTGAATTTATTCTATTCTAAATCCTAATCTAACCCATCACAAATGGTAAACGGGATGTGGCATTATTTCATTAAAATGCATAATAATTGCCTATAGCGGTCTTTAAATTGTTAAAAAGGTACAAAATTGTGGATTTTGGACCACAAGTGCAATTTGATTAGAAACTAAGGATTTAAATGTTCATAGCTAGGCCCATGGCCAACAATAAACGAGATTGAAAGAACAAATTACGTAGAATTACAAGATATTTCTATATCATGCAAGTTATTGGTAATAAATATTGTATCAGTAGTTTAGCATTCTTTTTTGAATGTAAAATCCATAATAATTGATATTGTAATTATATCAATATATAATGGAAATATAGGTTTTCAAACACGATATCAATTGTAAGTAAATATCGCGAATTTTAATTTCATCGATCGAGCAAAAGGCCTTAATTGCTTTTCCTTTTAATTTCTATGGAGACACGAATCAATTTTTTTTTGGTAGGCAAAAATAAAAAACTAGCTATAACCACTCAACAATAGTCGGGAAAAAGTAGTTGTGTGCCCTCCATCTGTGAACCATGCATCTTGGGACCCATTTAAATCAAATCAATTTCAATTATGACATGGGGATGACAAGTATCCGTAATTTGTCGATAAGATGAGGACTTATGCACCATTTGACGACCATTCGTGTAATTTTCGGTGACCCAAACTCAATATTTTGAGGTACAACTCTTACAAGAAACAGCGCTTTGTCTAAATCAGTGGTTGAACAGGTGAGAAAAATAAATAAATATTGGTGGCTCATTTATTCCCTATTATCATTAATATATTTTTTTATAATTAGGAAAGGACCAGTTGAGGGAGTCGAGCCATGCATTGTTAGAAGTTATATTTGGGCAGCACGCTAGGAAAATAATTAGGGTTTCCTCACGTTTTTGTGCAAAATAAATGCGTAGCTTGGGAAAATAAATGCATTACAACTCAGAAAATGGAAGTATAACGCTCAACCGAGTGACTGATTAATTGCCATTGCATTTGTTGTTCTTATTCTTTCAAAGTCTTCAAAAGACATTTTTTAGGGAATTGAATCGCTGTGGTTTCTAATTAAATACAAATATGTGTCATTTGCATGCCCAATCAAATATTACAAAGAAATCAAATATATATATGCCTTTTAGGACCACATATAAACTTGGAGGTTGGGGTCCACAGAGACCTCCACGGATCCAGGGCTTTTATTTTTATTTTTTGCAATTATAGCCCCGAGTCCCACACTGGTCAGGATCAGGCTACCGCGGTCCCCTTTTGGCCCTAAATTTGAGCAATATTCTATCTGGCCATTTTGAATTTATACCCTCACTTACCTAAAACCGTGTAATGCCATGCATAGCCCTTAATATTTGTGTTTTGTGTAGAAGAGGGTATGAATTCAAGATGGTTAGTTAAGTATATTAGTGATCAATCTGGTTAATAGATGAATGCTGCTTTGTCAAAACATATTTATGCATGAAGGAAAGACGGTTGAAGTATTCATTCGTCGAGATGGCTGGCCCTATAATTTTCTGTGTTAAAAACAAATAGAAATTCGATGGATTTATATTGAAAGCGAAACAAGGCTCACATGGCTTATACTTTGGGGACGAGTCAGCTATATTCAAAGATACCGCTCCTAATAAAGTATCTTTTATTTTCCAAGTCATTAACTCTTAACTTAATTGGTTTATCATGCAGATAAACGAGAAGAACGGGAACCCAGCGTGGAAAGCCATCGGCTACTGCGGGCCCGACCCGAACCACACCCCTCAGCCCAACAACGGCCCATCAGCAAATGTAGGCCCATTGCACAAAGCTCTAATCTACATGCAGAGCTCCAAAGACACCCTCTCCTCATGCCTCTCCCACGCTGGCCTCACCTTGACGACTCGCCCTCACCCTTCATCCCCAAAGCCTGTCCTCACCATCCAGTGCGACGCAGTCATAACCGGCTCAGGCTCGGGCGGCGGCGTAGTCGCTGGCGTCCTCGCCCGTGCCGGATACAAGGTCGTCGTCCTCGAAAAAGGCGACTACATGGCACGTAGTAATTTAACTTTGGTTGAAGGCCAAGCAATGGAGAAGATGTACGAGAGAGGCGGCATTTTGGTCTCGGACGATACAAGCGTCCTCGTCCTTGCGGGGTCCACCGTCGGCGGTGGATCCGCCATCAACTGGGCCGCTTCGCTGCGGACCCCGGAGCATGTTGTATCGGAGTGGCGCAACGAAAAAGGTATCAAGCTAATTGGTTCTGATATAACTAGACCTTTTTCTTTTGCACCGTGACTGACTGATATACTAATGCGGTGAACCATGGCTCAACTTTTCATGGAAAAATAGGTATCGAGCTGTTTGGTAGTGATGCTTATGTCCAGGCGTTGGATGCTGTATGTGAACGGATAGGGGTGCAATCGCATGTTCACGAGGATAACCTCAACAATTCGGTTCTGCGACGGGGGTGTCACGAGTTAGGGTATCCGGTGAAGAACATTTCGAGGAACTCGCCTCCGGATCATTACTGCGGCTGGTGTTGTTTTGGATGCAGAGACGGAAGCAAAAAGGGCACGCACGATACGTGGCTTGTCGACATGTACGAGTCCGGTAACGGGATAATTCTGCCCGGCTGTACCGCCACGAAGGTGTTGCACGCTAATAAAGGGCGGAAAAGAAACGTAGCCACCGGAGTCATGTTCGAGTACGAAAACGGATGGTCAGGCGAGAAAGAGACGTGTGTAATAGAAGCCAAGGTGACTGTCGTCGCTTGCGGCACCTTGAACACACCGATCCTACTGAAAAGGAGCGGGCTTAGGAACCCTAACATCGGGAAGAACCTGCATCTGCACCCGGTCGTTATGGCATGGGGCTACTTCCCCGAAACGGAGAACAACAAGAAGAGCTACGAGGGAGGAATCATGACAGCAATGTCTTCGGTGGTCTACAATTCACAAGGAACCGGATACGGAGCGATGATTCAGACGCCGCAGCTGCACCCGGGCATGTTCGCTGTGGCGATGCCTTGGACGTCCGGAGCGGACTTCAAGTTCAGAATGACACGATTCAGCAACACATCCCACATGATCGCCCTGACCCGCGACAGGGGCTCAGGCAGCATCGACGCCTCGGGCTCTATCACGTACCATCTCGATCCCGCAGACGAAGCCAGCTTACAGAAGGGAGTGGATAAGATGTTACGTATCGCTGCAGCAGCTGGGGCAACAGAAATCGGGACGCATCACTGTAAAGGAGACAAGCTCGACACGAAGAAGGCGAGCTCGCATGAGTTTGAGAGGTTCGTGAAGAAGGCGAGCGGGAGGGGGTTGAGGGATCTGTCGACGCCGATATGCTCGGCGCATCAGATGGGGAGCTGTAGAATGGGGACGGATCCGAGGACGTCGGTGGTGGACGAGAAAGGGGAGAGCTGGGAGGTGGAGGGGTTGTTTGTCGCGGATGCTAGTGTATTTCCGACGGCCTTGGGGGTAAACCCGATGGTGACGGTGCAGGCCATCGCGTATTGCACGGCGCAGGGGATTGTCCAGGAGCTCAGGAGGAAGATCAGGAAGAAGAAAAATAGCCAAGGCAAGAACTAAGAATTCAAACAGAAAAAAGATGCCAAAAAAATAATATTAAAAAAAGAAGAAAAAGTTTGTGAGTGTATGAAAATTTAGGAGAGTGAATGGCTTGTTTGTGAATTTTTAGTGAAGCATACAGTCATAGTGTCATGTTTTGTTTTGTTTTCTACTTTTATAGAATAAAATAAGATCTCTTCTATCTTGAGGGATTTTATACTGGGGTTGTTAATTTGATTGATTACACAAAAATGTTATGCTATTTCCATTTCATTGTCATGGTAACAAGTCAATTTTAAATTAAAATTATATTTAAGGTTCATTCTAAATTAAATCGGCAACTTAATTATTTCTTATACAGTCCTTTTCCGACCTCATTTTCTCCCAGTCCTCATTTATTGTTTCAATCTCTTGAAAAGGATGAAGCAATATATAAACTATAAACAATCGGTAAAGTTGCTCGGTTGTTATGGCACTTTTATTTCTTGGGATAATACGGGGTTCGAATATCAGAAGGAGAAGTGGCCATAAATTAAGCCTTTCAGAATCTATGTTGTGTGTAGATATGGTGTAAGCTTGGATTATGTTTATGGCCGGGGTCAGTTCCTGATGACGCTCACAAGTGGTATTTTCTTAGATTACGATACGTGGTGGATGACGTGTCCCGAAAACTACATAGATGGAATAAGTGAGTTGCATGAAAGGCGTTCCTCGAGACCTTGCCTCCGAGGACGTATCCGACCTTTCAGATGACCCCCCTTGAGTACTTTCCACCTTCACCTGGCAAACGGCCAACAACTCGTCTCCGAGCTTCCTCGGTCTCCTTGCTCGTCTTCGAGCCATCTGACAAGCCGGGCTTTCTCGGTCTTCTGGCCCGTCTTCGAGCCATCTGACAGGTCGGGCTCTCTCGGCCTCCTTGCCCGTCTCCGAGCCATCTGCCAGGCCGAGCTCCTCGCCCTCCCTGATCAACCGAGAACGCGGAACACAAGCGCCCCCGCAACAGCTCCGCGTATCTCGCCAGTGTTAGTTATATGTATGCCCTAGAGGCCATTACTGTACATTGGATGTATATTGTAGTGGATGCTGGGACATATATAGGGAGGACTTTCTTGCTCGACATGATAGTATGCTATCTGGTTACACTTTACCTTAACGTGTATGCTGATTGTCTCTCTGTTACATGTTGGTAAAGCCCTTAGGATCTGTACTTGACTACCTGGACTATGATGCGGATCATACTAGTGGGGACAAGGTAGTCCATAAGTACATCCTTCAAAGTTCCTAGTCGAGGGTGTATCGAGACGGGGCATCGATATACCAGAGTAGACTAGCGTGTACCTTCTCGACCCATACAGATGGGCGATGGATGATCCCATATCCATTGGTGTTTGACATCAGAGATGATATACGGGTGCTCAGTAGAGACTGGGTACACTGGACGGACTCGCCGAGAACTCCCAGATGGTATTATACCTCACGTCAGATGGCAGTTCTCTGGTGACACTGGTACAGAGTAGTCTGTTGACCCGAGATCGTCATAGAGTCTTGTGTGGTTCCCACTGTGCTTTGATTTCCATCTTACCACGTCCAAGAGGGCGTGCAAAACGGTGGTTTTTGGGTACAGTCCTGAGTCACATGGAGGCAATGAGCGATAGGAGGGGATTCGTCTCTCCCGGTATAGGGGGTTGATGTTGCGCTGTGTTCGATTGGCTATAACAGGAAATCCCTGGCCAGGGTTGCTGAGATTTACTGGTAAGTGTTACCAGTAGTTTCTCGAACAGTTATAGACCTCATATCGACACGACTTATCGAGCTATTGGGGTCTGACGTTTACCACCCCTAGGCGAGATATGCGACATATCAGACGATCAGACCGGACTGTACGGTAGTGTTACTGGTTGGATTCACTGGAGTGTGAGCGGGCTTGCTCGTCGATCTTCAGATCGCTCAATACCCGGGTGACCGTTACGTTTAGCAGACCGCTTGCGGCTTGTGGATGTTTGATATGATCATCATCCGCTGCCGGCGTATTGACGAGTCTTTAGAGTCCTACACAGAGGTTTCCTGGCTCAAGCGAAACGAAATAGGAGCGCATATGAGATATGTGCGGGACCGAGAATAATGCGTGTATGTGATACCGTATTCCATTCTCGCGATGAATGTATCGAGTGGTTGTATGCGATATAACCTAGTTATCGATTCAAGCGTTGATTCGATAAGTCGATACATTGAATACTAGTCGGTCATGTGCGACATGACCGGATCATTGAATCAAGTGTTGATTTAATGATTTAATGTATAATTATATATTTGATATATTACTTTGCATTAACTAGTATTGATTCACTTTAAATGGATTTTCTCACTCGGGTGTGCGCATTTCATATGCGATATGATTTGTGCACTTGCTTGTATCATGTTTGATAATGCATGCCAAATGGTTAAGTGTAAAGTATCAAACTATAGTTAAGTGGATAATTAGGGTTTTTGATTTCCTTATTTATATATTAATCTTTTCCTTTTTGGAAAAAGAATAAGCAAATGCAAAATGGTGGCTTTATTTGGAAGCTTGTTGAAGCTTCATGAAAACTTTGACTTTGTCACCATTTTGTCTCATGCTTAACCCTAACTACTCCACTAACCCTAGTTCACTCTCTACAACTAACCATGGTTCATTTATGATAAGAATGGATTATTCTTTTCATTTTAAATTATTCTTATCATAAGATTTATCTTCTTCTTCATCTTCTTCTTCAAGAAGAAAGCAAGGTCCATCAATGGTGATTGATGGAAATGAGTGAGAAATCCAATTCTAAATTGAACCCACTTCCTATTTCTTCATCCTCTACCTCTTGCCAAGTAGTAGAGTGTGTTTCCTTCACAAGTCATCATGGTTTGGTGAAGGTGGAGCTTGATCTAGCGATGCCTCGACGTAGATCATCTTCGGCACGAAGCCGACGATCTTGCCCGCTCGTTCTCCGATGAAGCCGATCCTAGAGCCCGGATTTGATTTGGACAGCGGAGAGGACCTCATCTCGGAGCTATGGAGGTGGAGCACCAGATCTACAAAGGTTGTATTTCCGTTAAACTTTTAGTTAAGTGTTAACTAGTTAGTTTTTCGCCTAAACATCTAGCAAACGATCCGTAGTTTAGGGTTTCTCGGCACCATAAAATTTTAATTTGGCATGGTCGATGCCTTGGGAGACCTCACTAGTGTGCCTACGAACCCTACAGTGGTATCAGAGCCTAGCTAGAGCTTTAGGCGAAGTCTAGACGGAATTTGAAACCCGGACGAACCGAAAACCCGAACTTAAAATTGCTCTCTGGACGATTTTGAAAAACAGGGATTTTTCCATATTAAAAATATTCAGAGAACTCAGTAAAACAATCTAAGAATTACTGTTTAAAATTTAGGGCTTAATTCATTAATGCAGGCGCGGATCCGTGGCCCCACTGTTGTCTCAGGCCGCGGATCAGCGGCCGTACGGCCACCATTTTTAAAAGTTTTTATACAGTAATTCTTAGTTTTATGTACTGGATTTCCTGGGAATTTTTAATATTTTTTATAGAGCTGAATTTTCTGAGTTGTTTTGGGGATTCGGTGATTCGATCGGGTTTATCAAATTTTGTCTGTGTGGCTTTCCGGATAAATCTTAGAATATGTTAAAAAGTTCGACCGGATATAAATACCCAATTTTTCCCTTGTCGGGAAATTTCCAAGTGTTGGATTTTTCCGTAGTTTAACGACGTTCTAAGTAGTGCAAGTAACGCGATGGTCCCTCTAGAAGACAACAAACCTTAACTCGATTATGTGACCGTCTTGAACTGCCCTTTGAACCTTCGGGTTTGGGGCAGTACGGCGTGCCACATGTGAGGCGTTGGCTTGACCCTTCTACGGCTGGACCGTTGGTACTGAGGTACGAACTGAATGTTGTTAGACTTGTTTCATGTGTTGAGCTGTATCGGGAAAACTTGGGTGTTGGATTGTTCGATCGGAAAGTTTAACATTTTCTATTTATCCGGAATGGGATACAATAATTGGAATTCACAAGTAGTTATGTGATAACTGAATGAATGTTATAAACGTAGCAGTTTAGTCTCACTTGATCGGTTGCCACGGAATTTTGATGTGATCAAAAGTCCGTCGCAATCACGTAGCGTACGCGGATACTCACCGGGTAAACTTAATAGACAGCCTCACCCCATTGCCCCGACCAAGTGACTGTAGGAGAACCCCGTCGCCGAAAGCATCCGTTCGGATGCTCGCGGCAGCGGTGTTCCGCCTCGGTGCACTTCGTCGACGGTATCGGGGGTGCGGCCGCCTACTGAAGTTTACGACGAGTATTCGATCAGGATGTCGGGAATCCTGTTGAATTGCCCGACTTGGTATTGAAAAGTGTTTTCGATTTTGAGACTAAAATGCGGGGTTTATAATTGTTAGGCATGCGATGTCTAAGTAATTCATTTGGTCAGGCATGCGATGTCTGAGGTGATTGCGGATTCCAACTGTTGTAGTTTTACACTTTCTTTTCTGTGACCGTAAGTGTAATATGTGATATCGCCGGTTTCGTTGCTATATGTCAACGACAATTGGGATGCGCATATTTACTTACGTTGATGACATGTGATGTTATGTGTTGCTGGATATGTTATATTGGATCATCGTGTTTGAATAGCCGGTGGTTTTTATGTGAGATGAGTGTTTTTCATTTTCATTCATGTAAAAATCTGTATGTAATATTCTTTTATTGGGGCGCTTCCAGGCTGCGGAAGTTGTCACCTTTTGTATATTATTTACTTTTCCGCACTAGGATAGACCCAAGGAGGAGGGCACAAGTGACCGGGTTCTGGAGTCCAGTGGGAGACCAACTCGAGGAGTCGAGTCCGGGTCTCCTAACTCTAGAATTGGCAGGGTTGCTTGCCGCTCTCGTAGGGGTCTAGGGGTGTGGGTTTGGCTATTCATCACGACCGTGGAATCCGTGTTTTATACTGGCTCGTATTGAAAACACGGACGTTCTAGTATATCCAATATTTCATATGATTCTTCTGCTGCGATATCTGTGATGTGATCATGTGATGTTCTGTGATAGATACAGTATATAGTATATATGATATATTATATAGACGTTACTTATGTTTTACATCCGCGCTAGCCCTGCCCCGCTCTGCCGTTAGTTACCTAACCTAACGGTGCACGAGGGGATATCGAGGCGAATGCGGATGGCATAAGTGTACGTCATATCTATCTGTGATGTTTAGGTATTTAAATGATGGGATTTCATTAATGAGATTAATGAAATAAAAGAAACCTAAGATGTTGTAGAATCGAATTTCAAAATAAAACAAGTAGCTACAGTTCTTGCTTTGCACAGCGGTATATGTGATATATCCTGCACCTTATTCGATGAGGAAAGGACCGAGATCCCTTCACCGGGAGTGACTCCTTTAGCAATAACTGGCAGATGCTACAACCTTCGGTTTGTCTTTTGATTGCTTTTAAGTGTTTTTGCTTTGCACAGTGATATATACGATATATCCCGCACCTCATTCGACGAGGAAAGGACCGACGATCCCTTCACCGGGAGTGACTCCTTTAGCAAAACAAGAAAACCCTCAAAAGCACTCCATTTCAAAATTCATTCGATCCTACAACGATATCAAGTTTATTACGCAATAGGTTTTCATAAAAACCTGTCGTAGCCCTCCGTCATTTCAGATAAGTGCTGTTTAGTATTCGTGCTGCGTTTGTTGGCCTCCGTCAAGGCGCAGTGTGCGGTAGCTAACCAGTATTTATCTGTTTATGCATATGATGCAGATTGAGTTAGGGTAGTCGTGCGACCTTGTTGGCCTCCGTCAAGGGTCGTGCGGGTGGGTTTGATTCGATCAAGAAATGACGGGTTGAACTTGACTAGTAGCCTATGGTTTGTTGGCCTCCGTCAAGGTCATAGGGTGCTAGGGGCAAAATATTATCGGGAATTTCAAGTGTTGAAATTTGCAATGAGATTGCATACCTTCTATGAGATAGTTGGATCCCGATACCCGCTGCGAGTAAGAGTTACTCCTGGAAGAGTTTTATACATTACAATTAGCCGATCAAGTAGGTGTCTAGAAAGGTGTTAACGAGGTTACGCCTCTGGGAAAACGAGGTTTACATTAATTAGGTTCGTGCGAAAGCACGGGGGACCTCCCTCAAAGTACCGACACTGGCCTGGCTGAAAGATTGGCGAACTTGTAGTGTGTAATTAATCCCGGCTAGTCTTTCCTTTTAGGGTTTGAAGGAAGATTTGATAAAAAGCAGTGGGAGCCATCCTGATTAGATAAATTTATAACCAATCTTTTCTTGATAGAGCGCACGCTGAGTGTTTTCTTCTCTCTCTCTCCAGGTAGCGACCATATTACGCCTTAATCAAGATAATAAAACGGATATTTGACCGAACCCGCTTGTTATACTGAGCTGGGGAACGTTGGTCCCGCTCCAACTTATAATTGTTATAAGACCGAGCAGGAAATTGGGGAATACCAGATTTACCGTGCCGCCCAAACGAAGAGAGTGCATGCCGATGCATCATCTTCGGGTGTGTTCATTTTACAGAACTGTTTCTCAGTATCCTCCGCATCCTAGGTATATGATACCGGATCAGGATCCCAGATATGTAAGTTGTTACATAGGGCTACAAAAGAGTAGAAAAACTGAGAACGGGTGATAAGTTTCATGAGACAGAAAACGGGGCAAGAGTTGCAGCCAAGTCTGTCGGTCACTGTCACCCTGTATTACCAATACATTGATTCTGAACGAATGTTATTAGATACCGAACCTGATATACCAAATCATATCACTCTCTTTGTTAGAAAAGAAAGGATATAATTTTGTATTGATGGATAATGTTTTGAACATTTCCTATATCAAAAGTTGATCGGTTCAGGCACGTTATCTAAAAGCATTGATGTTCTAAATCAAACTACAGTTCTTAGTATATGGAACACACACAAGAGGAAGAGTTCAGAAATGAACGAATTCTTCTTGAGATATTATAGACTAGGTCAGATCAATGTGACCCGACTAGCTGGAGTTACATTTAGATGCATATTTAAATCAGTTTGAATTTACATCTTGTGAAACTCGCCAGTCATGTCACAAAGATAAGATGACCATAGCTCCGTTTACTGGAAACAGAGAAAGAGTCAATGAACTCTTGGGATGATACATGTTGATGTATGTAGGTCCCCTGTCTACACATACCAAGACTGGTTCTTTTTACTTCATTACATTCTCTGATAATCTTTCGAGATTCAGACCCATGTTCCTGTTGAAACACATGTCCGAACCTTTTAAGATACTCACAGAATATAAGTTAGAAGTAGAGAACCAAAATACGGGTATAAGTATTATGTCCTTTGATGAGATCAAGGAGGAGAATACTTGAGCACGGAATTCCTGGACTTTTCTAAAGGAGAATGAGATTCTCTCTCAGCATTACACCTCTGTATACACCATGGCACGATGGTATATCGGGGCGGAGCAATCACACCCTATATGATATGGTGTGCTCCATGATGAGTATTACTGAGTCACCTATTTCCTTTAGGGAGTTATGCACTTGAGAAGCTGCATACCTATTGAATAGGGTTCGAATCAAATTAGTTGCCTACCATTTCATATGTGATGTGGAAAGGGAAGAGCCCATGTCTTAAGCTAGTTAAGATTTGGGGTTGTCCGGCCTATGTCTGAAAAGCAAAATCCGGACAAGCTCGAGGCAAGGTCAGTTATGTAGAACTGGAAATGTTCCAGCTATACAGACTGCAGCTGATGATTTGATAGAACCAAAGGATTCAGTAGATTCCAACGAACCTCGGCCTCTCCGCCGATCTAGTAGGGTTCCTCACCCACCTGAGAGATACTTCGGTTCCTCTATGACAGTGGGAGCGAGGATTGCATCATGAGATGATGACCCAACTAGTTTCGAGCTGGCCATCAGGAGTGAGACTCTGTGAGAATGGCTGGATGTTTATCGATCTGAGATGGAATCCTTATACACCGACAAAGTATGGACTTTAGTTGCTATATCTGAAGGGTTAAATCCCCATCAAGAGCAAGTATATCTTGAGAAGATTACTTGGTGTACATGGAAAAGTTGAGACTTTCAAAGCTAGAGTTGTTAAAGGTTTTCGTCATCGACCAGGTGTGGATAATGATGCAACCTTTTCCAGTAGCTATGCTTAAGTCCATCCAGATCCTACTTGCCACGGCTACATACCATGACTACGATATCTGGTGGTTGGGTGTCATGACAGCTTTTCTAAATGATGTTTAGAAGAGAGTGTCTATAAGTACACAGCCAGAGGGCTTCGTAGACAGTGGGAGCAGCGGAAACGTGTGCAAGATACTTTATAGGATAAAGCAGGCATCGCGGAGTTGGAACATCTGTTTTGATGAAGCGGTCAAAGAAGTTGACATCATCAAAATGGTAGATGAACCTTGTATAAACAAAATGGTAGTAGGGAGTATGGTGACGATCCTCGTAGAGTACGTGGATGACATACTCTTGATAGGAAAGGAGTTTCCTATGCTACGCTCGGTCAATCTCCGCTTATCACTAGAATTCTCCATATAGGATCAAAGTGATACCTACTAAATCCTGGATTTTGGATCTATGAGATAGATTTAATTAGATGTTAGGATTCTCACTAGTTGTAGTGAGATGTTATCAATCGATCCTGGGGAGAATCACTGGAAGGGTTCCAGGGTGATAAAGACGACTGAATGTCAGTCGCAGGCATTGTCTTTACCCTCAGTAAAGGGACGGTATGTTGGAAGAGTTCCAAGCTAGATACCGTGGCATACTAGACGATAAAGGCAGGATACATCGCTACTTAAGATGCTACCAAAGAGGCTGTTTGGGTGAATAATGGTTCATGAGATGAACTATGTGCCTCCCATTGTGTGACAATGGAGTTGTGGCTTATGCCGAGAAACGCCGGTCCCATCAGTGATCCAGACATATTCTAAGGCAGCATCGCCTGATCATGGAGATGATTGATCTCCAGGGTGATCGAGGTTTGGAGAGTAGACTCAGAGGACAAACACAGCGGATCCACTCACGAAAGGCCTTTTCCCAGAGAGAGACTTTTATGGGATGGTTGAGTATGAGATACTGCAACCACTGCTACAGATGGCCCTAGTGCAAGTGGGAGATTGTTAGTTATATGTATGCCCTAGAGGCCATTACTGTACATTGGATGTATATTGTAGTGGATGCTGGGACATATATAGGGAGGACTTTCTTGCTCGACATGATAGTATGCTATCTGGTTACACTTTACCTTAACGTGTATGCTGATTGTCTCTGTTACATGTTGGTAAAGCCCTTAGGATCTGTACTTGACTACCTGGACTATGATGCGGATCATACTAGTGGGGACAAGGTAGTCCATAAGTACATCCTTCAAAGTCCCTAGTCGAGGGTGTATCGAGACGGGGCATCGATATACCAGAGTAGACTAGCGTGTACCTTCTCGACCCATACAGATGGGCGATGGATGATCCCATATCCATTGGTGTTTGACATCAGAGATGATATACGGGTGCTCGGTAGAGACTGGGTACACTGGACGGACTCGCCGAGAACTCCCAGATGGTATTATACCTCACGTCAGATGGCAGTTCTCTGGTGACACTGGTACAGAGTAGTTTGTTGACCCGAGATCGTCATAGAGTCTTGTGTGGTTCCCACTGCGCTTTGATTTCCATCTTACCACGTCCAAGAGGGCGTGCAAAACGGTGGTTTTTGGGTACAGTCCCGAGTCACATGGAGGCAATGAGCGATAGGAGGGGATTCGTCTCTCCCGGTATAGGGGGTTGATGTTGCGCTGTGTTCGATTGGCTATAACAGGAAATCCCTGGCCAGGGTTGCTGAGATTTACTGGTAAGTGTTACCAGTAGTTTCTCAAACAGTTATAGACCTCATATCGACACGACTTATCGAGCTATTGGGGTCTGACGTTTACCACCCCTAGGCGAGATATGCGACATATCAGACGATCAGACCGGACTGTACGGTAGTGTTACTGGTTGGATTCACTGGAGTGTGAGCGGGCTTGCTCGTCGATCTTCAGATCGCTCAATACCCGGGTGGCCGTTACGTTTAGCAGACTGCTTGCGGCTTGTGGATGTTTGATATGATCATCATCCGCTGCCGGCGTATTGACGAGTCTTTAGAGTCCTACACAGAGGTTTCCTGGCTCAAGCGAAACGAAATAGGAGCGCATATGAGATATGTGCGGGACCGAGAATAATGCGTGTATGTGATACCGTATTCCATTCTCGCGATGAATGTATCGAGTGGTTGTATGCGATATAACCTAGTTATCGATTCAAGCGTTGATTCGATAAGTCGATACATTGAATACTAGTCGGTCATGTGCGACATGACCGGATCATTGAATCAAGTGTTGATTTAATGATTTAATGTATAATTATATATTTGATATATTACTTTGCATTAACTAGTATTGGTTTACTTTAAATGGATTTTCTCACTCGGGTGTGCGCATTTCATATGCGATATGATTTGTGCACTTGCTTGTATCATGTTTGATGATGCATGCCAAATGGTTAAGTGTAAAGTATCAAACTATAGTTAAGTGGATAATTAGGGTTTTTGATTTCCTTATTTATATATTAATCTTTTCCTTTTTGGAAAAAGAATAAGCAAATGCAAAATGGTGGCTTTATTTGGAAGCTTGTTGAAGCTTCATGAAAACTTTGATTTTGTCACCATTTTGTCTCATGCTTAACCCTAACTACTCCACTAACCCTAGTTCACTCTCTACAACTAACCATGGTTTACTTATGATAAGAATGGATTATTCTTTTCATTTTAAATTATTCTTATCATAAGATTTATTTTCTTCTTCATCTTCTTCTTCAAGAAGAAAGCAAGGTCCATCAATGGTGATTGATGGAAATGAGTGAGAAATCCAATTCTAAATTGAACCCACTTCCTATTTCTTCATCCTCTACCTCTTGCCAAGTAGTAGAGTGTGTTTCTTTCACAAGTCATCATGGTTTGGTGAAGGTGGAGCTTGATCTAGCGATACCTCGACGTAGATCATCTTCGGCACGAAGCCGACGACCTTGCCCGCTCGTTCTCCGATGAAGCCGATCCTAGAGCCCGGATTTGATTTGGACAGCGGAGAGGACCTCATCTCGGAGCTATGGAGGTGGAGCACCGGATCTACAAAGGTTGTATTTCCGTTAAACTTTTAGTTAAGTGTTAACTAGTTAGTTTTTCGCCTAAACATCTAGCAAACGATCCGTAGTTTAGGGTTTCTCGGCACCATAAAATTTTAATTTGGCATGGTCGATGCCTTGGGAGACCTCACTAGTGTGCCTAGGAACCCTACAGCCAGGGCGAGATATCCGCCTCCCCACGTTCCGCGTCCGACGCTAGCGCATCCCCCATTAATGGGCGTATCCCGCCATTAAATGCGAGGATAACGCATGGACATACCTGACGGCGATGATCTCGCGCATGCTCGCTCCACGCGACCACTATATAAACCCCTTTTCCAGACGACTCAGGTAACTCGAACTCATTCCAATACGCCGTTACTCTGCATCTATTTCTCGGCACTAACTTGATCGTCGGAGAGTCCTACGATGGTCACCCACCTCGGGACTTCCTTTACAGATAGCTCAGCGTCAACACCAGCCTATTGAGATCTATACGCTCAATAACTCTCAAACCAATTCTCAACAGTTAAAGACCGCCATCACAGGATCGATGGAGGACACCATCTGAAGGAGATCACAGCCTCCATCAGTTGGCGTCGTTTGTGGGAAACGTTTTAGAAACTTCTCCACCCCTAAAGTCGATCTTCCGGCCTCGACCTGATGGCGAGCGACAACCGCGACGATCCAAATACAAGCTGCCATAACAGAGGCAGGAGCGGCTCGTCTCCCCCTTCTAACATCATCAACGCCTTATCCGCTCGGATAGACAGACTCACATCGCTGGTGGATGCTTTCATCCGCGTTCGAGTGGCGGGCCCTACCCACTAGACCGCAATTCCCCCTCTCTGGGACAACGACGTCCGCAGAAGGACGGATGAGTACGCTCAAGCCCTCGATTTTACTCACGCTCATCTCAGCGTCACCGAGCGCTGGCGTGCCGATTCCGGCCACCGTGACCCGCATGAAGCGATTGATTCTATGACCCGCTGGGCGCCGGACAGCTCTACGCCCCGATCTCAGGGAAGACTGGGCTGTTGCTCCAATGCCCGCCACACGTTCTCTCCCCCTGAGGAGGTGTCGGTCAGCTCGCCTGCTTCCAGGCATGATCGACGCCCCCACTCTCTCCGAAGCCGCGTGAACGGCGAACATCGGGACTACTCGAGAAGGGCCTCACCCGAGAATTTGAGAATTTTGATAGAGCGGAATCGAAGCCGCACCATCGTGCAGACCCGGAGCAGGGGTAGCCACCACTCTGACTGTGCAGAATCCTCGGGGTACCACCACCGACTTGAAGCCCTTGAGAAGAAAATCGAAGGCATACGACGGGATGGCCATGCGTCCAGTGAAGGGGCCAGTTATTCTGCCGACTCACTAACAAAGCCCTTTACGGAAGCGCTGCTGGCCGAGCACGTCTCGTCCAGGAACAAGCCGCCAAAAGTGACCCTCTTCGATAGGAAGTCCGATCTGAAAGACCACCTAGACGCATTTACGGCAGGCGTGAGCTTC
This sequence comes from Agapanthus africanus, assembly GCA_030015575.1. NCBI lineage: Eukaryota > Viridiplantae > Streptophyta > Magnoliopsida > Asparagales > Amaryllidaceae > Agapanthus > Agapanthus africanus. Next base: position 458,665,408 of record CM057349.1, read on the forward strand.
TAAGATAACTCGGACACATCTCAATGCCGAGCTTTCCCCACTACCCTCATCCAGGCTGGCCGGGACTGGTTCCCGGGGATCGCGCCGCGCTCCATCTCGACCTTCGACAAGTTGGCTACCCAATTCCTCGGTCATTTCGTCAGGAACCGACGACAGAAAAGGACGTTCGACTACCTGTTCACCGTCAAGAGCGGAGACAAGGAATCCTTCAAAGGATACGTCACCCGCTTCTACAATGCCCTCTTGGAGGTTCCCGAGCACCGAGATGAAACAGTCATCACCGTGCACTGAGGTCGGGTCTTAGGCACAAAGAGTGGCTCCGCTCTTTTGCATTAGCACAACCTAAGACCATGGCCGAAGTAAGAGCCTGGACCGAGCAAGAGATCTAACTCGAGTCGGAGGTGAACTCAAATCTGCCCCAAGCCGACCAATTGGACTAAAAGAAAAGGGACAGGGATGAGAAAAAGAAAGTCGATCGTCCGAAGCCTTACTCACCGAGGTTTCAGGAGTACACTCCTCTAAACATCTCTCAGACCGAGCTGCTGGAGGAAGCTAAGGGTGAGAGGTTCTTTAAGCTCCCGCCGGTCACCCAAAGAACGGGCAAGTGTTTCTGCGGCCCATACCATTCCTTCTACAGATCGTAGGGTTACCCGACTGAGAACTGCAAACAACTTCATGACTACATCGAGGAATTGATCCGCTTAGGCCACCTGGCGAAATACCTGTGGTACAAGCGGCAAGCGGAGCGGGAGCAAAAGGACCAAACCCCTCCTGGGGAATTAACGATCGGTCAGATCCTGGTTGTTACCTCGGATCCACCTCAGGAAAGTGGGGGGGTGCCACATCCTCCCAGTCGAGGGTACAAGCGATATACCACACAAGAGGAGCAGGAGGGATGAGCCGATCATTTTCACCGATGAAGACCTCTGCGGCATATCGCTCCCTCACAATGACCCTCTTGTGATAATGTCACGCCCCGCTTCCCAGAGTACGCTAAGATAGGCACGTGACATAGCCAACCATGCTACCTGTGGATAGGAAATATCCTTCCACAGTCACATTACGGCTGTAGAGATATCAAGAACAATAATAAACTATCTAACACATGTCCATAAGCCAGAATAAAACGAGTTAAGAATAAAATAATTTGGAAGCAAAAGATCCAATACAAGAATAAACTGGAATGTACGTCCCATAATGCGGGCTCACATCAGGAATGAAAATACCGAAAGTAAAAGAACTAACTACTAACAAGTCCTCACTGCTCAGCCTGCTGACTGAAATACTCCTGCTCGGCTTGTAGCGAAGGTAAAGAATCTGGGCCATGCAAAACCCAGATGTCAGTGCGTCATAACATCAAGCAATAATATAAACAGGGGTGGCAAGACATGCAGGTATGATCATAAATGGTTAAACATGTATAACAACAATATAAATAAGGACAATGAAGGGTAGTGTGCAGTGAGCAATCTAAACTAGTCTACTGGGTCATCTACTCTCAAGTCTTTGAAATCAATTTGATGAATCATCGATGTAACTCAATAGTATCCCGTGCGTGCCCGGGATCACGGTCTATGACTCTCGGGCTGAATCCGAGACATGCCGCAAGACAGTAAAGGGTAGTAGGTAATGACGAGTGATGCCAGCAGCATCATCCCGGGGCTGGCCTAGCCCGTAAGACTGATCAGAAAAGGTATCGAACTGTCGAGTTACAAGTCAGATTTCATCATTGATTTCCCCATACCCCCAAGTTATATGTTCAAGTCAGGTATTAAATAATCTGGAGTTAATACCAACACAGGATCAGGCAAGTACAGGTTTGTCTGGATCGACGACAGGAAATGTCCGTATGGACAACATGTTAAGTTTGTTGGCATTAGTAACAAGATCAGGTAACCGGTAAAGCCATGGTACATCAGGTCAAATCAGGTAGTATATAGGTATCATGTCATGCTAAGAAATACACGGTACCATGTCGTGTCAAGTAGTAGGTGTATCAAGTCATATCAGGGGTGCACAACATATCACGTGGGTGTTCATAATCAAACTAAATAAGTATGAGTATACAAAATAAGTATGGGGTACTAATAGAATGATAAAAATGGAACATTGTGATGTTATATGCAAATAGGTACAGATTAAAGCGTATGGATGCACAGTTATCGATTTTGGTTAAGGGGATAGTTCCAACATTAATTAAATACAGTTTATCAAATATGGAATGTTAAAAATCGCATAAATATGTATTAAATGATCTAAGGATGCAATTGAATATATATTAGGCTAGATATATGCAAATGAAGGTCCAATAGGGTATAAACTATTAAAGGGTACTATGGGCTGTGCAAATAATTATTATCTGATTTAAATATGGACGTGGGTACCACGTATGGTAAACTAAAATGCAACATGGTATGTTTCAAGTTCTGAATCTAAAATGATATAATGGAATATCGAATGTTAAAAAGGAACATGTGACATTAGATTAAATCTACAGGTTTAACATGTAATTAAATAAGTATAAAAAAATAATATGAATAGCATGTAGGAAGTTTTACTTGTCTCGATAGATCAAGAAATGGGTATACGGAACGTCACACGTCGGCGGGAAAAGTCGCGACGCGCGCACGGTACACAGAACGGATCCAAACAACGCACAAGGTGATCACACGGGTCGAGTACGCTCGCTAGGTCGTCGGGATCGTTGACGGTGTCAGGACTCCGGCGATTGGGGTTGCACTGGTAACGGGGAGATGAGATGGTAGCGATGAGATCAACGGAGCTCCGGCCAGGTATTGTGCAGGGGTGTGCAGGGTTCTAGGCGGCTAGGGTTTCAGTTAGGGTTTTCTTGGTGCAAGGTTGGTGCAGGGAAGGAGAACAGAGGAGATAGGGAGAGAAGAGGAGATGGGGATGATGGTGGTGGCGAGAGATGATTGGCGGCGAGGGAGGTGTGGTTGTGATGGGTTCCGAGGTGACTTGGGTGTGCAGGTGAAGGGCTCGGGAATGGAAAGAAGAAGAAGGAGATGACGAGGAGGAGGAAGAAATGAGAATGGAGATGAGGGTTGGGCTTTGAGGAGGCAGAGGAGGCGGCTAGGGTTAGGGTTGAGTTTGCAGTGGGTTTTCCTCGTGGGCTCGGGGGTTTAAAAGAAGAAAAGGGAGAAAAGAAGGAGGGAGGTGACGGTAAGTGAAGGAGGGAGGTGCTCGGATCCCCGGGTGAACAGGGATCGCGAGAGGAGAGAGAAGCGTGAGAGGAGAGAGAAGCTTGGCTTCTAGCGAGGGGAGAGAAAGAGATACGCGCGGGGGGAGAGAGAGAGAAGAAGAGAGAGAAAGAGAAGAAAGAGAAAGAGGAGAGATTTTGAGAGAGAGAGGGAAGAGAGAGATAGAGAGAGAGATGGAGTGTGGGGCCGGCGTAATTTAAAAGGGAAGATTTGATTGGCTCGTGGGGAAAAAAAATGGGAGAGAGATAGGATTAGAATTTTATTAAAATTTAAAAAGATTTAAATCGGTTTAGGAAAATCTTCTCAGTTGTATCAGAATAAAATTTAAAATTTAATAATTGAATTTTTAGCGGGATATAAAATATTTCAAAATGCGCCCAGATCGGGTCTAAAAATTTAGATTTAAAATACGAAAATTATATGCAGCTTCCAAATTTTAAAATGAATAATCAGGTAACAAAAATGCATACCCCCAAGAACGGACGCACGTACGTGCGCGTAGCCATCCAAACATGTCCGTTTCACTGAACGGGACGAGAACACGATGTGCGGATGCTACCACGGGGTTAGAGGTATCATGCAGGCTATGAAATGCAATTTTAATTTATTTTACGCGATCTAAAAATGTTATATGATAAATGTGCGATGCCAAGTAAAAATCAATATGCAGTCTACATTAAATGACGTGTCTATTTAACAGGCCAGGATAGTTTATAAATATGAATCAACCAGTTCAAGTAAGCGGGTCGGGTCGAATGTAATGTAAAAGTAAACTACCATTCGCATCCAAATATGATAAATCAATAAAATACCACAGACAAACAAATACGGAAACAGAAATTGGTATAACTGAACTCGATTGTTACAGATAACGGCCAGAGTCCACCGTTACGAAGTCTAGAGAATATTGGTCGACTCAACACTGCCCAAGCACCTAGCGCTCAAGCGCCCAGCGTCCGCGTGTTAGGCACGTGAGGCGCTGGCGCTCACCGTCCTTTGGACACCATTTCCCCCTTATTTTATAGACACTCCACATTAAAAATACCTCTCCCGTTAAAAAAAATTTCTAACGGGACGCTGCCCCGCACCTCGCAAGGAGGTTGCTAGCTCCCTTGACCCAGCCTGCTATCCGGGTAGCAGGACCCCCGTAAAAACTCCGCGGGCCCCAATATACCCAAAACCCCTCCAAAACACAACACTGCACATTGAGTTCGCATGACCTGTTTGACCCGTCAATTGGAGGTTCTCTCGCTCCAAAGGCGAGGGATAATTAACAGTAGCTTAGTCCGCCGTTGCCGGAGATTCGGATCCCCACATTCATTAAACCTAAGCCTACCCTAGACAGGGGAAATCTTTAATACGCCTGACAAGCGACGCGTACTTTCATCTCAATGGGGTGACGAAAAACACCCTACAGTTATTTTTATACAATTATGTAAACCTTAGTTATATGAATATTTTATAAATCCTTGCAATCATTATACTTATGATACCTTACTTGCTTTATAATATTTGTTGTTGATAAGAAATTAAAAATAATAAGTCTAAAAGAAAATAAAAATCAATAAGCCAAACGATATATATTCATTTATTCTAAATATTAAGTTATATACTGAATAGAAAGTATAACGCTGATTGGACAAATGATTGTTTGTACAATATCATATATAGCTATATGAAGAAAAATGAATGATGAGATAGATGAATCCAACATTTCTAACTCACCGTAATTGCATTCCCTATTTTTGCGGTTGAAACGCATTTGATTGTCTTCTCTACTATTAGACAACATCAAGTATTATCTTTTCCAAATATTTTTATTTGATTTACTCAAGTTACGATGCTATCAAATCATTCAAATTATACATTTACCAGGATATACTTTATTGAGAATTTTTCGCATGTAGAGTGCAATTATTATATGATCCATAAATACATATATTTCATCCGTCCAATCATGCGTTTTTGCATCCCTATATATATATGACACGACATCAAAATGAAGAAAAATGCATGATGGGGCACATGAAGCCAGTATTTCCAGTTCACCCTAATTGCATTCCCTTTTTTCACGGCTGAAGCACTTTTTGTTGTCTTTTCTGTCACCAGACAACATAAAGTAATGTCTTTTCCAAATATTTTTATTTAATTTACTTAACTTACGATGCTATCAAACCAGTCAAATTATATTTTGTCAGAATATGTTTTATTGAGAAGTTTTCACATGCATGGTGCAATTATGATATGAGCTATAAATGTATATATTTCATCCATCCAATCATGTGTTTTTTCTCCATGCATATTTATATATGATATGACATCAAAATGAAGAAAAATGCATGATGGGACCACATAGCTATACATTTCCAATTCACCATAATTGCATTCGCTACTTACTAATTTTAAATTTCAAACTGACTTGGTGACTCATATATATATATATATATATATATATATATATATATATATATATATATATATATATAAACCATGATCATGCATTTTTTCACAAACACTTGTACCTGACTATTTCAAGTACTCAAGTTGTCCATGATGAAACTTAAGCTTAGTCCGTCGGTAATGAACAAAGGCCATAAAAAATAGGACGTCGACCGTGACCTCTCTCCCACAAGATATGCTCATTGAAATAACCATGCAAGTCGTCTCCAAGTCCTCGGCTCCTCTCGATGATATTAAAAATCTACGTTAAGCATTTATTACTTTTTATAATTTCAAAACCAACATATAAATTATCTAATATCGTTTTGTACGCATTTTAGATGTAAGATTTTTTATCAGGCCTCCAAAGATAAGATGGTCGGGCGTTCAATCTCGGTGATTAAGAAGAACTTGAGGATGTATTGGTGGAAAAAAAGTGCATGTCTAATTTTGCTTCGAAACTGTGCAAATAGCGGCAATTTTGATGCCAACTTTATTCTTGGACTGGTAAATAATTTGATTTAATACATATCTTCCTATATATATATATATATATATATATATATATATATATATATTGTCTAATTCATCGATATTGGGTTTTTCTTTAAAACTATAGGAAGAGATATACAATTTAGGAAGGATGATTTTGGGTATGGAGTATCTCAAGACATCGATGACTGGTGGCCACTTTGCAGCGGCATACGTGGTCGGGATCATACTGTTTTTTGATGCATATACACAGGCATACGCCATGGAAATTCTGAACAAGATTTCTTCCGGCGATCTTTTATGCGCTGGTCATAAAGTTAAAGAGTACACGAGATCGGGCAATCCAATAGTAGACAGATGCAGAAGAGATGCTTTGCAGATTACGAATAAAATTTGGACGAGGATGATGTTGAAGATGCAATCGAGATCTCCCTGCAAGGATAAGCTCTATGGAAAGGTTGTGAAGGCAAAAAGTGATGGCTACTGGGTTGTTAATTATCGACTTCCGAGAGCATTTTGCGGTCAGTTTTGCCGATGGATGGACGAGTGCTACAAATTCTTTGGAAATTAATGCCAATGGAAACATTGCTACCATCTCTTAACTGATTGTGTTTTCAAAGTTTTTTTCTTTCAATTTTTAGGTTTCAGAAATATGTGTCATATTTGCTGGGTAGGATGTTGAAATCTGTGATCACTTTGCAATGGTTCGTTTTTGTAAGTAAAAAACCAATATCTTCTTTTGTTGCTAAATATAATTTTCATATCGTAACCGGTTTTATTTTGCTGTTGAATGATAATAGTCTCAGAAGATAACATTGAAATCGGAAATATTAGCACCATTCTTGTTTTGTTGTGTTCTTCACCACTGAACAACATCAAATATTATGTTTTTCAAATATTTTTATTTAATTTACTCAAGTCACGATGCTATCAAATCAGTCAAGTTATGTTTTGTCAAATCTACTTTATCGAAAACCGTTCAAATACAGAGTGCATTATGATAAAAATAAGAGTTCAAAAAGTAACACCTTATTAACAAACTAAAACGATATATTTATTAAAATTTTATTTTGCTATTAATTTTTGAACTCTTATTCTCCTATATAAAATCACTTTATTCATTTTCCAAGTATTCTATTATATTAGGCCGTTGTGAGATCGTAAGTTTTTTTTTCAGTTTGTTATTTATCATTGTTTTATTTTTTTATGTAATACTGATATGGTGATGTGTTTTATCAATACTTAGGACATGAATTTTTGCTTATATTATACGTCTATTTCAATGAAATGGATGACTAATAATGTGCATTTACTTAAAATATTTTTATGCTTTCACATTTTATATGTTTAGGTTAAATAAATATCATGTACCTTATTATACTATCATCCATTAATGGTTTGCATGTCTTTTCAATTCAGAGAAACAAAGAAAACATTCTTAATTCTAATTTAAAATAAAAAATATAACTTATAGTCTCTTAAGTATCTATTAATTATTAAGTATAACCAAGAAAAGTTGAGAGTACGAGAGACTAAATAGAATTTAAATTCTTACTTGAAAACTACTTCATTGTTTCATTTTCCTTGATTCATGAATACTAGTATACATAATGTAAAGCGATAGAAGGATGACAGATTTTCTCTATTTTCCAAATTGCCCCTGCTCAATTGTTTGCTTCAGTAAATGCAATTATGAGCATGCAACAACACATGTTTTGTCTATAATAATTCAATCTATATATGCTTCTTTTCATGTTTCAAACACCATAGTCATGCATAAGAACAATAATTTATGTCAAACTATGTGTAGCGTGTAGTGAAGTCAAAGAGGATGGCAAACAAACAAATGAATTTAATGTGTGCAACGAAGCAAGCATATAATTTCAACTAGCATGCTATTTGTTGATGTAAAAATGACCTTCAACTTCATATTTCAACCACCATAGTCATTAATAAGGACAATAATTTATGTCAGGCTGTGTAGTGAAGTGAAAGAACATAGCAAACAAACAAATGAATTTAAAATGCGCAGTGAAGTAAGCATAGAATTTCAACAAGCATATTGTTTGTTGATGTAAAAATGATCTTCAATTTCATGTTTCAACCACCATACTCATCAATAAGGACAATAATTTATATCAAACTATGTGTAGTGAAGTGAAAGCATAGAATTTCAACAAGCATACTATTTGTTGATGTAAAAGTGACCTTCACTGCAACATGTAATTCCGGTATGTCCTGTGCTGCATTTAAGATATTGGATGATTTTACTCGGCCTTGTACAACAACAACTACCTTTTCATCCTTATAAATAGCTTTTGGATCCTTACATCGACCACAACAATCCGTCGAAGAAGATGTCAGTTAATGAAGAGATTGTAAGTTATTATTCTTATCATGTACATTTATTTGTATATTAACAAAATTACATTACTTATATTTTCAAGTTCTAACAATGCTTTAAAATCTCAACAATTATGAGATGAGCTATCATTTTTTTTACCATTGTGGATTGGTCTATTCCACCAGTTTCGCCAGTGTGGATGGGTGGTGAAAGACGGCCAGCAGGTAGTGTGCCTACGGGCGAGCGGAAGGCGGCAAATGGGAGGTCAAAGTCACAGATGGTCGATGGACCATCGACGGCCAGCCGGTCAGTCAGCGTGGGGGCAGCAAGGCGACGACTAGGCTAAGATTGACAGACGGAGATAGTTGTGGCAAATTTTGTCTTAGGTGGAAATAATTGGGGATAATTTTGTGATAGGCAGTAACCTGGTAGGAATAAGATTCTCATGATTTGGAGCATTAGATTACCATGTTAATCTTATATTCTCGGGAAATATTTTTTGCATCAAAACAAGCTTAGTAATATTTCATGGGAATCTAGAATTACTATTTACCAAGCGCAAGCTAAAAGGGTTATTAACTACTGTTTTGCATGACTTCTCTATTCGAACTAACGATAAGATTCTTAAATCTTATTTAGAATAGACATATATCTTATAAGCTCTTCAACCGATTTGAATTAAGTATGATTTATCTGGTTTTGGAATTAGAGCATAAAGTAAAAATAAAATTCAAATTCACTTTGAAGTAGTTTTCATCATCGCATGACCCTTAATTTATGCTTACGCACGGGTGCATTGTTAGTATAGCAAGGAACATGAGTATAGTTTCTGTTTGAATTTTAAAATAACTCAAGTTCAGTCTCCATGCTTTCGGAACACCCAAAAAAGGTTCTCGTTCCACCCGAAATTTCGAGATTGACTGGCATGCTTTAAACATCTTCCGATGGTTGAGTCAGTACTCGAAGAGGCACATTAGGAAATACTGTAAGCCTTGATCGTGCAAAAGCTAAATAAAAGCTGTAAATGATAAATAAGAATCATTATACATACAAATAACTGTAAAGCATTTTTGTATGATTATAAATCACAATGCCTGTCTTTGAACAGAAAATTGCAGGTCTAGGCTACATCCTAACAGAACCTCACACAGTCAAATAATCAATGATTATTCTGAGTCGATACTCAACCTAGATTCTTACACTGAATTCTTAGGAAAGCATTTTACTTAATAGCTAGGACTTGGCAAAGAAAGGTTTCAACCAAGATTTTACATCTCGACATCGGTATCGGTATTGGACGTCAGGTTACTTTTGGAACTGATATCAGCCATATCGATCTTTTCGGTTGCCTCGCATAAAAAAATATTTAATTTTATATCATTTGACAAAAAGAGTTTTTGAAAATTAGAAAATATTTTAAACTAGTAAAAGCAACTATAAAATTTGGTTAATCTCTTTGGCAATCGATGATGGTTTTAAGAAAAATCTAATTTTGATATATTTGATGTCAATTAACCATAACCCACTGACCTATTTATAAACCCACTAACCCATTAATAAATTTAATAGGGGAACCTCATTAATTAAATGGTAAACCCAATATTACTCGGAATTGGACGGTTCCATATCATAACTCGAACAGTCATTTTTTAAATTCGGAATTGGCCATCTGTCAGATGATATTTTAAACCATTGATTTAGCATCGAGGAGAAGACAATAGCTTAGAATCATTCAATAAAGGCTCATTCAAGCTACCAAAAGTATTGAATACTAGTACCTTCACAGAGTTCATCACAACTGTCCTAGAAATAGAAATTGTATACTCAGGAGTCAGTTCACTGCTCAAGTGAAGTTAAACAACCATTGGTCATTTTAAATTGCCTACAAGAGATAGATTGTGACTGAAAAGCTTATGTAACAAGCATTCGACAAGGAGAACAAAATAAGTCAAAACCAATTGTTTTGAATGTTGTAATTTGTAAGCATCATAATGCCTGAGAGCCTCATAAATAGACATCGCCGCAACTTTCCACTGGTTCATGGCTCAAAAAATATTGCTTTCCCACTAGTCGGTCTTAGTATATCATCATCGTCATCGCCGCGGTCACCTTTTCCCATTAAAAATGGGGTTGGCTATGAAGAAGTTCTATGACAGGCGACCCAACGTCAACCCTCTTCTAATTAGTCCCTAACCCCTGGCTATGGGAACTATGAAAAGAGAAGGGTTTGCCACATAACCCTAGCAAGAAGTTGGTGTCATCTAAATTCTTCTAGGCTATTCAACCAATCTAGAAAGGGAAGATATATTTGCTATATATTGAACATTATGTTCATCTCTAAGGCGCTAATAAAGCAGTTGGCTTAGTATAAATTTTACTAAATATATTTCAGAAAAGGCTGCATATTGGCGACATGGTTTCAATCACCATAATGCTGCATAATGTTTTCAGTCTCTTTCTTGTGCATGAAAGCTTAGAAAACTTATTAGACTACAATAGTATAATGGTTAAAGCTCTCTGTATACATAAATAACGTTGTTGACTTAAGGTCGACCGTGTAAGCATTTTTGCCATCCAAATCCATTAAGGATTAAACCAACCCGCAAGATTATCCTAACATTATTTCTTTAGCTCAAGGCATGTCCATTTTGGATGATCCCCGGTCGTAGGAGCTCCTTCAACTATAATTCTAACATTCTAACCAGAGCAGTCATCGGTCAACGGTTCACCACACATTTAAAACCATCAATTGGTTCTGATCTCCCATGCCTAATTGAGACCGCATCTAACTTTTTACTGCTGCTTCAAGGCGATCCACAATCAAGGTTTGTTATTACAACCTGGAAACAACTGAAATTTAAAGCTAAACTGTACTTCCAAACACAGAATTAGCATAAAATATGGTTTGGTGATACCTTTAGAGGATGCAACACAACCAAAGTTCAAGCTGCAGTTTTGTTGAGCTCTTCCCTTATGTGATATTCAAGGCGATTCACATGTATCATGCTATTGTCACTGTATGAAAAAATAATAATATACTGGGAAGCAAATCCAGACGTTTGAAGAAAACAATTTATCTTTTCTCGAATAATAGGCCACAACTTGATGCAAGCGGAACTTTAACGGCATAGTTCTTGCTCAACAGAAAAAGGACTTTCAATTTAATTCTGAAAAAAAGAGGGAGGGAGGGAGGGGGGGGGGGGATAGTTTTGAACTGTTGATGGAAGGAGAATCGATATGATGCGTAGGTGGCAAGAGTCTAGATGGGAAGGTATATATATACAAAACTGGAGTCTCTGGCGGCACAAATTAATATTCACCACAGTGGTAAAATATAATGCTACAGAAGAGAATATGATCATATCAACCGTAAATACCCGACGGCCATGCTGAAGGAACAAAACATGACCGCATAAGAAAATATAAAGATAATAAAAATATTATCATCATTGTTACAGATTGATAAAACCTACCTTACGCTTAGACATCATGGTGTTTGAAATATTTAACCTGGAATACTCCCAAACGTAAGGTTCATAAAGGTCTAGTGCTTCTAATAGCCAATAATGCGAAGGGCGACATATGAAGTTAAGTACATATACATATTTCAAAAGACCAAAATTATAATGCCACTCATATGAAAGATATATGTGTGCAATTATCTTCATGGTAGGTACAATGTAGAGCAAAAAGACAGCAATGGTATAATTATATAGTTACATATTACAGACTATCATAGAAGGATAAGCCGTTAACCAATTAATATAACGTTGAAGACAGAACAAATACATAAATGAATTATTTAGAGATAGCATAGAGAAACTAACCGAGTGAGTGATGTTCTCAAGAGAATCAACAATGCAATGGGCATAATCATAACATGGATATATACACCATTTGTCACCCGCGTGAGGATGGGGCGTAAATTCTGGATAAAATAAACTTCATGATGAGGTAAATTTACCCAAGTAAAAGAGTTAGTCCTGAAGGGTAAAGCTTGCCTTTATATGATATGCTATAAGGCCGTACATATTTTTATTGTCTCTTTGCATATCCATTTTCAGCCTAAGAGTTGCCTTGCCCTCGTCGATCATTCCTTTTCTCATGTCTTCAAACAGCTGCAATGATTCTTCAACCGGTCGATCCCTCCATGGGCTGTTCATTTTTTTCTCTCTATACCCCTTGACTTCCTCTGGGCTCTTAAATAGACAAGGTGTGAGAATTGAAATCAGTCTTTGAACATAATCTCATACCTTTTTAATCGGTTATTATTTACATACTATTATAGTTGCACACACATAATTATCGACAGCTTAATGATCTTTCTTGTGTTGCAGGACAAACCTGGTGATCAACATAAAGCTCGATCTTTTCTTATCAGCTCAAGTGCAAAGATTATACAGATCTTGGAAATAGTCACTGGTATAAATAACCTCATAAACAGAGAGAATATTTTATAAAACCAGATAATGTCCAACTAGCATCACATAAAAACATTAATAAACACGAGTTCACCTTAAATGGCTCCCAACCCATCCAGTGAACTATTTCTTGGATATGCTCGATGTATTCCCTTTTCTCAGCTTCAGGGTTAGTATCATCAAACCTAACAATGCATAAATTCAGAATGAGGTTTCAATCATAACATTCAGTGCTTTGACGTTGCGAGAATAACGCAACATAGAAAATCCTATAAAGGAAGCCAATGTCATCAACATTTCAACTTGCAACATTCTCATCGCTATTACTGAGTGAACCTCCTAGTGGTTGTCATGATTTATATTTTACTAAATATAGCACAACAATTATTTATGGATCAATTGTTGAGTAAACTCAAAATTATATACTCTCTTCTGCCATTGACGTACCTGAATTCTTGGGGGGGGGGGGGGACACACCATAATAGAACATATCATATGGAGTTGGACGGTTTACTGAGGAGAAGTGAAGATAACTACGACGCACAGTAAAGGGTGTGACATTCTTGATGGTCTAGAACCATGCATAGCTAAAATTTCAGTCCAAGCAAAAATTGAAGTCATCCTTTTGTGTGATAAAATCCGATTCACAGTCACTGTATCTTTTGGTAGGCATATCCTAAGGTTACCTAAAATGTGGAACGCCAGGGTACGTGGAACAAAAATGGAATCGTGGTATGTTACTATGTAAGGAACGAGGTATGATAGAATAGGCTTCTCCAGAATGTTGAGGTGGAACAAAATACTGGAACAAATGGCTATTTTCCATGACTAGGATATATTGCTAACTATTTTCAGTTACTCCAACTACTTAAACTGCTATTTTTCATATTATGCAATGAGAATGTAATGTTTAATTCCACGATCTTATCAAGTGGTAAGACAACGACTATTGGAATATAGAGAGCACCATATAGTTTAATACTCTAACTAAAATTACTAAACCTACATTTGATTGCCTCCTTTACGACAGCAAAGGCTCATCGCTGCCAATTAGTCAACCAGAACCAATTCATTTTAAACCCAAAAGAGCCTCCCAAACCCCACAGCCGCACCGATCTAAATTAATATACTAGCATAGCAGCAAGAATAATTATGTTAACAGCCAAATAATAGTGATAAATTGTATTTTAAAAATAATGGGGAAGACCTTGAGATTCAAAATGATGAATACAACAGTATAGCATACCGCCGCATGGTAGAATCAGGAGTATAAACTGTTGGTGAGAAATAACCGTCACACAGAAATAAATGTTAATTACTTACCTCAAATAACGTGATCCAACTCTCTCCTTTGCCAGACCAAAATTAATAAACATAGCATGTGTCACGATTATAAATGAGAGATCTATGCAAAATACTGGATAAGACCATATAGAAAACGGTTAATTGTCGAGGAATACTTACCTTGGCATGAACTATATGTAGATACCCATTTGGCTCAGGAGGGAAGCGAGTGAGAACTTTACTACCTGTTGCTTTAAGGTGCTTCTCCAACTTTTCCTTCGTATTATGTGGTCGCCATATACCGCCGTCACTAAAAATTATCTCGGTATGTACCTGATGCAACCATTGAAAGTCATGAATTATATATATTTTCTGCATATAGTTACTTGTCTTCAGCCTGCTAGAAAGTAGCTTTAGTTGGAAGATTTATGCAAAATGTAAATTTCTTGGTGAATCCATTACACCTATTCACTGTTAAGAGAGTGCAGACCTAATAAAACCCCTTATTTTCAATGGATAGCCAATAGCATATTATAAAACCCAGAATTATTTTTAAACAACGTTAAGAAAATTATCGTAACTAATAATTATGTTTAATTTTAGAAGTAAATCTAGGAGTGATTGTGGTCAAGCAGATTGACCTCACTTCAAATTCCAGTCAATGCATAAGATATTCATATTCATGTCAACTTCAAACAACACATACTTCCATCAATTGTTTACATGCAAATTGTTCATCCCTTGGAGAGTTATGCAATAATACAAAAGGGCCCAAAGGTAACAAGGATTTTGTTACGGTTAAAACCGTGACCATTTTATCGTCACGGTTGTAAAAGAAGTAGTTACGATGCAAACCGTGACCGATTGCAATATGTGGCGGCCCCCACAATCCCTCCCCCCAATAAAACCCCTATCCCGCCTCCCTTCTTTCCACAAGCTCTCCTCTTTCCCTCTGAAAAATTTGCCCCAATTTCATTCCCGCTCGTCGCCACCACCTCGAACACATTGCCGCCTGTGAACGAAGTCCCAATTGCCGGTCGCAGTCGAAGCCCTAGCTTCGTGGAAGATCGCCACTAGTTGATCGATTGTGCTCGCCGCCGCCGTAGATCGAGGCCTTAGGTTCGTGGTTGCTGATGCTCGATATCGGTGATCTCCCAGATCATGACACGTGTCAGATGACGTGTCCCGAAGCTCATAAGAAAGGACCTACAGTGGCCGACCAGACCATTCCTGTGCCCGTCCCACAAACAAATGCTGGCTCGCCATCGAGCCCCCTGCACAATTGGCCTCCTCGGCCTCCCAGCTCGTCTCCGGGCTACCGCAGAACCAAAATATCTCGGCTCTCCCGCTCGTCCGCGAGCTCTCCCGCCGAGATCATCTTCCTCGGTCTCATCGACCGATCAACAGCACCGCTCACAGACGCAACCGCCATCCCGCGAATCTTGCCATGCGCGAGATTTCAGCCGGCCACATCCCACGTTCCACGCCATCATGATCCCCCATTAACGAGCATGTCTCGCCATTAATGGGAGATCCCGCTCATCACGTGGGCGTGACGTCGGGAGCGTAACGGCCGGCGTGATTCTCTCGCCTGTCCAGCCTGCTGCCACCGCTATATAAACCCCTTCTTCAGGCGATCCAAGTAAGTCATTTTTACTCCACTAAGCCGTTACTCTGCTCAGATTTCCTCTCTAACTTGACCGTCGGAGGGTCCTTGGTGACACAAACACCCCGGGACTTCTTTGCAGGTAGCTAGGCAACAACAACCTCAAACCCATTGAGATCCACACGCTTCAGGAGCCCACCTCCAGATCCAATCCCAGCCGTCCATCGCCGCCGTCAGCAGACCGACGGAAGGTAACATCTGAGAGAGATCCAGACCTTCATCAGTGGTCATCAAAAGGTAAGTTTAATTAGTTTTGATTTTAATTTTTATATTTGTGGCTTGATCTCAAATCTTCCGTCCTAGCGCTGCCCTCCGCTGCCTCCGCCTCGCCGCCTGAGCTCCCCCGCCCCCTCTAATCCCCGGCAACGTCGAAGCCCTGTCCTCCCTCGTCCCAACGAAGCCCCAGCAATGTCGATTGAGGCCCTCGTCGAAACTCCCCGCCGTTGGATCGAAGCCATAGCTAGCTTCGAGGTCTTTGAAGCTCGCCGCTGCTCCAAGGTCGGTTGTCGCCGCTCTGAGCTCGCCGCTGTTCTTCAAAGGTAAGTATAAACAGTTAATTTTTAAATTTTTTGGTTTCATTTTAATTTTTCAACTTGAATTGCAAAAATCTGTTGTTGATGTTATTGTTGCTGCCGTTGTTGGTGTTTGTGTTGTTGGAGGTGTTGTTGGTGATGGTGTTGGCGGTGAGGGGAGGCCGGTTAGGGTTTTGGTTACGGCATGGGTCAGGGTATCTCTGTTGGGGTTAGGGCCGGGTTAGGGTTAGGGCCGGGTTAAGGTTAGGGAAAGGGTTATGTTTTAGGGTTAGGATTAGGATAATTTACCAAATTTTTGTAGGTAGTTTACTGAAAAACATGAACAGTTTAGGGTTTTTAAGTGAAAAACAAGAATAGTTAAGGGTATTCTAGTGTAAATAAGTGACATTAAGCAAATGTGGTTTTTTAATTAAAATTTTTAAATATAGTTTAGTAAAAACAACAAAAGTCAAGGGTATTTTAGTGAAATTTATATTAACTTGGTCAATTTAAGAATATGAATAGTTTAGTAAAAATTTTACGGTAGTTTAGTGAAAAACAACAATAGTTAAGGTATTTTAGTGAAATTTATAGTTATTTAGTTAATTTGAGATAGTTTAATGAAAACCAACAAAAATTTACGGTAATTTAATGTAATTTAGTAAAATTAAAGAAATAAGGATTGAGTTAGGGTTAGTGTTAGGGTTCGGGTAATTTAGCAAATTGTTGCAGGTAATTTAGTAAAAAGCAAAATAGTTAAGGGTGTTTTGTTGAAAAACAACAATATTAAAGGTATTTTAGTGCAATTAAGTAAATCGAGCAAATTGGGGGTTTTAGTGTAACTTAGTTAATTTAAGGTAGTTTAGTGAAAAGCCAACAATAGTTAAGGGTATTTTAGTGTAATTTAGTAAAATTGAAGAAATATGTTACTTAGGTATGTGTGTTTGCGCGCTTGTGTGTGTGCATACACATACATACACATATACACACACATACAAACAATACCGAACCTTAATCCATCATCGTTCTTCTCTATATTAAACTCTTGTCAAATCCCACCTTAAAACCACCCTTAAATCCAAAATCTTAAACTCGATTAAGAAAACCCTCATCTTTTAAAAAAATTACCCTAAATTTAAAATTTCAAAACCTTGTATTTGAAACATAAACGTAAAACTAATTGAAATCAAATTTTAGATTAAGTGTACGATTTTCGATGATAATATGAAATTTTCATATTCTCATCTATAATTAATCATATATGAAAATGAAAACGTGAATTAGTTCCCGCCCATCAATTAACATAGGTTCGGTGTTCGTTGTGACATTAAACTACACGAAACTTGTTAAACTCTGGACGTTATCGTTCGGTTTCTAATAATCGTCGCGTAGTTTATATGACGAGAATTAATATTTGATCGTATGATAACTGATAGATTTGCCCCGTGTGGACAAATTAGGAATGTATAAATCAGACAACTGTATTCACTTGTATTTTTCATTCGTTTCGGGATATTTCATATGTACCTTTCTGCTGGTTTTCCGTATACAACAATAGATTAGATGTTCATTTCAATGGTGTTTCACAGTATTGAAACGAGTATCCGTTCTATTACAGCGTACTCGGAGAACAGTGGGGAGGTGCTGCCGAAATTTTCGCGAAACGGATGAAAGCATAAGTGAATGAGCGTATACTTTATACATTCTTAATTGAATAGGTGCCTTACCCCTACAGTTGTTACTCTCGACATCCAATAAAGAACATTTAATATTATCATCATTTTTCTTGGAAAAAGAATCTAACTCTCGAGCTTCGAGATTAGAAAGAGAAAGTTCTCAATAGGAGTTGGAGAAAAGCTCAATCCATTAACAATTGAAACCAAACTTAACCAAGTCGTCAACTAAACCTAACACCAACACTTCTTATTATCCGTATATCTTGTATTTGTTACGAAATCTTAATTCCATGACTCTTATCTATAGGAACCTTGCTACGTTCCATTTTCTTCCAATATGGCATTCCCGTACCTCCACAATAAGAGTTGGATGTACGTCGATATTTTCTCAAGAGCCACTGATTTTTTCCTTAACGGTGTATACCTTTTTACCAATTTTGCCTACGCACGTTTTAGGATACCGAAAGAACACGAAATCTACTGTCCTTGCTATAAGTGTATGAACACGCGATTACAGAAGAAGTCGGATATTGAGTTACACATCATGAAAAACGGTTTCCTTAGAGCTTACAATAAGTAGGATATTTACGGAGAAAAGGATGATGGAAGGCCATTGCGAGAGACCGAAAATGAATTCATTGAAGCGGAAACCGAAGAGTGGTAAGGGATAGTTGAAGAAGAGGAGGAAGAGAAGGAATGACAGTTTGAAGAAGACGAAACCGTTGAAAACGATGATGTTGTGTTTGTGCCGGTCGATGATATGAATGGGCTTATAAATACCGCTGGACTTCCTTATGATACGGAAAGCACTATACCCACGTTAATGGAGAAGTACAAGACTTCCTCGAGAATACCTATATATCTAAATTGCAAAGAGTTTTCGATACTATCATTTTTCGTACGTCTCTTCCAGATCAAATGTAAGAACAGATGAAATGACCAGTCTTTCACCGATCTCCTAGCATTGCTGAAGAAAGCTTTTCCCGATAGAAATGAAGTGCCACCGAGCTGGTACAAGGCGCAAAAGATAATCACAAATATCGGTCTAAAGTATGACAAGATACATGCATGCGAGAATGACCGCGTTTTGTTCCGAAATGAACACACCGCACTCAAAAGCTGCCCAGTGTGCGGGTATATCCGATTCAAGTCTAAGAAAGACTCCCATTCGAGTGATGTTCCTGTGAAGATTCATCATTTTCTGTTAATACAGAGACTGCAATGGTTATTTTTGTGTGAGAAGACAGCGTCCGAAATGCAGTGGTACCATAAAGTATCTCGTGAAGAAGGAAAAATGAGTCATCTTAGAGATTCGATATCGTGGAAAGTTTCAGATGAAAAATATCTTTCGTTCGGTGCAGACCCTCATAACGTGAGGCTAGGGATTGCAATCGACGGTTTCAGTCTATTTGGGATGGTTCACGGCCGACGTAGTCACAGTACTTGGCCCGTTGTGATTATATACAACCTGTCTCCATAGAGGGGTATGACGCAGTTTTATTTGACGTTGGCGATTTTAACCGGCGGTCTCTCAATTCCTAGGAAAAATATTGACGTGTACGCTCAACCCTTGATCGATGAGTTAAAATTGCTGTGGGAACCTGGTGTGAGAACCTATGACGTAGATGGTAAACAATTTTTTCTGATGTGTGCTGCTTTGTTATGGACGGTTTTTTTTGGGGTCGGAGGAGGTATGACATATTCTTTTATATATTTAAATTTCAATCATCGTTATATATATATACATATAATTATTTGTTTAATATATTTCAATTTTAAACCAGGAAAAATTATAGATTCGTTGGCGAACCCGACGAGAATGGCGTGTACAGGCCATCGATATAGATCGTGTCCTTACTCACTTCCTAGGACAGTGTCAAGTGATCAAGCGATATCGTCGATGGAAAGTGAAGAGTGAACTTTACCTTCCCTGAGCCGCGGCGACCGAGAATCAGCGGAGGCATTTGATGGAGGTCATAGCGCGGGAGATCCCGAGAAAGATTGGCCGTTTCTTATCGTCTATTTTAACCGCGATGATGTGTAGATATCAATTTAATTTTTAAGATTTTAACAATATAACATGAAATCATATTCTAAAATATATTATAATCTTTATTTTTGCAAAATGATATCGGTTCGAAATAAGTAGAACCAGAACAACGGCGTGTGAGAACGCGTTATCCGATCTAAGGGAAGTGCTTGCAGGCCAACGCTCAGTGGCACATGGCGAGGATTTTGATGCTTAATTCCACATGTTTTCTATATCGTTAATTAATTATTAAATTAAATCCTAATTTCATAGCAGAGAAAGAAAGACCCCGCCAACTATAATGAAACTAAAGAGTGGGCCGCGTTACACAAGGACACGGATGCGTACATGGTAAGTTTCATATAATCAAGTTGATTACGTATTTTAAGTTAGCACTTGTGTGTATATATACACATACATATATTCTATACAAACTCAGTTTCAGGAGCAGACGGACGCCATGAGACTTGGTCCCGACGACTCAATCACCGCCATTGTCCATGTCCTGCATTCGATATCTAGCGGGCATCACGGTGGGTATGAGCGCGAGGTTGGTCCCGGGGCCAATCGATTTTTTGATAGGCGTTCGACTGCACATGAGTACATCGTGACCTAGACGTAAGCGTATGCTGCAACTGCGTCGTAAGAGGAGATCCGTCGGCTCCGCGAGCAGGTGGAGCAGCAGCATCAGACGCGGAAGGAGATGCAATAGATTAGGGCGGAGATTCGAGACATGAGGCGGTCGCACGCCGATTCTATCCAACATGCCATACGGAATGAGTTGAGTGTGTTCTTTAGGCTACGGGACGATGGAGGTGGATCGTTGTCCCAACGGCATTAGTTCTATTTTTTGATTTGTTGACATATGCATTTGTTCATTAGTGGAGTAATAATCATATTGTACGATTTGTTGACACATACATTTGTTTATGTTTGCGTGCGATTAGGAATTTATTACTTTGATTATCATATATCGCGTGAGATTTGAATATATTGCGTGAATGGAAATTATATATTGCTGCTTGTGAATGGAAATTATATATTACTGGTTGTGATTGAAATTAACGCACGTAGGACGCGGAAAATTTAATTATTTAAAAAAAAAACATTGTTCACGATTGTAATCGTAACTAAAGATATTGTTCACGGTTACAACCGTGAACAAAAGACTGCTCCAGATGCCGATATATGGAGCAGGTCAGTGTTTTGGGTCACGGTTACAAGTTTTGTTCACGGTTAGTACCGTGAACAAAAACCCGGGGCCCACCAACTAACTGGCTTTTTAATTTTTCACGCTGAGAAATGTTCACGGTCAGAACCGTGACCCAACCTTTGCTTACGCAGGTTTGGGTCACTGTTCACTCACGGTTTAAACCATGAACAAAAGGACTTTAGTTCACGGTTTAAACCGTAAACAAAATCCCTACCATGTGGTAGTGATGGCACCGACCAGAACACCATTTTTTTATAATTAAAAAAAAAAGATGCCTGAGGTAATGGTTAGTACTAGAGATGGATTTCATTGTAGGAAATAACAAAAAATTTATTAATTGTCACCCACTCAATTGAAGAGATCATTCTAATCTGTAAGCTACAGGACTAGGCTGACTAGCTATGTATTATGGAGCATGGTGTCTGCGACGTAGAAATGGCATCCCAAAAGATGTGTGCAGCTGACATTATATGTATGTTGAGAAAAGGAAAGCCGAGAATTGAGTGTTCCTAGGAAACTAGAGGTAGCCTCGAGGAAGATAATATCATTTAATGTTTGTTGAACTACAACAGAAACAGATGCTCAAGTTAATTAGCAGAATACGATTACTACAACAAGGGATGGACTACAATTGACAGCAAAGTAATATGTTAAAATCTAGCTCAGGAAACGGCCTTTAGTAGAGTTGAATGAAAATAAGTTTTTATACAACAATCCCTAAGAAAGGGTAAATGGGGCTCCTTGCTCATTGTTGCTGTGGTACAAGAAACATGTTGACTCCTTTTTTATCTTCTTAATTTCTTTATTGCTTTTGTTTTTTTGTTTTCCTTTCTTCCTTTTTACCTTGAAAGCAGGGGATGATCTTGAAAGCTCACGAAATACAGTAGACTGATCAGGGAAAATGGAATTATGGTCAGTAACTCTGGGGAGATGGAAAGCCATTGCCTATAAATTATATAGGGATCTTTCTAATTTCTTTCTCGATAAAATTAGATTCGATCCACAACTTTTCCGCTAATTCAAAGAACACCAACAAATTAATTTTACAATCATTTAGGCCCTCTTTGGATAGTCGTGAAAACTCAAATTTACTTTTAAGTGGAGATAGATGTTGTGCAGGTTCTAGTTTGCAAGGACCTACCTCTATTTTATAAACTTAACTTTAATGGGTGTTTGTGATGATGCTCGATATCGGTGATTTCCCAGATTGTGACACGTGGCAGATGACGTGTCTCGAAGCCCGCAAAGAAGGACCAACAACAGCAAGTCGGAAGAACATCCGTGTCTGACACTCTTGGACGTGGCCGACCCTCTGTGACCGACCACACAACTCTTGTGCCCGCCTTACAAACAACCGTTGGCTCACCTCCGAACCCTCGCACAATTGGCCTCCTCGGCCCCCTCAGCTCGTCTCCGGACTACCGCAGAACCTAGATATCTCGGCCTCCCACTCGTCCCCGAGCCTCCCGCCGAGCTCATATTCATCGGTCACATCGACCGACCAACGAAACCTATCGCAGGCGCAACCGTCTCACCTCCGCGAATCTCGCCATACACGAGATATCCGCCGGCCACGTCCCGCGTTCCACGCCATCACGATCCCCCATTAACGAGCATGTCTCGCCACTAATGGGAGATCCCGCCTATTACGCGGGCGTGACGCCGGGAGCATAACAGCCGGCGTGATTCCCGCGCCTGCTTGCCTGTTGCCACCACTATATAAACCTCTCTCCAGACGGATCAAGTAAGTGAATTTCTCCCCACTAGGCCGTTACTCTGCTCAAATATCCGGTCTAACTTAATCGTCGGAGGGTCCTCGGTGGTACAACCACCCCGGGACTTCCTTGCAGATAGCTCGGCCACTAGAACCTAAAACACATTGAGACTTCACACGCTTCAGGAGTCAACCTCCAAATCAATCTCAGCCGTCCATCTTCGCTCGACAGCAGATCTGTGGAAGGTAACATCTTGACGTGATACGACGCACGTCAGCTGGCACTGTCTGTGGGAACTTCTTGATTCCACTGAACAAAGTTCATCTTCCGAACTCCATTCAATGGCGAGCGATCACCGCGACGATCCAAGCACCAGCCACTGCCTCCCCCACAATGGAGGCGCAGACGAATCTCCTCCTCCGAACGCCATCAACGTCCTAGCCGCCCGGATAGATCGACTCGCGTCCGTCGTGGATGCGCCCGTCCGTGTCCAAACGGCGGGCCAGGCTCCACAGGTCGCCGCTCTCCCACCTCGGGATCGGGATCCCTACAGAGGGAGAGAAGTCTCTGCACGCATCGGCACAGCCGACCACCGCCTCGATGCCTCCTACGGCCGCCGATCTCCTGGGCCAACATATTCTATGACCCGCTGGGCGCCCCACAGTTCAATACCGAGGTCTGTCGCCCGAGCGCCTCGCCCCAAGCCCCAACGTGCTCATGTCCCTCCCGAGGAGATATCGGTCAGCTCGCCTGCTCCAAGGCATGACCGATGCCCCCTCCCTTGACGGAGTCGCACGGACGGGACTCGTCACGGCAGCTCGAAGACTACATCTCCAGAGGACCTAAGGAACCTCATCGAGAGGAACCGGGGCCACGGCCAGACACAGGTCTCCAACAGCAGAGGCTAAAGATCAGAATGTGCCAAATCGTCAGGATACCACGGCCGGCTCGACGCCCTTGAAAAGAAGATCGAAGGTATGCATCGGGAAGGTTGTCATTAGAACGACGGGGCTATGTACGCCTCCGACTCGCTCACAAAACCCTTCACCGAGGAGCTACTCGCCGTCCATGTCTCCTCTCGAAACAAGCCCCCAAAGGTCTCTCTCTTCGACAGTAAGTCCGACCCGAAGAACCATTTGGATGCATTCACCGCAGGAATGGGCTTCCAAGACAACTCTGACGCTGCCCAATACCGAACTTTCCTGGCCACTCTCATCCGCTTCGGACAGGACTGGTTCCGAGGACTCTTGTCATGCTCGATTTCAACCTTTGACGAGCTGGCCACCTAATTCCTCAGCCACTTCGTCGGGAACAGATGGCAGAAACAGACCGTCGACCACCTCTTCACAATCAAGAGCAGAGACAAGGAGACATTCAAAGGGTACGTGGCCCGCTTCTACAACGCCTTTCTTGAAGTCCCAGAACATCGGGACGAGACGGTCATTACAACACTTAGGTCTGGTCTTAGGAACAAGGAGTGGTTATGCTCCTTTGCATTAGCGCAACCTAAGACCATGGCCGAGGTAAAGGCCTGGACCGAGCGCGAGATCCAGCTCGAGTCCGAGGTGAACACAAATCTTCCCGGGGCAGAGCAAACTGACCAAAAGAGGAGGGTGAGGGAAGAGAGAAGGAGACTTGAGCGGGTAAAGCCCTACTCCCCGAAGTTTCAGGAGTACACCCCGCTCAACTTCTCCCAAACGGTACTGCTAGAGGAGGTTAAGGGTGAGGGGTTCTTCAAGCTCCCCCCGATCTCGCGCATGGCGGCAAAGCGCACCCGGGGCCCCTACCGCTGTTTCCACAGGTCGCAAGGCCACTCCACAGAAAGCTGTAAGCAGCTCTAAGACTATATCGAGGAGCTCATTCATTCGGGACACCTGGCGGCGTACTTGCGAGATAAGCAGCAAGCTGACCGTGAGCAGGGGCAGCGTCCTCCTCCGGGCGAGTTGACAATCGGCCAAATTATGGTCATGTCAGCGGGGGGAACATCGAGTACCTACGAGGCCCGACACCCCACGCCGGTCATGGATGCCAACAGCCATCCGAGGATGAAGGCCAGGCAGACCGAGCCGATCGTTTTTGACGGCCCTACACCGCCGAGAAGCTCAAGCCGTACCAATAAAAAGAACATCTACTAGTGTGTACTTCTTTCACTAAGGCAATGTAAACTTTTCTCAAGATCTTTCTATTTATATAATAAAAAGGGATCAATAAAACATTGCAAAAACAAGAGTTTTGTTATTCAAAAGGGTACTATAGGCTCCTCAGCCGTACAACGAATTTTTTTTATAGTAGCAGGGGAAAGGGGTGCAGAGAACATTGCCTGTGGTACTCCGAGGATATTTCCGCCAGCCGAGCCCTCACGGCCTCAGACCACTGCCTCTGATGCCGCCCGCGAACGTCGGCATCGTGCCTCAATTAGTAGCACTAAAGGAGGAGCGCAACCGAGCGATCCCGCCGACCTGCGGAGATCAGGCCGAAGCGCTGCAAAGACCTTAGCTTACCAATCGCCTCGTCTTTCAGCTGTTCGGACAAGGGGTTGTAGAGCCCTAGCGACGCCCTCCAGATGGAGTACATCAACAGCTGGAGCAAGGGGAGCGCCGGGGAAGCAGTCGGCCGAAATGATCCTCAATGCGGCATATCACTAACTGCACCGTGTCCTCGGTGCAGTGCTGATCGTAGAGGTACACGTCCTTGAAATTTACGATGTAACAACCGAGTTCATTTATACCAATTCCAGTTCCCGTATTTACTTATTTGTGGTATTTTCTTGATTTAACGGGTTTTGGGTGCGAATGGTATTTTTACATTTTACATTGCATTCGACCCGACCCGCTTGCTTGAACCTATTTGATTCATATTTATAGATTACCCTGACTTGTTACATAGACACGTGCATCTCATGTATACTGCATACTGGCATTTTAGCTGGCATTGCATGTTTTACCATATAACATTTTAGGTCATGTAAAATAATTTAAAATTGCATTTCATAGCCTGCATGATACCCCTAACCCCGTGGTAGCATCCGCGCATCTTGTTCTCGTCCCGTTCAGTGAAACAGACGTGTTTGGATGGCTACGCGCATGTACGTGGATCCGTTCTTGGGGGTATGCATTTTCGTTACCTGAGCATTCAATTTGAATTTTGAAAGTCGTATATATTTTTCGTATTTTAAATCTGAATTTTTAGACCCGATCCGGACGCGTTTTGAAATATTTTTGTATCCCGCCAAAATTCAATTTATTTAATTTTAAAATTTAGTTTAAATATTTTCATATGATTTCTTTAACAAACTGAAACCTCTTATCTAAAATTTTAAATCTAAAAATCTTTTAAAATTTTAAATCTAATTTCCTAACAAACTAACAACCCCTTTCTTTCTCTCCTCTGTATATATATATTTATATATATTTTATTTATTTAATTTTTCTTTCCTTATTTAATACACAAGCTCTTCTTCTTACTTCTTCTTCTTCTTTCTTCTTTCTTTTTCTTGATCTTGTTTCTTGATTCTGGTGATCACCGCCGGAGCCGTGCTCGTCGCTGACAATCCGAGTGATTCAGTGAATGTACCTGACTTGCGTGATCACCCTCGTGCGTTGTTTGGAACCGTTACGTGTACCGTGCGCGCGGTGCGATATTTCGCCGACGAAGGACGTTCCGTACACATCCGTTCTTGTTCCGTCTAGGCAAGTTAATCTTGATACATGTTATATAACTCATTATATATTTATTTAAATAAATATCATACCTGTATTTAAAATCATGCACCCCATATTTAGTTTTATAACTTTTCGATGTTCCGTTTGCATCCATTCATATCATTTCAGATCTAGGTCATGAAAACTTATCTTATTACATACTATACTATCATATACTGCATCAAATTGAATAGTTACATTTCATATTGCTTAGTTATATGTTCCGCACTTGTTAATTTATCATTTTACGATTATGTGATACCCGTTTGCATCCATATCATTTAAAATATATATCGTCGTAATATTTCTTATTATTATCTTTAATTAGTGTATAATCTGCATTTTATAATATTATACATTTGAAAATATTATAGTTTACACATGAAACGTCGTTGAAAAGCGGATACGACAAATCTGAAATTTACTGTACACCCTACCTTATAAAATTCATTATAAATTATAGAAAAATTATTAGTATACGTTCTTTAGTTCGTTACGAAGCTAACTCAGAATACTATAACTTTATGAAATATTTACTTGCAAAATAAATTTTTTAAATAACGTAAAATGCAAATGAAAATATCTCTAAACTGCTGTCCAGGGAAATTCCAACAGCAAACTTTCAACTTCGAATGTTCATAAAATTTTGTAGGGACAACCTGAGATACTTTTACTTATAAAAATGAAAACCTTATTGAATTATCTTTGTTTTAGTATAAAACACGTCCCTTTGGAGAACGTTTGTTATTTTTAAGCTATTTTACAAATCAGGGTGACGCTGAATTTCTGAACGGAACTTTCCTGTGCATAGTTAATCAATACCACTTTTATAGTTATTAATCGGTTTGAATATGTTATCCATATTAATATTATTATATCGATATCTATTTAATAAATAATAGTGCTTGTGTTTTAATATTCAGTAAATTTTACCGATTTACAGTTTTATAGTATCCGTCTGTATCCGTACGGTTTATTACATATCTAGTTGCACACCGAGACCATATTATTTCATTTTACTATTACATTAGTATCCCATACTTGATCTTGTGCATCCTATATAGTCATGATGTAATCCCTGATAAATATTTGTGCATCCATGCTTTACCGTGCATCCGTACTTGCTACAGTTTTAGTATGAGCATCCGCTTGACACATGTGCACTACCTGTTATGACCTGATATACCACTGCTTGACTTGATACCTGATACACCACTACTTGACATGACTTGATATATGTACACTACCTGACTTGACCTGATGTACCATAGCTTGACCTGTTACCTGATCTTGTCACTAATGCCAACAACCTTGACATGTTGTCCCTACGGACATTTCCTGTTGTCGATCCAGACAAACCTGTACCTGCCTGATCCTGTGTTGGCATTAGCTCCAGATTATTAATACCTGACTTGAACATATATAACTTGGGGGTATGGGGAAATCAATGATGAAACTTGACTTTGCGAGAATAACGCAACATAGAAAATCCTATAAAGGAAGCCAATGTCATCAACATTTCAACTTGCAACATTCTCATCGCTATTACTGAGTGAACCTCCTAGTGGTTGTCATGATATCTTGCCAATTGATTATGCATAGAAGTAGAAATGCTATACTAAGCAAATGATCCAAAAAAGATAGCCGGAAAAACTGTACTGGAAATTGGAATAATAACAGATTGCCTGATTGAAGATAACTACGACGCACAGTAAAGGGTGTGACATTCTTGATGGTCTAGAACCATGCATAGCTCAAATTTCAGTCCAAGCAAAAATTGAAGTCATCCTTTTGTGTGATAAAATCCGATTCACAGTCACTGTATCTTTTGGTAGGCATATCCTAAGGTTACCTAAAATGTGGAACGCCAGGGTACGTGGAACAAAAATGGAATCGTGGTATGTTAGTATGTAAGGAACGAGGTATGATAGAATAGGCTTCTCCAGAATGTTGAGGTGGAACAAAATACGATGGAACAAATGGCTATTTTCCATGACCAGGATATATTGCTAACTATTTTCAATTACTCCAACTACTTAAACTGCTATTTTTCATATTATGCAATGAGAATGTAATGTTTAATACCACGATCTTATCAAGTGGTAAGACAACGACTATTGGAATATAGAGAGCACCATATAGTTTAATACTCTAACTAAAATTACTAAACCTACATTTGATTGCCTCCTTTACGACAGCAAAGGCTCATCACTGGCAATTATTCAACCAGAACCAAATTCATTTTAAACCCAAAAGAGCCTCCCAAACCCCACAGCCGCACCAATCTAAATTAATATACAAGAATAATTATGTTAACAGCCAAATAATAGTGATAAATTGTATTTTAAAAATAATGGGGAAGACCTTGAGATTCAAAACGATGAATACAACAGTATAGCATACTGCCGCATGGTAGAATCAGGAGTATAAACTGTTGGTGAGAAATAACGGTCACACAGAAATAAATGTTAATTACTTACCTCAAATAACGTGATCCACCTCTCTCCTTTGCCAGACCAAAATTAATAAACATAGCATGTGTCACGATTATAAATGAGAGATCTATGCAAAATACTGGATAAGACCATATAGAAAACGGTTAATTGTCGAGGAATACTTACCTTGGCATGAACTATATGTAGATACCCATTTGGCTCAGGAGGGAAGCGAGTGAGAACTTTACTACCTGTTGCTTTAAGGTGCTTCTCCAACTTTTCCTTCGTATTATGTGGTCGCCATATACCGCCGTCACTAAAAATTATCTCGGTATGTACCTGATGCAACCATTGAAAGTCATGAATTATATATATTTTCTGCATATAGTTACTTGTCTTCAGCCTGCTAGAAAGTAGCTTTAGTTGGAAGATTTATGCAAAATGTAAATTTCTTGGTGAATCCATTACACCTATCACTGTTAAGAGAGTACAGACCTAATAAAACCCCTTATTTTCAATGGATAGCCAATAGCATATTATAAAACCCAGAATTATTTTGAAACAATGTTAAGAAAATTATCGTAACTAATAATTATGTTTAAATTTTAGAAGTAAATCTAGGAGTGATTGTGGTCAAGCAGATTGACCTCACATCAAATTCCAGTCAATGCATAAGATATTCATATTCATGTCAACTTCAAACAACACATACTTCCATCAATTGTTTACATGCAAATTGTTCATCCCTTGGAGAGTTATGCAATAATACGAAAGGGCCCAAAGGTAACAAGGATTTTGTTACGGTTAAAACCGTGACCATTTTATCGTCACGGTTGTAAAAGAAATAGTCACAATGCAAAACGTGACCAATTGCAATATGTGGCGGGCCCCACAACTCCTTCCCCCGATAAAACCCCTATCCCGCCTCCCTTCTTTCCATGAGCTCTCCTCTTTCCCTCTGAAAAATTTGCCCCAATTTCATTCTCGCTCGTCGCCACCGCCTCGAACACATTGCCGCCTGTGAACGAAGTCCCAAGGGCCAGTCGCAGTCGAAGCCCTAGCTTCGTGGTAGATCACCACTAGTTGATCGATTGAGCTCGTCGCCGCCGTAGATCGAGGCCTTAGATTCGTGGTTTCTCATGCTCGATATCGGTGATCTTCCATATCATGACACGTGGTAGATGACGTGTCCCAAAGCTCATAAGAAAGGACCTACAGTGGCCGACCAGACCACTCTTGTGCCCGCTCCACAAACAAACGCTGGCTCGCCACCGAGCCCCCTGCACAATTGGACTCCTCGGCCTCCCAGCTCGTCTCCGAGCTACCGCAGAACCAAAATACCTCGGCTCTTCCGCTCGTCCGCGAGCTCTCCCGCCGAGGTCATCTTCTCCGGTCTCATCGACCGATCAACAGCATCGCTCACAGACGCAACCGCCATCCCGCGAATCTCGCCATGCGCGAGATTTCCGTCGGCCACATCCCATGTTCCACGCCATCATGATCCCCCATTAACGAGCATGTCTCGCCATTAATGGGAGATCCCGCTCATCATGCGGGCGTGACGTCGGGAGCGTAACGGCCGGCGTGATTCTCGCGTCTGTCCTGCCTGCTACCACCGCTATATAAACCCCTTCTTCAGACGATCCAAGTAAGTCATTTTTACTCCACTAAGCCGTTACTCTGCTCGGATTTCCTCTCTAACTTGACCATCGGAGGGTCCTTGGTGGCACAACCACTCCGGGACTTCTTTGCAGGTAGCTCGGCAACAACAACCTCAAACCCATTGAGATCCATACGCTTCAGGAGCCCGCCTTCAGATCCAATCCCAGCCGTCCGTCGCCGCCGTCAGCAGACCAACGTAAGGTAACATCTGAGGGAGATCCAGACCTTCATCAGTGGTCATCAAGAGGTAAGTTTAATTAGTTTTGATTTTAATTTTTATATGGCTTGATCTCAAATCTTCCGCCCTAGCGCTGCCCTCCGCTGCCTCCGCCCCGCTGCCTGAGCTCCCCCGCCCCCTCCAATCCCCGGCAACGTCGAAGCCCTGTCCTCCCTTGTCCCAACGAAGCCCCAGCAATGTCGATTGAGCCCTCGTCGAAACTCCCCGCCGTTGGATCGAAGCCCTAGCTAGCTTCGAGGTCTTTGAAGCTCGCCGCTACTCCAAGGTCGGTTGTCGCCGCTCTGAGCTCGCAGCTGTTCTTCAAAGGTAAGTATAAACAATTAATTTTAAAATTTTTTGGTTTCATTTTAATTTTTCATCTCGAATTGCAAAAATCTGTTGTTGATGTTATTGTTTCCGCTGCTGTTGGTGTTTGTGTTGTTGGAGGTGTTGTTGGTGATGGTGTTGGTGGTGAGGGGAGGCCGGTTAAGGTTTTGGTTGCGGCATAGGTCAGGGTATCTCGGTTAGGGTTAGGGCCGGGTTAAGGTTAGGGAAAGGGTTATGTTTTAGGGTTAGGATTAGGATAATTTACCAAACTTTTGTAGGTAATTTACTGAAAAACATGAACAGTTTAGGGGTTTTAAGTGAAAAACAAGAATAGTTAAGGGTATTCTAGTGTAAATAAGTGACATTGAGCAAATGTGGTTTTTTAATTATAGTTTAGTAAAAACAAAAAAAGTCAAGGGTATTTTAGTGAAATTTATATTAACTCGGTCAATTTAAGAATATGAATAGTTTAGTAAAAATTTTACGGTAGTTTAGTGAAAAACAACAATAGTTAAGGTATTTTAGTGAAATTTATAGTTATTTAGTTAATTTGAGATAGTTTAATGAAAACCAACAAAAATTTACGGTAATTTAATGTAATTTAGTAAAATTAAAAAAATAAGGATTGAGTTAGGGTTAATGTTAGGGTTCGGATAATTTAGCAAATTGTTGCAGGTAATTTAGTAAAAAGCGAAATAGTTAAGGGTGGTTTGTTGAAAAACAACAATATTAAAGGTATTTTAGTGCAATTAAGTAAAATTGAGCAAATTGGGGGTTTTAGTGTAACTTAGTTAATTTAAGGTAGTTTAGTGAAAAGCCAACAATAGTTAAGGGTATTTTAGTGTAATTTAGTAAAATTGAATAAATATGTTGCTTATGTATGTGTGTTTGCTTGTTTGTGTGTGTGCATACACACACATACACACACACATACACATATACACACACATACAAACAATACCGAACCTTAATCCATCATCGTTCTTCTCTATATTAAACTCTTGTCAAATCCCACCTTAAAACCACCCTTAAATCCAAAATCTTAAACTCGATTAAGAAAACCCTCATCTTTTAAAAAAATTACCCTAAATTTAAAATTTCAAAACCTTGTATTTGAAACATAAACGTAAAACTAATTGAAATCAAATTTTAGATTAAGTGTACGATTTTCAATGATAATATGAAATTTTCATATTCTCATCGATAATTAATTATATATGAAAATGAAAACGTGAATTAGTTCCCGCCCATCGATTAACATACGTTCGGTGTTCGTCGTGACATTAAACTACACGAAACTTGTTAAACTCTGGACGTTATCGTTCGGTTTCTAATAACCGTCGCGTAGTTTATATGACGAGAATTAATATTTGATCATATGATAACTGATAGATTTGCCCCGTGTGGACAAATTAGGAATGTATAAATCAGACAACTGTATTCACTTGTATTTTTCATTCGTTTCGGGATATTTCATATGTACCTTTCTGCTGGTTCTCCATATATAACAATAGATTAGATGTTCATTTCAATGGTGTTTCACAGTATTGAAACGAGTATCCGTTCTATTACAGCGTACTCGGAGAACAGCGGGAAGGTGCTGCCGAAATTTTCGCGAAACGGATGAAAGCATAAGTGAATGAGTGTATACTTTATACATTCTTAATTGGATAGGTGCCTTACCCCTACAGTTGTTACTCTCGACATCCAATAAAGAACATTTAATATTATCATCATTTTTCTTGGAAAAAGAATCTAACTCTCGAGCTTCGAGATTAGAAAGAGAAAGTTCTCAATAGGAGTTGGAAAAAATCTCAATCCATTAACAATTGAAACCAAACTTAATCAAGTCGTCAACTAAACCTAACACCAACACTTCTTATTATCCGTATATCTTGTATTTGTTACGAAATCTTAATTCCATGACTCTTATCTATAGGAACCTTGCTACGTTCCATTTTCTTCCAATATGGCATTCCCGTACCTCCACAACAAGAGTTGGATGCACGTCGATATTTTCTCAAGAGCCACTGATTTTTTCCTTAACGATGTTTACCCTTTTACCAATTTTGCCTCCGCACGTTTTAGGATACCGAAAGAACACGAAGTCTACTGTCCTTGCTATAAGTGTATGAACACGCGATTACAGAAGAAGTCGGATATTGAGTTACACATCATGAAAAACGGTTTCCTTAGAGATTACAATAAGTGGGATATTTACGGAGAAAAGGATGATGGAAGGCCATTGCGAGAGACCGAAAAAGAATTCATTGAAGCGGAAATCGAAAAGTGGTAAGGGATAGTTGAAGAAGAGGAGGAAGAGGAGGAATGACAGTTTGAAGAAGACGAAACCGTTGAAGACGATGATGCTGTGTTTGTGCCGGTCGATGATATGAATAGGCTTATAAATATCACTGGACTTCCTTGTGATACGGAAAGCACTATACCCACGTTAATGGAGAAGTACAAGACTTCCTCGAGAATACCTATATATCTAAATTGCAAAGAGTTTTCGATACTATCATTTTTCATACGTCTCTTCCAGATCAAATGTAAGAACAGATGAAATGACCAGTCTTTTACAGATCTCTTAGCATTGCTGAAGAAAGCTTTTCCCGATAGAAATGAAGTGCCACTGAGCTGGTACAAGGCGCAAAAGATAATCACAAATATCGGTCTAAAGTGTGATAAGATACATGCATGCGAGAATGACTGCGTTTTGTTCCGAAATGAACACACCGCACTTAAAAGCCGCCCAGTGTGCGGCTAAATCCGATTCAAGTCTAAGAAAGACTCCCATTCGAGTGATGTTCCTGTGAAGATTCATCATTTTCTGTTAATACCGAGACTGCAATGGTTATTTTTGTGTGAAGAGACAGCGTCCGAAATGCAGTGGCACCATAAAGCATCTCGTGAAGAGGGAAAAATGAGTCATCTTAGAGATTCGATATCGTGGAAAGTTTCAGATGAAAAATATCTTTCGTACGTGCAGACCCTCATAACATGAGGCTAGGGATTGCGATCGACGGTTTCAGTCTATTTAGGATGGTTTGCGGCCGACGTACTCACGGTACTTGGCCCGTTGTGATTATATACAACCTGTCTCCATAGAGGGGTATGACGCAGTTTTATTTTACGTTGGCGATTTTAACCGGCAGTCTCTCAATTCCTAGGAAAAATATTGACGTGTACG
Organism: Agapanthus africanus; assembly: GCA_030015575.1. Classification (NCBI taxonomy): domain Eukaryota; kingdom Viridiplantae; phylum Streptophyta; class Magnoliopsida; order Asparagales; family Amaryllidaceae; genus Agapanthus; species Agapanthus africanus. The sequence continues at coordinate 458,699,952 of CM057349.1, forward strand.
CTCAACCCTTGATCGATGAGTTAAAATTGCTGTGGGAATCTGGTGTGAGAACCTATGACGTAAATGGTAAACAATTTTTTCTGATGCGTGCTGCTTTGTTGTGGACGGTTTTTTTTGGGTCGGAGGAGGTATGACATATTCTTTCATATATTTAAATTTCAATCATCGTTATATACATATACATATAATTATTTGTTTAATATATTTCAATTTTAGACCAGGAAAAATTATAGATTCGTTGGCGAGCCCGACGAGAATGGCGTGTACATGCCATCGATATATATCGTGTCCTTACTCACTTCCTAGGACAGTGTCAAGTGATCAAGCGATATCGCCGATGGAAAGTGAAGAGTGAACTTTACCTTCCCTGAGCCGCGGCGACCGAGAATCAGCGGAGGCATTTGATGGAGGTCATAGCGCTGGAGATCCCGAGAAAGATTGGCCGTTTCTTATCGCCTATTTTAACCGCGATGATGTGTAGATATCAATTTAATTTTTAAGATTTTAACAATATAACATGAAATCATATTCTAAAATATATTATAATCTTTATTTTTGCAAAACGATATCGGTTCGAAATAAGCAGAACCAGAACAACGGCGTGTGAGAACGCGTTATCCCGATCTAAGGGAAGTGCTTGCAGGCCAATGGTCAGTGGCACACGGCGAGAATTTTGACGCTTAATTCCACATGTTTTCTATATCGTTAATTAATTATTAAACTAAATCCTAATTTCATCGCAGAGAAAGAAAGACCCCGCCAACTATAATGAAACTAAAGAGTGGGCCGCGTTACACAAGGACACGGGTGCGTACATGGTAAGTTTCATATAATCAAGTTGATTACGTATTTTAAGTTAGCACATGTGTGTATATATACACATACATATATTCTATACAAACTCAGTTTCAGGAGCAGACGGACGCCATGAGACTTGGTCCCGATGACTCAAGCACTGCCATTGTCCATGTCCTGCATTCGATATCTAGCAGGCATAACGGTGGGTATGAGCGCGAGGTTGGTCCTGGGGCCAATCGATTTTTTGATAGGCGTTCGACTGCACATGAGTATATCATGACCTAGACGCAGGCGTATGCTGCAACTGCGTTGTAAGAGGAGATCCGTCGGCTCCGCGAGCAGGTGGAGCAGCAGCATCAGACGCGGAAGGAGCTGCAATAGCTTAGGGCGGAGATTCGAGATATGAGGCGGTCGCACGCCGATTCTATCCAACATGCCATACGGAATGAGTTGAGTGCGTTCTTTAGGCTACGGGACGATGGAGGTGGATCGTTGTCCCAACGGCATTAGTTCTATTTTTTGATTTGTTGACATATGCATTTGTTCATTAGTGGAGTAATAATCATATTGTACGATTTGTTGACACATACATTTGTTTATGTTTGCGTGCGATTCAGAATTTATTACTTTGATTATCATATATCGCGTGAGATTTGAATATATTGCGTGAATGGAAATTATATATTGCTGCTTGTGAATGGAAATTAAATATTACTGGTTGTGATTGAAATTAACGCACGTGTGGCGCGGAAAATTTAATTATTTAAAAAAAAACATTGTTCACGATTGTAATCGTAACTAAAGATATTGTTCACGGTTACAACCGTGAACAAAAGACTGCTCCAGATGCCGATATATGGAGCAGGTCAGTGTTTTGGGTCACGGTTACAAGTTTTGTTGACGGTTAGCACCGTGAACAAATACCTGGGGCCCACCAACTAACTGGCTTTTTAATTTTTCACGCTGAGAAATGTTCACGGTTCTAACCGTGAACATTTCTTATTTTGTTCACGGTCAGAACCGTGACCCAACCTTTGTTTACGCAGGTTTGGGTCACTGTTCACTCACGGTTTAAACTGTGAACAAAAGGACTTTAGTTCACGGTTTAAATCGTGAACAAATCCCTACCATGTGGTAGTAATGGCACCAACCAGAACACCATTTTTTTATAATAATAAAAAAAAGATGCCTGAGGTAATGGTTAGTACTAGAGATGGATTTCATTGTAGGAATTAGCAAAAAATGTATTAATTGTCACCCACTCAATTGAAGAGATCATTCTAATCTGTAAGCTACAGGACTAGGCTGACTAGCTATGTATTATGGAGCATGGTGTTTGCGACATAGAAATGGCATCCCAAAAGATGTGTGCAGCTGACATTATATGTATGTTGAGAAAAGGAAAGCCGAGAATTGAGTGTTCCTAGGAAACTAGAGGTAGCCTCGAGGAAGATAATATCATTTAATGTTTGTTGAACTACAACAGAAACAGATGCTCAAGTTAATTAGCAGAATAAGATTACTACAACAAGGGATGGACCACAATTGACAGCAAAGTAATATGTTAAAATCTAGCTCGGGAAATGGCCTTTAGTAGAGTTGAATGAAAATAAGTTTTTATACAACAATCCCTAAGAAAGGGTAAATGGGGCTCCTTGCTCGTTGTTGCTGTGGTACAAGAAACATGTTGACTCCTTTTTTATCTTCTTAATTTCTTTATTGCTTTTGTTCTTTTGTTTTCCTTTCTTCCTTTTTACCTCGAAAGTAGGGGATGATCTTGAAAGCTCACGAAATACAGTAGACTGATCAGGGAAAATGGAATTATGGTCAGTAACTCTACGGAGATGGAAAGCCATTGCCTATAAATTATATAGGGATCTTTCTAATTTCTTTCTCGATAAAATTAGATTCGATCCACAACTTTTCCGCTAATTCAAAGAACTCCAACAAATTAATTTTACAATCACTTAGGCCCTTTTTGGATAGTCGCGAAAACTCGAATTTACTTTTAAGTGGAGATAGATGTTGTGCAGGTTCTAGTTTGCAAGGACCTACCTCTATTTTATAAACTTAACTTTAATGGGTGTTTGTGATGATGCTCGATATCGGTGATTTCCCAGATTGTGACACGTGGCAGATGACGTGTCTCGAAGCCCGCAAAGAAAGACCAAGAACAGCAAGTCGGAAGAACATCCGTGTCTACCACTCTTGGACGTGGCCGACCCTCTGTGACCGACCACACAACTCTTGTACCCGCCTTACAAACAACTGTTGGCTCACCTCCGAACCCTCGCACAATTGGCCTCCTCGGCCCCCTCAGCTCATCTCCGGACTACCGCAGAACCTAGATACCTCGGCCTCCTACTCATCCCCGAGCCTCCCGCCGAGCTCATATTCGTCGGTCACATCGACCGACCAACGACACCTATCGCAGGCTCAACCGCCTCACCTCCGCGAATCTCGCCATACACGAGATATCCGCCGGCCACGTCCCACGTCCCACGCTATCACGATCCCCCATTAACGAGCCTGTCTCGCCATTAATGGGAGATCCCGCCTATTACGCGGGCGTGACGCCGGGAGCATAACAGCCGACGTGATTCCCGCGCCTGCCTGCCTGTTGCCACCACTATATAAACCCCTCTCCAGACGGATCAAGTAAGTGAATTTCTCCCCACTAGGCCGTTACTCTGCTCAAATATCCGGTCTAACTTGATCGTCGGAGGGTCCTCGGTGGTACAACCACCCCGGGACTTCCTTGCAGATAGCTCGGCCACTACAACCTAAAACACATTGAGACTTCACACGCTTCAGGAGTCAACCTCCAAAACAATCTCAGCCGTCCATCTTCGCTCGACAGCAGATCTGCGGAAGGTAACATCTTGACGTGATACGACGCACGTCAGCTGGCACCGTCTGTGGGAACTTCTTGATTCCACTGAACAAAGTTCATCTTCCGATCTCCATTCAATGGTGAGCGATCACCGCGACGATCCAAGCACCAGCCACCGCCTCCCCCACAATGGAGGCGCAGACGAATCTCCTCCTCCGAACGCCATCAACGTCCTAGCCGCCCGGATAGATCGACCCGCGTCCGTCGTGGATGCGCTCGTCCGTGTCCAAACGGCGGGCCAGGCTCCACAGGTCGCCGCTCTCCCACCTCAGGATCGGGACCCCTACAGAGGGAGAGAAGTCTCTGCACGCATCGGCACAGCCGACCACCGCATCGATGCCTCCCACGGCCGCCGATCTCCCAGGCCAACATATTCTATGACCCGCTGGGCGCCCCACAGTTCAATACTGAGGTCTGTCGCCCGAGCGCCTCACCCCAAGCCCCAACGCGCTCATGTCCCTCCCGAGGAGATATCGGTCAGCTCGCCTGCTCCCAGGCATGACTGACGCCCCCTCCCTTGACGGAGTCGCACGGATGGGACTCGTCACGGCAGCTCAAAGACTACATCTCCATAGGACCTAAGGAACCTCATCGAGAGGAACCGGGGCCGCGGCCAGACACAGATCTCCAACAGCAGAGGCTAAAGATCAGAATGTGCCGAATCGTCAGGATACCACGGCCAGCTCGACGCCCTCGAAAAGAAGATCGAAGGTATGCATCGGGAAGGTTGTCATTCGAATGACGGGGCTAAGTACGCCTCCGACTCGCTCACAAAACCCTTCACCGAGGAGCTACTCGCCGTCCATGTCTCCTCTCGAAACAAGCCCCCAAAGGTCTCTCTCTTCGACGGTAAGTCCGACCCAAAGAACCATTTGGATGCATTCACCGCAGGAATGAGCTTCCAAGACAACTCTGACGCCGCCCAATGCCGAACTTTCCTGGCCACTCTCATCCGCTCCGGACAGGACTGGTTCCGAGGACTCGCGTCATGCTCGATTTCAACCTTTGACGAACTGGACACCTAATTCCTCGGCCACTTCGTCGGGAACAGAGCAGAAACAGGCCGTCGACCACCTCTTCACAATCAAGAGCAAAGACAAGGAGACATTCAAAGGGTACGCGGCCTGATCAATCAAAAATACTGCATTTCTAACACGGCAATTTCCCTACCTTTTGCATTCATGTATAGGTATCCGGTATTCATATCGCACATATTAGCAAAACACATGTAAAATACTGGATTACTTGTACTGTATACTAAAACTGGCACTTTTAGGGAAATTGTGTGTTTTTCATGGCATCGCATCATCCTTGTATTGCACAACTCTTGTCTGGGGTCTAATGCAGGAAATTCCAGAGGCAAAGCCCAAATTTGTGGAAAAGAGCTGATAAAAGATACGCCAACTCCAAGATGTAAGATCTGGTAATATTACAGAAATCCAAATAAAATTCCACACATCAGAAAGAGGCCCAAAACTCAGCCCAAGAATTACCATGTAAAAAGGAAGAATCAAGGGCACCAAAGGGCCGCGGATCCGCGGCCCAAACCCCCTTGGCGCCGCGGATCCGCGGCCATATAGTGTGATCAAGGGACCAAATTTTGCCACGTGCTCTCCTCTAACGGCCAAAGCTTCCAGAAGACCCCAGAAGCTCCACGTGGCACATCTAGAAGGCTCGGCTTAACAAACTGTTGGAGGAAAATTCAAATTTTGGGCTTAACTAACTTTTGGAGGGAAATTTAAATCTTTTGGCTAACAAACTTGTGGAGGGAATTCAAATTTCAATCCTAAATCTAGAATTTGGAGGTCTATAAAAGAGAGCCTAGAGCTAGGGTGAGAGTTGTTCAATTCTTCATCTCTCCCTCTTCCCCCCACAAGTTGAGTGACACGACTTGTGCCAAATTCCAATTCAACTTTAAGATCAAGATCCGGAGTACCATTCAAGCAAGAGAGCCTTCAACCTTTAGAAGCGACGCCGGATTCCAACGGAGCAAGAGATCTACGCCGATCCGCGACTCAAGGAGCCGAGCGAAGCCTAAATCGACGATCTAGTTCCTTCCTTTTGTAAATTCAAGAGAGTTGTAACGAAATTTGTCGATAAATAAAGGTGAATTTTCTATATTCTTGCTTATCTTTTAATTCAAGCATAATGATTAGATCTCAATTTGTGATTGTGTTTGTGATCATGATGTTTGAGTAATCTCCGCTCGTGTAGGAGTTGTGACGATCTTTAGATGATGATGATTTAGATATTTTTACAATTCTTAAATCCTATAATGTTTGGAAATTCTAGTGAATCAAATGATTAATGACCTAGTTTCGAGATGATGCTTTCTTGATCGTGTTCACTCGAAACTAGGGAACAACTATTGACCATTTGATTAACTAGAAGCTAGAATTTGAATGCGATCCATCGAAAGGACAAAGGATGAGTTGCGAAATCCCTAATTTCCTCGCAAGATCCTTAACCCTCGATGAATTTGCATCGATCTAGTATCAATTCGTTAATGGATAAGAATGAGTAATCATTAGATCTCATCACATCTATAGATCCGATCTACTCTTACGAGCCATACTTCTAATCTTGATTGTTGGTTGGAAATTATCACACATCTCAACTCTTGTTTTTAATGTTTCTTTTAGATCTAGATTTTTCTTATTCTTGATCTTCAATTACAAATCATGAATTATTTTCTTTTCTTTGCCTTAAATTTTCGACTCATCTAATTCGGAAATTGAACGGATTACACTTTCCCTGTGGACGATCCGCACTCGCTAATGCACTACATCCGACACCATTATTAATTGCGGTCAAAATATTTTTGGTTGTGATTTCTAAATTCTATTTTCTAAAAACATACACAACGAGAAAAAATCATCAATCAAAATGGCGCCGTTGCCGGGGATCGTATGCTATTTGTTCATTTTTTTTTGAAATTTGAGTTGAAAAGTTTATTCCATCTACATTTTTAAAAATCAAAACTCACGCAAAACACTAAACGATTTATTGTGGTTACTTGCAAGGAAATCTGGAGCTTGCTGTGAAATTGGAAAATTATTTGGAGAATTCCAGAGAGCTAAGGAAGTGTTCAGGAGTGCTCTGGTGAAATTTTGTGCAGAGAAGAGCTCAAGGCGCGGCGGAACCGCGGCATAAGGTGACAACCGCGGCGGAATCGCGGCGGTTCTAGGGCTTCTCTGTAAACTTTTTAGCAGGTAATCTCTATATTTCTTATCTCCTTCCTAAAATCTGCTCCAATTAACAATTTGTTGCAGGCTTCTTTGCAAAAATCGCAGCGCCGCAAAAAGCAAAATAAACTGTGCTTTTTTTTTGATTTTGTGGTTGGTTGCATAATTAATACGGACATTAAGGGGCACGGCCAAATCCAAATTAGGTGGGGAATTCATTACCTTTCCTAGGCCCCAAAAATCACAAACCTGCATCCGCATTACCCTCATTAATTAAAAAATATCTAGAGATGACTCTAAGGACCGTCGCACTCACTTAGGACAGAAGAAGGCCGTGGGTAATTCATTGCTTATCCGCGTTTCTTTTTGTGGTGTCTAAGGCAAGTGTGTCGAAGGCTAGTGGTTACTTAATTAGGCCCACTACTTACGTAGTGGAGAACCTCCCACTTACCTGGCACTTACCTGGCCACAGGAGAAACAAAGAGGCAGTGGAGGATTTTATCCTGCGACTTGTCTTTTGGAAGTTAGGAGCGGTTTAGAGATTTGACCTAGGTGACCATAAATTTTAGGGTTGCTTGTTGCATTTGTTGTGATCGCATCATCTTTTCAAAATCCGTATCATTTTTCAAAACAAACACCGCATTCACTTCATTTCCTCTAATTATAAATCACGCTGCCACTTGTACTAACCCCTTTTAGTGCAAGATAGGCTGGACACGGGATTCTAGTGCCCGACTTGTCCGCGTCCCCTCGATCGACTCCGAAGTCGGTATTTCTCCATTTACCTTTCTTTTACCCACCACCACACCCACACCGATGGATCCGTCTCCATCGAACCTCTTTACCGCTGCTCTACCGCCGTCCGTTGGTGCGCAGAATCCTCCCCGCATCTCTCTCCAAGAGAGGTGTTATCCTTTACGAGGTCCTCTCTCGACCTGCTTATCCATTCCACCAGCCAACGGGGATAACTTTGAGATTAAACCCCAGTACATAAACCTTCTACCCAAATTCCACGGTCTCGAGACTGAAGACGCGTACGTTTTTATCACTAAATTTGAAAACGTATGCGCAATGATGGGTACATCACAACTTTCTGTGGATGCCATGCGTCTACGACTTCTTCCATTTACCTTGTGCGATATAGCCGAGAAGTGGCTGTATAACACCACCGCACATTCCATCACGAATTGGGAAGAATTCGTTGCGGCATTCCTTAAGAAATTCTACCCTATGCAAAAGACAGCTCGAATCCGTAGCGAACTATATCAATTCTCCCAGCTTCCGGCTGAACCATTTTCAAAATGCTTTGACCGATTCAAGGATCTTTTGGTTCAATGCCCACATCACGGCATCCCGAGATGGGATCTTTGCCGAATCATATATGAGGGCAGTAACCCTACCACTAAACAAAACCTTGAAAACATGTGTCAAGGCACCTTTATGACCAAGGATGATGGGGAAGCATGGAAATTTTTAGAAGAGTTCGCTGAAAAGTCCCTACAGTGGGAGACTGGAACCCGGCCATCAAGTAGGGATGGCGTACACCAAATAGACGTGTACATAGGTGTTCGAGCTGAGATGGCAGCAATGCAAAAGAAGCTCGACGCTATGGAACACAAATTCTTAGCAGCCTCCCTAAACCCAATGTCGCTCCCCAAAACTGTTTGTGGGTGCTGTTCTGATCCTTCTCACTTAACGGAAGAATGTCCATTAAACTCTCAGTTTCAAGGTCTCGAGCATACCAATGCCACATTTCAAAGACCTAGAAACGATCCATATTCTTCCACATACAATCAGGGTTGGAGGAATCACCCGAATTTTGCCTGGAACCAATCCCAAAACACGGTTCCAAACCCTAATCAATTCCAACGGGTCCCTCCACCACAACAGCAACCACTTCAACTCACTCAGAACCCCTACCAGTCACAAAACTTCCAAAACCAGATCAACCCTCCTCCACCTTCTAATCCTATGCAGTCGACCTGTTCTGACGAGTTCTCTCAATTCACTCAAACCATGAAATCACTCTTGTCAAATTTCACGGAAATGTCGGCCGAGGTTAGGTCTTCTGTCGGTGAGATAAAGAAAAACTCAGCGTCCCAAGATGAGAGTATCAAAACGATGGAAGCTAAGATTGCACGACTTAAGGCCGAGTTGAGTACGAGAGAAAAAGGGAAACTTCCGTCTCAACCCCTACCGAATCTTGAGCATTACAATGTAAATGCCGTCACAACGTTGAGATCAGGAAGAGTGCTGGATAACCATGTTGGGGAAGAAGTTGATGATACTGAAAATCCTATCAACGCCCCGGCTGAGACCTTTCCTCACACACACACTTCTGCGTCTGATTCTTATTCTTCTACCCCACCGCCTTCTCGCGAGCCTATTCTCCATTTCCCTCTAGACTCGACACCTCAGCCCACCTCTTCTAGCTCTTCACAGACGATCCCCACTCCCCTTTCGGGATCTCGTCTACCCCCTCTTCCTTCTCCTATGATGGACCCAGCGATCATTGCTAAAGCACCTTACCCGAACCGGTTAAGGGCTAACAAATCGAGTCCTCAGATGGAGAAAATTATGGAAATGTTCAAACAGGTTAACATCAACATCCCTCTCCTAGATGCGATTCAACAAGTCCCCGCTTATGCGAAAATTCTTAAGGACTTGTGCACTAGGAAGAGGAAGACTCAAGTGCCGAAGAAGGTCTTCATGTCCAATAACATTAGCACTGCTTTTATCCCCCAGCTACCAAAGAAACGTAAGGACCCAGGATGTCCTACGATATCAATTTCTATTGGGGGTAAAAACATCAACCGTGCTCTTTTAGACCTTGGCGCAAGTGTTAACCTACTTCCATACTCTGTCTATGAGCAGTTAGGGATTGGAGAGTTGAAACCTGCTCACTGCACTCTCCAAATGGCAGACCGTTCAATCACCAAACCTCGGGGTGAACTAGAGGATGTGTTGATAAAGGTCGGGGAATTCGTATTCCCTGTAGACTTCATTGTTCTCGATACACAGCCTGTAGCAAACCCCCGGAGCCAAATTCCGGTGATTTTGGGTTGACCTTTCCTTGCCACTTCCAATGCTGTCATTAATTGTAGAAATGGTTCAATGAACTTATCATTTGAAAATATGACCATTGAACTAAACATCTACAAAATTGGAAGTCAGCCATCAGAACCCTCTGCTCATATCCTTGATGTGTGCTCTGTCCACGAGATTGCTCCTGAAAGTTGCGGAGTTGAGGAACTTTGCTTTACTGATCTCGACGACACTACCACATCACTGTTCGACCTGACACATGATCTTAGTGAGGACACTATTTCTGCGCTTGAGTCTGCCACTCCTGACTCACCACCATCTGAGTCTGTATCCTTTACAGGCTATGAGCTTCTTTGTGACTCTGAAAATCATTCGATGATCTCACCTTCTATTATTTCTCCGCCAGAATTAGATCTCAAAATTTTACTTTCTCACCTTAAATATGCATATTTAGGTGAGAATGAGTCTTTACCGGTTATCATTTCCGCTTCTCTAGCATCAGAGCAAGAGAATGCACTTTTATCGGTATTGAGATCTAATAAGGAGGCGTTTGGTTGGACCATGGCGGACATCAAAGGGATTAGTCCCTTGATTGTCGAACATCATATACACTTGATGGATGATGCCAGACCAACCCGAGAACCACAGAGACGGTTGAACCCCGTCATGAAGGAAGCGGTGATGAAAAAGATCGTCAAATGCCTTGATAGTGGTATCATATACCCAATCTCCGATAGCCAATGGGTGAGTCCTATACATGTCGTCCCTAAGAAATCTGGCATCATTGTTGTTACAAATGAGGCAAATGAGTTGATTCAGACACGTGCCCAAACTGGGTGGCGTGTATGTATTGATTATCGAAAACTCAATGCCGCTACGAGGAAAGACCACTTTCCTCTACCTTTCATTGATCAGATGCTGGAACGCTTAGCTGGACGTGCGTATTATTGCTTTATGGACGGATACTCGGGCTATAATCAGGTCCCCATAGCCAAAAATGATCAAGATAAAACCACTTTTACTTGTCCTTTTGGTACCTTTGCTTATAGACGCATGCCCTTTGGGTTGTGCAATGCTCCCGCTACCTTTCAGCGGTGTATGATGGGGATATTCTCTGACATGGTAGAGAATTTTCTGGAGATCTTTATGGACGATTTCTCGATTTTCGGAGACTCTTTTTCCGACTGCCTATCGAATCTTGACGCAGTTCTTACTCGTTGCAAAGAGAAGAACTTAACCTTGAATTGGGAAAAATGCCACTTCATGGTCCAAGAGGGAATTGTGCTTGGACATGTTATTTCACAGAAAGGCATTGAGGTTGACAGAGCTAAGATAGATGTCATTCAAAACCTTCCTCATCCCAAAAGCGTCAAGGACATTCGATCATTTCTTGGCCACGCGGGCTTTATAGGGGGTTCATTAAGGATTTTAGCAAAATTGCTAGACCTTTAACTCTTCTCCTGGCCAAGGATACGACCTTCCACTTTGACTCGGATTGTGAGGCAGCCTTCGACTCACTTAAACACTCCCTCACTTCAGTCCCCGTTCTATCGTCTCCAAATTGGGACTACCCCTTTGAGCTGATGTGTGACGTATCCGACTTTGCAGTAGGTGCAGTCTTAGGACAACACATTGAAAAGATACCACACGTGATCTACTATGCGAGTAAGACCCTGAATGATGCACAAATCAACTATACAACTACCGAAAAAGAACTTTTGACAGTTGTATTTGCATTAGAAAAATTCAGGCCTTACTTAATCGGCTCTCCAATAATTGTGTACACAGACCATTCCACCTTGAAACATCTTCTGGCGAAGAAAGATGCAAAAGGTCGGCTAATACGTTGGATCCTTATGTTACAAGAATTTGATCTTGTTATCAAAGATAAGAAAGGATGTGAAAACGTAGTAGCCGACCATCTTTCACGTATCTCTTCTTCCCCTGTGACCCTGCCGATCAATGATTCATTTCCCGACGAACAACTCTTGAACGTATCCAATGAACCATGGTTCAGGGATATTGTGAACTATCTTGTCACGGGACTGATACCCAGCAATTGGTCAAAACAGGACAAATACCGTTTTTTATCCCAAGTAAAACACTTTTACTGGGATGATCCATATTTGTTTAAGTATTGTCCTGATCAGATCATTCGCCGGTGTGTCCCGAAAGAAGAGTTCAAGAGTGTTCTTTCTTTTTGTCATGATCAGGCCTGTGGGGGTCACTTCGGTCCTAAAAAGACGGCGGAGAAGGTTTTGCAATGTGGATTTTATTGGCCGACCTTATTCAAGGACGCATTTGACTATTGCAAAACCTGTACACAATGTCAGTACACGAGTAGAATCTCCCGGAGAAATGAAATGCCTCAGCAACCCATCTTGGTTGTTGAAATTTTCGATGTTTGGGGCATTGATTTTATGGGTCCCTTTCCCAACTCCTTTGGGAATTTATACATACTGCTGGCGGTTGATTACGTCTCAAAGTGGGTTGAAGCCATTCCATGTCGCACTAATGACAAGAAGGTTGTTATTAAGTTCCTAAAAGAAAACATCTTTTCGCGATTTGGACACCCACGCGTTATCATTAGCGATAACGGGACACATTTCTGCAACAGGTCTTTCGAGACTCTGATGCGGAAATACGGAATCAACCACCGACTTTCTACACCCTATCATCCCCAAACGAGCAGGCAGACTGAGATCTCAAATAGACAGATCAAACTAATCCTGGAGAAGACTGTTGCTAAAAATAGAAAAGACTGGTCGACCAAACTGACGGATGCTCTTTGGGCAGTCCGAACTGCATTTAAAACCGACCTAGGGATGTCTCCATATAGGATAGTGTTTGGGAAGGCATGCCATTTACCCGTCGAGATAGAGTATAAAGCATTGTGGGCTATTAAGGAAATCAATTTTGACCTAAACTAAGCCTGCAACTTTTGGAAGCTGCAACTTAATGAGCTAAGCGAACTCCGCGATGAAGCTTATGATAACGCTGTAATCATAAAGAATAGGACCAAGGTTTTTCATGATAAAAACATTTTAAGGAAAACATTTTCACCTGGTCAACAAGTTCTTCTTTATGATTCACGACTACACCTTCACGCGGGTAAGCTTCGATCTCGGTGGAAGGGACCTTTTGTTGTGCGGTCTATATACCCGCACGGGGCAGTAGAGGTAGAAAATGTTAAAAACGGCATATTTTTCAAAGTGAATGGATATAGACTAAAACCGTATTTTTCCACCGACCCCACGGAGGAGCTCCTGTTCTTACAGGAGCCAGTTTATCTTGATTAAAATTCTTCCGTCTCACCTCCATATTACTGCATCATCTTTTTGAATGGAGGTGAGTGAAGAGAATAAGTTTGGGGGGAGGGTCTTCACTTATATATTTTGCCCACACTAATAAATTCCTCCCAGGCTTACAGGTTTTGTAGATATAGCGGTTGGCAACAGTGAGGACACTGTTGAAAACAAGTTTGGGGGAGGTTTGTGCTTAGTTTTGCATCATGTGCATATCAACATTTCTTTAAAAAACCATAAAAATTTAAAAATTTTCAAAACCCATAAAAATTCTGTGTACATATTTTTGGCTCATCATTTTTTGTAAATAGTTTTTCAAAACCCATAAAAACCTATAAAAATTTAAAAAATTTAAAAATCCATAAAAGATCAAAAATTTTCAAAACTCATAAAAATTTTAAAATTTTTCAAAATATAAAAATATTTAATATTTATGATAATGAAAGATTAGATAGTGAACAATTACATCCATGAGATTAGAAAAATTTAAGAAAACCAAGAAAATTAGAAGTTTTCTTATACGAACTAGTAATAAGTTGTTATGAGCCGTTGTCCCAAGGGTTAGTAAGATGAAGGAAGTCACTAATCTGAGGATAAAAATAAGTCTGAAAAATAGTTTCTATTCTGGAAAGCCAAACATTTTGAACGTTGATACCCTGCTATTCGCACTTACACACGTCTTAAAGCCCGGGATAGTAGAGGATACCTTGAAATGCTCTTGTCTTAAAACCAATGTATGAAGGAAATAAAAAAAAATTGAATAAAATATAAAGTGGTGAGAAAAATGGACACTGGTCTTTGTTATCACCAAGGGCAATGTTTCCTGATTTAAAATCAGGAAAAGTTACGAATGAGGCATCACGTGCTAGCACGTGACCAGCAGTTACGTGTTGGCACGTGACATTTAAAAGCAGCGGCAAAAGCAGACTCATTCTCTGATTAAATCAAGGAAAAGGCTCCAGACGAGGGTCACGTGCTCACACGTGACCAGTGGTCACGTGTTGGCACGTGATGACCAAGCAGCGGCAAAGACATAGCGCAGAAGAAAAAGAAAGCTCGTTCCAGGGGGGTCACGTGCTTACACGTGACCAAGGGTCACGTGCCCACACGTGACCATGGGTCACGTGCCCACACGTGACCATGGGTCACGTGCCCACACGTGACCGGCTTTCAAAGCCCATTTATTTAACAGAATTAAATTCTGAACGGCATTCAAATCTTTCCAAAGGAAAGTGATTATTTGGAACCAATTGGATTAAAGATTTAAAGGTGATTAAATATCATCTATTTGTGGAAAAAGCCTGAACTTGGAAAGATTTCCCCATAAAATCTAACCGAAATAACAAAGGAGAATCTCTGGATTTAAAATCCGATGGTGAATAAAATTCACCTAATAATCCAAAGGTCCAAACGAATGGTGAATACAAATTAAATCTCTCGATGAAAGATTCACCAAAACTAATTGATTCTGCTTCTTCTCCTATAAATAGGAGCCAAGAGACACAAAAAAAAGAAAAGAAGGAGAAAAAGAGGACAGAGAGAGAAAAGAGAGAGCCTTGATACTTTGGAGGAATTTGTATCTTCTGCAAAAGAAAAGCTTAGGTAAGAAAGGGAAGGCCTTTAAAAGAGAATTTAATTCTCAGCAGAGTTTAACTCTGATATTAAACAGAAGAACATCGTTCTCTCTTTAGTGGAGGATCTGCAAAGTGCACATCTCCCTTTGAATTGAGAATTTAATTCTCATTGGGTTGAGATCCTGCCATGCAGATCCAAAGCATAGAGAGGGAATGTGAGTTTGAGAATTTAATTCTCACAGAACTATAGGAATTTAATTCCTTTAAAATAAAATTAGGGTTTAACCCTATGTTACAGGAATTCAATTCCTTCAGAATGAACAGATTCAGGGTTCAACCCTAGTTAAGAACTGAGTTCTGTTAAAATAACAGGAATTTAATTCCCTTAAGAAAGAAGAAATTAGGGTTTCACCCTACGACGGAATCTCATTCCTCAGAATAAGTCTCTAAAAGAGAGTGGGAACTTGATTCCTTAAAACTGTTATTAGGGTTTAACCCCATTCAGAGTTCAATTCTATCCCAGAATATAAATCTTCAGAAGGAAATAGGAATTTAATTCCTCTAAAATTATTGTTAGGGTTCAACCCTATGAAGAGCTTAATTCTTAAAAGGGATTAACAGATCTTCTAAAAAAAACATACATAGAGGCAGGGTCACGTGCCACCACGTGACCCCCGAAAAGATCCGCAGAAAAGGCCCTTTGAGGCAGTGCCTCACGTGACCCTTGGCAGAAGCTTTAACATACAAGCATTTCAATGCCCGTCACGTGATGGCACGTGATGCTCCAAAAGATACGATATTCTCAGTAGAACAAATGAAGGGAGGGCGCCCTCACGTGCTACCACGTGACCCCTCTTGCCTTAGTGTTTAACACTAAATTGGAATCCCGGAATCCAGTGTTAAACACTGTTTGGCCTTAGTGTTCAACACTAATCAAAGAACTTTATTTGTAGTGTTTAACACTGAATTTCTTAGTGTTTAACGCTAAATTAAACCCCTGTTAACAGAGCTTAAGATTAACTCCCTTAGTGTTCAACACTAAATTAAAATCTTCGTCACCAGTGTTTGACATTGATTATTCTTAGTGTTTAACACTAATCTGAAATCTCTGCTGCTAGTGTTTGACATTGATTTGCTCTAGTGTTTAACACTAATTTGAACCCCCTGTTGCTGGTGTTTAACACCAGCTGTCTTTTAGTGTTAAAACACTAACTTGTTCCCAGTGTTCAACACTGCTGATCTTTAGTGTTTAACACTAACTTCAGCCCAATTGTTTAAATGGCTAAAGGCAAAGCCTCTCCTTCAATGGACCAAAAGAAAGCCAGTATTCTAAACATGATGGGACTTAGCCCAAGATGACCATAAGTCCTCAATTCAAACTTAACTGGGCTAATTGGCTTATAACACAATTAATTGGTCTTGATCCCAAATTGGGCCAAAGACTGTTTAATCCACCCCGGTTCAAGGGTACATCTCTTCACTCCTTTGATACTTGGCGTTGTAATTCCTCAACGTCTTCAAAGAGGTGACGGGTCCCGATGACCACACATTGACACGGACTGTGGGGTCCTTAAACTTATGGACTATGAGGTCCTTAACCTTGACCGAGATGTCTTAAAACTAACAACGGACTGTGGGGTCCTTAAACTTATGGACTACGACGTTCTTAACCTTGACCGAGATGTCTTAAAACTAACAACGGACTGTGGGGTCCTTAAACTCATGGACTATGAGGTCCTTAACCTTGACCGAGATGTCTTAAAACTAACAACGGACTGTGGGGTCCTTAAACTCATGGATTATGAGGTCCTTAACCTTGACCGCGACGTCTTAAAACTAACATCGGACTGTGGAGTCCTTAAATCCACGGACTATGAGGTCCTTAACCTTGACCGCAGCGTCTTAAAACTAACAATGGACCGCAATGTCCTTAAACTACCTATGGACCGCAATGTCCTTAAACTACCTATTGACCGCAATGTCACTAAACTAAACAACAGAGCCCCCTTTTATTGCTCTCTTGTCGGATCTAAACGATCCCGTTAAGTTGATCTTAGTCTAAAAACTAGACTAACGTATCCTTAACGAACGTTTAAGTCGATCTTAGGCTCAAATGAGGCTAACGTATCCTTAAACCCAAACCCCCAAACCCAAATCTAAGATAATACGGATTTGGACTAGTCCACGCCCTACAGGCGACGACATAACTCAGTCTCCGTATACAATCCACGGGCAACCACAAACAAAACAAACACCCACGACACGAAGTGAAATTCTGGAGAAGGAGAAAGTTGTTACCGCGATGCGGTAGCGTAATTAACTGCAGGGGCTTGCGCCTGCAGGGAAGAGCGTCCCCACAATCAAAAACCCCTCAAGCGAGGGGGAATCTGACGAAGTCTGCTACATCGGCCGCATCCATCTAAACCTCCGATACACGGTGCCATAAATCAACTTGGCATTTTCGGAGAGGTGGACGGATAAAACCAAATAGCATCTGCCCCGAATCTCAGCGTCAGGACATCGCAGTCTTATGCGCCGCCATTCGGAGGGGAACAGATTCTGGCACGCCCGGTGGGACATTTTCCTCTTTCCACTCCACACTTCGTGTGTCGTGATTCGCGAACCAATCGCGGTTCGCTAATGGTTGCCCTTGGGTTTCAAGATACTAAGACTTGGCGTCTTGCTTATTGTAGAAAGCAAAGAATCGATGGCTTCTACTTATGCGAAACGCTCCAACTGCTCGGATTGCAATGGCAACCAACGCTCTGCCTCGCCAGGAGGTATAGCCTACGGACCCCAAGCTGCTTCGCTATTCACCATGCCCGTGGAACAGGTCACTCGAGCCACCACAGGATTGTTTTTTGGGACCATGCTCCCGCCGACAAGCTTCACCGCTCCGATGCTGACAAAGGAAGCTCCCAAGAAGTCGGTCTTTGATCGTCTTACCCCTGCCGCTGCCCCTCTCAATGGGTCGCCCAACACCAGCGCCTCGGTCTTCTCTAGATTGGGCCAGAACTCCTGTGGACCCACAATGGGGCCTACAATCCCAGAGAAGGCTGCTTCTAAGAAAGTGACCGGTCCTGCTCCTGAAGTCGTCAAGGCGGCTTCCCCTGCCAGAAAGTCGGTCTTTACAAGATTGACGGCTCCAGCTCCCGCTCCTGCTACCCAAAGGACATCGGTCTTTGACAGGCTAATACCAGCAGTGACCCCCCACCTACACAGGGGGCAAGACGAAGCCATCCTCATCGCTGAACCAACGCCGTCCGCTCGACACGCTCGACGTCGTCACTGGCGCCGAGTAAGGAAGGCTGGGGGCAACTCCCCCTCTGGGCTAACTCTACCAGCCCCAACGGTGGAAGTTAATGCTGCCGTTCCAACTGGGAACAGCTTCGAGATGCTAAATAAGGTGCGAAGGAATTCTCCTACCGCGGTGCTAAAGAGGTCTCCTCCTCCACTAAAAAAGGTTGCGGAAATAGAGCCAGAACAGCCCCGATCCCCTCAACGGCTGTCTTCCAAAATCTATAAGGTTTGGCGGTAGGCCCGAGACTCGATGATCGATCCAAACTTCTCCCGCCAGCACAAGAAGCTGAAAATCCAACAGGAAGCCAGTCACCAGGCTAAACCACGAAAGGCTGTCTGGGTGCCCACCTCAACGGCCCCCTCAACTTCCACTGCTCATAAAAGGAGGAAGCCAGAGAAGATCCCCCAGCCTGCAACGACAGCTAAAGGCACTAAGCCCAGACGCCCTAAGTCTGGGGGCATGATGGTCCATACCGTATACATGGCGTCAGGAAAGGAAGACAGCCGTGCGTCTACAGGTCATAGACCGCTTACGCGGTCAGTGACCAAGGTGCAGGAGCAGCAACAGAAGCTCCAAGAGATGATGAATGCTATGGCCGCACTTACCGGGCCAAAAGAAAACCCAGAAACGTCCTCGGATGAATGCCAGGAGGAAGAAACCGACGCCGAATTCCTTCGCCGAACATTGGAGAAGAAGGACAAAGAGGCTGCTGAACAAGCAGCCAATATACAACGTATGGGCCTTCTCTTCCAAGATATGATAGGGATGATGATACAACAAGATCTTCCGGCTGAAGAGCCCCCGATCGTCCTCGGAGACGATAGGGGAGATACATCAAATCCCCCGCCGGCTTTGTCAACGGCTAAAGAGGACACAATCTCTAAAACTGATTTGGACGAGTACATGGCCCAGCAAATACGGGTTCATCATGCGACTGAAGCAGCCGGCCAGGTCGTAAAAACGGGGCGGCCATATCCAACCTGGTACGACCAAATCAAGTACCCGCCGGGTTACACAATTCCCAAGTTCCATGTTTACAAGGGAACCGGCAATCCCCATCAACATGTTGCCCAGTTCAGGGCCCTTTGCGGTAACACCGGCGGTGATGATAAACTGTTGCTTCGTCAGTTCGTGGGCAGCTTATCAGAAACAGCGTTCGAATGGTATTCGGAACTCCCGAACGATTCTATCAAGACGTTCGCTGAAATGGAGTTGCTATTCACTCAGCGATTCGCAAGCGCCAGCGAACGCACTCCAATAACGGCATTGATTAATGCCAGGGTAAAACCAGGCGAAACGTGGGTCCAGTATGCTATACGCTGGCGAAATTTGTGGTCGAAATGCGAGCAACGCATTGAGGAAGCGCCCGCGGTGGGCATGTTCGTGGGAACCCTAGACCCTCACGCAACTATCTCCCAGTTTATGATGTGCTTTAAGCCAACCACATTCCAGGCTCTAATCGATAAGTTGGCTCAGATGGACCAGATGGGTCATAGACCGCCTCCCCCGAAGCCAGAACCTCGGAATGACAAGGGTAAAGGAAAGGAAACCTTCGTCGCGAATGCCCAGCAGCAACCCAATGCCCCAAAGATGGCGGATCAATTGGAAGAAAGACGCCGGTATTATAATGAGAAGATGAAGCGTCCCTACTCGTTCCCACGGGACAAGACGAAACGGTTATTCGAGCTGGCAGTACACAACAGACTTATAAACCTACCAAATCCAAGGTGACAACCCACTGAGGTGAATAACCCTAACTATTGCCCTTACCATCAAACGGTAAGTCATCCGATTGAGGATTGCTTCGTCTTCAAAGGATGGATTGAAGATCAATACCTCCAGGGGAAGTTTGCACTGTCCGAAAAGTGGAAGGTGAACCCACCACAGCCGCATACTCCTAAGAAAGCGGATACACCGGGGGCAACCTGTTCCTTTATTGAAGAAGCTCCATGGGAGGTCGTGCTGTCAACTAAAACCAAAAGAATGCTGAGGGACTTTCATGCGTGCCCGGCGGTCGAATGGAAGGACCCGCTTGAACATCAAATTATCGAAGGGATGTTGAAGCCGCGCCCAACTACGAAGACTCGTGGTGATGGCCCAAATACTCACGCCCAACCGTTAAAATCTTCGAAGAAAAAGAAGAAGAAATCTAAGAAGCCCGTGAAGTCTGGAGACAAGCGCGTGAACTTGCAGAAGCAAATCGACGCGATGGAAGAGTACAATCAAAAGGCGCGAACTCCTGTCACGCTGCAAGAGTTCCTCAACCACATCTTTCAAGAGAAAGATGATGGAGAGAGTTCGTCGGATGAATCTGAGGGATACGTGGCGAGTTGTAACGTAATCTCCCGCTCGTTTACTGACGATGAAAAAACTCCTAGCGCTAAGAAACTGGGGACAGAGCCTGAACCAGAGCGTGTATGGCCAACAGATGAAATGATCGACGCCTTTCTAGACGAGATTCGTCTGAAGAGTAAAGCGGATCAGGAGCGTGAGATGGCCGCATCGGAAGGAGCCAAACGCAAGCGACTGAACGAAAGAGTCGAAGCACTCCCGCCAGATCAAAAGACATCCGATGTAGACAAAAAGATATTCAAGACGAGGAAAAGGTTTGCCAAAGCCATGTCAATGGGAATGAAGCTACCACCCTCGGAAGAAAACGCGCTCGATGGGGCGGAGAGGCACCCTAATTATTGCGCATATCATCGGAAAATTTCACACCCTACGGAGGAGTGCGACGCCTTTAGGATATGGTGGCAGGGATATGTTGCTCATCGGTAAAAGCGCATGAAATGCAAGACTCGTCGAGAACGAAGAAGTACTGCCGACGGGCACGACAGAACTACTGGCAACTGTTACATGGTTAACGCCAGAGGGTCACAAGTTCTCACCTTTGGGAGCTACTCTGATGAAGAAATGGCTCTGGGCCCTCTCTTTAAAGAATCCGTTTTGGGGAAAAAGGAAGAACCAAAGGCCTGCGAAAACATTCACCTGCGCAATCGTACGCTCCCGGAAAGGAATCTCGGGCCCGCAAATAGAAAAGATAAGGGAAAGGAAAAGGTCACTGAGGATATCACTTTAGATGACCAAGTCATGAAAGAGCTGACTACCAAAGACCCTCCCAGGAAGGGTAAGGTGGACTACAACATCCTAGCGCACCTAAGGAAGCTACCTTCTCAACTTAGCATTCTCGATGCCCTCCTATTATCAAAAGAAGTGCGAGATTCACTAATTAAGGCGTTACAAGAACCTGAGCAATTCCAAGCCTTCCTCGCCGCGGAAAGGATGAAGGATGAACTGGAGGAGTGCATACGGCCGACATCACTTTCGGTGACGAAGACCTTCTCCTCGGGACGTGCGACCACAACCGTCCCCTATACGTCTCCGGATATTGCCACGATATCAAGATAGGCAAAATCCTGGTTGACAATGGATCCTCCGTCAATCTCCTTAATGTTCGGGTGTTGAAAGAAATCTGCATGAATGTGCAACACCTCGCTCGTGACAAAATTACCATCTCTGGTTTCGACTCCCAGTCGTCACAGATTCTCGGATCCATGATACTGACATTACGCTTCGGACTGCTCGTCACGGACATCAAGTTTCACGTTATTGACGCCAAGACTTGCTACAACGCCTTGCTCGGTCGTCCTTGGTTGCATGAGTACAACATCATCCCTTCTACACGGCATCAGTGTATGAAGTACTTCAAGGATGGTTTCGAATATACCGTAACAGGTGAGTTGAATCCATTTTCCATGAATGAAGTCCGCAAGTACGAAGATGCGAAGTACTTTTTGCCAGACTTCGAGGATACAGAAAAGTGTCGCAAGCCGAAGAACAAAGCCGTCGCCACCATCCCTGTTTTCGGGAGCGATACCGAAGAAGAAGAAGAGATAGTTTATGCTGGGCCGTCTCGACGCAACAACTCGGAAAAGTCCACCCCCATGTTGATCTTCGGAAGTGACTCGGAAGATGAGGTTAATGCCGTGTTCTCCAGTCGGCCGTCAATACAGGCATCCCCTAGTAATAATCAGAGTTTGCAAATCACCATGGTGCCGCGGAAACACTACAAAGATCTTGCCGCACTTCAAGCTCACAATGTGCAGGACCTGCAGACGTTTTACGTCCTTCCCAAGCGAAAGGGTGAAAAGGTGATCCTATTTTACCAATCCACAGAGACGAAAGTAGAGAAAGAGATCTGGCATGGCGCGGATTCTACACTCGACAGGCTCTAACCCATCCGGTTGCCTAGATATTACACAAGTGGACTAAAGAGGCTATTGAAGCGCCAATGAGTACCCTTAAAACAGACTGTTCGACAAGCTCGGTTCTACAACAAGATTTGGAATGTCCCTGGGACTCAGCCCAAATTGCCCAACGGGAGAATGGAAACGCTTGGGCTTGGATATGTGAGATCCGGGAAACGGGAGCGAGTCCACGGCAGCTACGCCGTATATAACTTCGATAAGGAAGAGGTCACCTCGTCGGAGAATGCTAACCCCTCGTCAAAATTGGATCCTGCGAGTGAAGTGCCGAGTCCGTCATTTGAAGAGCAAGTGGACAAGCTTATCAGGAAAGCAGGACAAAAGGCTCGAGAGGACCACAACCGCGAGATGGCCATCTATGAGAAGGCCAGGACGCAACTTCTGTTTCAACAGGTTGCAAAAGACAAAGACGCTCCTCCCCGTCGACCCGTCGTCCAAAAGGCCCGATGCGAAGACAGAAGTAAGTCCAGAAGCGGAAAAAGGAGTCGACAGCAACGACGCAGGATTAGAGAGTCACGTGAGCGGGCATTGCGCGGTCCGGATTTGTCCCTCATAAAGAAGATGAGTCAAGCGTATTCCTTCCCCCGAGACAAGACGAAGAAGTTACTCGAACTCGCTATAAACATCAAATGATCGCACTTCCGGAGTCTAAGCACCCTGAGCAAACTAACAAAGTTTCTCATCCGGGCTATTGCTCTTATCACCGAGCCATAGGACACCCTATCGAAGACTGCTTCACCTTCAAGAGCTGGGTCGAAGACCAGTACCAGCAAGGCAGATTTGCTTTATCCAACAGTTGGAGGGTAACGCCGCCACAAAAGCACGAACCCAAAGCCGCAAGAGCAGAACCTGATCCACATCAATCTTGGAAGCGGATTCGCACCTGTTACATGATTACGATATTAAAAGAAGAGCCCGAGGACATAGATAAGCTCCCTTGGTGCTTCGAAAACAATGATAATGAGGTAATCTCAGAATTTCCACCGACTCCGAAAGAACTGGAAGATGGCATACATACTACTGTAGATAACCTCAAGAAGATTGAGTTGGGATCGGCAGACGATCCGCGACCGACATTCGTCAGTGAGCGGCTATCTAAAGAAAGGGTGGCTGCATTAAAGGACGTGCTTCTACAGCATAAAGATTGCTTCGCGTAGAACTATTCCGAGATGCCGGGATTAGTTCCGGAGATTGCTGTGCATAAATTAGCAATATCCCCGGATATCAAGCCGGTCAAGCAGGCGCCGAGAAGGATGCGGCTCGAGCTTGAGATGAGCATCAACGCCGAAGTCAAGAAGCTGATCGATTCCGGATTTATCCAAGAATTCCAATATCCTGACTGGATTGCCAACATCGTTCCTGTAATGAAGAAAAATGGGATGGTGCGCATATGCGTGGATTTCAGGGATCTCAATAAAGCCTGCCCGAAGGACGATTTCCCAATACCGGTAACCGAGCTAATGATAGATAATACGTCCACGCATGAGGTTTTCTCCTTCATGGACGGCTTATCAGGGTATAATCAAATAAAAATGCATCCTGAAGACCAGAAACATACGGCTTTCCGGACCCCTTTGAGAATATTCTGCTACAAGGTTATGCCTTTTGGTCTAAAGAACGCCGGTGCTACCTATCAAAGGGCCATGACAAAGATCTTCGACGATCTCATACATGACATCGTCGAGTGCTATATTGATGACCTCGTGGTGAAGAGCATGTCATACGAAGAGCACTTAACGCATCTGAAGACTGTATTTCAACGCCTTCGGCAACATAATTTGAAGATGAATACCTTCAAATGTGCGTTCGGAGTCTTCTCTGGTAAATTCCTGGGATTCATCATCCGACACCGAGGTATCGAAATAGATCCATCTAAGATCAAGGCGATCATGGAAATGCCTCCGCCAAGAACCTTCAAACAGCTGCGGTCTCTCCAAGGGAAGCTCGCATACATCCGGCGGTTTATCGCCAATCTTTCAGGCAAGTGCCGTCCTTACAGCCACCTGATGAAGAAAGGAACTCCATTCGTTTGGAATCACAAATGCCAAGGCGCACTAGACGAGATCAAGCAGTACCTGCAGAACCCTCCAGTGTTGGCTGTGCAGGTCAAGGGAAAGCCTCTCATTCTTTATACAACTGCCCTAGAAGGTTCATTGGGCGCATTATGGGCGCAAAAGAATGACCAAGGAAAAGAAAGGGCACTCTACTACTTAAGTCGAGTTCTGCTGGGGGCAGAAAGCAATTACTCTCCCACTGAAAAACACTGCCTGGCGTTGATCTTTGCGATAACAAAGCTCAGGCATTATGCATTGGCGCACGAAGTCCGTCTCATCTCGAAGGTGGACCCTCTTAAATATTTGATGTCAAAGGCTATATTGACGGGTCGACTCGCTAAATGGGCTCTACTCTTGATGGAGTTCTCGATAACGTATCGACCTCTCAAGGTAGTGAAAGGCCAGGCCATCGCCGACTTCCTTGCTGAGCATCCAGTACCTGCCGGTTCTCCTCTGAACTGCGATTTGTCGGACGAACATGCATTTGATGCGATCGGCGGCGGTGATACCCGATGGGAACTCTATTTTGATGGAGCATCTTCCATGAAGAAGCGCAAACAATGTACCCCCATAATCAAATCGGGGGTAGGCCTCATCTTCGTAACTCCACAAGGAGGGATTATGCGCTTCGCCTTCTCCTTAACAGAGCCGAGGACGAATAACGAAGCCGAATACGAAGCTTTGATAGCGGGCCTCGAGATCTCCATCGACATGGGAATTGAAGACCTCCTTATATACGGGGATTCTCAACTGGTTGTTAGTTAAGTAAATGGTGACTACCAAACGTGCAAACCAGAGTTGGTGAAGTACGGCGAAAAGGTGCAACAACTGTTGACCCAAATTCCCTCCTATACTTTGGAAAGCATACCACGCGCGAAAAATAGCAAAGCGGACGCGTTAGCTAAGCTCGCCAAAGAATTGGCTGACGAGAACCTTGATGACGTTAAAATCGTGGTGCAAAGCCGTCGGGTGCTTGCCCTAGCAGAAATATCTCCGGAATCATCCGAAGAGAAGGGAGTGACTGAGCAGACGACCCTACAGATAAAAGACCGTGAGAAGGCTGAGGACTGGAGGGAAGTCTTCATAGACTACTTTAAGTCCCACCGAATGCCCGAAGAAACGTCCTCAAGACATCAGCTTATGAAACGAGCTCTATCTTTCGCTTTCGTCAATGATACTCTGTATAAGAGCTCGTTTGATTTTCTGTGGCTGAGATGTTTAGGACCGGACGAAGCAGAAAGAGTCGTTCAAGAGGTTCATGACGGAATCTGTGGTTCTCATCAAGCAGGCCCGAAGATGAAGTTAAAAATTAAACGGATGGGTTACTACTGGCCCACGATGATCCAGGACTGCCTCGAGTATGCGAAGCAATGCCACTCGTGCCAAATCCACGGGGATTTCATCCACCAGCATCCGAATCCACTACATCCAATGGTGGCTAGCTGGCCATTCGAAATTTGGGGAACCGACATAGTCGGCCCCATTGAACCAGTATCGTCCAGGGGACATCGTTTCATCCTGGCGATGACTGATTACTTCTCCAAATGGGCGGAAGCAGTACCGTTGAGGGAAGTGAAGACGGAGAATATCCTCCACTTCTTCAAGACGCACGTCATCTATCGGTTTGGAACTCCACGGCGGATTATCTCCGATAACGGGCCGGCCTACAGAAGCCATAAGATTAGCCGCTTCGCGCAGCAGCACAATATAGACTGGAGATATTCTTCAATTTACAATCCGCGAGCTAATGGTCTAGCTGAAGCCTTCAACAAGACCCTGACGAAGATCATAAAAAAGACGGTGTCCCGAAATAAGAAAGACTGGCACGAGAGGCTGCAAGAGGCCCTTTGGGCCTATCGAACTACATTCAAGATGGCCACGAACACAACGCCGTACGCGTTGGTATTTGGGACAGAAGCAGTACTTCCCCACGAAATAGAGCTACCCTCTTTATGAATGGCAGTCCACTACGAACTGACGAACGAAGAAAATGCTAACCTTCGGCTTGAGGAGCTTGATGCTCTTGAAGAAACACGGCTCATAGCGCAACAAAATCTAGAAGCTTATAAAGCAAAGATGACGCACTCATACGAAAGATTGACCCGACCGAGGACATTCCGCCAAGGCGAACTCGTGTTAGTGGTCAAAAGGCCTATGATCCCCAATCGCGCCAAGCGGGGAAAATTCGAGCCAAACTATGAAGGCCCGTACATCATAGATAAGGTCTACCAGGGTGGGGCTTATCTACTCATGGACATGCACGGTGAAAGGCCTTTCAGGCCGATAAACGGTCGCTTCCTAAAGAAATACTACGCTTAATGAGCCACAGCCTAGATCAATGATAGGTGACGACGACCATGCCCGCTCGCTATCTTCCTAAGCTCAAGTTTTATAAGCAGTAGCTAGCCTCTCAATGTCGGACCGAAATGTCCTTAAACTAATAGCGGACCGAAATGTCCTTAAACTAATAGCGGACCGAAACGTCCTTAAACTAATACCGCAGCATCCTTAGGCTGACGAGATGAATAAAAATAAATAAATAAAAAAATATAATAAATAAAAACGGTATGTCCATAAGCAAAAAGGGCACGGATGAAAACCCGAAAGGGCTCCGTGAGTAAAAACAGCAGGGCTACCAGCGAGTGTTCGTGAAAACCGGAAAGGGCGCGACCTCGTAAAAAAAAAAGAAGAGAGAAAAAGAAAATAAAAAGAATAAAAAAAATGGTATGTCCATAAGCAAAATGGGCACGGATGAAAACCCGAAAGGGCTCCGTGAGTAAAAACAGCAGGGCTACCGGCGAGTGTTCGTGAAAACCCGAAAGGGCGCGACCTCGTAAAAAAAAAGGAGAAAAAGAAAATGAAAAGAATAAAAAAAAAACGGTATGTCCATAAGCAAAATGGGCACGGATGAAAACCCGAAAGGGCTCCGTGAGTAAAAACAGCAGGACTACCGACGAGTGTTTGTGAAAACCCGAAAGGGCGCAACCTCGTTAAAAGACACTTATAGGGTCCTCTCGACCTTGTAAGGAGAAACCACCCGCGTGAGATCCTTACGACTCACAAAGGAGCAACACACTTAGGGATCCCCACGATTCCTAAGGAGAAAATACACTTGCGAGATCCTCACGACTCGTAAGGAGAATTCTCTTATGGGACCCTCACGGCTCATAAGATTTGAAAGTCTTAAGTCACAGAGACCTAAACCTATGCTTAAGCAAAATCCCCCATATCCTTCGACACTGCCCTACAAGTGGTCCAGTACTGGCTCTTGTATACAATCCACGGGCGCGAATAAACATTTCCCTGACCAAGTCCCATCCGTGACTAGGGATATGTCCATATAATGAGCAACCCTTGTAGGTCCTCTCGACCTATAAGGAGAAAGCCCTCTTGTAGGATCCTTACGACTTGCAGAGGAACATACACTTAGGAATGCTCACGATTCCTAGGGAGAAAATACACCTACAAGATCCTCACGACCTGTAGGGAGAGATACCTTTGTGAGACCCTTACGGCTCATGAAGTCAAAAGCCTTGGTCGACAGGACCCTTAACCCTGTTTACTAAGCCACCTTTGTTCAACATCGACAGAGGCAAATGATGATTCGCTCCTGGCAACATCCCAGTTGTAGCGGTGCTGATGCCGAAATCGGTGTCTAAAAATCGAGCTTGCGGCGAAAAAGCTAGCAAGCCACACATGCATACGAAATAGCTGAAATGATGGGGCAACTTGCAATAAAAAGCAGCAAGTAAAAATGTATGCATGAAAAATAGCCGAAATGATGGGGCAACTCGCAATAATAAAAAAAACAGCGAGTAAAAATAAAACAGCCGAAATGATTGGGCACCGCGAAAAATAGCCGAAATGATAGGGCAATCGCGACCTCCGCGATATAAAAGCTGAAATGATAGAGCATCGCGGAAAAAGAAATAAAATATATATAAAAAAAAGAAGTTTCAATTTATGCCCTGCAGGTGATGATCCATCACACCCTGTATACAATCCAAGGGCGTAAACAAAAAGGGATCATACTTCTCCTCCAAGTTTCATCATAAGAAGAAGCAAAATCTCGACGGGCCGCGAATGACTTAGAGATCATCTCAGCACTCGTCTCGTAACAACGGACACAACTCTAAGCTAAGCGGAACAACGGCAACTCTCAGTTCCATGGCTCGGTGGTATACATATCGCCAACAGTCAAACCTCCATCCCGTGAAATGCGGATACAATCAGCAAAATTCCTGGTTACGTGGAACGCGGATAACGTCACTCTTTGACCCCGTGGAAAACGTCCAGAGCGGATCCTGGTCCTCGCAGAGCACAGCGGTGAACCTGTGTGAAGCATCCAGAGCGGAGCCTAGTCCTCGCCGAGCACGGCAGTGAACCCGTATGAAGCATCTAGTGCAAAATTCCTGGTTACGTGGAACGCGGATAACGTCACTCTTTGACCCCGTGGAAAACGTCCAGAGCGGATCCTGGTCCTCGCAGAGCACGGCAGTGAACCCGTGTGAAGCATCCAGAGCGGAGCCTAGTCCTCGCCGAGCACGGCAGTGAACCCGTGTGAAGCATCTAGTGCAAAATTTTACATAGAACGCCGATAACGTCACTCTTTGACCCCGTGGAAAACGTCCAGAGCGGATCCTGGTCCTCGCAGAGCACGGCAGTGAACCCGTGTGAAGCATCCAGAGCGGAGCCTAGTCCTCGCCGAGCACGGCAGTGAACCCGTGTGAAGCATCTAGTGCAAAATTCCTGGTTACGTGTAACGCGGATAACGTCACTCTTTGACCCCATGGAAAACGTCCAGAGCGGATCCTGGTCCTCGCGGAGCACGGAAGTGAACCCGTGTGAAGCATCCAGAGTGAAGCCTAGTCCTCGCCGAGCATGGCAGTGAACCCGTGTGAAGCATCTAGTGCAAAATTCCTGGTCACGTGGAACGCGGATAACGTCACTCTTTGACCCCGCGGAAAAAGCCTAGAGCGGAGCCTGGTCCTCGCAGAGCACGGCAGTGAACCCGTGTGAAGCATCCAGAGCAAACACCGGACTGTGGAGTCCTTAAAATCCACGGACTATGATGTCCTTAACCTCGACCGTCATGTCTTAAAACTAACGATCAACCATCCCGATTCCCTACGGATTCTACCTTGGTTTAAGGGTACATCTCTTCACTCCTTTGATACTTGGCGTTGTAATTCCTCAACGTCTTCAAAGAGATGACGGGTCCTTGCAACCAAACATCGGACTGTGGAGTCCTTAAAATCCACAGACTATGAGGTCCTTAACCTTGACCGTGATGTCTTAAAACTAACATTGGACTGTGGAGTCCCTAAATCCACGGACTATGAGGTCCTTAACCTTGACCGTGATGTCTTAAAACTAACATCGGACTGTGGAGTCCTTAAATCCACGGACTATGAGGTCCTTAACCTTGACCGTGATGTCTTAAAACTAACATCGGACTGTGGAGTCCCTAAATCCACGGACTATGAGGTCCTTAACCTTGACCGTGATGTCTTAAAACTAATATCGGACTGTGGAGTCCTTAAATCCACGGACTATGAGGTCCTTAACCTTGACCGTGATATCTTAAAACTAACATCGGACTGTGGAGTCCCTAAATTCACGGACTATAAGGTCCTTAACCTTGACCGTAATGTCTTAAAACTAACATCGGACTGTGGAGTCCTTAAATCCACGGACTATGAGGTCCTTAACCTTGACCGTGACGTCTTTAAACTACGATGCCTCGAGAAACCCCTGACTCCGTGAAACACGAATAAGGGTGACCACATCCAGCACTTGCAGGTCCTCACCACCTGCAAGGAAGAAAAACTCTCTTGTGAGATCCTTACGACTCTCAAAGGAAAACCCGCTTAAGAATCCTCACGATTCTTAAGAAGAACCTACACCTATGGGATCCTTTTGACCCACGGGGAGAAAAAACTCTTTGTGAGACCCTCGTGGCTCATAAAGTGCAGAAGTCTTAGGAAACAGATCTTAACCCTGAATCCTAAGCTATCGCTGCCCTGCAAGGAGATCAAGATAAATTGTCCGCAAAACACATTCGACAAAAAGGAGACGCATCATTGAGAAGAAAAATGTATCTTTTATTCATAAACCAAAATGGATACAATGTACAATTCATGAAAGAAACAAAAAGAAGATACTCTCATCCATGAGTATGTATAAAAAAAAGGGGAAAGATACAAGTCTTCAAGCCGGCGGGTGATGTAGCAATTTTACCAGCTCATCTTTCTGTTGCTGAGTCACGGCTTCATGATTCAAGATCTTCAGAAGACGAGCCTCCGCCTGAGCTTGCTGAGCCTGATACGAAGCAAGCCGAGCTTCAAGCTCTTTCTCGGTGGCTTTATGAGCCTCGACCCTTTCACGAGTGAACGTGGCAGCTTTGTCGAGAGCCACCACCTCTTTGACGGACTCCTGAAGCACCCGCCAAAGCTCGTAGCTTTGTTGGCCTTGGCAGTAAGAGTAGCGCGAAGCTCGCTCAGCGCCTTGGAAGCTAGCTCCCTTTTCAAGAATTTGCGGCCAAGCCTTTTCTCGCATGACGTCATATTGGCCGCGCATCGTGCTATCAAACCCCGCAACTCCGCTTTTGCAGCCACAGCTTCCGAGGAAAGGCGAGAACATTCAAGGGCGTGCAAGCGAGCCTCCACCTGCCGACAAAACTCCATCCAGACTCGCACCACCTCTTCGCTATGATAGGTGGAAAGAAAAGGAAGAGAACCGTTAGCTTCGGCGGCAAACGCTTCAGCTGTGGTCGCGCTGCCAGCACGGAGCTCCTCAATCAAAGATGATAAGGAGACAATGCTTAATTGGGCCAAGCGTTCTGAAGCCCGCAAGGCATAAGGGCCGGGCGGCATCACGATGCGCGACTCCAACGCCGTGGAGACTGGCAGAGCTGTTCAAATTTGAAAGATGTCAGTAAAATTCTTAAGCAAAAAACGAATGAGAGTATGATGAAATGTCGCTTACCGACAGTCGTGCAAGTAGGAGCTGAAGGTTCCCCCGGCCCTTCGAGAACCTCGACCTCATCATCAGCCTCCAAAACTGTAGAAAACATTAATGTCAATACGCAAAATAACAATGATGCTATGAGAAGTGATGGACGAAACCAGCCTTGCCCGGATGAGAGGACGATGCGTTGGGGGGATATCGCTTGTGGAGCTGCCATCTCCAGCAGACGCTGAAAGGATTGCCGGGGAGACAGATCGACAATAGAGGTCGCCAGCTCGCGTAATTCTGAGAAAAACAAAAGAGTTCAGACAACGGAAAGGCTGCTAATTTAAAATTCAGAAGGTTACCTTGAACGAGCCCGTAGGGAGCTCCCCCAGCGTCGAAGATTCTGCACAATTCACACAAGAATAAAGATGCAGGCATGCAGGCATAAACAATCTGAAATGCTATAAAGAAGTATAAAGGCATACCAATGCGTAACGAAGCCTTCAATATGGCTTCTTCAAGCCGCTGCTCCTTCTCAAGGAGGCGTGCTCACCGGGGTTCGAGAGTGGACTCATGGCCGCCGGTCCATAAAGAAAGCGTGTCCGCCGCGTCCTCTGAAACAGCCTGCTTCAGGGCCCTTTCCCCCATTCCTCCAAAGGGCCTATAAATCGCCGCCGAATCCATGAGGGGTCCTCGTAAAAGATTACAGCGGGATAGGGCTTCTTCGGAACCCTGGCATTCTGAGACGCGTCTTTGGAACGCCTTATAGCCTCAGCCAACTGTTCAGCTTCCTCGGCGGCTGAACTAGGAAAAAGTAGTTCAGCGTTTGATTCCGGTAAGGCCAACGGCTCATCTTCAAGGATGGGCTCAGACTCCGTTAAAGAGTCGAGCAAATTAGTAGCCACCTTCCTTCGACGCTTGGATCCAGAACCAGTCGCCGAGGACGACCGTCTCTTTCCCTTCGAAGCCTTGGTGCGGCGTTGGCCCACGTCGCCCTCAACACCCTCTCCCCGGGCCACAACTGGAGATGACACTGCCATCGTCGATGACACGGAGGGTGGTGCTGCCTCGGGTGGGGGTACCGTTACCGGAGCCCGTTTACCCCGCGACTGAGTACCCAGGGGCATACCAACTATTGGAGTAAGATCTACTCCTGACTCTCCAGGAATAATCGCAGTGCCGATATCCCTCAGGGGAAAGCGGACTGGGGCACGTGGTCGCAGCATGGCTCCCGGGGCCGGAACCTGAATAGGGGCGCCATGGCCAAGAAGCACCCTTCTCTCCTCAATAATAACCGGGTTCACCCGATGGAGATACCAGCCCGTAAACGACCCCACGCATCGGGGAATGTAGTCACCATCGGGGATTATGAACTGAGAACCGGTGTTCAGCCTCACAAAGTGATGGGCGGCATCTCGGACGGCCTCGAGCGAAGGAACCGGCGCGATTATGAAAGCTTCAAACGGGACGCCCTGATCATAGCCAAACTGCCGGGCAAAGCGATGCGGATTGTACCGCATAAAGAGAGCCGCACTGTCCTGACGAAACACCAGGTAACCCGGTCTGATTGCATATAAGCGCGCGGCTTCCCGGGGCTTCAAAGTGGGCGCGTCATCTTTCGACCGGTCCCAAAGCGGCTGGGCCGAACCCGTCGAAGAAGATAAGACCCGATCATTAAATATTAATCCGCCGGCAGTAGCGTAAGGAGAAATCAACGCCCGAATAGCCCCGAATTGAGTTGGGTCAATGGCAGAAGCATCCACCAATCGCATAAGCCGAGGGAAAGTGTAGGCGTCATAGAACGCAGGCCTCTGATGCATAGAGAAAGCCCCCAACACGTGCATTTCGATCCAGGACGTGAAATAATGAAGCGAAAAGTTTACCACATCCACGCCAGGAGTAGAGGTATTAGCTGCGGTGCCCAACCCATGATAAAGGTGCGCAAAGGCTGGGATGCCGATGGCCAACCGCGTCCCCTCAGCAATACGATAAGCCGGATAGATAACCGAAGCTCTCATAAAGCGACGATGCATGGGGATGACAAACCAACTGAGCCAGACGCTAACAAACCCCACGAAGAATGTCTCCTCATCCATGCCGGGAGCTGCGATGGATTCGAAAGACGTCGGCGACATTATGGGAATGTAGTATTGCGGTAGATCCGATTCATTAGTTGGCAGTTTCTTTGGGCCAAACCCAAAGGGGTCTTTCATGTTTGCAAATTTCGGGGCTGTCTTCGATAAGGCGTCCTCGCGAAGGAAACGAGCAATGAAGCTCTTGAAAGTAACACCCTGCTCTTCGGATTCGGTGAATAATCGGTCGAAGATACCTAGCGCCTTGATTAAACTGGGACGCTTGTGGCGGACGTCATTCTCAGCAGACAGGCCGTCAACCGGGGCGGGCTCGGGTTCAAAAATGTACTCGTCAGAAGGCAGCAACTCCTCATACAGACTACCCCTGATTGGCAACCCCGAGATGTCATAGAATTCTGCCAGAGAAATCGAGACCTCACGATCTCCTAGAATGAAAGTGTTGGTGGGAAGATTCCATTGGTTCAAAAACACCTTAACCCACCAGACATGCGGGGACTTATAATGGAAGAGTGACGCGTATATTTCCTGATAAAGCCCGACTTTCTGCAGCCGCGCACGATGGACAGAAAGGATGTAGCGAGCCCAGAGAAGGTAGCCCGTAGGGTGTCGAGGAGTGAGCCATATCTTATAAATTTGCCCCCACGGGTGGGCCTCACCCTGGCAAATACGCCGCCCCAAGATATCTATGGCCGGGATCGGATGGTTCGGAATACCGGTCGTCGAAGGCTCGAGCTTCCCCGTTGGAGTCCAGTTGGGCATTTCCACAGCAAAAACCGTTCTCGGAGGGTCCATCGGTAAGAATGGGAAAGTGGGCTCTGTCGGTACCGCGCAAAGGAAACTCCGGCAACCCTGAATAATATGACTATACCAAGATCCCCATTGAAGTAGGTTGGTGCAGTTCGGGTCATGGGCCCGGATCATCGCCATTGCTTCCTTATCAGATGGTGACTGAGGAAAAGCAGCCTCCGAGCGAGAAAAGGGAAAGCATGGAACAGAAGCCATCGCACCTGAAATCCAATAAAAGAAGACCGTTAAAAGCAAAGTCAGCGATATATATCCATGCATGAACATGAAGACTAGCTAAAGAAAGCAACAGTAGATTTTTCTGGGACCATTGGCTACAAAACACATGGGCCCCACAGAATCAAGATGACGGCTCATTAATAATGAGACCAAGCAATTATAATAAAACAGAGGGAATATCCTCATTAAATAAAGAATGAGATTCAAGTAACCCTACACATTCCCCCTAGAGGACAAATCTGTCTCGGGCTCTACAACAGATCCAACAGGATCAAAGGAATTGAATTCCCACAGAAGACATCATTACAAAGCTCCTGTTTCATTAATTGCAGAAGGACAACCTCGGGTCAAGAGACCCCAAGATGCCTCCATGTGAAGAAATTGAGTTCTTCGTAGGAATTAAATTCCTTATTAAGAAAAAGGGAATTAAATTCCCAAAAACTCTTTTGGATAGGATTAAATTCCATAGATCTTAACCGTTACCATTATCTCCCTAAAGATCATATGAACCCTAAAAGGATCTACCGTTGAAAGTTCTATTCCATACTCCAGTGGAAAAAACTTAAGGGAAAATGGGTTCATATTGAAAAGGATAGAAACCCCTGTTTTGGATTTAAAATCCAGAGGAATGTGAGAGTTCTTCATTCATATGAGAGCATTACCTAAAGAGAAAAGTCTCTTCGAACAGAGTTAAACTCTGGAAGATTTTCAAGGCAGAGAACTAAGCTCTGAAAACGAGAATTAAATTCTCAAGGGAAAAAGTTCTCAAAGGAAGAAGATGAGCAAAGTGAAGGCTCTTCTGAAGAGACATGGGTATTTATAGGATGTGATGGAGACGCTTCATCTCCCCAAATCCCTAAAGGAATCCAACGGTCACAAAAAGTGACAGCGTTGCACTCACGTGCAAACACGTGAGAACAACGTTGTGGGGGCATTTGTTTCCTGATTTAAAATCAGGAAAAGTTACGAAGGAGGCATCACGTGCTAGAACGTGACCAGCAGTCACGTGTTGGCACGTGACATTTACAAGCAGCGGCAAAAGCAGACTCATTCTCTGATTAAATCAAGAAAAAGGCTCCAGACGAGGGTCACGTGCTCACACGTGACCAGTGGTCACGTGATGACCAAGCAGCGGCAAAGACATAGCGCAGAAGAAAAAGAAAGCTCATTCCAGGAGGGTCACGTGCCCACACGTGACCAAGGGTCACGTGCCCACACGTGACCATGGGTCACGTGGTCACACGTGACCGGCTTTCAAAGCCCATTTATTTAACAGAATTAAATTCTGAACGGCATTCAAATATTTCCAAAAGGAAAGTGATTATTTGGAACCAATTGGATTAAAGATTTAAAGGTGATTAAATATCATCTATTTGTGGAAAAAGCCTGAACTTGGAAAGATTTCCCCTTAAAATCTAACCGAAATAACAAAGGAGAATCTCTGGATTTAAAATCCGATGGTGAATAAAATTCACCTAATAATCCAAAGGTCCAAACGAATGGTGAATACAAATTAAATCTCTCAATGAAAGATTCACCAAAACTAATTCATTCTGCTTCTTCTCCTATAAATAGGAGCCAAGAGACACAAAAAAAGAAGAAGGAGAAAAAGAGGACAGAGAGAGAAAAGAGAGAGCCTTGATACGTTGGAGGAATTTGTATCTTCTGCAAAAGAAAAGCTTAGGTAAGAAAGGGAAGGCCTTTAAAAGAGAATTTAATTCTCAGCAGAGTTTAACTCTGATATTAAACAGAAGAACATAGTTCTCTCTTTAGTGGAGGATCTGCAAAGTGCACATCTCCCCTTGAATTGAGAATTTAATTCTCATTGGGTTGAGATCCTGCCATGCAGATCCAAAGCATAGAGAGGGAATGTGAGTTTGAGAATTTAATTCTCACAGAACTATAGGAATTTAATTCCTTTAAAATAAAATTAGGGTTTAACCCTATGTTACAGGAATTCAATTCCTTCAGAATGAACATATTCAGAGTTCAACCCTAGTTAAGAACTGAGTTCTGTTAAAATAACAGGAATTTAATTCCCTTAAGAAAGAAGAAATTAGGGTTTCACCCTACGACGGAATCTCATTCCTCAGAATAAGTCTCTAAAAGAGAGTGGGAACTTGATTCCTTAAAACTGTTATTAAGGTTTAACCCCATTCAGAGTTCAACTCTATCCCAGAATATAAATCTTCAGAAGGAAATAGGAATTTAATTCCTCTAAAATTATTGTTAGGGTTCAACCCTATGAAGAGCTTAATTCTTAAAAGGGATTAACAGATCTTCTAAAAAAAACATACATAGAGGCAGGGTCACGTGCCACCACGTGACCCCCGAAAAGATCCGCAGAAAAGGCCCTTTGAGGCAGTGCCTCACGTGACCCATGTGACCCTTGGCAGAAGCTTTAACATACAAGCATTTCAATGCCCGTCACGTGATGGCACGTGATGCTCCAAAAGATACGATATTCTCAGCAGAATAAATGAAGGGAGGGCGCCCTCACGTGCTACCACGTGACCCCTCTTGCCTTAGTATTTAACACTAAATTGGAATCCCGGAATCCAATGTTAAACACTGTTTGGCCTTAGTGTTCAACACTAATCAAAGAACTTTATTTTCAGTGTTTAACACTGAATTTCTTAGTGTTTAACGCTAAATTAAACCCCCTGTTAACAGAGCTTAAGATTAACTCACTTAGTGTTCAACACTAAATTAAAATCTCCGTCACCAGTGTTTAACACTGATTATTCTTAGTGTTTAACACTAATCTGAAATCTCTGCTGCTAGTGTTTGATATTGATTTGCTCTAGTGTTTAACACTAATTTGAACCCCCCGTTGCTGGTGTTTAACACCAACTGTCTTTTAGTGTTAAAATACTAACTTGTTCCCAGTGTTCAACACTGCTGATCTTTAGTGTTTAACACTAACTTCAGCCCAATTGGTTAAATGGCTAAAGGCAAAGCCTCTCCTTCAATGGACCAACAGAAAGCCAGTATTCTAAACATGATGGGACTTAGCCCAAGATGGCCATAAGTTCTCAATTCAAACTTAACTGGGCTAATGGGATCATAACACAATTAATTGGTCTTGATCCCAAATTGGGCCAAAGACTGTTTAATCCACCCCGGTTCAAGGGTACATCTCTTCACTCCTTTGATACTTGGCGTTGTAATTCCTCAACGTCTTCAAAGAGGTGACGGGTCCCGATGACCACACATTGACACGGACTGTGGGGTCCTTAAACTCATGGACTATGAGGTCCTTAACCTTGACCGAGATGTCTTAAAACTAACAACGGACTATGGGGTCCTTAAACTCATGGACTATGAGGTCCTTAACCTTGACCGAGATGTCTTAAAACTAACAACGGACTGTGGGGTCCTTAAACTCATGGACTATGAGGTCCTTAACCTTGACCGCGACGTCTTAAAACTAACATCGGACTGTGGAGTCCTTAAATCCACGGACTATGAGGTCCTTAACCTTGACCGCAACGTCTTAAAACTAACAATGGACCGCAATGTCCTTAAACTACCTATGGACCGCAATGTCTTTAAACTACCTATTGACCGCAATGTCACTAAACTAAACAACAGAGCCCCCTTTTATTGCTCTCTTGTCGGATCTAAACGATCCCGTTAAGTTGATCTTAGTCTAAAAACTAGACTAACGTATCCTTAACGAACGTTTAAGTCGATCTTAGGCTCAAATGAGGCTAACGTATCCTTAAACCCAAACCCCAAACCCAAATCTAAGATAATACGGATTTGGACTAGTCCACGCCCTACAGGCGACGACATAACTCAGTCTCCGTATACAATCCACGGCAACCACAAACAAAACAAACACCCACGACACGAAGTGAAATTCCGGAGAAGGAGAAAGTTGTTACCGCGATGCGGTAGCGTAATTAACTGCAGGGGCTTGCGCCTGCAGGGAAGAGCGTCCCCACAATCAAAACCCCCACACGAAGTCTGCTACATCGGCCGCATCCGTCTAAACCTCCGATACACGGTGCCATAAATCAACTTGGCATCTTCGGAGAGGTGGACGGATAAAACCAAATAGCATCTTCCCCGAATCTCAGCGTCAGGACATCGCAGTCTTGTGCGCCGCCATTCGGAGGGGAACAGGCAATAAAAAATGTTTAGCGAGGGTGCCTCTTCACCTAGTGCTCTAAGGCCAACTGGTCTGGGAGTCACTGCTATGCCTGAGGTGGTGCAAGACGAGGAAAATACACCAAATAAGCAAAGCACATGAGTAATCGGTTGGTTATTACCTCAAGAAGTATTAACGGTCGCATGAAAGTGTGTGAGCAATTTCATTTAAATATTCATTAATCAAAAAGTACTGAGGCTGATGGGCAAGAGTATGATAGCTTGAATTGAATTCTGCGGGTGTAGGGATGTCCTTTACACACACGCAGGGTGATATGATCGATATTTGGAAGAAAGATAGGAATGAAGAATAAGACGATGTTTTATTGAGGGAGGACGTGATTTCTGATATCTTTTCATGACCATTAAGATAGGGCTCATGACAACCGAAAAGCTAGCTTAGTTGGAAACCCTAATTTTCAAGGCTTTTCTTTTATGATTCTTGTCTTTAAATGTAATATTCATGATCTTCCTTTTATTATTGGATTTTGTGGGTGCAATCCGCTGAAAACCCTCAGGAGACAACACTCCTCCTACTAGGGACACCTAGAGGTTTAAAGGCTTGTTGCACGTGCTCAGTGCAATCGTGTTGCCTACGAAAGTGTGCTTTTCTCTTTCTTTATTTTCTCCTTCTCTTTTTAATAAAACAGTTCGACCGAGACGATCGAAAATAAGTTTGGGGGAATTTGATCAGTCGAAAATACTGCATTTCTAACACGACAATTTCCCTACCTTTTGCATTCATGTATAGGTATCCGGTATCCATATCGCACATATTAGAAAAACACATGTAAAATACTGGATTACTTGTACTGTATACTAAAACCGGCACTTTTAGGGAAATTGTGTGTTTTTCATGGCATCGCATCATCCTTGTATTGCGCAACTCTTGTCTGGGGTCTAATGCAGGAAGTTCCAGAGGCAAAACCCAAATTTGTGGAAAAGAGCTGATAAAAGATACGCCAACTCCAAGATGTAAGATCTGGTAATATTACAGAAATCCAAATAAAATTCCACACATCAGAAAGAGGCCCAAAACTCAGCCCAAGAATTACCATGTAAAAAGGAAGAATCAAGGGCACCAAAGGGCCGTGGATCCGCGGCCTAAACCCCCTTGGCGCCGCGGATCTGCTGCCATATAGTGTGATCAAGGGACCAAATTTTGCCACGTGCTCTCCTCTAACGGCCAAAGCTTCCAGAAGACCCCAGAAGCTCCACGTGGCACATCTAGAAGGCTCGGCTTAACAAACACTTGGAGGGAAATTCAAATTTTGGGCTTAACTAACTTTTGGAGGGAAATTTAAATCTTTTGGCTAACAAACTTGCGGAGGGAATTCAAATTTCAATCCTAGATCTAGAATTTGGAGGTCTATAAAAGAGAGCCTAGAGCTAGGGTGAGAGTTGTTCAATTCTTTATCTCTCCCTCTTCCCCCCACAAGTTGAGTGACACGACTTGTGCCAAATTCCAATTCAACTTCAAGGTCAAGATCCGGAGTACCATTCAAGCAAGAGAACCTTCAACCTTTAGAAGCGACGCCGGATTCCAACGGAGCAAGAGATCCACGCCGATCCGCGACTCAAGGAGCCGAGCGAAGCCTAAATCGACGATCTAGTTCCTTCCTTTTGTAAATTCAAGAGAGTTGTAACGAAATTTGTCGATAAATAAAGGTGAATTTTCTATATTCTTGCTTATCTTTTAATTCAAGCATAATGATTAGATCTCAATTTGTGATTGTGTTTGTGATCATGATGTTTGAGTAATCTCCGCTCGTGTAGGAGTTGTGATGATCTTTAAATGATGATGATTTAGATATTTTTACAATTCTTAAATCCTATAATGTTTGGAAATTCTAGTGAATCAAATGATTAATGACCTAGTTTCGAGATGATGCTTTCTTGATCGTGTTCACTCGAAACTAGGGAACAACTATTGACCATTTGATTAACTAGAAGCTAGAATTTGAATGTGATCCATCGAAAGGACAAATGATGAGTTGCGAAATCCCTAATTTCCTCGCAAGATCCTTAACCCTCGATGAATTTGCATCGATCTAGTATCAATTCGTTAATGGATAAGAATGAGTAATCATTAGATCTCATCACATTTATAGATCCGATCTACTCCTACGAGCCATACTTCTAATCTTGATTGTTGGTTGGAAATTATCACACATCTCAACTCTTGTTTTTAATGTTTCTTTTAGATATAGATTTTTCTTATTCTTGATCTTCAATTACAAATCATGAATTGTTTTCTTTTCTTTGCCTTAAATTTTTGACTCATCTAATTCGGAAATTGAACGGATTACACTTTCCCTGTGGACGATCTGCACTCGCTAACGCGCTACATCCGACACCGTTATTGATTGCGATCAAAATATTTTTGGTTGTGATTTCTAAATTCTATTTTCTAAAAACATACACAACGAGAAAAAATCATCAATCATGGCCCACTTCTACAACGCCTTTCTTGAAGTCCCAGAACATCGGGACGAGACGGTCATTACAACACTTAGGTCTGGTCTTAGGAACAAGGAGTGGTTATGCTCCTTTGCATTAGCGCAACCTAAGACCATGGCCGAGGTAAAGGCCTGGACCGAGCGTGAGATCCAGCTCGAGTCCGAGGTGAACGCAAATCTTCCCGGGGCAGAGCAAACTGACCAAAAGAGGAGGGTGAGGGAAGAGAGAAGGAGACTTGAGCGGGTAAAGCCCTACTCCCCGAAGTTTCAGGAGTACACCCCGCTCAACTTCTCCCAAACAGTACTGCTAGAGGAGGTTAAGGGTGAGGGGTTCTTCAAGCTCCCCCCGATCTCGCACATGGCGGCAAAGCGCACCCGGGGCCCCTACCGCGATTTCCACAGGTCGCAAGGCCACTCCACAGAAAGCTGTAAGCAGCTTCGAGACTATATCGAGGAGCTCATTCATTCGGGACACCTGGCGGCGTACTTGCGAGATAAGCAGCAAGCTGACCGTGAGCAGGGGCAGCGTCCTCCTCCGGGCGAGTTGACAATCGGCCAAATTATGGTCATGTCGGCAGGGGGAACATCGAGTACCTAAGAGGCCCAACACCCCACGCCGGTCATGGATGCCAACATCCATCCGAGGATGAAGGCCGGGCAGACCGAGCCAATCGTTTTTGACGGCCCTACACCGCCGAGAAGCTCAAGCCGTACCAATAAAAAGAACATCTACTAGCGTGTACTTCTTTCACTAAGGCAATGTAAACTTTTCTCAAGATCTTTCTATTTATATAATAAGAAGGGATCAATAAAATATTGCAAAAACAATATAATAAGAAGGGATCAATAAAATATTGCAAAAACAAGAGTTTTGTTATTCAAAAGGGTACTATAGGCTCCTCAGCCGTACAACGATTTTTTTTTATAGTAGCGGGGGAAGGGGGTGCAGAGAACATTGCCTGTGGTACTCCGAGGATATTTCCGCCAGCCGAGCCCTCACGGCCTCAGACCACTGTCTCTGATGCCGCCCGCGAACGTCTGCATCGTGTCTCAATTGGTAGCACTAAAGGAGGAGCGCCACCGAGCGATCCCGCCGACCTGCGGAGATCAGGCCGAAGCGCTGCAAAGACCTTAGCTTACCAACCGCCTCGTCCTTCAGCTGTTCGGACAAAGGGTTGTAGAGCCCTAGCGACGCCCTCCAGATGGAGTACATCAACAGCTGGAGCAAGGGGAGCGCCGGGGAAGCAGTCGGCCGAAATGATCCTCAATGCGGCATATCACTAACTGCACCGTGTCCTCGGTGCAGTGCTGATCGTAGAGGTACACGTCCTCGAAATTTACGATGTAACAACCGAGTTCATTTATACCAATTCCAGTTCCCGTATTTACTTATTTGTGGTATTTTCTTGATTTAACGGGTTTTGGGTGCGAATGGTATTTTTACATTTTACATTGCATTCGACCCGACCTGCTTGCTTGAACCTATTTGATTCATATTTATAGATTACCCTGACTTATTACATAGACACGTGCATCTCATGTATACTGCATACTGGCATTTTAGCTGGCATTGCATCTTTTACCATATAACATTTTAGGTCATGTAAAATAATTTAAAATTGCATTTCATAGCCTGCATGATACCCCTAACCCCGTGGTAGCATCCGCGCATCTTGTTCTCGTCCCGTTCAGTGAAACAGACGTGTTTGGATGGCTACGCGCATGTACGTGCATCCGTTCTTGGGGGTATGCATTTTCGTTACCTGAGTATTCATTTTGAATTTTGAAAGTCGCACATATTTTTTGTATTTTAAATCTGAATTTTTAGACCCGACCGGGACGCGTTTTGAAATATTTTTGTATCCCACCAAAATTCAATTTATTTAATTTTAAAATTTAGTTTAAATATTTTCATACGATTTCTTTAACAAACTGAAACCTCTTATCTAAAATTTTAAATCTAAAAATCTTTTAAAATTTTAAATCTAATTTCCTAACAAACTAACAACCCCTTTCTCTCTCTCCTCTGCATATATATATTTATATATATTTTATTTATTTAATTTTTCTTTCCTTATTTAATACACAACATCTTCTTCTTACTTCTTCTTCTTCTTCTTTCTTCTTTCTTTTTCTTGATCTTGTTTCTTGATTCTGGTGATCACCGCCGGAGCCGTGCTCATCGCTGATGATCCGAGTGATTCAGTGAACGTACCTGACTTGCGTGATCACCCTCGTGTGTTGTTTGGAACCGTTACATGTACCGTGCGCACGTTGCGATATTTCGCCGACGAAGGACGTTCCGTACACATCCGTTCTTGTTCCGTCTAGGCAAGTTAATCTTGCTACATGCTATATAACTCATTATATATTTATTTAAATAAATATCATACCTGTATTTAAAATCATGCACCCCATATTTAGTTTTATAACTTTTCGATGTTCCGTTTGCATCCATTCATATCATTTCAGATCTAGGTCATGAAAACTTATCTTGTTACATACTATACTATCATATACTGCATCAAATTGAATAGTTACATTTCATATTGCTTAGTTATATGTTCCGCACTTGTTAGTTTATCATTTTACGATTATGTGATACCCGTTTGCATCCATATCATTTAAAATATATATCGTCGTAATATTTCTTATTATTATCTTTAATTAGTGTATAATCTGCATTTTATAATATTATACATTTGAAAATATTATAGTTTACACATGAAACGTCGTTGAAAAGCGGATACGACAAATCTGAAATTTACTGTACACCCTACCTTATAAAATTCATTATAAATTATAGAAAAATCATTAGTATACGTTCTTTAGTTCGTTATGAAGCTAACTCAGAATACTATAATTTTATGAAATATTTACTTGCAAAATAAATTGTTTAAATAACGTAAAATGCAAATGAAAATATCTCTAAACTGCTGTCCAGGGAAATTCCAGCAGTAAACTTTCAACTTCGAATGTTCATAACATTTTGTAGGGACAACCTGAGATGCTTATACTTATAAAAATGAAAACCTTATTGAATTATCTTTGTTTTAGTATAAAACACGCCCCTTTTGGAGAACATTTGTTATTTTTAAGCTATTTTACAAATCAGG
Organism: Agapanthus africanus; assembly: GCA_030015575.1. NCBI lineage: Eukaryota > Viridiplantae > Streptophyta > Magnoliopsida > Asparagales > Amaryllidaceae > Agapanthus > Agapanthus africanus. The sequence continues at coordinate 458,744,172 of CM057349.1, forward strand.
GTGACGCTGAATTTCTGAACGGAACTTTCCTGTGCATAGTTAATCAATACCACTTTTATAGTTATTAATCGGTTTGAATATGTTATCCATGTTAATATTATTATATCGATATCTATTTAATAAATAATAGCACTTGTGTTTTAATATTCAGTAAATTTTACCGATTTACAGTTTTATAGTAGCCGTCTGTATCCGTACGGTTTATTACATATCTAGTTGCACGCCGAGACCATATTATTTCATTTTACTGTTACATTAGTATCCCATACTTGATCTTGTGCATCCTATATAGTCATGATGTAATCCCTGATAAATATTTGTGCATCCATGCTTTACCGTGCATCCGTACTTGCTACAGTTTTAGTATGAGCATCCGCTTGACACATGTGCACTACCTGTTATGACCTGATAAACCACTGCTTGACTTGATACCTGATACACCAAAACTTGACATGACTTGATATATGTACACTACCTGACTTGACCTGATGTACCATAGCTTGACCTGTTACCTGATCTTGTCACTAATGCCAACAACCTTGACATGTTGTCCCTACGGACATTTCATGTTGTCGATCCAGACAAACCTGTACCTGCCTGATCCTGTGTTGGCATTAGCTCCAGATTATTAATACCTGACTTGAACATATATAACTTGGGGGTATGGGGAAATCAATGATGAAACCTGACTTGTAACTCGACAGTTCGACACCTTTTCTGATCAGTCTTACGGGCTAGGCCAGCTCCGGGGTGATGCTGCTGACATCACTCGTCATTACCTACCACCCTTTACTGCCTTGCGGCATGTCTCAGATTCAGCCCGAGAGTCATAGACCGTGATCCCGGGCATACACGGGATACTATTGAGTTACATCGATGATTCATCAAATTGATTTCAAAGACTTGAGAGTAGATAACCCAGTAGACTAGTTTAGATTACTCACTGCACACTACCCTTCACTATCCTCACTTATATTACTGTTATACCTTTTTACCATTTATGATCATACCTGCATGTCTTGCTATCCCTGTTTATATATTATTGCTTGATGTTATGACGCACTGACGTCTGGGTTTTGCATGGCCCAGATTCTTTACCTGCGCTACAGGCCGAGCAGAAGTACTTCAGTCAGCAGGCTGAGCAGTGAGGACTTGTTAGTATTTAGTTCTTTTATTTTCGGTATTTTTATTCCTGATGTGAGCCCGCATTATGGGACATACATTCCAGTTATTCTGTTATTGGATCTTTTGCTTCCGCATTATTTTATTCTTGACTCGTTTTATTCTGGCTTATGGACATGTGTTAGATAGTTTATTATTGTTCTTAATATCTCTACAGCCGTAATGTGACTGTGGAAGGATATTTCCTATCCACAGGTACCATGGTTGGCTATGTCATGTGCCCATCTTAGCGTACTCTGGGAAGCGGGGCGTGACATACGATGTCGGGGATGGTAAAAGTGAAGTCCTCCATTCTTACGTTTTGGATGTGAATGAAGGAGTGATCAACGCTCCTTCCGTTTTATAGCCCACGACATCCCACGAGTCCAACAGTTACTCGTTTCACCTACAACTGTACCGCCACACGGAAGGCATCGAGCCTTTCTCGTTGAAATCGAAACGACGCGGCTCCGGCGCTCCACCTCCCCCATGCGTTCATGACACGTGTCGCCCGCGACTGTCCCTCTTCCCCACACTCACACCGGGAAGGTCGGACATAACTTAATGAATCAACCGAGCGGCTACCCTGCTCGGCTATCCCTGGCTGGGAGTTCCCTACCCCACAACGCCAGAGATCAAAGCCTTCGCCAAGAGGCAGCCGAGCGGCTACCCTGCTCGGCTATCCCTGGCTGGGAGTTCCCTACCCCACAACGCCAGGGATCAAAGCCCCCATCAAGAGGTAGCCGAACGGCTACCCTGCTCGGTTATCCCTGGCTCAAAGTTCCCTACCCCACAACGCCAGGGATCAAATCTCTCGCCATGAGGCACTGAGCAGCATCACTGCTCGGTCCATCCTTAGCAGGCCCCTTACGACCCCTCCCATGCTAAGGATCAAAGCCCTCATCAAGAGGCAACCGGGCTCGCCCTTGCTCGGTTATCCCTGGCTGGTATTCCCCTACCCCGCAATGCCAGGGATCAAAGCCCTCATCAAGAGGCAACCGGGCTCGCCCTTGCTCAGTTATCTCTGGCTAGTAGTCCCTACCCCGCAACGCCAGGGATCAAAGCCCACGTCAAGAGGAAACTGAGCTCGCCCTTGCTTGGTTATCCCTGGCTGGTAGTTCCCTACCCCACAACGCCAGGAATCGAAGCCCTCGCCAAGAGGCACCGAGCAACAACCCTGCTCAGCCCCATCCTTAAGGATCAAAGCCCTCGCCAAGAGGCACCGGGCAGTAACCGTGCTCGGCCCGTCCTTAGAAGGCCACTTACGGCCCCTCCCACACTAAGGATCAAAGCCCTCGCCAAGAGGCAGCCGAGCGGCTATCCTGCTCGGCTATCCCTGGCTAGGAGTTCCTTACCCCCCAATACCAGGGATCAAAGCCCTCGCCAAGAGGCACTGGGCAGTAACCCTGCTCGGCCCGTCCTTAGCAAGCCTCTAACGGCCCCTCCCACGCTAAGGATCGAAGCCCTCACCGAGAGGCATCAGAGCAGCTACCCTGCTCAGCTATCCCCGGCTGATAATTCAATACCCCACGACGCCAGGGATCTAAGCCCTCGCCAAGAGGCCCCAAGCAGCAGCAACGCTCGGCCTATTCTTTGGAAAGCACCAACCTTCTTGCGGCAAAGTTTCCTCCAAAGTGTTCGAGTAAACGATCATCACCTCGACTTCGGGGCCATGGAGATACCAACCCTTCACCGGTCTTTGCGCACTTGGAAAATGGTCGAATTCAACTCGACGTGTGATCGCCAGACGAAGAAACGACCTGACATGAAAGCTGAACTGTGCAAGTATGAATGTTCTCCACAAACGAAAGGACAATGTACACGCAAAGAAACGGCAAAAGAAGATTTTTATTCACATAAATCAAAAGTCTCTACAAAGGTATTATGGGCTCCCCAACCTAACAAAAGTTCCCGGAGGCTTACAAATTTGAGAGCAAACGAGAGAAATAAGAAGACGTGGGGCTTCACGCCTCAGGCGCGGGGACGACCTCGGTGTGCGGCGCCTCCCCTACGACCACCGGGGCGACATCTTCAGGGTAGGCTCCGCCGGCAGGAACTTCAGCGCTGGCATCCGGGGCAACCAGCTTACCCCTCACACTCCCACCGGGGGCTGCTTTCCCCGCGTCATGTCCGGGGGCGGTCCCGTGGGCGTCGTCAGCAAGAGGGTACAAGGTCCGGAGCTCGGCGTCAGAGAACTCCAGCATCTGGGCCTTGATAGAGTCACGGGCGTCGTGCCAAATGACGCCCCCGGCACTGGCAAGGTCGGTGTAGAACTGATCTGATTTTTTATAGCTCTCCACCGCCTTCCGTACCCGGTCCTTCGCCGCCTCGTTCTCCTTCCGGAGGCTGCTCACCGTCTTCTTCATGGTAGCAACGAGCACTCGGGAGTCCTCCAACTGGGACTCGGCGGCTCGGGCATCCTCTCGGTACCGAGCGACCTCCCTGTTCCCGGCCTCCACCCAGGCCTTAAGGGCAGCAGCCCTCTCCATCGCTGCCCCCAGCTCCTGCCTTAAGCACTCCTCCTGCAAGGAGGACTCGCCTGCGGCCCGCATCGCCGGAACAATCTCCTCATCCTCCATGTGGACGACGATGGCGACGTGCTGGAGGACCTGAAGAAAGAAAGAGGGTCAAAAAGGGGAGGGATGCACCCGACCACGCGGATAAAATGTTGGATGAAGAACCAGGTGAAGTGCGAACACTGACCTGCATGGCCTCTTGAGCTATCGCCGCCATTTGGGCCCGGAGAGTTCCTCATGGGACCCTGCCTCCGGTCGACCTCTCCATATCCGAGAGCAGGCTGTCGGCGATAGAAAGCCCCGAGGGCACCTCGAAGCGAAGCTCCCTATCGTCCACAAGGATCGAGGAAGCCAGGGAGCAGGGTGCCCTCCTGTGAGACCTCTTGAGGGATGGTGCGGGGGAACCCTCCTCGTCTCCCACCTCGGGGGCCCGAGGCTCTTGCACCCGAGCACGCTTTCGAATTGGCGCGTGACTAGACTCGGGGGCCCGAGGCTCACTTGGGCACCTGGGGGAAAAGTCCATCGGTGGGGCCGGAACGGACGGCGGGCGAGAAGGGCCAGCGCCTTTGGACTTCTGTCCCCTCTTCGCGTCAATCACTGTCGTGCGGAACTTGCTCATATCCATGGATTCTGCACAAGACAAGGTACAATGGATTCAGCAATGCAAGAAAAATAGAAAAAATGCACAAGTCTAAACAGGTCGCGTGAGAGATTCTAACTTACCCGCGAACTAGGCAGGGCTGAGCCCAGCCCAACTAAAGGCCTGCTCAGAAAGCAGAACGTCGGTCTGGGGAATGGGCTCCCACTCCGCCACTCTCGCCGTGTCGGGATCGTTTGACTGACTCTCCCGCCGGCACCTATCCCTAGACCACTGGGTAGGCACGGGTTAGTCCTCACCCTCGGGCGACCCAACAAAGAAAAACTTCTTCTTCCAATCGTGGATAGAAGAAAGTACGACGACAACCCCCAACCCGGCAGCACTTCCCCGTTGTTTCCTAAAGGAGAAGTATACCCATTTCGGCTCGCCCGCGCGAGTTCCGGGGTGACTTTTATAACAGAGAGAAGAGTTTAAGTTGCTCAGCCAGAAAGGGATCATGTGCATCTTCAGACGGACCGGGAACCTAAGGAGAATCCTACAGGAGTTCGGCACTAGCTGGCCCGGGGCTAACCCAAAATAATTCAGCACTCTAATAACCTCGGGAGAGAAAGGCAGGTGCATTCCGGCCCAAAAGGCTTCCAGGTACAAGGGAATCTCCTTAACCCATACCAGATCTGCCCTCTCTCCTTCCTTGGCCAAACGCAGTGTATAGCCGGGAGGAATATGGAAACGAGCCCGAGTGGTGGCAAGCTCGTCCTCATGTCTTACCGAGGATGACACACCAGGGGCGTCCGCGACCACCGCTCAGGGAATCGCCCCCATCGCGCGATCCGAGGAAGAGTATCTGACCCTAACCTTCCGGGAAGAAGAAGAAGCAGCAGCAGAAGAAGAAGCTCCAAAAGAATCCCTAGAATCTACCCCGACAACATCTACAGACTCCTCAGAAGAAAACATCTAACCTGATGGAGAGAAGTCCTCGGGAGAGAAAACGCAGAGATCCGACCTAAAAAGGAGAGCGGCGAGCTAAGGAGACTCAGGACGAGGAAGATTTGAAGAGGTATGGGCCTTGATGGGGACCCCACCTCTATTTACAGCTGCCAGCATACACATCCAACGGCGACGGTCATCTCCCGCCAAAAAGACTCATCGCATTCGACGGCCACCATCGCTCCACCTGTCGCACGCGCATTGGTCGTACCCCATCGGACGCCGAAAATCTGCGGCCCGTCGCGTCAGCCAACCAGTGCCAGACACGTGGGCTGTCGCTTCGGTGGACGTACGCACGATCCGGCGCATCCTCTTTAATGCGTGATCTGGCCCCTGATCTGCTGATGCCGTCAAGAAAATGTAGCTGATTGCCCGGGAACGCATGCTTACGATATCTACGAAAAGGAGCTCACCTCGGATGACCTGGCAGACCACCCTCGACCCGACCCTTGAACAGGTCGGGACGAGAGTGGGGGGCTAATGATGATGCTCGATATCGGTGATCTCCCAGATTGTGACACGTAGCAGATGACGTGTCCCGAAGCCCGCAAGGAAGGACCAAAAACAGCACGTCGAAAGAACACCCGGGTCTGCGACCTTTGGACGTGGCCGACCCTCTGTGACTGACCACACAACTCCTGTGCCCGCCTTACAAACAACTGTTGGCTCACGTCCAAGCCCCCCGCACAATTAGCCTCCTCGGCCCCCTCAGCTAGTCTCCGGGCTACCGCAGAACCTAGATACCTTGGCCTCCCGCTCGTCCCTGAGACTCCCGCCGAGCTCATATTCCTCGGTCACATCGACCGACCAACGGCACCTATCGCATGCGCAACCGCCCCACCTCCGCGAATCTCGCCATACGCGAGATATCCGCCGGCCACGTCTCGCGTTCCACGCCATCACGATCCCCCATTAACGAGTCTGTCTCACCATTAATGGGAGATCCCGCCTATCATACGGGCGTGACGCCGGGAGCGTAATGATCGGCGTGATTCCCGCGCCTGCCTGTCTGTTGCCACCACTATATAAACCTCTCTCCAGACGGATCAAGTAAGTGAATTTCTCCCTACTAGGCCGTTACTCTGCTCAAATATCCGGTCTAATTTGATCGTCGGAGGGTCCTCGGTGGTACAACCACCCCGGGACTTCCTTGCAGGTAGCTCGGCCACCACAACCTAAAACCCATTGAGACTCCACACGCTTCAGGAGTCAACCTTCAAATCAATCTCAGCCGTCCATCGTCGCTCGACAGCAGATCTGTGGAAGGTAACATCTTGACGTGATTCGACGCACGTCAGTTTGGCTTTGAAGTTTTTTAAACCCCAAAATTTTGTTTTGGAGTAATCTAAACTCCAATATTGATGTTTTCTTCACAAATTTTGGAGTTTAGAAAACTTCGATCCTATTGAAGTTTAGTTAACTTTGATTATCTCAACTTTGAAGTTTAGTCATCTGGAGTTTTCGAAACTCCAAAATGGAAGCCAATGGAGACATAATTAGGATTTAAGAGTTATGTCCAGATATCCAGTTATTTAAACTTTAACTCCATTCCCAAACGGAATTAACCTATAACTTTACAGTCACTTCGAATTAGCCAAACATGAAACTAAAGGCATGTGCTTTATTCATACTAGATCTCAAATTAGGGTTACAACAACAACAAGGAAAAGAGGAGGAATTATATAGCTCGTGGATAACTTTGATAAGATTGGCGGTGACCTTAGGGTTTGCGAGCGAGTTCTCTGCCATCGTTTGTCTAAACCCATCGATAGGAAAAGCTCTAGATCTCCCACGTTCTTCGCCTCCTCGGCCGCCGCCATTATTCTTTCATTTGTTGTGCGAGTCGTATACATTGGACAAGGGAGAAGTAATAAATGTGCGGCCAACACGCTATCCAAAGCTGTCCGAAACTCCTCCTCTCTCAAATGCATTACGTTTTTCTTGCATTACACCTTTTATGCATTACATTCAGCACACCGAATAATTACCAAGTCTCCCTTTGCTCGATACGTGCGTCATTTTGTTTCTAAAATTGACACTGAACTGAAGAGGACTAAACCTCGGCTTGGCCAAGTTTTTTTATTGGGCCGTTTCTGACCGAACCCAATATCAGCCCAACCCAAATGTAGCTCTTACTCAGCAGTGGCTACGGCTTGGCAAAGTCTATTTAATCAAAATATCAAAGGATACGCTGCTTAATTTGCACAATTTATTTCTTTTCTGGGTAAATTATCAAAAAGCCCCCGGCTCGTTCAGGAGTTGTCTAAACCCCTGTAATTTTCAAATTGTTAGGAAGGACCTACTTTTCAAAATCTGTTGAAAAACCCCTGGGCTTTATTTCATTTAAACCTTATATTTGCTCAACTGTTTGGATATTACATGAAATTGCAACTGCTTACATATTACAGACAATTGCGTAGATATTACAGACGACTGATATGCATGGGGTTTTGATTGACCCAGCGGTTTTTTAAAAAGAGCAAGAAGCCTAGGTTTTTTACACAAGTTTGAGGCGGGCCATTTTTTTTGTTGACAATTTACCCTTCTTTTTCTCCATCTCGGCTACGGTACATGTTAACAGCAACTGTAGTTCATAGGGTTTCTTAAAGTGATCAAGTCGGTTCTAACACCCGATTTTAGTTAGATATAAGTTTAATATTTGAGTCCTGATAAAATTGCAGGATGGCCAGTTCAGGCTTTAAAAAAATATAGACTGATAGAACCGAATCAAACTAGTATTTTAAATTTATAAAAACTGTGTGGTAAACTAGTGATAGAAGGACCTCTGAAGTATTGATGCGGAGATAAATTACTAAAAATAAGAAATATGAATTTAACTTTCCATTTTATTAATTTGGCATTTTATTAGTTATAAATTTTTAATGTTTTTGGACAAAGCGTGTCACGCCCCGGTTCCCAAAGTATAGAGACGGAGAAGTAATACAGCCCGCGGCGTATTTATATTGATAAATACACCTTATTGGTATAAATACGCTAAGTGTCTGAAAACAAATAATATAATAAACAAGAATTTAAACGCACCATGATGGAGGTCCTTTTCGGGTCTCCCTCAGATGTTGTCTTCCGTCAATCTCCCGGTGGATTTGGAAGGTGATCTTCTTTTGCGTGTGGGACTCAATGGGTTTTGAGGAGATTGGTGATTTGAGGAGTTTAGCGTCGAGTACCTGCAAAAAAGTCCCGGGATGGTTTGGTACCACCGAGGATCCTCCGACGATCAAGTTAGCACGAGATCCGAGCAGAGTAACGGCTAAGTGGAATAAAAAATGGCTTACTTGACCCTTTTGTGATGGGGGTTTATATAGTGGCGGTAGCACGCAGCAGCAGGCGCGAGAATCTCACCGGCAGTTACGCTCCCGACGTCACGATCGCGTAAAGAGCGGATCGCCCATTAATGGGGATCGCGGTGGCGTGGAACGTGGGACGTTACTGGCAGAGAATCTGTGCATGGCGAGATTTGCGGAGCGGCGGTTACGTCTGTGAGTGGTGGAGTTGGTCGGTCGGAGGGACCGAGGAAGACGGCTTCGACTGGGGAGCTCGGAGATGAGCAAGAGGGCCGAGGAGTCTTGGTTCTATGGCAGCTCGGGGCGAGCCGAGGGGCCGAGGAGGCCAATTTGCAGAGGGCCCCGAAGAGGGCCGGCTTGCGTTTGCAGGTCGGGTGCAGGGGTGGCATGGTCGGTCCCTGTGAGCCCTTTCTTCTCAGTTCCGAGACACGTCATCTGCCACGTGTCCTGATCTTGGGGATCGCCAATATTGAGTATCATCATTATCCCCCCACTCTTGTCCCGACCAGTTAGCGGGTCGGGTCAGAAGTGGACTGCCGGGCCGCCCGGGGTGAGTTCCCTCCTAAGGTTTCGTCGGGACGCATTTCCGGGTTGTCAGCTGTCTTTCCTGTCAGCGAATCAGGGCGAGATCTCTGCATTTAAGGAAGGTGCGCCGGTTCGTGCATCCTGCCGTTGAAGTGACGGTCCACATGTCAAGCGTCGGTTGGCCGACGCGACGTGTGCAGACCTGCGACGCCTGCATGGGTGCGGTCCAGCGTGGGAACGACAAGTGGAACAATCGGAGCCGTTGGATGCGAGGACGTGTTTTGGCGGGAGACGAAGGGCGCCGTTGGATGAGGTCGCTCGCTGTGATAAATAGGAGTGGGGCCCGTTCCAGGGCCTCTACTCTTTCATATTTCCCGTTCTAAGTCCTGGTTGCTCGGTGCTCGTCTTCTCTCTTCCGCTTTCGTTTCCCGAAGACCCTTCTTCTCAAAGTTAGATGTCTTCCTTTGTCGAGTCAGTAGATGTCGTCGGAGTAGGTTCTAGGGACCCTTTAGGTGAGCCTGAGTCTTCCCGGGGAGCAGGGGTCGGGCCCTCTTCCCGGGATCGTGCGGCGGGGGCAGCCCCAGGGAGGAGGCGGTAGATACTGCCCCCGGCGCCTCGTGTTGGGTGGGGCATGAGGACGAGCTCGTCAATGCTCGAGCTCGCTTCCACATCCCCCCGTGATATAAGCTTCGTCTGGCCAAGGAAGGAGAGAGGGCAGACCAAGTACGGGGCAGGGAGATCGCCTTGTACTTGGAAGCTTTTTAGGGTGGAATGCGCCTGCCCTTCTCTCTTGAGATCGTCGAAGTGCTGAACTTTTTCGGGTTAGCCCCTGGCCAGTTAGCGCCGAACCAGGGGAGGATTCTCCTCGGGTTCCTGATCCGCCTGAAGTTACAGGCGATTCCTTTCATCCTCTCCCTCCTTGATTCTTCCCTCGTCTTCAAAAATCACCCTAGTGGTCGAGCGGGCGACCCGAGGTGGGTCTACCTTTCTTTTAGAAAGAGACAAGGGGCCCCGCCGGGACAGGGGTTGTGGCCCTGCCTTCTTTCATTCATGACTGGAAGAAGAAGTTCTTCTTCGTTTCCCCCCCGAGGGCGAGGACTGGCCCGTGCCTACACAGTGGTCGAGGGAGAAATGCTTTCCGGGGAACCAGTCCAGTGACCCCGTCGCGGTGAGGGTGGCGTCGTGGGAGCCCATCCCCCGTTTTGACGTGCTGCTGTTTGAGAGGGTCCTGAGTTGGGCCGGGCTTAGCCCCGTTGAGTTCGTCGATAAGTTTAGGCTTGCTTTTTGGCTTGTATATTGCTTGTGTCGCTGACTTCTTTACATTTGGTTCTGTGTAGGACCCATGGACATGGACTCACTCCGATCTTCCATGCGCCAGCCGAGGAAGGTCGCGAAGGCTGGGGGCACCAGCTCTTCTCGGTCAAAGCCTGCCCCGGCTCCTTCTCCTCCGGTGGTTGCGTCCCTTGAGCGTTCGGGGGTGGATCCCGCCTCGGGGCCTAGCAGAGTGTCGGACCGGAAGCGGGCTCGGATTCTGGAGGACCCGACCTCGGAGGAGGAGTCGGCTCTCCCTCAGAGCCACTCAAGAGGAGTTCCCAGAGATCTTCCCGGGGCCCGTCTTCATCGATCATGGTGGAGGAAGGGGGCCTCCAATTCACAGTGCCTTCGGGGTTATCCGTCGCAGATAGACTGCTACATGAAATAGAGACATCGGCTGGGGTAGGGTCCCCGGGGGGACTTTCAGGGCTCAGCTGGCGTCCATCGCCCAGGAGTCCGTGCAGGTGAGTGTTTGGTTTTTTTTGGTGAGAATCGGTGCCTCCTTCGTCTTTCTGACCTATTTCCTGTCTTTCAGGTTCTCCAGCACGTTGCCCTCACCTTACGCATGGAGGCCGAGGTGATAGTCGCGGCGATGAAGGCCGCGGGTCAGCTCGCCTCACTGGAAGAAAGCACCAAGAGGGAGCTGGAGGCGGTGATGGCGAGGGTCGCTGCCCTGGAGGGCAAGGTGGAGGCCGGGAAGCGGGAGGTCGCCCGGTACCGCGAGGCCGCCGTGGTTGCCGAGGCCAAGCTCGAGGACGCTCAGGTGCTTGCCGGCAACCTGAAGAAGACGGTGAAAAACCTCCGGATGGAGCTGGGGGCGTCGGCCGAGTCGGCGAAGTCGGCCGACCTGAGAGCGTCGAAGTTGGCCGACCTCTCGGCGGCGAAGGCGGTGGAGGGCTACAAGAAGTCGAAGGACTTCTATGATGACCTGGACGTTGCCACGACCCTCATCTGGCACTAGGCCCTCGACTCCGTTAAGGCCCGGATGCCGGAGTTCGCCGACGAAGAGCTCCGGGCCGAATATCCCCTCGCGGACACTGATGAGCAGGGGGAAGAAATTCCTGACGAGGAGGTCGCCGAGGACCCTGCTCGTCCCGTGGTAGATGTCGAGGACCCCGAGGTCGCGCCAGGCCCTGAGGCCTAAAGCCCCCGTCTTCCTCCTTTTATTTTGTTGCTTCTGGAATTTTTGTAAGCCTCCGGGTAGTTTGTAAGGCTGGGGAGCCCAAAATACCCTTTGTAAAGACTTTGCCTTCGGTAATAAAACTTTTTTCTTTGGTTTCATTGGTTTGCACTTTATCTTCTGTTTGCATTGTTGGGCTTCCATGTCAGGTCAGCTATCTGTCTAACGATCGTTCGTCAAGTTGATTTCGGTCACTTGCCAAGTGCGCCAAGCGCTGCTGTGAAGGAGGCGTCTCCACGGCCCCGAAGTCGAGGGGGGATCGCCCAGACTTGGATAAACCTGATGTCCCTTGTTGGGGCCTCGGATACTTTGCATGTGATGGGCAGAGGGCCATCCGCCGTATTTGTGCCGAGCATGAACGGGAAGCTGCTCGGTTGCCCCTTGGCGAGGGCTTTTGACTTCTGGCATTGCGAGCAACGACCACTAGCTGGGGATGGTCGACCGAGAGTCGGGCTCGACTGCCTCTGGGAGGACTTTGGATCCTTAGCGTTGGAGGGGCTGTAAGAAGTCCACTAAGGATGGCCAGACAGTGAAGCTGTGCGATTGCCACTTGGCGAGGGTTTTGATCTCTGGCGTCATGGGTAGGCAACTACCAGCCTGGGATGACCGAGCGGGGTAGCCGCTCGGATGTCTCTTGCGAGGGCTTCGATCCCTGGCGTCATGGGTAGGGAGCTACCAGCCGGAGATAGCCGAGCAGGGTAGCTGCTGAGCTGCCTCTAAGGAGGACTTTGATCCTTAGCATTGGGGGGCTGTAAGAAGCCTACTAAGGATTACCGGGCAGTGAATCTGCGCGGTTGCCTTTTGGCGAGGGCTTTGATCTCTGGCGTCGTGGGTAGGCAACTACCAGCCTGGGATGACCGAGCGGGGTAGCCGCTCGGATGCCTCTTGCGAGGGCTTCGATCCCTGGCGTCATAGGTAGGGAGCTACCAGCCGAAGATGACCGAGCAGGGTAGCTGCTCGGTTGCCTCTTGCGAGGGCTTTAATCCTTCAGGACGGGGACCGAGCAAGGTTACTGCCCAGTGCCTCTTGGCGAGGACTTTGATCCCTGTCGGTTGTGGTAGGAAGCTACCGGCCGGGGATAACTGAGCAAGGACTCGACTGCCTATGGGAGGACTTTGGTCCTTGGCGGGGGAGGGGCTATAAGAAGCCTACCAAGGACCCTTGGCCGGGCAGGGTTACTGCCTGGTGCCTCTTGGCGAGGGCTTTTGTCCTGAAGAATAGCCGAGCGAGGGATCCTTGGGCTCGACTGCCTCTGGGAGGGCTTTCTGATCCCTGGCGTTGCGGTAGGGAAGCTACCCGCCAGGGATAGCCGAGTGAAGGTCGGGCTCGACTGCCTCTGGGAGGAATTTCTGATCCCTGGTGTTGCGGTAGGGAAGCTACTCGCCAGGGATGGCCGAGCGAGGGTCGGGCTCGACTGCCTCTGGGAGAACTTTCTGATCCCTGGCATTGAGGTAGGGAAGCTACCCGCCAGGGATAACCGAGCAGGGTAGCTGCTGGGTTGCTTCTTGGTGAGGGCTTTGATCTTTAGCGTTGCGAGTAGGGAAGCTACCGTCCAGGGATAGCCGGGAAGAGAAGCTGCTCGGCTGCCTCTATGGAGGACTTTGATCCTTAGCGTTGGAGGGGCTGTAAGAAGCCCACTAAGGATGACCGGGCAGTGAAGCTGCGCGGTTGCCTCTTGGCGAGGGCTTTGATCCCTGGCGTTGCGAGTAAGGAAGCTACCGGCTAGGGATAACCGAGCAGGGTAGCTGCTCGGCTGATTCTTCATGAGGTTTCGCCCGACCATCCAGTTGTAGGTATGGGGAACATGAACGGTTGCGGTGAACATGCGCGTAGCATGCGTATCGATTGTGCGGGGAGGCAAAGCGCCAGAGTCGCGTTGTTTCGATTCTGCCAGAGGAGGCTCAATGATCGCCTAGCGGACGAGTATCGGCCCATGAGATCTGTGGCCATGGGACGTAGCCTGCCGGTGGTCAGCCGTGCCGATGAGGGCAGAGTCTTCTGGAGGCGGAGGAGCGGCAATCTGGGGCCCTGTCCTGGCCGTTTGGACTTTAGTCGGTCTATTCGGCCGGCGAGGGCGTTGATGACGGTCGCCGGAGGAGGTTCATCCGCGCCTCCGATGAGGGGGAGGCGGCGGCTGGTACCTGGATCTTCAGGATGATCGCACGCCATGTGGACGGAGATCGGAAGGTCAATTTTTGTTTTTGTGGAGTTTTGTTTTCCCACAGACGGCGCCAACTGATGGAGGTCCTTTTCGGGTCTCCCTCAGATGTTGTCTTCCGTCGATCTCCCGGTGGATTTGGAAGGTGATCTCCTTTTGCGTGTGGGTCTCAATGGGTTTTGAGGAGATTGGTGATTTAAGGAGTTTAGCGCCGAGTACCTGCAAAGAAGTCTCAGGGTGGTTTGGTACCACCGAGGACCCTCCGACGATCAAGTTAGCACGAGATCCGAGCAGAGTAATGGCTAAGTGGAATAAAAAATGGCTTACTTGACCCTTCTGTGATAGGGGTTTATATAGTGGCGGCAGCACGCAGTAGCAGGCGCGAGAATCTCGCCGGCAGTTACGCTCCCGACGTCACGCCCGCGTAAAGAGCGGATCGCCTATTAATGGGGATCGCGGTGGTGTGGAACGTGGGATGTTGCTGGCGGAGAATCTGCGCATGGCGAGATTTGCGGAGCGGCGGTTACGCCTGTGAGTGGTGGAGTTGGTCAGTCGGAGGGACCGAGGAAGACGGCCTCAGCTGGGGAGCTCGGAGATGAGCAAGAGGGCCGAGGAGTCTTGGTCCTGTGGAAGCTCGGGGCGAACCGAGGGGACGAGGAGGCCAATTTGCAGAGGGCCCCGAGGAGGGCCGGCTTGTGTTTGCAGGTCGGGTGCAGGGGTGTCCTGGTCGGTCCCTGTGGGCCCTTTCTTCTGAGTTCTGGGACACGTCATCTGCCACATGTCCAGATTTTGGGGATCGCCAATATTGAGTATCATCACACCAACATCCAACAACAATATTAATTAGAAAACAAGTTCAAAGGTATTTATTACAAGTTCAACATATTCAAAATGTAATAACCGATTTTCTTGTATACGTTTTCTCGTATTTTAATAAATATCCCGTTTTAGCAATTGTTCTAAATATTTTCTCTACCTTTCCTTTTAATTATTCCCTATTAAATTTCCTATATTCTTCCTATTTCATTTTTCCTTTAAATTCTTAAAATTAAAACCTCAACTAAAGCTTATCCCAAACCCTAACCGGATCCGACCTGACCGGATCACATTCCTCCTCTCTTTTCTCTCTTTCTCTCTCCTATCTTTTTCTTTCTCCTTCTCTTTCCTCTCGATCTTAGCCCCACCTCCTTCGCAATGACTCCTCCACGACCATGTGTTCATATCATAATTTTGCATTATTATATTCCCCATTCTTATTCATTTTACAAATAAGCAGATGCTTTTGATTCATGTCTGCTATATAGTTGCAGGTTACAGGTTCTCGGAACAAAACAGTGAAAATGATGAAAAGACGATACAAAAGTGAGACTACGACCAACAAATGGAAGAATCTTGATCATGTCTACAGTTTGAAGAATAAATGAAGATCAATAGACAATTTCACAAAGTACAAAGACAGCGAAAGGTTCAAGACTTCGACACGAAACAAACGGTAAAAGTCCACGACATTATGCACTGTGGAAAACTGGAAGAAAACTAGAAGACAATCTGAGAAACCAAGTGAAGAAACAGGAAGCCAAATGCAACCAGAAGCAGCACAGAAGAAATCAGACAACAAGCCCCCTATATGGCCGCGGATCCGCGGCCAAACATGGCTCTTGGCCGCGGTTCCGCGGCCATGATGAGCCCGTGTCGGTGCGAACTTTGACGGTGGATGGCGTGCGTTGACTAGGCTTCTTAAGGGCAAATTTGTAAATGCAGATATGTATCGAATGTAACTTAGGGTTTCTATGATCTATAAATAGAAACCTCAAACCTCTTTTTGAGGTATGCCTCTTTTCATTGATCAAAATTCAAAATCCATTATAATGTTTTGAGAGCATCGAATAAAGTAAGTAGATTTTTTTCATTGCCCTAGTTCTTAAATTTCTTTCTGCCTTAGTATAGATTTTAATATCTGCCCTAGTTAATTAGTTTAGCACTTTTATTAATCTTCCGTAGTTTAGATAGTTAGTCTTTTTAAATTGAAAACTCATAAAAAATGTCTTTTATCAATCCCCTAATGAGTGAGTAGTTCCTCACTTGTTAGGGTTAGGAATATGAAAGATTTGAGAGATGAAAATCTCTCACCCCTTTCTTACCCATCACATATTATTCATAGGACTCCATGCATACACACACACACTGCTCACTACGGCATCCTACCCCACGAGGTAATGGTGATACCGTAGTTTAAAAGACCGGTAGTGCGTGTTTTCCATGGAGGTTAGGGTAATAATTAAGAAAGGACGGATAAGGATCTAGAGGAAGTCGTTTCTTCCCGATCGTCCTAATTCCCTTTATTAATTATTACCATAACACCTAAATAGATCTAAATTAGGGTATTGAAAGCGGTGAGGAATATTAACTTTCCAAATTTAATCTAAACCTAACCCTAGCAAGATTTTAATCCTAGTCTAAATCAACTTAGATTTTAGTGATAATCAATCTAATACCGTTTGGAATTAACTCGTTAGAACAAATTGAGAATACATAAAATCCCTGTGGACTGACCCGTACTCACCGGCTAGCTACCAAGCGACGCCGTTCTTGATTGCGGTAATTAATTCTTTGATCTAAAAAGCACGTAAGCAAAATAAATAAATCACCATGCGGCCTCTAAATCCTCCCCTCTCTAACCTCCCTCTCTCTTCTCCTCCTCCAGCAACCGAAGTCCTCATCACCTCACCATCTTCAAGAAACGGCAACCCCTCAGCCCTCATCTTCACCATCACCGGCGCTGACTCCAACCACGAGAATCCCCCTAGCTCGATCCCGATCACCACCTGCACCATCAACCACCACCGGAGCACCGCCGCTTCCTGCTCCGTCGGCGAGCTCGAGCCCCACTCCCTCACCTTCTCACTCCCTCTCTCCACCGCTCATACTCATCACCTCACCGGCGCCACCGTCCACGATGACCACACCTCCGCTTTCGACCTCCAGCGCCTCCTGCTGTCGTGCCCTCGAGTGTCATCTCCCTCTCGCCGAGACCTTTCTTACCTGCATCATCATCAGCCGAGACCCCTCGCCGACCACGCCACCGCCATCACCAACTCTACCGCCCGAGCAGCCATTGCCCGCTCCTCGTCGGCAACCGTCGCCTGCACCACGAGCGTCTCTGCCTCCTCCTCCTCCTGCTTCGTACACCCTACGCCATCACCGCCGGCGACCCCAAAGCAACTCCGATCTCCTCCATGACTCCCCGGCACCACCGATGACCCACCGCAAACAGTCCTCTCGAGCTCCTCACCCCATTGCAACCCATCCCCGGTAGTAGCCTTGTCATCGCTGCCTCCTTACCACTGCCACCCTACTACAGCTGCGCCAGCTCCGTGTCACCACGTACCCAGATGTGTCGCGGCTCGTGCTAGCCTCCGTGCCACACCGTACCTGACTCCATGCCATCCATGCCCCGATCCAGTGCACGCACCGTACCCACTCCCACACCAGCGTCGTGTCCCGTACCATGTCGCGCCATGCCACATCCGCACTACCCACCGAGTCAAGACTGTGCCAAGTACCGTGTCACGCCCGCGTCACCACCGCGTCCAGTACCGGGTCACCGCACATCGTGCCTGCGTCGCGCACGTGTCCAACATCGCATCGTCTCGGGTGTCTAGACGGATCCCGCACGTAGTGTTGCTTCTATATCAAGCGACCGAAGGCAAGTGAACCCCCTTCACTTATGAAATCATGATATATACATATATGTTAATTTAACTTGATAAATGATAATTATATAGGCGTAACAAGTGTTCGATACAAATATTGGACTTAAAACCTTAATGATAGTAAGCTTTTCTAAATCAATAGTTCATTTTACTGTTAACGTGTAGCGTATAAAAAGTTAGGATCGAAAAGATTAAATTTCGCATATGAAACGACGTCCCTAGGATGCGTCGTAAAATCTGATTCCTGCCATGCATGCTGCATTGTAAAATTCATATTAAATAGAATATGATTCGTAATGAAACTTTTCATGGCTTGTCTCGAAGCCAACAGATAAACCTACAACACCAAATAATTGATCTCTAAAATTTAATAAGTTATGTCAATAAAAACTGAGGCGATTCATGGCTCTGGACTACAGTCCAGAGCAAGAATCTCTGCCTTTTCTTTTTTAGAACGCATACTTTTTACTGTTTATGTGTGCAAGTGTGCGGAACCATATATGGAAGCGTGGAAAAATCGAATTAGCTTTCTAATGGTACTAGTCCCATTACATTCCGGTGTCGTTTGATATTTATAACACTTTTTAAACCGTAGATGTGTACTACAGTTCATGCAGAAACAGAATGTATACCTTAACCTTAGACGGTGCATATCTTCTTGCATACAATGGATATTATTGATCCATATGGTGCGTTAGAAACGTAACAGATAAATCTAAATATATCTAACATTAGTATCACCTAATTATGACCCCAACAGGGAGCAAACCGTGTTACGAAATGGACTCCCAGTTCTGAAACTGGATTTCCAGCAGAGAACACTTAAAATGGAATGACCATAACTCGTAAACCTGATACCCGATTGACTCTAAACTAGTTTTTTCTGTAGAGATAATTGAATATACTGCTTACCCTGTTCCCCTCCGAATGGCGGCCGAGACTTGGACGTCTTGCCTGAGATTCGGGGCAGATGCTATTTGGTTTAATCTGACCACCTCTCCGAAAATGCCAAGTTGATTTATGGCACCGTGTATCGGAGGTTTGGACGGATGCGGCCGATGTAGCAGACTTCGTCAGATTCCCCCTCGCTTGAGGGGTTTTTGATTGTGGGGACGCTCTTCCCTACAGGCGCAAGCCCCTGCAGTTAATTACGCTACCGCATAGCGGTAACAACTTTCTCCTTCTCCAGAGATTTCACTTCATGTCGTGTGTGTTTGTTTTGTTTGTAGATGTCCGTGGATTGTATACGGAGACTAAGTTATGCCGTCGCCCGTAAGACGTAGATTAGTTCAAGTCCGTATTTACTTAGATTTGGGTTTGGTGTTTTAGTTTAAGGATACGTTAGCCGCATTGAGGCTAAGATCAACTTAAACGTTCGTTAAGGATACGTTAGTCTGATCTGAGACTAAGATCAACTTAACGGATAGAACATTTAGAGGCTCTACTGTTCTAGTTTAGGGACGTAGTGGTCCGTTTAATGTATATGGCCGTCGGGACCCGTTACCTCTCTGACGACGTTGAAGGATTACAACGACAGGTATCAGAGGAGTTCAGAGATGTAACGTTGAACCGGATGTAAATTGATTTAGGAGAGCAGTCTTGCTTAGTCAATTTAGTTTGAGGACTTACGGCCATGATTGGGCTAAGTCCAGTTGAGAATATTCAACGTTTTTTCTTATTTTTGGCCTATTATACCTGTGCTAGGGGTTTGCCCCTGTTTAATAATGCACTGCATTTCTTATTTTGTTTGGGCTCTGCCCCTTTTATAAATGATGCAGAGCATCAATTTTGTTTGGGCTCTGCCCTTTTATTGCATTTTATTTTGTTTGGGCTCTACCCTTTTATAAATGATGCAGAGCATCAATTTTGTTTGGGCTCTGCCCCTTTTATTGCATTGCAATTTATTTTGGCTTACTAGGCCTTTTTGATTTGGGCCTGGCCCTTCAATAAACAATGCAGTGCATTTGTCAGACGCTTTGTGTCAATCACTGAGCGCAAGCGCTTGTGGTGATGACACGTGTCATGCAAGCGCAGTGCGCTGCGCCAGTGCGCTGCGCTTGCGCTGCTGACACATGGCGCGCTCTGGTGAGTTGCGCCAATTTCAGAGAGCAGGGCTCTATCTTAAAAGCGCATAGCGCAAGTGGTTCAGATGCTGACACGTGGCGCTCTCTGGTGGCTTGCGCCAACCCAAGAGCGCAACAGTGCAAATTTTACAAGTGCAGGGCACTGTTTAATTTCTTGATCCAATTTAGATCAAAGAAAACAAGTTTTTCTTGTTTTTTCTTGTTTTCAGAGAACCAGTAGTTCATAAAAAGTGCAATGCACTGTTATTATTTGTTTTTTATTGAAGATCATTGATCTTGTTCTTAGATCAATGATCTATTTAGAAGAAATTCTTCTGTTTTAAAGGTTTTCACCTTTTTCTTGAGTCTCTTTTCAAGTTTCTTCAGATTTGAAGTTCTTGATGACTCTTGATGTTTATGATGTTTTGAGTTGGGGTCTAGGGGACTTTATATAGTGCCCATAAATTTGTTAAATTTGTTAAAGAGATCTTTCTCTGAGTGATTTGGGGAATTTTCCCTACCGTTGGATCTTTGATCCAAGGGCTTCTGTTTTACAGAAGACAATCTTCTTGTTTTAACAAGAATAGAAAGATCTTATTAAAATTTTAATTCTGTTTGGCGCAGATGCACCAGCGCTTGACACGTGTCACGCAGCGCACGACACGTGTCACGCAGCGCACAGCGCAGCGCAACTGCGCTAGCACGTGTCGCGCAGCGCACAACGCAGCGCAACTGCGCTGTGTCGCGCAGCGCACAGCGCAGCGCAACTGCGTTTGCGCTGACACGTGTCACGCAGCGCAGCGTTTGTGCCACTGCGCTGACATGTGTCGCGCGGCGCAGCGCTTGTGCAACTGAAGCGTTGCTTCCTTTAATTTTTGTTTTAAATAGAGTCTTGCGCTGATTAGGCACGCTGCCTTGGACGCTGCGCTAACGTATCAGCTTTTGACACGTGGCGCGTTGCGCGCAGCGCAAGGAATTTGAAGCGTTGCTTCGAATTTTGAATTTTTGAAATTCAAACAGAGGTTTGCTCTGATTGTGGGAAACAAATGCCCCCCACCGTTGCGCTCATGTGGCGCGCACGTGAATGCAGCGGTGGCAAGATCCTGTCCGTTGGATCAACTCAGGAGTTGAAGGGGCGCAAGCGCCTATATATAAGACCCCTGGCCCTTAGAAAATCTTTACTATTTTTCAAGATTTTGATTTTCAGAGCTTTGCTTTTGCTTAAGAACTTTAGAGCTTTGCTCTTGTTTCAAGAACTCCAGAGCTTTGCTCTCATTTCCAAAGTTAGAAAAACTTTAGGTAAAATTAATTTAAATTAATTTAAATCAATCTTAACCAACAGAGCCTTGCTCTCATAGATCTTTTGATCTAAAGAAATCCCCTTTGGGGTTTCACAAACAGAGCTTTGCTCTCAAGAATTTGTTTCAGGGTTTCTTAACCCATGAACAGAGCTTTGTTCATTGACAGAATATAGATCTTTTGATCTTCTGATGATGAACTCTTAAGAGTTTTTTTTATATGGATCTTTAAGATCCCAGAACTTTTAATTTTTTAGGAATTAATTAATTTTTTGTTTGATGGATTTTTTTCATCATTATTACAGAGCTAGACTCTTTTAAGGAATTTTATTTCCCTGAGACCAGAGTTTGACAAGTGTCACTCTGTGACAAAGCCTTGCTCTGAAAGAGGAAATTTTCTCCTTATCTCTAGGGATTTTTTATTATTAATGAGAATGTTCTCTTGGGGTTTAACTGGCAATCTCATCCAATGATGGGGTTGTCTTATTAACTGATGCATTGCCATCCAGATTTTGTGGGTCCCCCTTTGGTCTCCTACCCACTGCACTGCAGTGTGGTGTAATTAATTTTAATTAATTAAAAATTTTCAACGCCAAGCATTGGAATTGCAACACTAATGGCTAAATTTGTTCCCTTGCAGTGATCATGTCTTTCGACACCTCATTCCCATTTGCTCGTTCGGAGGAAGGGTTTCCCGAAGCGCCCGTGGATCGCGAAGTCCTAGCTATGATCAGGGAACACGACCCGGAATATAAGAGTCTTCACCTTTGGGGATCGTGGTACAATCAAATCATCATGGGTCGACGGAGCTTTACGTGTGCAGTGCCGTCAGAACCTATTACTGCGATCCATTATGCCAGCCCACCCCCGGTGCAGTATGCCGTGGAGATGGTTGATTGGACTTCGAAGGGCTTTCTTCATCCCGCCATAGATGCAATTCTGGTTCAGCGTCCTATAGTTTTGGATATCCTGGGACGCCGTATCTGTCAAGGCGAGGCGCAACCTTGGGGGCAATCATATAACATAGGTCTAATCCCCCGCCACCCGATCGGCTATCTGCCATGGGCTCGCTATATTCTGTCGGCGAAGAAGTCGCAGTTGATAAGGTTAGGGTTGTACACTGCGGTTTACGTCTCCCTCTTCCAATATCCCACGCTTCCCACCTGGTGGTTCAAGGCCTTCTTGGAGCAGCGGAACATTCCTACTCACACTTTCCTCGCAATGGACCGGGAAGTGTCGATTTCTTTGGAGGAATTCACAGAGGTCTCCGGCTTACCGATTATAGAGGAGCACTATGAGGAATTGCTTTCTACAGACGAGTATGTCTTCGGTGCTAAGCCGGCAGTAAGGGGCCTTACTCCGGAGAATGTTGTTCAACACCAATTCCCAAGTTTGATCAAAGTGTTGAACATCTATAAGGCCCTTTTCATCGAACGTGGGAGTCGCGGAGTTAGCTTCGAGGATTTCATCGCTCGGTTCCTTTACCCAAGCGTCCTCTTGGCAGAAGCTGCCAAGTTTGCCACCCTTGATGACCCTTTCGGTCTAGGTTTGGATAACCTGCCGGCGAAGGAAATAGACCAAAAGGGTTTTTTCCTTCCTAACTCCCCGACTGTGTCTTTTGCGGAAGTTGCAGCCCCCGGAATGGACGAGGAGGCCTTCTTCTTAGGATTTCTTGGGCTATGGCTGAGTTGGTTTGCGCTCCCGATGCATTCTCGCCATATGCGGCCCTCTGTCTTTTACCCAGCTCACCGGATGACCATCGGGGTAAAAGTGGCCGTTGGGATCGCCGGCTTGGCACACTTGTATCATGGCCTCAGTCAAGCGGCGGATGCTAATGAGCCTGGGGTGCTGCACGTGATCTTCCTGATGCACTACTTCGTATCATGGCTCGAGCTACACATAGCGGGTGTCTTCGGCATGCACAAAAGGCCCTCGTTCTATGACAAGTGCAGCTTCCCTCGCATCATACAGTTGATTGGCGCATCAATTGTGACTCCATCGCCACAGAATGCCAGGGGTTTACTCCTTCGCCCCCACACCGTTGGAGACGGGGTGTTTTTCATCGATAAGGTGCTGACTATTGGAAAGGCATCTACCACTGCGGTGCGGCCATTGCAAGACACTTTCAAAGATGGGACCTCAGTTTTGACGGCCTGGGAGACCCTCCATCTATATTCTATTAGACCGGGCTTCCTGGTGTTCAGGCAGAACGGTGCGGCGATTTTCATGAGATACAACCCGCATCGTTTCGCCCAACAACTGAGCTACAATCAAGGGGTACCATTGGAGGCTTTCCTATCGGAACCTGCTGCTACTGAAGAAGGGATGGAGAGTGCGCTGCATCACTTCATGCGTCTGAATACGGGTTCTCACTTTTTTATCAGTGAGCCGGCTTGCGCCCCACGACTCCTCAAGGTATATACAGAATGGTACAGTCATTCGACAGGAGTCATCATAAAGGAGGAAAAGTGATTGCTGGTCGACCGTAAGGGTGTGCCTCCAGGTAGCGACCGCAACGTCCCTTTAGTGCCAAGGACCCCGGTAGTTCCCCCTCTAAAAGATGCTAGAGCCGGACCACCGCGTGCGCAGAGTCCTCCACGCGGATTGCCGCTTCCCGATATTGCGGATGCACCACCAGCGCCCTGTGCTCCAGTAGAGACAGTGGTTGTAGCCTCGCCGGAGTCTGGTGTGGGTGCGGACATCGGGACCCGCCGCCCCAAGGTGCCTGCAAAGCGCAAATCGATCCCGGGTGCACCTAGGGCTGGTGGGCAGAAGAAGAAAAAGAAGTCGCTCTTCGCGGCTGACGTTGTGTTCGTTCAGGAACCCCACGCTCCCTATGGTGAGGGCCTGAGTGAATACGGGACCAACACGGGGTTAGTCATGCCGCCGGATGATACGTACTTGGAGGCCGCCATCGTAGCTTCAGAGCGGTTGGCGAGGCGCGACGCGTGGCTAGCTAAGCTTACGCAATCAGGTAATCACTAGTCGCATTTTTTATTGTATCATATCTTTATTATTTCCCTTGACTAACGTTTTTTCCCTCTTTTCTTCAAACAGGCATCACCACTGAAGAGGCCATTGCCGCCTCCCTCAAGACTTTCCAAGAGGAGGAACGACTTAGAGCGTCCTTAGGCCTCGGTAAATTTCGATTCATCAAGTCTTTATTCTCCTTGTTATGGTCGATCTAACTCCCCCTTTTTTTATCGTAGGAACCACAATGTCGATCCCGCCAGGTGACGCGGAGACTCTTCCCGTGCCAGCCGCCGATGTTTCTGCCTCCTCGGGACTACCACGAGAGGCCCGTCTTGAAGAGCCGATGAGAGATGCCTTAAAGGCTCTGGAGGCATCTCTGAACGAGGACGACGACACCTTGATGAAGGAAGCGTCAAAGAGGTCCATCGCGACAGCCCAGGAGGAGAGGAAGCGGTTGAGGCGTGAAGCGAAGGCACGTAGGGCCGCTTTGGCCATTGGAGCAGGCCCAAGCACCGTCCCTCGTGCTGATACTCCCTCAGAAGAGCTCCCAGTCGCCTTGTCTACAGCTCATAGACAGGCGGTGCGCGCCAATAGGGAGGCTAACGATAAGTCCACTTTAGGTAATATTTCTTTTAGAATTTTGTTGTAAGAATTATAAGCTGTCGGTTCTTATATATTCTGTCCTGCAGGGCCAAGTCCAACCGAGGGGGAGGCGGAGACCGTCGAACCTGAGGGGCTAGAGGAAGGGGCATTGGTCGAACCCGAGCTGATGGCGGACGACACAACCGGGATTGCCGGGCCTGAGCTAGTGGCTGACGAAATGGTCACGTCCATTATGCCTGAGTAGGTGGCCGATGCCGAGCCCGAGCTAGCAGCTGACGGAGTGCCTGAGACCGATGACCCCGTGGCGACGGTGGACGAGACAGCCGTGACTGCTGACCCCGAGGGAGTAGCGGGTGAGGTGGACATGATTCCTGAGGACGAGCCGACCGCTCTTTCTCAGGAGTCTGGCAATGCTCCGGTCATAGCTCTCCCCGCCTACGGCCCTCCGCTGTCTCCTGGCCTCGCGAGCACGACGGCGGCCCCTGTGGAGTCTGGGGATGAGGCCACGGGTGGTGGACTTATGTCAATGGAGGAGGGAGCGCCTCCGTCTCGGCTAGAGGCTCATCAGGTAAATTTCGGATTACCGTCCCTTTTTTTTATCTTGTAATCTTTCCTGACAGGTTTACCCTTGTTTTTTTAACGCAGGTGTGGCCAGTGCCGATGCTCCATTGCTTGAGGGAGCGCCGTCAACTACTGCCTTGGCGGTGGTCACCTCTCAGCCCTCTCTCATACCATCGAAGATGTTGGAAGGTATGGGTTTGCAACTTATTAGTCTTATTTTTCAGACGCATAATTTATGTGCTAAAGTCTACTGTTGTGTCTTTTTCAGGAGTGCTTTTTGACCATCTTTATCAGGTGTTGCTCTCACACTTCTCCTTCCCATCTGAACTCGCTTCTCCCTCTGGTGGCCCTGGTGAGTGTAGTTTCCAACTGATGTCTTTCTTTTTTTAGTAATGGAATTATTTCTAATTTTCCCTTGTCCTGATTGCAGTGCTACAAATCGAAGGAGGAGACGATAGATCGGTCATACCACCGGCCCTTCCGGCCTTACCACCTGTTGCAGCTGGTATAGTAGACTATCGCATCAATGACTTTTTTCATATTTCTTGCACTGTTATCTGATCGTATCTTTTTTTTCAGCTGTCGTTCCGGTCTCGGCGCCCTTCGAGCCTCGTGTTACAATGCCGGCGGGCCCTTTCCTGATACGTCCGTCCTCGAAAGGCGCCGCGAATAGTCTGCGCATGTTGAGCGACTACATCGAGGAACTCGACGTCGAATCTCCTACGTCTGCTGCAGATTTCGCTACGGAGGTTAACCCGATGCTGGTGATACTCGTAAATTTCTATGACGAGGGCATCGTTGCGTCTTGGGTTAACCACTGCAGAGAGATCGAGGCTTGCTTGCATCAGCTAGAGTCGATGCGTTCTGCCCCTGAGGTTTTGGCCGTGAGCACTCAACGGGCAGCATGGCTCGAGCAAAGCACTTCTCATTTTCGCCATTTGGAACAAGAAGCAGCTTTAAGGCTGAAGGAGTGTCAGGAGTCTGCAAGCGAGACTGCTCGCCTACGTGCTGAGGTTGAGGCGAACGCTGCCGAGGTGAAGGCTGTCTTCGAGGGCCTTCTGAAGCGTATCTCAAATGGGCTGAACTTGAAGCAGAAACTTGACGCTGCCGAGCGTAATGCCCAAGGCCGCGAAGCAGCTCAGCAGGCCATTGGGGAGTAGCTTGCATCTCTCTTGCAGCAAAGGGCTCAGGTGGAGGCAGAACTGGCGGTGGTAGCCGTTCAGGAAAAGGCATGGAAGGAAGTGTGCGAACAACTGATAGAGCTATTTAAGACGCTTCCTTCCCAGTAGCTGCCTTTGTATCAATACAATTGTAATTTTTTTTTCAAATAATATGTATCCATTTTTTATTCTTTTGTACGATCCACCTTGTATTTGATTGAAGTCAATAAATAAAGATACACATTTTTTCTTTTTGAATGTCTTGTACTATTTCTTTGCTTTCTCCCTCCTCTTATTATCAGCATGCTGTCTTGATAAACACAATTGACAGATAACAGAGTAAGCATCTAGATTTCTCCAAGAGATAGCGATGGCTTAGGCCGTAGGTTCAGATCTGCTGCCTAAGACTTTTCAACACTATGAGCCGTGAGGGTCTCACAGAGACTTTTCTCCCTACGGATCGAGAAGATCTAGTAGGTGGATTTTCTCCTTAGGAATCGTGAGGATTCCTAAGTGTGTTTTCTCTTATAAGTCGTTAGGATCTTATAAGAGAATTTTCTCCCTTACAAGTCGAGAGGACTCGTAAGTGGTTGGTGAGTTGACTTGTTTCCGAGTCGAAGTATTGCTCCGACGGGGAGGTCGTTGGCTGACTTGTTTCCGGGTCGGAGCGTTGTTCCGACGAGGTGGTCATTGGATAATTTGTTTCCGCGACGGAGGTCATTGGCTGACTTGTTTCCAAGACGGAGGTCGTTGGCTGACTTGTTTCCGAGACGGAGGTCGTTGGCTGACTTGTTTCCGCGACGGAGGTCATTTGCTGACTTGTTTCCGAGACGAAGGTCATTTGCTGACTTGTTTCCGAAACGGAGGTCGTTGGCCGACTTGTTTCCGCGACGGAGGTCATTTGCTGACTTGTTTCCGAGACGGAGGTCGTTGGTTGACTTGTTTCCGCGACGGAGGTTATTTGCTGACTTGTTTCCGAGACGGAGGTCGTTGGCTGACTTGTTTCCACGACGGAGGTCATTTGCTGACTTGTTTCCGAGACGGAGGTCGTTGGCTGACTTGTTTCCGAGACGGAGGTCGTTGGCCGACTTGTTTCCGAGACGGAGGTCATTGGCTGACTTGTTTCTGCGACGGAGGTCATTTGCTGACTTGTTTCCGAGACGGAGGGAGTTGGCTGACTTGTTTCCGCGACGGAGGTCATTTGCTGACTTGTTTCCGAGACGAATGTCGTTGGCCGACTTGTTTCCGAGACGGAGGTCGTTGGCCGACTTGTTTCCGAGACGGAGGTCATTGGCTGACTTGTTTCCGCGACGGAGGTCATTTGCTGACTTGTTTCCGAGACGGAGGTCATTTGCTGACTTGTTTCCGAGACGGAGGTCATTGGCTGACTCTAGGTTGTCTGTGAACCGCAGAGTCTTGGAACTGGGGACTTTGCCGTGGCTCCGATTGGTGATGTCACGTCCATGTCCTGCTGGAATGAGGAGGAACGTCCCTGTTGGTCTCCAGGCTGTAGATATGGTCGTCGAGAGCTGACTTCCCTTTGACGCAGCCTGGTGGGGAAATGTAGTCCCCTTTCCCCTTTTCTTTGTTTACGCCCATGGATTGTATACAGAGGTCACTATGGACTTACCTGTAGAGCAAAAGTTTCATTCTTTTATTTTTTTAATTTCTTTCTGCGATGCTCTATCATTTCAGCTTTTTACATCGCGAAAGTGGCGATTGCCCAATCATTTAGGCTATTTTTTGCGGTGCCCAATCATTTCGGCTGTTTATTTTTATTTTTACTCGCTGCTTTTTATTGTGAGTTGCCCAATCATTTCGGCTATTTTGTGCGCATACGTTTTTACTTGCTGCTCTTTTTTTTTTATTGCAAGTTGCCCCATCATTTCGGCTATTTCGTATGCATGCGCGGCCTACTGGCTTTTCGCCGTAAACCTGAAATTAGACACCGATTTCGGCATCAACACCGCTACAACTGGGATGTTGCCAGGAGCGAATCATCATTTGCCTCTGTCGATGTCGAACAAAGATGGCTTAGCGAATAGGGTTAAGGTCCTGAGCCGTAAGGGTCCCACAAAGGTATTTCTCCCTACAAGTCGTGAGGATCTTGTAAGTGTATTTTCTCCTTAGGAATCGTGAGGATTCCTAAGTGCATGTTCCTCTGTAAGTCGTAAGGATCCTACAGGAGAGTTTTCTCCTTGTAAGTCGAGAGGACTTATAAGGGTTGTTCATCATGCGTACATATCCCCAGTCACGGATGGGACTTGGTTAGGGAAATGTTTATTCGCACCCGTGGATTGTATACAAGGGTCAGTATTGAGCCACTTGTAGGGCAATATTGAAGGTTGTGGGGGTTGCTTAAGCACATGTTTAGGTCTCTGTAACTTAAGACTTTCAAATCTTATGAGCCGTGAGGGTCCCATAAGAGATTTCTCCTCGTGAGTCGTGAGGATCTCGCAAGTGTATTTTCTCCTTAGGAATCGTGAGGATCCCTGAGTGTGTTGCTCCCTTGTGAGTCATAAGGACCTCACGCTGGTGGTTTCTCCTTATAAGGTCGAGAGGACCCTGTAAGTGTCCTTTAACGAGGTTGCGCCCTTTCAGGTTTTTACAAACACTCGCCGGTAGTCCTGCTGTTTTTACTCACGGAGCCCTTTCGGGTTTTCATCCGTGCCCATTTCACTTATGGACATACCGTTTTTTTTATTCTTTTTATTCTTTTTATTCTTACGAGGTCGCGCCCTTTCGGGTTTTCACGAACACTCGCTGGTAGCCCTGCTGTTTTTACTCACGGAGCCCTTTCGGGTTTTCATCCGTGCCCATTTTGCTTATGGACATACCTTTTTTTAAATTCTTTTTATTCTTTTTTTTACGAGGTCGCGCCCTTTCGGGTTTTCACGAACACTTGCTGGTAGCCCTGCTGTTTTTACTCACGGAGTCCTTTCAGGTTTTCATCCGTGCCCATTTTGCTTATGGACGTACCGTTTTTTTATTCTTTTTTTTACGAGGTCGCGCCCTTTCGGGTTTTCACGAACACTCGCCGGTAGCCCTGCTGTTTTTACTTACAGAGCCCTTTCGGGTTTTCATCCGTGCCCATTTTGTTTATGGACATACCGTTTATTATTATTTTTTTTATTATATTTTTTTATTCCTTCTTTTTTTTTATTCGTCTCGTCAGCCTAAGGATGCTGCGGTAGTAGTTTAAGGACGTTTCGGTCCGTCATTAGTTTAAGGACATTTCGGTCCGTTATCCAGTTTTAGGACGTAGTGGTCCGTTGGGCTTTCTCTATGAATGAGCATGATACCCCCGGCATATCCATCTTTTTCGGAGCATGTGGTTATGGCGGGCTCACCTTCCAGTTTTCGGATAGCGCGAGTTTGCCTTGTTGGTATTGGTCTTCAACCCAGTTTTTGAAGACGAAGCAATCTTCGATCGGATGACTTACTGCTCGATGGTAGGGGCAGTAATTAGGATTGTTGACATCTCCTGGCTGTAGCGGACGTTTCGGATTCGGCAGATTGACGAATCCGTTGCGCACTGCCAGTTCAAATAGTTTCCTCGTTTTATCTTGAGGAAACGAGTAAAGACGTCCCAGTCTTTACTCGAGTGATGGGCGTGGACGCATGTTATTTTGGCGAACAATCGATTTTGAGTTGCTCGGCTGTTGTTGAATGTTGGCGACGAAGGTCATTTTTCCTTTTCCTTTATCCTTTTTGTTCGCTCCGTCGTTTGCGGGTCCGAGATTCTTTCCGGGTAGTATGCCCTTGCACGGATAAATGTTCTCATGATTCTTCAATTCTTCAGAGATGGATTCCTTGAAGAGAGGGTTGAAGGCTGTTTCTTCATCGGGGTCGTTCCTGTGGCAGTTGCCGGCAACTCTTTTATGCTCATCTGTCGTATTTTTCCGCCGTCTACGAGCTTCCCGCTTTGTTCTGTTGACGTAATGTTTGTGAGTGACATACCCTTCCTACCAACACTTAAAGGAGTCGCAGTCTTCAGTAGCGTGTGCGATCTTCTGATGATATAGGCAATAATTAGGATACATCTCTATTCCATCGAGAGTGTTTCCTTCCGAGGGTGGTAGCTTCATTCCTATTGATATAGCTTTAGCAAACCTTTTCCTCGTCTTGAATTTGTTTTCATCGGCAGCGGATGTCTTTTGATTTGATGGGAATACCTCGACTCTTTCGTCCAGTCGGCGGTGTTTGGCTCCTTCCAGTATGGCCATCTCACACTCTTGATTGGATTTAACTTTCAGACGAATCTCATTCAGGAAGGCATCGATCATCTCATCTGACGGCCGCAGAATTTCTGGTTCAGGGTCCGTCCCCAGCTTCTCAGCGCAAGGAGTTTCCTCATCATTTGTAAACGAATGGGAAATCATATGACAGCTCGCCACGTATTCCTCGGA
This sequence comes from Agapanthus africanus, assembly GCA_030015575.1. Lineage (NCBI taxonomy): Eukaryota > Viridiplantae > Streptophyta > Magnoliopsida > Asparagales > Amaryllidaceae > Agapanthus > Agapanthus africanus. The sequence goes on from CM057349.1 coordinate 458,774,693, forward strand.
TTCATCCGACGAGCTCTCCCCCTCATCTTCCTCTTGAAAGATGTGGTTGAGAAACTCTTGGAGCGTGATGGGAGTTCGTGCTTTCTGGTTGTACTCCTCCAGTGCGTCAATCTGCTTTTGTAAGTCCGCGCGCTTGTCGCCAGGATTCACGGGCTTCTTGGATTTCTTTTTCTTCTTCTTTGAAGATTTTGATGGCTGGTTATAAGTGCTTGGGCCACCACCATCGATCTTTTGAGTTGGACGCGGCTTCAACATTCCTTCAATGATCTGAGGTTCCAACGGGTTTTTCCACCTAATCGCTGGGTATGTTTGAAGATCGTTTAGCATCCTCTTTGTCTTGGCTGATGGTACAACCTCCCAAGCAGCTTCTTCAACGAGAGAGCATGTTGCCCCCGGCGTATTCATCCTCTTAGGGGTGTGAGGTTGCGGCGGATTCACCTTCCATCTGTCGGACAACGCGAACTTGCCCTGTTGGTATTGGTCTTCAATCCAATTTTTGAAGACGTAGCAATCCTCGATCGGATGACCCAGTACTCGATGATAAGGACAGTAGTTAGGCTCATTGACATCATTTGGTTGTGACGGACGTTTTGGATCCGGCAGACTTATGAGTCAGTTGCGCAACGCCAGCTCGAATAATCTTCTCATTTTATCTCGGGGAAACGAGTAAGGACGTCCTAGCCTCTCCTCAAGGGGTACGTGCGGACGCATATTATTTTGACGAACGACCGGCTTCGAGTTGCTCGGCTGTTGTTGAGCATTAGCGACAACGATCGCTTTCCCCTTCCCCTTCCCCTTTCGAGAGTCCGGCTTTGGGAGGGGAGGTCTATGGCCCATCTGATCCATTTGCGCTAGCTTGTCGATCAGGGCCTGGAAGGTAGTCGGCTTAAAGAACATCATAAATTGAGCGATGGTTGCCTGCGGATCGAGGGTTCCCACAAACATACCCACTGCAGGAGCTTCTTCAATGCGTTGCTCGCTTTTTGACTATAAGTTTCGCCACCGTATAGCATATTGGACCCATGTCTTGCCTGGCTTCACCCTGGCATTAATCAATACCGTCATCGGGGTGTGTTCGCTGGCGCTTGCAAAACGCTGAGTAAACAGCAGCTCCATCTCCGCGAAGGTCTTGATAGAGTCGTTTGGGAGCTCAGAGTACCACTCGAACGCTGTATCTGACAAGCTGCCGACGAACTGGCGAAGCAACAGTTTGTCATCACCGCCGGTGTTGCCGCAGAGCGCCCTGAACTGGGCAACATGCTGGTGGGGATTGCCCGTCCCCTTATAGACATGGAACTTGGGAATTGTGTAGCCCGGCGGGTACTTGATCTGGTCGTACCAGCTCGAATATGGTTGTCTCGTTTTTACGACCTGACCGGCTGCTTCAGTCGCATGATGAACCCGTATTTGTTGGGCTATATACTCGTCCAAGTCAGCTTTGGAGATTGTCTCCTCCTTGGCTGTTGACAGAGCCGGTGGAGGATTTGACGTTTCTCCCCTATCGTCTTCAAGGACGATCGGGGGATCTTCGGCTGGAGGATCTTGTTGGATCATCATCCCCACCATGTCTTAGAACAGGAGGGCCATACGCTTTATATTGGCTGCTTGTTCCGCAGCCTCTTTATCCTTCTTCTCCAATATGCGGCGAAAGAATTCAGCGTCAGTTTCTTGTTCCTGACGTTCATCTGAGGACGCTTCAGGGCTTTCTTTTGGCCCAGTGAGTGCGGCCATCGTGTTCATCATCTCCTGGAGCTTTTGCTGCTGCTCCTGCGCTTTGGTCACCGATCGCGTAAGCGGTCTATGACCTGTGGATGCACGGCTGTCCTCCTTTCCCGACGCCATGTATACTGTATGAACTATCATGCCCCCGGACTTAGGACGTTTAGGTTCACCGCCTTTGGCATTTGCCGCGGGCACGGGGATTTTCTCTGGCTTTCTTCACTTGTGGGCCGTTGAAGTTGAGGGGGCCGTTGCAGCGGGCACCCTGGCGATTGTCGTCCTTTGCTGTTTGATTGGACGGTCTTTTTCTTCCTGCACTTTCGCACTTTTCTGCTGACGTGAGTGACCTTGGTCAATTACGGAGTCTTGAACCCTCCGCCAGACCTTGTATATTTTGGAGGACAGCCGTTGAGGGGGCTGCTCCAGCTTCGTTTCCGGAATCCTCTCCGTAGGTGGAGGAGATCTTTTCAGTGTGGCGGTCGGAGAGTTCTTACGTACCCTCCTCAGCGGTTCAAAGCTGTTCCCAGTTGGAACAGCAGCATTAACTTCCACCATTGGAGCGGGTGGAGTTAGCCCCGAGGGGGAGTTGCCCCCTGCCTTCCTTACTCATCGCCAATGGCGACGTCGAGCATGACGAGCCGTTGAAACTGGCCCGGCGACAGAGATAACTTCTTTTTGCCCCCTGTCCGAATGAGGTGTCGCCGGTGCCAGCCTCTTAAAAACTGATGTTGTCTTTTGAGCGGCGATATTCAATTTGTCAAAGACAGATCCTTGAACAGGGGCAGGAGCCGGAATAGACAGCCTTGAAAAGATTGACTCTTTGACAGGAGAAGCCGCCTTGACGACTTCTGGAGCAGCGGTTGTTGCCTTCCTCGGGACAGCCACTTTAGAGTTCATGGGCTTTCTGGCGGGCCCATCAGAGTTCTGATCCAGCCTGGCAAAGACATAGGCTGTTGATTTGATATTGGACGACCCGTTGGCAGGGGCCGTTATAGCAGTGAGCCAATCGAAAACCGACTTCTTATTCGCTTCTGGTGCGGGCATTAGCATGGTGAAGCTTGCCGGCGGGATCATAGTCCCGAAAAATAGGCCAGTGGTGGCCTGGGTCACCTGTTCTACCGGCATGGCCAGGATGGAGGCCGCTTGAGGCCCATATGCTACACCTCCAGGTGAGGTGGAGCGTCGGTTGCATTGGCACTTCGAGCAATTCGAGCAGTTAGAGGCCATTGATGCTTGATTTCTGCGCCAGGCAAAAGACCAAATCTTAGTAACTTGAAACCCAAAGGCAACCATTAACAAACCGCGATTCGTTCGCGAAGACGTCACACGAAGTGTGGAGTGGAAAGAGGAAAAGGTCCCACCGGGCGTGCCGGAATCTATTCCCCTCCGAATGGCCGCCGAGACATGGACGTCTTGCCAGAGATTCGGGGCAGATGCTATTTGGTTTTATCCGTCCACCTCTCCGAAGATGCCAAGTTGATTTATGGCACCGTGTATCGGAGGTTTGGATGGATGCGGCCGATGTAGCAGACTTCGTCAGATTCCCCCTCGCTTGAGAGGTTTTTGATTGTGGGGATGCTCTTCCCTGCAGGCGCAAGCCCCTGCAATTAATTACGCTACCGCATAGCGGTAACAACTTTCTCCTTTTCCAGAGATTTCACTTCGTGTCGTGTGTGTTTGTTTTGTTTGTGGATGTCCGTGGATTGTATATGGAGACTAAGTTATGCCGTCGCCCGTAGGACATGGATTAGTCCAAGTCCGTATTTACTTAGATTTGGGTTCGGTGATTTAGTTTAAGGATACGTTAGCCGCATTGAGGCTAAGATCAACTTAAACGTTCGTTAAGGATACGTTAGTCTGATCTGAGACTAAGATCAACTTAACGGAAAGAGCATTTAGAGGCTCTATTGTTCCAGTTTAGGGACGTAGTGGTCCATTTAATGTATATGGCCGTCGGGACCCGTCACCTCTCTGACGACGTTGAAGGATTACAACGACAGGTATCAGAGGAGTTCGGAGATGTACCCTTGAACCGGATGTAAATTGATTTAGGAGAGCAGTCTTGCTCAGTCAATTTAGTTTGAGGACTTACGGCCATGATTGGGCTAAGTCCAGTTGAGAATATTCAACGTTTTTTCTTATTTTTGGCCTATTAGACCTGTGCTAGGGCTTTGCCCCTGTTTAATAATGCACTGCATTTCTTATTTTGTTTGGGCTCTGCCCCTTTTATAAATGATGCAGAGCATCAATTTTGTTTGGGCTCTGCCCTTTTATTGCATTTTATTTTGTTTGGGCTCTGCCTTTTTATAAATGATGCAGAGCATCAATTTTTTTTAGGCTCTGCCCCTTTTATTGCATTGCAATTTATTTTGGCCTACTAGGCCTTTTTTATTTGGGCCTGGCCCTTCAATAAACAATGCAGTGCATTTGTCAGACGCTTTGTGCCAATCATTGAGCGCAAGCGCTTGTGGTGATGACACGTGTCACGCAAGCGCAGTGCACTGCGCCAGTGCGCTGCGCTTGCGCTGCTGACACGTGGCGCGCTCTGGTGAGTTGCGCCAATTTCAGAGAGCAGGGCTCTATCTTAAAAGCGCATAGCGCAAGTGGTTCAGATGCTGACACGTGGCGCTCTCTGGTGGTTTGCGCCAACCCAAGAGCGCAACAGTGCAAATTTTACAAGTGCAGGGCACTGTTTAATTTCTTGATCCAATTTAGATCAAAGAAAACAAGTTTTTCTTGTTTTTTCTTGTTTTCAGAGAACCAGTGGTTCATAAAAAGTGCAAGGCACTATTATTATTTGTTTTTTTATTGAAGATCATTGATCTTGTTCTTAGATCAATGATCTATTTAGAAGAAATTCTTCTATTTTAAAGGTTTTCACCTTTTTCTTGAGTCTCTTTTCAAGTTTCTTCAGAATTGAAGTTCTTGATGATTCTTGATGTTTATGATGTTTTGAGTTGGGGTCTAAAGGTCTTTATATAGTGCCCATAAATTTGTTAAATTTGTTAAAGAGATCTTTCTCTGAGTGATTTGGGGAATTTTCCCCACCGTTGGATCTTTGATCCAAGGGCTTCTGTTTTACAGAAGACAATCTTCTTGTTTTAACAAGAACAGAAAGATCTTATTAAAATTTTAATTCTGTTTGGCGCAGATGCACCAGCGCTTGACACGTGTCGCGCAGTGCACAACGCAACGCAACTGCGCTGACACGTGTCGCGCAGCGCACAGCGCAGCGCAACTGCGTTTGCGCTGACACGTGTCGCGCAGCGCCACTGCGCTTGCGCAACTGCGCTGACACTTGTCGTGCAGCGCAGCGCTTACGCAACTGAAGCGTTACTTCCTTTAATTTTTGTTTTAAATAGAGCCTTGCTCTGATTGGGCGCGCTGCCTTGGACGCTGCGCTGACGTATCAGATTTTAACACGTGGCGCGTTGCGCGCAGCGCAACGAATTTGAAGCGTTGCTTCGAATTTTGAATTTTTGAAATTCAAACAGAGTTTTGCTCTGATTGGGGGAAACATACCCCTTTTATATTATTTTGCTCAACTCTATACGTGTGATTTATGGTGAATTTTGCAAGTTATATGACACTGGCTGCCATATTTTATTAGTATCATATTTGATTGCATTCTTATCATATCATGTAGCGGTTATACCCCCAGTGAATAGTGGTTATATACATTGATATCCTAATGACCGTGTTACATTACCAAAAGATAAGTGTTAGTGATTAGATTGCGACAAGTACGTTAGTGTAAAAGCGTAATTGAATAATGGAAGTGACACGTACTTGTACGCAATCAGCGGAACCATTTAGTTATTGCATTGTCGACGCCTATGAGACATATATAAGTTTAACTATAACTGGAATGGGACGGGTATGAAAGCACTTATATTAGTGTCATAGGTAAGACGTCGAGGGCTGACCACTTATCTTGGATACCAGTCGAGACATGCTTGATGGAGACCCTGTCTCCAATTCTCGCGTAGACGTGTCATGGAGCGACTAGTACTCAGATTCACGGGCGGTGTTTGATGTAGACCACGGGGTGTGGGGTAGTTTGAGTGTCATTTCGATCAACGGAATCTCAGGAGTCCCATTGCCGGTATATTTCATGATTTCAGAATATTATTATTGATCGTGTTACTGGTTCTTACTGATCGTGATTCGGGCCCGTGTTTCCTTGCCCCTGGGGCTTACCCTTGGGTTGGGAATACTCCTGCGGTGGTTGACGCCCACACTTGGACCGACGATAAGTTTAGTGACTTGGACATTGAGACTGTGAGGCTGATAGAATATTACATTGATTATTGATTCGACACACCTGCTTTACCATTACATGTACTAGTTATCTCATGTTCATGACATTACTCTATATTTACCACTTTATGTTATCATCATTGCATATTATATATGTATATATTGCTATTGTGTCGCTCTGACGACCTGAGTTTGCATACTCAGAGGAAGAAGTGGACCTGGATAAATTCGAGAAGATCGTAAAGATTCAGACCAGTGAACCAACGGTATCATTCCTATGATATCACTGATTAGTTGTTTCTTTGGTTTGTATCATTTGCGCTCGGTTTCTTTACATCTGATAGTTCTAGTGACTGTATTTCTCTTTATCTGTACTGTGTCTTACTGATTACCACGTAATACTAGAAGCCGAAGTGTGACTACGGTAGGATATTTCCTTGACCGTAGAAACATGTGTAACAACTCTGAATTTTCTGTACAAAATTTTTCAGTTTAATGTACAGAAGAGAGTATAACAGCTTGGGTACAAGTTATAAATAATTTTTTTCTAAAGAACAGCAAGAAACAACTTGTAGCTCACTGGTAAATCCTTGCACTGCTGTGACGTAGCCCCTGTATTCGAATCCTATCAGACATTATATTTTTCAGATTTTTCGTTTAAACTTTTTGAAAGCCCAAAAGTGTACACGTGCAATGCACATAAAAATGAAAAGTCTGAGAAAACAAACATGTGCAAAATGATATAAATACAGACATGGACACATAACATGAATCCACCGGCCCCTACCCACCAAACGACCGGCGAGATTGCCAAATTGGCCGGCGCCGACGGGTGACCCGTAGTCAATGAAGCCCGGGTTTTGTACACAAGTCCCTTGGCCTACCCCCATTACCCCTGCACTGTTTGATTACTCTGCAATCTAACAGAGACCCCTCAATTTCCCAATTTATCACATTTTAATTTACTCTTTTAATCCCAAAACCCTAATTCCACACTATAAATACTATCCCATGTCCTAGCCCTTCTTCATTCTGAAAATTCTAGCCAAAACCCTCAAACTCAAGTACAAGTGGAGTAGAAAAGTAGTTAGCCAACGACCAACGTTCGGCGAGAAATCAAGGCAATTCCGACGACCCCACGACACCATGACGACAACAATCTATTCTTCTACCTCTTCCTAATATAATCAACCGATAAGTCTCTCTTAATCTTTCTTCTTCCTCTTTGAAAATCTTTTTTAAAACGAAAATCGATAAGTAGAGTTAATACCGATGTCGATCTTCTGAACCCTAAAAACTCACTCTTTTTCTTACATATTGTTCATACAACTTTTACACAATACTTGTAATATTATTATAAATATTTAGAATAAATTGTAACCTAGAATTCCATGCAAAATAAGTTTAATTTAAGTTTTTCGTTTAAATACCATGAACTTCACATATCACATCTTTTAGTATTTTTTGTTAATTATTCCTTTAGAAAACATCACGGGGTAATGACCTACCCCTCATATACACACATGTTTCTATAGCACGATACTCTGTGAACGTGTTTTTGATACGAATACAACATTACACTAAAATACCCTTTACTATAAAAATCAGGTTTCTTTTAAAATTGTATTTTAATTTTCTTTGCAAATATACCTCTACAACCCTTTTTAGGGGACCCACTATTGGATGGTGTTGATTATTGCACATCCTTGGGCTAGTAGAGCGAGATACAGATATCCTCACGGAGTATTCGGTCTCCAAAGGTTTTTAATATGATTTTCAAGAAAAACGCAATTTTCTACTTAAATAATAAAATTAACTTTTAATAATTATATATTTATTATAAAATCCATATATTTTCAAAATATAATAATTTATATATTTTTCAAATAAAAGAATCACATGTTTCATCAAAATATCAATACAAGACAAGTTTACAGTAAAATACCATGAACTATTCAAGTTAAGGTAATTATCACTAAAATACCTCAATTCTTAAAATACACATTCATGGAAACCCTAAAGAATATAAATAATTTCTCGAGCTTATTTTGAACTATATTAAAAATATTTTTCATAAAACCCACTCGAGCTATATAAAACACTGTTAAGAACTTTAGTAAATATGGGTTTAAGCGGGATCAATTCTCTTGAGCCTTAATTCTCTTGAGCCTTAGAGAGCCGGAGAAAGTGAGTGCTTGCCTATTAAAAGTAGAAAAACTTAACGGTGTTATCAATGGTAATTATCTTGGAAAAAGACACAAATCTTGCCTTTCATGTGCAGCAGTTACCGATAACTCATGAACCTAATTTAAGATCTAAATCAGTTTAAAGTGTCTGACTCAAGTCTAAGTCTAACCTATGTCTAAATCCAAACTCAAATTTGAATCTAAAACCAAATATGAATACTTGATCATGAACTTGAATCCAAACTCAAGTCAGAATCCAATTCAAACATGAACCCAAAGTCTAGCATGTATACTTGAACATGAACCTGAATACCTGAACTCAAAATTGAATACATGACTTGACTTGATTCAAACCATGAATACAACCCGACATGAATACATGAATATTTGACATGAATACATGAATACTTGATATATACATGAACTCAATCTTGCAATTTGATGTATTCATGGATTCAAGTAAGGCTGGTAATTTTAACTGTAACTTAGCATATACGGGGTACTGGGGTAGTTCATACGTGAATCCAACGAAATCTCAGGAGTTACACTAGATCATGAATCTATGTTTACTAACACAAACAAGCTATCATGAGGGCCCGTGTTTCCTTAGTCCTGAATTACAGCCTGTTGAGTTTAGAATACTTCAACTCTAGGTTGAAGTTCCGTTACTAACACTTGATTCGGGCCCGTGGTTCCTTACCCCTGTATTACAGCCTGTTGGATTCGAGAACACTCTTGAAATTGGTTGACATTCACCCTTGGATTTACGTTAAATTAGTGTACCCAAATAAAGACCTGTTAAGACGCTTACATTTACTGCATGTTCACTATACTTACACTGCACGCCCATGTTACTTTTGTTTGCCATGCTCATGCTATCATGCTTATCTACTTGTCATATATTACCATACTTGTTCACATATATTACGATAAAACTGCATACTACATAAACTCGCCATGTTTACATTAAACGACATGCTGACACATCATAATCCATTGTTCATGATATACATTTTCTTTATCATTACAATTTATATTTCACTTCATTTCTTGGGACTTACCGAGCGAAAATTCGCTGACGGGCATTCCATCCTTTTCTGTTTTTCTTAGAATGTTCGTCAGATACTGTGAAGACTGAAGAGATAGACATCTCAGAGGAAGAGCATGATCAGACCGAGACCCAGGCCTAGACCAGTTACCTTTCTCAGTTTATTTACGCTACTTGTTTAGGCGTTTCAATCCTTATATTTCCTTTCAGTTAAAAATCATGTATTGTAAATGAACCAAGTTGAATGTAAATAAAGTTGTTGAAGTTTTAATCTCATGTTTATTTTCTTGTCATTTTATATTATTTATTTTACGCTTAGTGTATTTATTCCGGAAAATGACCTTCTCGAAATAAATACGTCGCGGTCTCGTCACGTACCTGTTTTCGACTTTTGGAAAGCGGGGTGTGACAACATGGCTGGCCTTGTTACCCCTTGTATTCCGTATTTTGGGAAGCGGGGCGTGACAAAAAATGCAATAAAAGAAAATACGGAAAGCAACACTACTACAAATAAGGGTTGCCCCTACGGATATATGAGTAGGGGCGAAAAAATACCCCGTAGGTGCAAAGGCCGCAGGTGCAAGTTGAAGCCCTGAACTTGCCCCTACGGGCAAATTCTTGCCCCTACGGATTTCTGCGTAGGTCCTGTTGCCCCTACGGAGTAGGCCGTAGGGTAAAAAAAGTTAAATTATTTACGGTTTTTTTAATATATTAAATGTACCTACGGATATAACCGTAGGGCCATGTACTACCCCCTACGGATATCTACGTAGGTACCTATCCGTAAGGGCAAAATATCAGGATTCCTGATATTTTTCCCCTACGGATAACGACGTAAGGGCGAGGCCGTGGCCTCTACGGATATGTCCGTAGGGGCACTCCCAACCCCCTGGTACTGAGATCAGGGGGGAAATATCAGTTACTGCTGATATTTTGCCCCTACGGATATTGCCGTAGGGGCAACATGTGTACCTACGGATTAATCCGTAGGTACATATTATCTGTATTTTTTTTAAAAAAAATGGGCTGCTTGATTTTTTCCCGCCCTGTGCACAATAATATATGCATCAATCAAATATAAAATTAATCATCACACAACATATATCGCAGTATTCATAATCACATCTCACGCATATATATAATATACAAAAGAAACCCAAAACCTGAATATGATATAAATATAAACCAATATCAATATCGTTTCAAAATATAGTACAATGTGTATGATATAAATAAATACATGTTTCAAAAAATAAAAACCAAAAAGCTACCCTAGTTCGGTCCAGCTCCACCTCTGAATAACGATAGAATAACGCGCGCCTGCTCCTCGGTCAATAAACTCTGCAATTCGGCACGAGCGGGAGTCTGAGCGGACTGTGGAGCTGGCGATGTGGTCTGCGGAGCCGCGGCTGCGGGAGTCTGAGCGGGCGGTGGAGCTATAGGAGCTGTCTGCGAAACCGCAGCCGATGTAGTGGCTTGCGGAGCCGCAGCTGAAGGAGATGCATGTGGAGGCTCGGCCGATGTACCCTGTCGCGTCTAGACATAACGTGTGTAATAAGCGTGTAAGAACTGTGTTGTTCCCCTCCGAAGGACGGCGCACAAGACCGCGATGGCCTGACGCTGAGATTCGGGGCAGATGCTATTTGGTTTTATCCGTCCACCTCTCCGAAAATGCCAAGTTGATTTATGGCACCATGTATCGGAGGTTTAGACGGATGCGGCCGATGTAGCAGACTTCGTCAGATTCCCCCTCGCTTGAGGGGTTTTTGATTGTGGGGACGCTCTTCCCTGCAGGCGCAAGCCCCTGCAGTTAATTACGCTACCGCTTCGTGGTAACAATTTTCTCCTTCTCCAGAATTTCACTTCGTGTCGTGGGTGTTTGTTTTGTTTGTGTTTGCCCGTGGATTGTATACGGAGACTGAGTAATACCGTCGCCCGTAGGACGTGGACTAGTCCAAATCCGTATTTACTTAGATTTGGGTTTGATGTTTTTAGTTTAAGGATGCATTAGTCGCGTTGCGGCTAAGATCAACTTAAACGTTTGCCAAGGATACGTTAGTCCTGTTTGAGACTAAGATCGACTTAATGGGGTGATCCATTTAATATATGGCCGTCAGGACTCGTTGCCTCTCTGACGTCGTTGAAGGATTACAACGACAGATGTCAGAGGAGTTCGGAGATGTACCCTTGGACCAAGGTCGATTTGGAATTTTATCGTTCATTTGAGTGTTTAAGGATACGTTAGCCGTATTTGGGGCTAAGATCAACTTAAACGGGACCGTTTAGATCCGGCAAAAGAGCATTAGGAGGCTCTATTGTTCCAGTTTAGGGACGTGGTGGTCCATATTCCAGTTTAGGGACGTGGTGGTCCACCGCCAGTTTAGGGACGTGGTGGTCCGATATTAGTTTAGGGACGTCTCGGTCCGATATTAGTTTAGGGACGTTTCGGTCCGATATTAGTTTAGGGACGTCTCGGTCCGATATTAGTTTAGGGACGTTTCGGTCCGATATTAGTTTAGGGACGTTTCGGTCCGATATTAGTTTAAGGACGTTTCGGTCCACGAGTTTTAGGACCCCGCAGTCCGTATCGATGTGTGGTCGTTGGGACCCGTCACCTCTTTGACGTCGTTGAGGAATTACAACGACGGATGTCAAAGGAGTTCGGAGATGTACCCTCGAACCGGATGTAAATTGATTTAGGAGAACAATTTTTCTCAGTCAATTTAATTTAAGGACTTATGGCCAAAATTGGGCTAAATCCAGTTTCAATATATTTTTTTTTGTCTTTGGCCTGTTCTAGGGCTTTACCCCTTTTTAGTAATGCACTGCATTATTCTTGTTTTGATTGGGCTCTGCCCTTTATAAATGATGCAGAGCATCTATTTTGTTTGGGCTCTGCCCTTTTTAAAATGCATAGCATATTTGATTAAGCCTGTTAGGCCTTTTAATTAGGCTCTGTCCCTTTTCTTTAATAATGCAGGGCATTAAGTACTCTGACAGTGCCCCACGTGGCTTGTCAGGCGCTTGGCGCCAAGTAATGAGCGCAAGCTCATATGGTGGTGACACGTGTCACGCTCTAGTGAGCGCAAGCGCAATAGCGCAGTGCGCTGCGCTAATGCGCTGCGCTGTTGCGCTGCTGACACGTGGCGCGCTCTGGTGAGTTGCGCCAATTCCAGAGAGCAAAGCTCTATTTCAAGAGCGCGTAGCGCAAGTTGTTTTGCAGCTGACACGTGGCGCTCTCTCAAGAGCGCAACAGCGCAGTTTGGAAGTGCAAAACACTAAGAATCTTTTAGATTCAAGAACAGGAGTGCAGAGCACTATTTGATTTCTTGATCTAATTCAGATCAAAGAAAATAAAATTTTTTTTTGTTTCAAGAACCAGAGGTTCATAAAAAAATGCAAAGCACTATTATTACTTATTTTTCTTTTATTTTAAAATTATTGATCTTGTTCATAGATCAATAATCTGTCCATAAGAGAATTTTCTCTTTTTCCTAAAGGTTTTTACCTTCTGTTGTTTTTGAGGAGTTCTCAAGAGTTCTCTTCTCTCTCTCTCTTTTTTTTTTTAAGAAAGATGTTGATGATCTTGAATTAAGGTCTGGGGTCCTTTTTATAGTGCTCATAAATTAGTTAAATTTGTTAAAGAGATATTTCTCTGAGTGATTTGGGGAATTTTCCCCACCGTTGGATCTTTGATCCAAGGGCTTCTGCTTTGCAGAAGAAAATCTTCTTGTTTTAACAAGAACAGAAAAGATTTCTTAGAAATTTAATTCTGTTTGGCGCAGATGCCCCAGCGCGTGACACGTGTCGCGCAGCGCAACTGCGCTAGCGCATCTGCGCTGACACGTGTCGCGCAGCGCAACTGCGCTAGCGCATCTGCGCTGACACGTGTCGCGCAGCGCAGTGCTTGCGCAGCTGAAGCGTTGCTTCAGAAAAATAGAGCTTTGCTCTGATTGGGCACGCCTTCTTGGACGCCGCGCTGATGCATCTGTGCCTGACACGTGGAGTGTTGCGCAGTGCAAATAATCTGAAGCGTTGCTTCATTTATTAAATTTTTAAATTTTCAAAGCAGAGCTTTGCTCTGATTGGGGGAAGATGAAGCGTTGCTTTATCTCCCGCCTTGAAATTTGAACAGAGCTTTGCTCTGATTGGGGTAAACAAATGCCCCCCCACCGTTGCGCTTACGTGGCCCCAAACGTGAGCGCAACGGTGGCGGAATTCCAACTGCCGTGACAACTTTCGGAAGTCGAAGAGGCACTTGATGCCTATAAATAGGACCTTTGGTCCCCCACAGATGCTTATCATCTTTCAGATTTTTATTTTCAAAAAAAAACTTCAGAGCTTTGCTCTTGCCTTCAAGAACTCCAGAGCTTTGCTCTCCTTTCCAAAGTTTTTTAGAAAAAGTTTAGGTAAAATTGATTCTTTAATTAAATTAATTTTAATTAATCTTAACCAGCAAAGCTTTGCTCTCATAGATCTTTTGATCTAAAGAGATCCTCATTGGGGTTTCACTAGCAGAGCTTTGCTCATTTTCAAAGTTAGAAACTTTAGGTGAAATTAATGTAAATCAAATTAATTTAAATTAATCTCAGTCAAAGAGCTTTGCTCTCACAGATCTTTTGATCTAAAGAGATCCCCATTGGGGTTTCATTAAGCTTTTGTTCATGGGTTTTAATCCCTGAACAGAGCTTTGCTCTCTAGGAATTTAGCCCTCTATGTATATTATTTTTCTTCTATCGCTAATCTTCCTGTGGTATTTCCTCCAGGCATAATGGCGGTGCATCTATACAGTTTGCACGAGTTCATCACCTATGACGATATCCGCGCACAGGGTCGTCAACAAAACCAGGAGTTTACAGACGCTTAATGTGCAGAGGTCATGGGTCGTCTGAACGCAAGCGGTGGTTGGCTGTTACCCCGTCGTTCGGCTCTTTTGAAAGTCGTGCTGGGAGCAATATGGAGAGCACTTCCCGGTCTTCACGAGGCCCTGCCGCTCAATGCGCTGGATGATGCCGAGGACAAGGTGCATTCAGTGTACCTGACGGGGCTGATCTCGAAAATACGGCGGGACAGCCTCATTGACATCCTACACCAAATCTTCCAGCAGACGACGATGGTTGCTGCTTATCGAAGGCCGGGAGGGCTTGCCGAGGATCTTGACACAGAGGAGCGCGAGAGGCTGCGCACAAGAATAATTAGAAAGGCCAGAAGAACTCTGGATGGCCTTACTTTTGAATTCCTCAATCCGTGCCCCGGATCTGAGGTTATACCGTTGTAATAATTTGAATAATGTTTCTTATTCATTGCTCTTGTGATTCTAAGAATTTTTAGCAATATGAATGGAAACCCTCCCTTTTTTTATTTCTGCTTGTCTTATTTCTCGTCCTGAGTCTTCTGCCTATGCATAAATGAATGCGTCTCGAACGCCTGATCAAATGTAAATCGGATGTTCTTTCTGTAGCTTTCTTCTTTCTCTTATTATCGGCATGATATCTCAATAAACATGGTTGACGGATAATAGAGCACGCATCTTGACTTTCTTAAGAAATAGCGATGGCTTAGGCCGCAGGTTCAGATCTGCTGCCTAAGACTTTTCAACTCTATAAGCCGTGAGGGTCTCATAGAGACTTTCCTCCCTACGGATCGAGAGGATCTCGTAGGTGGGTTTTCTCCTTAGGAATCGTGAGGATTCCTAAGTGTTGTTTTCTCTTACAAGTCGTAAGGATCCTATAAGAGAATTTTTCCCTCTTACAAGTCGAGAGGACCCACAAGCGGTTGTTTCCCTCCTCGTCGAAATTCGGCTTTGGAGAGTGAGACCCGTGAATAGTATGCAAGAGACCATTTTGGATTGACTTGCAGGGTCCCATTGTTCAGGAAGCAAGTTTTTTTTTAGTCCCTGCTGCCTGAGGCTTCATTTGCATGTTGAGACGAATCGGGAATTTTCCCACAAAGACAGTGGTGGCTCTGCGTAGGTCAAGAGGCTCTCGTCACGGAGTGTTTGTATCCGTGAGTCGAGGAGTTTGCTAGGGATTATTTGTTTCCCAGGCGCCAAGGATTATTTGTTTCCTTGGGGTTTGAAACGAGTCGAGGATTCCCACGGAGACGCTGGTGGCTCTGCGAGTCGACGCGGATCAGGAGGCTCTCGTCAAGGAGTGTTTGTGTCCGTGAGTCGAGGAGTTTGCTAGGGATTATTTGTTTCCCAAGCGCCAAGGATTATTTGTTTCCTTGGGGTTTGAAACGAGTCGAGGATTCCCACGGAGACGCTGGTGGCTCTGCGAGTCGACGCGGATCAGGAGGCTCTCGTCAAGGAGTGTTTGTATCCGTGAGTCGAGGAGTTTGCTAGGGATTATTTGTTTCCCAAGCGCCAAGGATTATTTGTTTCCTTGGGGTTTGAAACGAGTCGAGGATTCCCACGGAGACGCTGGTGGCTCTGCGAGTCGACGCGGATCAGGAGGCTCTCGTCAAGGAGTGTTTGTATCCGTGAGTCGAGGAGTTTGCTGGGGATTATTTGTTTCCCAAGCGCCAACGATTATTTGTTTCCTTGGGGTTTGAAACGAGTCGAGGATTCCCACGGAGGCACTGGTGGCTCTGCGAGTCGACGCGAATCAGGAGGATCTCGTCAAGGAGTGTTTGTATCCGTGAGTCGAGGAGTTTGCTGGGGATTATTTGTTTCCCAAGCACCAAGGATTATTTGTTTCCTTGGGGTTTGAAACGAGTCGAGGATTCCCACGGAGGCACTGGTGTCTCTGCGAGTCGACGCGAATCAGGAGGCTCTCGTCAAGGAGTGTTTGTATCCGTGAGTCGAGGAATTTGCTGGGGATTATTTGTTTCCCAAGCGCCAAGGATTATTTGTTTCCTTGGGGTTTGAAACGAGTCGAGGATTCCCACGGAGGCACTGGTGGCTCTGCGAGTCGACGCGAATCAGGAGGCTCTCATCAAGGAGTGTTTGTATCCGTGAGTCGAGGAATTTGCTGGGGATTATTTGTTTCCCAAGCGCCAAGGATTATTTGTTTCCTTGGGGTTTGAAACGAGTCGAGGATTCCCACGGAGGCGCTGGTGGCTCTGCGAGTCGACGCGGATCAGGAGGCTCTCGTCAAGGAGTGTTTGTGTCCGTGAGTCGAGGAGTTTGCTAGGGATTATTTGTTTCCCAAGCGCCAAGGATTATTTGTTTCCTTGGGGTTTGAAACGAGTCGAGGATTCCCACGGAGGCGCTGGTGGCTCTGCGAGTCGACGCGAATCAGGAGGCTCTCGTCAAGGAGTGTTTGTATCCGTGAGTCGAGGAGTTTGCTGGGGATTATTTGTTTCCCAAGCGCTAAGGATTATTTGTTTCCTTGGGGTTTGAAACGAGTCGAGGATTCCCACGGAGGCACTGGTGGCTCTGCGAGTCGACGCGAATCAGGAGGCTCTCGTCAAGGAGTGTTTGTATCCGTGAGTCGAGGAATTTGCTGGGGATTATTTGTTTCCCAAGTGCCAAGGATTATTTGTTTCCTTGGGGTTTGAAACGAGTCGAGGATTCCCACGGAGGCGCTGGTGGCTCTGCGAGTCGACGCGGATCAGGAGGCTCTCGTCAAGGAGTGTTTGTGTCCGTGAGTCGAGGAGTTTGCTAGGGATTTTTTGTTTCCCAAGCGCCAATGATTATTTGTTTCCTTGGGGTTTAAAACGAGTCGAGGATTCCCACGGAGGCACTGGTGGCTCTGCGAGTCGACGCGAATCAGGAGGCTCTCGTCAAGGAGTGTTTGTATCCGTGAGTCGAGGAATTTGCTAGGGATTATTTGTTTCCCAAGCGCCAAGGATTATTTGTTTCCTTGGGGTTTGAAACGAGTCGAGGATTCCCACGGAGGCGCTGGTGGCTCTTCGAGTCGACGCGAATCAGGAGGCTCTCGTCAAGGAGTGTTTGTATCCGTGAGTCGAGGAGTTTGCTGGGGATTATTTGTTTCCCAAGCGCCAAGGATTATTTGTTTCCTTGGGGTTTGAAACGAGTCGAGGATTCCCACGGAGGCACTGGTGGCTCTGCGAGTCGACGCGAATCAGGAGGCTCTCGTCAAGGAGTGTTTGTATCCGTGAGTCGAGGAGTTTGCTAAACACACTGGCTTCTTCGGTTGAAACGAACCGTCGAGGTTTGGCTTCGTCGTCTGACGGAGTCTGTTGGGAAAGAATGGTTCCCTCTATGTTTACGCCCTTGGATTGTATACAGGGATCGATGTGATCTTAACTGTAGGGCCAAAGTTTTATCGTCATTCATTTTTTTTTGTTTTATTTCCGCGATGCTCTATCATTTCAGCTTTTATATCGCGATGGTCGCGATTGCCCAATCATTTCGGCTATTTTTCGCGGTGCCCGATCATTTCGGCTATTTATTTTATCTTTACTCGCTGCTCTTTATTGCGAGTTGCCTCATCATTTCGGCTATTTCGCATGCATACATTTTACTTGCTGCTTTTTTTTTATTGCAAGTTGCCCCATCATTTCGGCTATTTCGTATGCATGTGCGGCCTAACGGCTTTTTGCCGTAAACCTAAAATTGGACACCGATTTTGGCATCAGCACCGCTACAACTAGGATATCGCCAAGAGCGAATCATCATTTGCCTCTGTCATTGTCGAACAAAGGAGGCTTAGCGACCAGGGTTAGGGTCCTGTCGAGTAAGGCTTTTGACTTTATGAGCCGTAAGGGTCTCACAAAGCTATTTCTCCTTACAAGTCGTGAGGATCTTATAGGTGTATTTTCTCCTTAGGAATCGTGAGGGTTCCTAAGTGTTTTGTTCCTCCGTAAGTCGTAAGGATCCTACAGGAGGGTTTTCTCTTTGTAAATCGAGAGGATTTACAAGGGTTATGCGAACATATCCCCAGTCACAGATGGACCTTGGTTAGGGAAATGTTTATTCGCGCCCGTGGATTGTATACAAGGGTCAGTATTGAGCCACTTGTAGGGCAATATCGGAAGTTGTGGGGGTTGCTTAAGCACAGGTTTAGGTCTCTGTAACTTAAGACTTTCAACTCTTATGAGCCGTGAAGGTCCCATAAGAGAGTTCTCCTTACGAGTCGTGAGGATCTCGCAAGTGTATTTTCTCCTTAGGGATCGTGTGGATCCCTAAGTGTGTTGCTCCCTTGTGAGTCATAAGGATCTCGCGCGGGTGGTTTCTCCTTACAAGGTATAGAGGACCCTATAAGTGTCTTTTAACGAGGTTGCGCCCTTTCAGGTTTTCACAAACACTCGCCGGTAGCCCTGCTGTTTTTACTCACGGAGCCCTTTTGGGTTTTCATCCGCGCCCATTTTGCTTATGGACATACCGTTTTTTTATTCTTTTTATTTTTATATATTTTTTTCTTTTTTTTTACGAGGTCGCGCCCTTTCGGGTTTTCACGAATACTCGCCGGTAGCCCTGTTGTTTTTACTCACGGAGCCCTTTCGGGTTTTCATCCGTGCCCTTTTTGCTTGTGGACATATCGTTTTTGTTTTTTTTTTTTTAATTTTATTTTTACATGTTTTTTTTATATCTTGTCAGCCTAAAGATGCTGCGGTAGTAGTTTAAAGACGTTTCGGTCTGCTATTAGTTTAAGGACATTTCGGTCCGCTATTAGTTTAAGGACATTTCGGTCCGACATTAAGAGGCTGGCTACTGCTTATAAAACTTGAGCTTAGGAAGATAGCGAGCGGACATGGTCGTCGTCATCTATCATTGACCTAGGCTGTGGCTCATTAAGCGTAGTATTTCTTCAGGAAGCGACCGTTTATCGGCCTGAAAGGCCTTTCACCGTGCATGTCCATGAGTAGATAGGCCCCACTCTGGTAAACTTTATCTATGATGTACGGGCCTTCATAGTTTGGCTCGAATTTTCCCCGCTTGGCGCGATAGGGGATCATAGGCCTTTTGACCACTAGCACGAGTTCGCCTTGGTGGAATGTCCTCGGTCGGGTCAATCTTTCGTATGAGCGCATCATCTTTGCTTTATAAGCTTCCAGATTTTGTTGCGCTATGAGCCTAGTTTCATCAAGGGCGTCAAGCTCCTCAAGCCGATGGTGAGCATTTTCTTCATCCGTTAGCTCGTGGTGAACTGCTACTCGTAGAGAGGGTAACTCTATCTCGAGAGGGAGTACTGCTTCCGTACCGAACACCAACGCGTATGGCGTTGTGTTTGTGGCTGTCTTGAACGTGGTTCGATACGCCCAAAGAGCTTCTTGCAGTCTCTCATGCCAGTCTTTCTTATTTCGGGACACTGTTTTCTTTATAATTTTCGTCAAGGTCTTGTTGAAGGCCTCGGCAAGACCGTTAGCTCGTGGATTATAGACCGAGGAATATCTCCAGTCTATGTTATGCTGCTGTGCGAAGCGGCTGATTTTATGTCTTCGGTAGGCTGGCCCGTTATCGGAGATGATCCGCCTCGGAGTTCCAAACCGATATATGACGTGCGTTTTGAAGAAATGGAGGATATTCTCCATCTTCACTTCTCTCAACGGTACTGCTTCTGCCCACTTAGAGAAGTAGTCAGTCGTCGCTAGGATGAAACGATGTCCTTTAGACGATGCTGGTTCGATGGGGCCGACTATATCAGTCCTCCACATTTCGAATGGCCAGCTAGCCACCGTTGGATGTAGTGGATTGGGATGCTGATGGATGAAGTCCCCATGAATTTGGCATGAGTGACATTGTTTCGCATATTCGAGGCAGTCCTGAATCATCGTGGGCCAGTAGTAGCCCATCCGTTTGATCTTTAACTTCATCTTTGGGCCTGCTTGGTGAGAACCGCAGATTCCGTCATGAACTTCTTGAACGACTCTTTCCGCCTCGTTCGGTCCTAAGCACCTCAGCCACAGAGAATCGAATGACTTCTTGTATAGAGTATCATTGACGAAGGCGAAAGACAGAGCTCGTTTCATGAGCTGGTGTCGTGCGGATGCATCTCCGGGCATTCGGTGGGACTTAAAGTAGTCTATGAAGACTTTCTCCAATCCTCAGTATTTTCCCCATCTTTTACTTGCAGGGTCGTCTGCTCGCTCGCTCCTTTTTCTTCGGATGATTCCGGAGATATTTCTGCTGGGGCAAGCACCCGATGGCTTTGTACCATGATTCTGACGTCATCGAGGTTCTCGTCAGCCAGCTCTTTAGCAAGTTTGGCCAACGCGTCTGCTTTGCTGTTTTCCGCGCGCGGTATGTTCTCCAAAGTATAGGAGGGAATTTGGGTCAACAGTTGTTACACCTTTTCCCCGTACTTCACCAACTCCGGTTTGCACGTTTGGTAGTCGCCGTTTACTTGACTAACGACCAGTTGAGAATCTCCGTATATGAGGAGGTTTTCAATTCCCATGTCGATGGCGATCTCAAGACCTGCTATCAAGGCTTCATATTCGGCTTCGTTGTTTGTCCTCGGCTCTGTTAAGGAGAAAGCGAAGCGCATTATCCCTCCTTGTGGAGTCACGAAGATGAGGCCTACCCCCGATTTGATTATTGGGGTACTTTGTTTGCGCTTTTTCATGGAAGATGCTCCATCGAAATAAAGCTCCCATTGGGTATCACCATCGTCGATCGCGTCGAACGCATGTTCGTCTGGCAAATCACAATTCAGAGGAGAATCGGCGGCTATCGGATGCTCAGAGAGGAAGTCGGGGATGGCCTGGCCTTTGACTGCCTTGAGAGGTTGATATGTTATCGAGAATTCCATCAAGAGCAGGGCCCATTTAGCGAGTCGTCCCGTCAATATGGCCTTTGATATTAAATATTTAAGAGGGTCCACCTTCGAAATGAGACGGATCTCATGCGCCAACGCATAGTGCCTGAGCTTTGTTATCGCGAAGATCAACGCCAGGCAGTGTTTTTCAACGGGGGAGTAGTTTCTTTCTGCCCCCAGTAGAACTCGACTCAAATAGTAGAGTGCTCTTTCTTTCCCTTGGTCGTTCTCTTGCGCCCATAACGCGCCCAAAGACCCTTCGAGGGCAGTTGTATAAAGAATGAGAGGTTTTCCCTTAACCGGAGCAGCCAACACTGGCGGGTTCTGCAGGTACTGTTTAATTTCGTCTAGCACGCCCTGGCATTTTTGATCCCAGACGAATGGAGTTCCCTTCTTCATCAGGTGGCTGTAAGGACGGCACTTTCCTGAAAGGTTGGCTATAAATCGCCGTATGTATGCGAGCTTTCCCTGGAGAGATCGCAACTGTTTAAGAGTTCTCGGCGGAGGCATTTCCATGATCGCCTTGATTTTAGACGGATCTATTTCAATACCTCGGTGTCGGACGATGAATCCCAGAAATTTACCCGAGGAAACCCCGAATGCACATTTAAAAGGATTCATCTTCAAATTGTATTGTCGAAGGCGTCGAAATACAGTCTTCAGATGCTCGAGATGTTCCTCATATGATTTGCTTTTAACAACGAGGTCGTCGATATAGCATTCGACGCTTTCATGTATAAGGTCATCGAAGATCTTCGTCATGGCCCTTTGATAAGTGGCACCGGCATTTTTTAAACCGAAGGGCATCACTTTATAACAAAATATCCCCAAAGGAGTCCGAAAAGCCGTATGTTTCTGGTCTTCAGGATGCATTTTTATTTGATTATGCCCTGATGAGCCGTCCATGAAGGAGAAAACCTCATGCGTGGACGTATTGTCTATCATCAGTTCGGTGACTGGTACTGGGAAATCATCCTTCGGGCAGGCTTTGTTGAGATCCCGAAAGTCCACGCATATGCGCACCATCCCATTTTTCTTCATCACCGGGACGATATTAGCAATCCATTCAGGGTATTGAACCTCCTGGATAAAGCCAGAGTCTATCAGCTTTTTGATTTCATCGTTGATGCTCATCTCGAGCTCGAGCCGCATTCTTCTCGGCGCTTGTTTAACTGGCTTGACACCCGGGGATATTGCTAGTCTATGTACAGCAGCTTCTGGATCTAGTCCTGGCATCTCGAAATAGTTCCATGCGAAGCAATCTTTATGCTGCACAAGGACGTCCTTTAACGCAGCCACCCTTTCTTCAGACAGCAGCTCGCTGACGAATGTCGGTCGCGGATCGTTCACCGTCCCCAACTCGATTTTCTTGAGGTTATCTGCAGTGGTATGTATTCCATCCTCTAGTTCTTTCGGAGCTGGGGGAAATTCTGAGATTACCTCATCATTGCTGTTTTCGAGGCACCAGGGAAGGCTGTCCATGTTCTCGGATTCTTCTTGTAGTATTGTTATCATGTGACAGGTACGAATTCGCTTCCAATCCCAATGTGGAACTGGTTTTTCTTTCGTGGCCTTAGGCTCGTGCTTTTGTGGTGGTGCTACCATCCAGTTGTTGGACAGAGCGAATTTACCAAGCTGATATTGATCTTCGACCTAATCCTTGAAGGTGAAGCAATCTACAAGAGGATGACCTACTACTCGATGGTAAAAGCAATAGTCCGGGTGTGAGGCTTCGCCCGCTTGTTCGGGGTGTTTAGACTCCGGCAATGTAAGCATTTGATGTTTTAGAGCAAGATCAAGTATTTTCTTCGTCTTGCTCCGAGGAAATGAATATGCTCGACCCATTTTCTTCATGAGGGCTAGGTCCATAACGCTCGACTCTCGTATGCGTGGTTTCTTAGCTCTGCTTTGTGGTTGTTGAGCGCCTTTTTGGCCTTTCGACTTATTTCTGCTTTTGAGCTGAGCCTTCTTTATAACGGGTTGACAAGGAGCGGCATTTTTATCCTTTACGGCCTGTTGGAGAAGGCGTTGCATCTTGGCTTTCTCATAGATGGCTGTCTCACGGTTGTGATCATCTCGGACTTTTTGACCAGCTTTCTTTATAAGTCTGTCCATTTGTTCCTCGAACGACGGACTGGGCTCTTTTGCATCTGGAACTTTCACTGGCTTAGGATTAGCGTCCTCCCATTAAGCATCCGTGTCTTCATCAAGGTCATATACGACGTAGCAGCCGGGTAGTAACTCTCGTTTCTTTGAACGGATGTATCCAAGCCCTCTTGTTTCCATTCTCCCGTTAGGCAGTTTGCGTTGGATCCCGGGAATGTTCCAGACCCTGTCATAGAATTTGGCCTCTCTAACGGTCTGTTTGAAGGATATCCCCTGGCGTTTCAGCAGCTTCTTCAAACCTTCTGTATAATATCTGGGAAGACGGATAGGCTGAAGCCTGTCGAGCGTGGGATCCGCGCCATGCTAGACTTCTTTTTCCACCTTGTTTTCTTCAGAACGGTAGAATAGGATTGCCTTCTCATTTTCTCGCCTGGGAGGGATATAGAATGTCCGCAGCTCTTCTACACTGTAGATATTAAGTGCGTCCAGTTCTTTATGATGTTTAGGCGGCACCATGGCGACTTGCAGACTTTGCTCTTCGTCAGCGGAAGCTTGTATTGAAGGTCGAGCAAAGAATACGACATGGACCTCATCCTCCGAATCACTACCAAAGACCAATGTAGGATTGGACGGTCCTGGCTTGTTATGTTGGGGCGGACCCGAATAAACGATCTCCTCTTCCTCCTCGGTATCACTGCCGAAGACAGGGATGGTGGCGTTAGTTTTATTTTCCGGCTTGTGACACTTCTCCGTGTCTTCGAAATCCGGCAAGAAGTATTTGGCATCTTCGTATTTGCGGACCTCGTTCACAGAGAACGGGTTCAGTTCTCCCGTTACGGTATACTCGAAACCATCCTTAAAATACTTCATACACTGATGTTGTGTAGAAGGGATGATGTTGTACTCGTGTAACCATGGTCGGCCGAGCAAAGCGTTGTAGCATGTCTTGGCGTCTATGACTTGGAACTTAATGTCCGTGACGAGTAGCCCGAAGCGTAGCGTCAGTATCACAGATCCAAAAGTCTTTGACGATTGGGAGTCGAACCCGGAGATGGTGATCTTGTCCCGAGCAAGGTGCTGGACGCTCATGCAGATTTCCTTCAACACCCGCACGTTGAGTAGGTTAACAGACGACCCGTTATCGATCAGGATTTTGCCTATCCTTATATCATGGCAGTATCCCGAGACATAGAGAGGGCGATTGTGTTCGCACGTCCCAAGTAGAAGGTCTTCATCACCAAAAATAACATCAGCCGTGTGCACTTCCTCTAATTCATCCTTCATCTTTTCCTCGGCCAAGCATGCTTGGAATTGTTCCGGGTCTTGGAGCGCCTTAATCAACGAATCTCTCGCCTCTTTTGATAGCAAAAGAGCGTCAAGAATGCTGAGCTGTGAGGGCAGCTTCCTCAGATGCGCCAAAACGTTGTAGTCTACCTTATTTCTCTTCGGCGGGTCCTTGGCGGCTAGCTCTTCCGCCGCTTGGTCATCTAAGATGATATCTTCAGAGACCTTTTCTTTCCCTTTATCTTTTCTGTTCAAGGGTCCGAGGTTCTTTTCAGGCAGCGTCCGATTCCGCAGCCGGATATTTTCGCAGACCTTCGGTTCTTCTTCTTTTCCTGAAGCGGACTCTTTAAAGAGAGGGGCAAGTTCTAGCTCTTCATCAGAATCACTCCCGAATGTAGGCACTTGTGATCCACCGGTGTTAACCATGCAACAATCGCCAGCGGTTCTTTTAAGCCCTTCGGTCGTATTTCTCTGCTCCCGACGAGTTTTACGTTTCTCCCGCTTAAAGCGTTGTCGATGAGCAACGTATCCTTGCCACCATCTATCGAAAGCTTTGCACTCTTGAGTGGGGTGCGAAATCCTCTGATGATATAAGCAATACGAGGGGTGCGTTTCCACTTCACCGGCGATGTTTCCTTCAGAGGATGGTAGCTTCATGCCCATTGATATGGCTTTAGCGAACTTTTTCCTCATCCTGAGTTGGCTTTGTCGGTAGCGGAGGTGTTTTGCTCTAGCGGGATCGTCTCAGCTCCTTCATCAAGTCGCTGGCGCTTGGCCCTTTCAAATATAGCCGCCTCGTGTTCCCGATCAGCTTTACTTTTCAACCGAGCTTCATTAAGGAGTGCGTCAATTACTTCATCTGATGGCCCCAGAACTTTTGGTTCAGGATCTGCCCCCAGCTTTTCGGTGCAAGGAATCTCCTCATCATTCGTGATCGAATGGGAAATCATATGACAGCTCGCCACATATTCCTTGGATTCATCTGATGAACTTTCTCCTTCATCCTCTTCTTGAAAGACATGGTTGAGGAACTCTTGGAATGTAATGGGGGTTCGTGCCCTCTGATTGTATTCCTCCAGCGCGTCAATTTGCTTTTGTAATTCCGTGCGCTTGTCGCCAGGCTTCACGGGCTTCTTAGATTTCTTCTTCTTCTTTTTCGAAGATTTTGACGGCTGGTTATGAGTGTTTGGGCCACTTCCACCAATCTTTTGAATCGGACGAGGTTTTAGCATTCCCTCTATAATTTGCGGCTCCAATGGGTTCTTCCACTTGACTGCTGGACATGTCTGAAGATCGTTTAGCATCCTCTTTGTCTTGGCTGATAATACGACCTCCCAAGGAGCTTCTTCAATGACGGAGCATGTTGCCCCCGGCGTATTCGTCCCCTTAGAGGTGTGGGGCAGCGGGGGATTCACCTTCCATTTGTCAGATAACGCGAACTTGCCCTGTCGGTATTGGTTTTCAAGCCAATTCTTGAAAACGTAGCAATCTTCGATCGGGTGGCCTAGTACTCGATGATAAGGACAGTAGTTGGGCTCGTTGACGTCACTTGGTTGCAACGGACGTTTTAGATCCGGCAGATTTATGAGTCTGTTGCGCAACGCCAGCTCGAATAACCTCCTTGTTTTATCGTGGGGAAAGGAATAAGGACGTCCCATCCTATCCTCAAGGGGTACGTACGGGCGCATATTATTTTGACGAGCAACCGGCTTCGAGTCGCTCGGTTGTTGTTGAGCATTAGCGACGACGATCGCTTTTCCCTTCCCTTTGTCATTTCGGGGGTCCGGCCTTGGAAAAGGGGGTTTATGGCCCATTTGATCCATTTGCGCTAGTTTGTCAATCAAAACCTGGAAGGTAGTCGGCTTGAAAAACATCATAAACTGCGAGATGGTTGCTTGTGGATCGAGGGTTCCCACAAACATACCTACCGCGGAAGCTTCTTCAATGCGCTGCTCACACTTTGACCATAAGTTCCGCCATCGTATAGCGTACTGAACCCGCGTCTCGCCGGGTTTTACCCTGGCGTTAATCAGTGCTGTCATCGGGGTACGTTCACTAGCGCTTGCAAAACACTGAGTAAACAACAGCTCCATCTCTGCGAAGGTTTTAATAGAGTCGTTCGGGAGCTCAGAGTACCATTCGAACGCCGTATCCGATAAGCTTCCAACAAAGTGGCGAAGTAAAAGCTTGTCATCTCTACCGGTATTGCCGCAGAGTGCCCTGAACTGGGCAACATGCTGGTGAGGATTGCCCGTCCCCTTGTAGACATGGAACTTGGGAATCATATAACCTGGCGGGTATTTGATCTGATCGTACCAACTAGGATATGGTCTCCCCGTTTTCACGACCTGGCCGGCTGTTTCGGTTGCATGATGAACCCTTATTTGCTGGGCGATGTACTCATCTAAATCAGCTTTGGAGATTGTATCCTCTTTAGCAGTGGACAGAGCTGGTGGAGGATTCGACGTTTCTCCCCTATCGTCTTCAAGGATGATCGGGGGATCTTCAGCAGGTGGATCTTGTTGAATCATCATACCCACCATATCCTGGAACAGGAGGGCCATCTTCTTTATGTTGGCTGCCTGCTCCGCAGCCTCTTTATCCTTCTTCTCTAGTACGCGACGAAGGAATTCAGCGTCCGTTTCTTGTTCTTGACGCTCGTCCGAGGATGTTTCAGGGGTTTCTTTTGGCCCTGTAAGTGCGGCCATAGCGTTCATCATCTCGTGGAGCTTCTGCTGCTGCTCCTGAGCCTTGGTCACTGACCTCGTGTGCGGTCTATGACCTGTTGATATGCGGCTATCCTCCTTTCCCGATGCTACATAAACTGTATGAACTATCATGCCCCCTGACTTAGGGCGTTTGGGTTTGCCATTTTTAACTTTTGCCACTGACGCGGGAGTTTTCTCTGGCCTCCTTCTTTTATGGGCCGCTGAGGTTGAAGGAACCGTTGAAGTGGGCATCCTAGCGGCTGCTGTCCACCGTTGTTTAATGGGACGGTCCTTGTCTTTTTCCACCTTCGCCTTTTTCTGGTGACGAGAGTGACCTGGGTCAATCACGGAGTCTTGAACCCTCCTCCAAACTTTATATATTTTTGAGGACAGCCGTTGAGGGGGCTGTTCTTGCTTCGTTTCTGAAACTCTCTCCGCAGGTGGAGGAGATCTCTTCAGTGTAGCGGTTGGAGAGTTCTTCCATACCCTCCTCAGCAGTTCAAAGCTGTTCCCGGTTGGGATAGCAGCGTTGACTTCCACCACTGGAGCCGGTGGAGTTAGCCCTGAAGGAGAGTTGCCCCCTGCCTTCCTCACTCGTTGCCAATGACGACGTCGGGCACGGCAAGCCGTTTGGATTGGCTCAGAGATTGAGATAGTTTCTTTTTGCCCCCTGTCTGAATGAGGCGCCGCCGGTGTTAATCTCTTAAAGACTGAGGTTGTCTTTTGAGGGGTGAAGACAGATCCTTGAGCAGGGGCAGGAGCAGGAATCGTCAGTCTTGAAAAGACTGACTCTTTGACAGGGGAAGCCGCCTTGACGATTTCTGAAGCAGCAGCTGTTGCCTTCCTTCGGACAGCCATTTTAGAGTTCAGATTTAGCCTGGTGAAAACAGAGGCTGTCGGTTTGGTAGCGGGCGACCCGTTTACAGGGGTCGTCGTAGCAGTGAGCCGGTCGAAGACCGACTTTTTGGGAGCTTCTTGTCCGGGCATAGGAGTGCTAAAGCTCATTGGCGGGAGCATGGTCCCGAAGAAGAGCCCAGAGGTGGCTTGAGTTACCTGTTCCACTGGCATGGTGAACAAAGAAGCCGCTTGGGACCCGTAGGTTATGCCCCCAGTTGAGGCCGGACGCGAGCTGCAACCGCAGTTGGAGCACTTTGAACAGGTTGAGGCCATCGATGCTTGTTTTCTTTTCTGCACCAAATGAGAGACCAAATCTTAGTAAACATGGAATCCACAGGCAACCATTTTTAACGAACCGCGATTGGTTCGCGAAGACGACACACAAAGTGTGGAGTGGAAAGAGGAAAAGGTCCCACCGGGCGTGCCAGAATCTGTTCCCCTCCGAAGGACGGCGCACAGGACCGCGATGGCCTGACGCTGAGATTCGGGACAGATGCTATTTGGTTTTATCCGTCCACCTCTCCGAAGATGCCAAGTTGATTTATGGCACCGTGTATCGGAGGTTTAGACGGATGCGGCCGATGTAGCAGACTTCATCAGATTCCCCCTCGCTTGAGGGGTTTTTGATTGTGGGGACGCTCTTCCCTGCAGGCGCAAGCCCCTGCAGTTAATTACGCTACCGCTTCGCGGTAACAACTTTCTCCTTCTCCAGAATTTCACTTCATGTCGTGGGTGTTTGTTTTGTTTGTGTTTGCCCATGGATTGTATACGGAGACTGAGTAATACCGTCGCCCGTAGGACGTGAACTAGTCCAAATCCGTATTTACTTAGATTTGGGTTTGATGTTTTTAGTTTAAGGATGCATTAGTCGCGTTGCGGCTAAGATCAACTTAAACGTTTGCCAAGGATACGTTAGTCCTGTTTGAGACTAAGATCGACTTAACGGGGTGATCCATTTAATATATGGCCGTCGGGACTCGTTGCCTCTTTGACGTCGTTGAAGGATTACAACGACAGATGTCAGAGGAGTTCGGAGATGTACCCTTGGACCAAGGTCGATTTGGAATTTTATCGTTCATTTGAGTGTTTAAGCATACGTTAGCCGTATTTGGGGCTAAGATCAACTTAAACGGGACCGTTTAGATCCGGCAAAAGAGCATTAGGAGGCTCTATTGTTCCAGTTTAGGGACGTGGTGGTCCATATTCCAGTTTAGGGACGTGGTGGTCCACCGCCAGTTTAGGGACGTGGTGGTCCGATATTAGTTTAGGGACGTTTCGGTCCGATATTAGTTTAGGGACGTTTCGGTCCGATATTAGTTTAAGGACGTTTCGGTCCACGAGTTTAAAGACCCCGCAGTCCGTATCGATGTGTGGTCGTTGGGACCCGTCACCTCTTTGACGTCGTTGAGGAATTACAACGACGGATGTCAAAGGAGTTCGGAGATGTACCCTTGAACCGGATGTAAATTGATTTAGGAGAACAATTTTGCTCAGTCAATTTAATTTAAGGACTTATGGCCAAAATTGGGCTAAGTCCAGTTTCAATATTTTTTTTTTGTCTTTGGCCTGTTCTAGGGGTTTTACCCCTTTTTAGTAATGCACTGCATTATTCTTGTTTTGATTGGGCTCTGCCCTTTATAAATGATGCAGAGCATCTATTTTGTTTGGGCTCTGCCCTTTTTAAAATGCATAGCATATTTGATTAAGCCTGTTAGGCCTTTTAATTGGGCTCTGTCCCTTTTCTTTAATAATGCAGGGCATTAAGTACTCTGACAGTGCCCCACGTGGCTTGTTAGGCGCTTGGCGCCAAGTAATAAGCGTAAGCTCATATGGTGGTGACACGTGTCACGCTCTAGTGAGCGCAAGCGCAATAGCGCAGTGCGCTGCGCTGTTGCGCTGCTGACACGTGGCGCGCTCTGGTGAGTTGCGCCAATTCCAGAGAGCAAAACTCTATTTCAAGAGCGCGTAGCGCAAGTTGTTTTGTAGCTGACACGTGGCGCTCTTTCAAGAGCGCAACAGCGCAGTTTGGAAGTGCAAACCACTAAGAATCTTTTAGATTCAAGAACAGGAGTGCAGAGCACTATTTGATTTCTTGATCTAATTTAGATCAAAGAAAATAATTTTTTTTTTGTTTCAAGAACCAGAGGTTCATAAAAAAGTGCAAAGCACAATTATTACTTATTTTTCTTTTATTTTAAAATTATTGATCTTGTTCTTAGATCAATAATCTGTCCATAAGAGAATTTTCTCTTTTTCCTAAAGGTTTTTACCTTCTGTTGTTCTTGAGGAGTTCTCAAGAGTTCTTTTCTCTCTCTTTTTTCTTTTTTTTTTTAGAAAGATGTTGATGATCTTGAATTAAGGTCTGGGGTCCTTTTTATAGTGCTCATAAATTAGTTAAATTTGTTAAAGAGATCTTTCTCTGAGTGATTTGGGGAATTTTCCCCACCGTTGGATCATTGATCCAAGGGCTTCTGCTTTGCAGAAGAAAATCTTCTTGTTTTAACAAGAACAGAAAAGATTTCTTGGAAATTTAATTCTGTTTGGCGCAGATGCCCCAGCGCGTGACACGTGTCGCGCAGCGCAGAGCGCAGCGCGACTGCGGTAGCGCAACTGCGCTGACACGTGTCGCGCAGCGCAGAGCGCAGCGCAACTGCGCTAGCGCATCTGCGCTGACACGTGTCGCGCAGCGCAGTGCTTGCGCAGCTGAAGCGTTGCTTCAGAAAAATAGAGCTTTGCTCTGATTGGGCGCGCCTTCTTGGGCGCCGCGCTGATGCATCTGTGCCTGACACGTGGCGTGTTGCGCAGCGCAAATAATCTGAAGCGTTGCTTCATTTATTAAATTTTTAAATTTTCAAAGCAGAGCTTTGCTCTGATTGGGGGAAGATGAAGCGTTGCTTTATCTCCCGCCTCGGAATTTGAACAGAGCTTTGCTCTGATTGGGGTAAACATGTGTATTATTCGAATTCGTATCATTATTAAGTTATTTCGAAACCCCGTTTGGATATCTAGTTTGTTGTTTATTTTAATTACATCTGTATGTATGATTAATCAAACTTAAGTCTAAAACCAAATAAGCTCAAGCTACGTACTAATTATGGATATGTTGATATCTATATAATATGACATGATATTTTACTATAAAGTAGTATACATACCAGCATCTCCTTCAACTCCTGAACGGTGGCCCTCAAGCTCTCCAGTTCCTGATGGACACGTTGGTCACTGGAGACGGAGGAAGTAACCGCCGGGGTAGAGTCCAACCTCATATGGGCCCTGCTACGGCCCAGTCCCCGGCCTCTCTCCCAACCTCCGTGGTGCCCTCCGTGTGCGGCGTCCAGAACTGGGGTCAGCAGCCTCGGATCGCTCTGTCAGGTAAAATCGATCCCCGAGGCCTGGACCTGCTCAACCACCCGCTCCTATACCCATATTAAGCAGTAAAGTATAAGTATAAAATTTAAACTTGAACCATCCAAAACTAAAATTTCAAATTTGGGTAGAAAAAATATTAACACTTACACAGTACTCCTGGGTAACGACGTCGGGATATCGAAGCTCGCCCGTGGCGGGATCTGTCGAGGTGCCGTGGACGGCAAGATATGCGGACAGCACACTCGGTGTACCACCTGACGCCACGGTCCGAGATGTCTGCAATATTAGAAAGTAACTCTTAATATTAGAAATATTAGAAAATAACTCTTAATATTGCAGAATATCATAAAGGTCGGTCTATTGTAATTTACCGATAACTCCATGGCTCGAGTAATGTTCCTCGAGCCACCTGTGTAAGTGGGGCGACCCCTCTTCGCCGACTTCCTGTTCTCTGTATTCTGAGCGGCATGTTTCTGCACAACGCATTAACATTTATTTTTCTAATTAAGAAACACAAAGAAATAAATTATATCATAAATAATGAATTACATTTAAAATACATATCCGTTTGCGTTGGGAGTCGAAATAAGCGCACAATAGAGGCCATGTCTCTACGTCGACTCTCGCAAACGCCGGAGTAGATAGGAGGGCCGCTCTCTCTGCCTCGGGGGTCGCCATCCACAGGGAATAGCAGTCGGCCTTCAGCTCATTCCTGTTGTATCGGACCTTGGCCTGCATGTTCTTCATCAGGCCATTGTACAGAGCATGAAGGTCGAGCACCCTCCCCGGGTGATCAGGATCGGCTACAGGCTGAAAATCGTAATCCAACTGAAAATACAAAAAAACATTGTTATTAGATTGCAAGTGTTAATAATAAATATATTGGATAGATCAAATGAAAATATATATTAATATATACCCGAGCCTGATCAAAGAAGAGGGCGAATGAGCGCTGGTGCTGCTCGCCCCACTCAACGTGAAGTGGATAGTTCTTCATGAGCCGGCTCTCGTCCCCCAAATACCGGCCGAACCTCTCGGCATGAGGACTGGTATAGCGATAGTCAAGGGTAAAAAAAAGGGGGAATGCTGCCTCCCCCTAGCTCTGTCAGGCCTCAGCCTATGGGACTGATTCAGGCCTCGAGTCCCCCTCTGGGGATAGGGAGGCCCTGCGTCTGCACGAAATATCAAGACAATCAATAATAAGACAAAGTTGTATTAAGAAATCAAGGTTAAACGAAAATTCAAGTGTGATATATACCTCCGGTGACTATCGCACGAGCCTGGGCCCGGGCAGCAGCACGAGCGGGACGATAGTTCCTCCGGTGAGGAACAACCGGGGTCCCGGATGCGGACGCATCCCCTCCAACTAGAAAATAAATATCGACGCTAAATTTCCATGAAGTTCATATTTATTCTATAGAGCATATGTAAAATGAATAAATATTTTAAATTTATTCATACTAACCTGCAGACGATGAAGAGGGTATGGAAGCGGCAGGAGTGGCCCCTGCGGAAGATGTGGACGCACCACCTATAATTAACAATTAAAAATAGATTATATAAGTAATTGCAAAAAGAATGTGTAGATCAATAATATAACGTTCTAAATCAATATGTATGCACTATAGGATATATAAACATACCTGCAGGTGCGGTGGTGTCACCACCTACAGCTAGACAATAATAAAAATTGCTAAGTAAGAGCAAAAGGAATGTGTGTATTTATGATATAGCATTCTAAATCAATATACATACACTATATAATATATAAACATACCTGGAGGAGCGGGGGTGGCCTCTGTCCCAGATGTGGACGCATCACCAACAACTAGACAATCAAACATTGACAATATAAGTAATTTTGACATAAATAGGCATGAATATCTGTAATTTTACATTCAAAATGGATATGCGTGCAGTATACCTGGAGATGTGGCAAAATCCACACGGAAGGAGGCATCCGAAGGGGTCTCCGATCTGGGTGCAAGACCGGCCCTCTGAAGCTCAACCGCTCTGCCTCTACCTCTGCCTTTGCCGCGGCTGGAGCTCCTGCCGCCCATCGCTGCTCCCGACATCGTCATCAAATCTAGATAAACGGTTCGTGGACGTATTAGACAATCATTAAAAGTATTTACTATATATGTATAGAGCGTAAAATGTGAAGTAATAATATAACATTATTGATAACCTTTTTCGTTTCGTGGGCGCATTATACATATCTACTTGGATTTCATCGTCGATGTCATTTCTAACCCACGTAACTTCATGATCGGTCGAAGACAACCCGTTCTTCGCAACAGACGATCGGAGCACTTTAAGCCTTCTCACTTCTTCGTCCTCGTCGCTATCCTCGTATTCTGGGACATTGTACACATCTCTGGATTTCCATCGGCATACAACACTCCACCCCAGATGCTTCAAACACTGTGAGTAGTATACTTAGAACGCTTGGTTCGGAAAGATAAACGGATCGTCCTGACCGTAAAATCGAAGTGTGTTCACACTGGTCAATCCATATTCATCTTTCCAAGTCCCAAGACTGCTTCTCCACCTGTTCGTATCGGTTCGCGGATCGTACCAAGTACACTGGAATATATAAAAGGGTTCTGATTGTCCGGGATAGTGGATGCCGAGTATACAATTTAAGTACCCATAGTAAATCACACCGTCCGATCCTACCGTCGCAATCCCACTATTTTGAGTGGTTCTAGATGTTTCTATGTCCTTAACTTCGAATTTGTATCCAAGGACACCAAATCCTTTGTAATATGCAACCTCCATACTAGGAAATTGAGCTAAACATCTTGAATCACTCTCAAATGATGCAGACAAGTTCGGATCGTGGATCTAACAAAACAAATTTTACGACAAATACATAACGATACAAGTTTAGATTAAAACTGATAGCAATAAAATGTTATTCGAATAACTTACATGATCTATGACCCAATCACAAAAATTATCCTGATGGTATTTTTCCAAACGTTCTTCGTTCCAATCAGGATGCCCCTCACGTACCTCGTTAAAATGAATTCTGTTTTCGACAAATAATTGTGACATTAATATTATATCATTTCATACACACACAAACACAGATATAACAATTAATCCAAAAGAACTTACTCTCTAATTTGTTCAAGACATACGCAATTAAGCAAGATAAACCGGTATATCTTGTTGATAAACATATTGTCTACCCTCTTATACTCGGCTTTACCATATGGCCCGTCTTGAATTCTTCGTGGTCGGTTAAGCCTTGTCTCAATGTTCTCGTCCAGATAGCGGGAACAAAATGTGGTTGCTTCATCAAGAAGATAACCTTGCATGATAGAACCCTCTGGTCGATTTTTATTACGTATATACTTCTTAAGAGTGTAGAGGTACCTAATGAGAATATGTTGAATAAATAAATACGGGCATACAGGACAACAATAAATTTATAAATTGCGCGAAACGAAAAATTATACGTACCTCTCGACGGGATACATCCATCGATATTGTACCGGTCCGGCTAACTTCGCCTCAGTTGCAAGATGAACCGTCAAGTGTATTATGATATCGAAGAATGACGGTGGGAAAATACGCTCAAACTTGCAAAGTATCAACGCAACAGAATTTTCTAGTTTATCCAGCGTCGCAACCTCCAGTGTTTTAGCACACAACTCCCTGAAAAAACAACATAGGTCGTTGTTTACTAGACCAACTGAGTCGTGGAGAGAAGTCCTGAGGGCTAATGGAAGAAGGTGCTCCACGATAATATGGTGATCATGACTTTTCAGCCCATCGATCTTCCCCTTCACAATTTTTATTTTCTTGCTGAATGATCCTGAGAAACCTATGGGGACTTTCAAATCATACAACACCTGCAGGAATCTTTTCTTCTCCGGTTGTGACATATAATAAGCGGCATTGGGAAGTACAAACTTGCCCGGTTTACCCGCTACCGGTCTAGGTTGCAATTCATTTCTTATTCCCCACTCTTGTAGATCCATCCGAGCATTTATGTTGTCTTTCGATTTTCCGTCTTTACAAAGAAGCAAGTTAAGTATGTGCTCTGATACTCCCTTCTCTATATGCATGACGTCCAGACAATGACGCACTGAATTTGTAGACCAGTACGGAAGCTCGAAGAAAATGCTTAACTTGTTCCAATATTGTGGTTTGACCTGTTTCGTTAGATCCATCCCGAAGGTCACGTTATTGTAACCATCCCATTTAGCAGTCACGTCCTCTCTGGACAATGGGGATGGAGGTCCAAGAAGCTCCCGATGACCATCAAAGTGAACCGTATCTAACCTATAGGGGTGGTCTGGAGGCAGAAAACGTCGATGGCCGCAATAACAAACCTTCCTGCTAAAATTCAAGAATTTTGATGTTGTGTGTTCATGGCAATGAGGACATACTTTGTGACCATGTACGGACCAACCTGATAGCATTCCATACGCAGGAAAGTCATTAATTGTCCATATTAAAGCCGCACGCAGTATGAAGGTTGTATTTGTGTTTGAATCATATGTCTCTACACCATCAATGAACAAAGATTTCAACTTCTCGATCAGAGGTCGGAGATAGACGTCGATATTGTTCCCCGGTGAGTTTGGTCCATCGATAAGAAGAGGCATCATAAAGTATGATTGGTCCATAGCCAACCAAGGCGACAGATTATAAATTATCATTACAACGGGCCATGTGCTGTGACTTCCAGCCCTATAGTTGAATGGGCAGAAGCCATCAGTAGCCAGTCCGAGCCGGACATTGTGAGGATCGCTACTGAATATTGCGTGCCTCCTATCGAAATCCTTCCATGCCGGTGAATCTCTTGGATGGCTCATTTTTCCATTTTCGCTTGGAGGAGCACGGTGATGCCAAATCATTGCCTCGGCTGTTTTCTTGCACCTGAATAGCCTCTGTAGCCTCTGTGTTATGGGAAAGTATCGTGCTATCTTCACAGGTATATCAGGCTTCTTATTAGAATCTTTCGGCTTATACCTGGCCTCTCCGCATGTTGGACACTCTTTCAAATCTGAATTCTCTTTCCGGTACAACACGCAATTTTTAGGACATGCTTGAATCTTCTCGCACTTTAGACCCAAATCAGACATCATCTTCTGGGCTTCGTACCAGCTTTCGGGCACATTATTTCCCGGAGGTATAGAATCTTTCAAGAACGAAAGAAGCATTGTGAATGACTTGTTACTCCATCCATTTAGGCACTTAATCTGGAAAAGTTGGACGAACCATGAGAGGGTGGAATACTTCGCATTCTCATAAATTGGTTTCCTAGCATCATTCATGAAATTTTTATATTTATCCGCACGTGGTCCTTGACCGGAAGGAATGTCATCTTCGGTACGAATAGATTCACCTAGGGCAGCCTCTACCATATCCTCCATTTCTTCTGATGGAAATAAATTTCCGTCTCCTGCCGCATTACCGAATTCTTCTTCTTCTCCTGCCGCATTATCGTGCTCTCCTTCTTCTTCTGCCTCAGTACTGCATTCTTCTCCTTCCTCGTGATATTTCCAAGTTGTATAATGTCTAGTAAACCCATGTTTTACAATATGAAGCTCTGCCAATTCTACCTTCTACCAGTACTTATTGCCACATCTATCACACGGACAGAGAATCTTCTCTATTATAATCTTATTATGTGCGCGTGCAAATTCAAGGAAAGCAGCAACTCCTGCGACAAACTTAGGTTGCATACGTTGTTTCCAATCCACATACATCCAGTTCTTAACTCTGACGTACTCATGGGCCATGTTAGACTGTATAACATATAAATTGTAGGTTATGCTGACTATATTGAGAAATATAAGAACGGGATAGTTACTGACAAAGGAGAAAATCCGTGTATATGCTTTGTGTGTGCGTTTGTCGTCGAAAAGAATAAATTATCGCACGTATGTTAACCGATAGACGGGGACTAAGTGTCGCTTTTAGTTTCATATATGTGTATCGATGGGAATATGAAGGTTTCATATTATCATATATTGGTTTTAACCCGAACATCTCCAATCGCTCTCTAATTATGCGTTTGTTGTGTATTCTTGTTGTATGTGTGTGTTCCGGCTGTCGGGGGTAGGCTTCTATCCCATTAAGAATGTATAGAGCGAACGCCCATCACTTGTGCTTTCAACCGTTTCGAGTAAATTTCGGCAGCACCTCTCAGCTGTTCTCCGAGTACACTGTAATAGAATAGATAATCATTTCAAAGCCGTGAAACAACGTTGAAATGAACATCTAATCTATCTTTGTACACGGAGAACCAGCGGAAAGGTACCGACGAAATATCTCGAAACGGATGAAAACACAAGTGAATGAAGGCGTTTGCTTTATACATTCTTAAGTTGTCCACACGGGACAAATCTATGGGTTACCATACGATTGAATTTTCTCGTCGCGTAGACTATACGACGGTTGTTAGTATCGAGCTATACTGTCCGATATTTAACAACCTTCGTATAGTTCTAGGTCACGATGAGCATCGCACGTATGTTAACCGATAGACGGGGACTAAGTGGCGCTTTTAGTTTCATATATGAGTATCGATGAGAATATGAAGGTTTCATATTATCATCGAATATCATATATTGGTTTTAACCCGAACATCTCGAATTGCTCTCTAATTATGCGTTTGTTGTGTATTCTTGTTGTATGTGTGTGTTCCGGCTGTCGAGGGTAGGCTTCTATCCCATTAAGAATGTATAGAGCGAACGCCCATCACTTGTGCTTTCAACCGTTTTGAGTAAATTTCGGCAGCACTTCCCCGCTGTTCTCCGAGTACACTGTAATAGAATAGATAATCATTTCAAAGCCGTGAAACAACGTTGAAATGAACATCTAATTTATCTTTGTACACGGAGAACCAGCGGAAAGGTACCGACGAAATATCTCGAAATGGATGAAAACACAAGTGAATGAAGGCGTTTGCTTTATACATTCTTAAGTTGTCCACACGGGACAAATCTATGGGTTACCATACGATTGAATTTTCTCGTCGCGTAGACTATACGACGGTTGTTAGTATCGAGCTATACTGTTCGATATTTAACAACCTTTGTATAGTTCTATGTCACGACGAGTATCGCACATATGTTAACCGATAGACGGGGACTAAGTGGCGCTTTTAGTTTCATATATGAGTATCGATGAGAATATGAAGGTTTCATATTATCATCGAACATCATATATTGGTTACAACTTGAAAAACGTGCCGTTGAAACAAATTATTGTTCTCCACCTTGCACTCTCTTAACAATGGTACATGCATTAAACATGTAAGAGCTATCTATAACAACTCTAAAGTTTCACCTGTTGGGTTCAACAAAAAGGTTTTTGATATAACAAACACAATCTTCCTCAATTTTTCCCTTGAATCGATGTGAAATTAATAGTGTCCATATGACACAATAGATATATTTTCTACACAAAAGGAAAAAGGCAAACAATAGTAAAGCAATTGTAATTCTATCAAGTATCTATACTGAAAAAGAATAAATAGCAAACTAAAAATTAATCACTAATGAAAAACAAACAAAAGTGCTTATTATTATACTTCAGAGGTTATAAGTGCTTGACCCCCATAGTACATAGGCTGTATCCGCAATTAACCCTTTTCTATATACTTGGGTGTATAGAATTTCTAAAAGTTACACACGGTTTTTCTAAATCCAATTCTTTCCTTTCACTACAAAACCCTTTATATTTTCTAATAGGTACCAAGAACTTTCAAAGTTTTTGGATATGCACAAAAAGAAAGGATCGCCAATAAGATTGACATAACCCAAATGACTTTGACCCATTACATATAAATGTCATGGTCTTTCAATATTTTTCAAACAAATACCATAGACTTTGTTTGTTACAAATAAATACCATGAAGTTTTAACGTTTTCACATAATTTCCATAGAGTTTGTTGTTTACAAATACATACCATTGACTTCCAACGTTTTCCAGATAAATACCATGAACTTTGTTGTTTACAAATAAATACATGAACTTTCAGCGTTTTTTAGATAAATCCCATAGACTTTCATGGACCTTTTTCTCATATAAAAACCATGGACTGTGTTATTCATAAATAAACAGTATCGACTTTCACTATTTTCCAGATCAATCGCATAAAATTTCACCTTTTTAACCCTAACCCAGCCCCAGCCGAACCCCAACCCAACACCAAACCCTAACCCTAACCCTAACCCCAACCCAGCCCCAGCCGAACCCCAACCCCAACACCAAACCCTAACCGAACCCTAACCCTAACCCTAACCCCAACACCAGCCGAACCCCAACCGAACCCGTACCCTAACCCCAACCGATACCTAACCCTAATCCTAACCCTAACCCCAACCGATACCTAACCCTAACCCTCATCGCTACCCTAACATCATTAAAATAATGTTTAACTAACCTGTAGGCTAGGCGGTGCAGGAGACGACGGAGACGCTCGGTGGTCGACGACGCGCGCAATCGGCGACGAGGAAGAACGAGGGCGGTGGCGACAACGAGAACGGAGGGCGGTGGCGACGACGAGATCACTGCAGGTGGTGGCGACGACGATTCGGCCGGCGCTGGCGACGACGAGAACGGCGATCTGCAGGAACGTCGAGGGTTTGGGGATTTGGGTTCGCGCGCAACGATAAAGGGAATAAGAAATAATCAGCATAGGGATCGATCACTTAAATCCCTATTTAGATGCCCCTACGGATATACCCGTAGGTGCTTGGTTTGCGGCTCCGTAGGGGCAAACAACACTTTAAGATTTAATAATTTTTAAATAAATATGGAAGGACCGTAGGGACAACCGTTTGGCCCTACGGATTAATCCGTAGGGCCAAACTTTATCTGCCCCTACGGATGTTGTTATCCGTAGGGGCAACCCCTTATTTTACTAGTGCAAAAGCCTGTACATTTGGCTAGAACTTGAAATCTGCTTGACTTGCGAAGTGCTGAATGTCCCCCTCGACGAGCTCTACTTCAAAGGTAGCTCCTTCCTTGTTATCTATATCACCCGACGGCCATTTCGAAGAAAGAACAAATAGAGAGAAAAATACCCATCAGCGAACTAGCGCTTATATATATATATATATATATATATATAGAATAATGGATAAAAGAGGCCATAGGAGGAAATTTCCTCCTATAGCGTGAAAAAAATACAACCTCCACCAATTTTTTCGACGATCGGCCCCCATCATCTTCATCGTTATCATCTAAGATGTGGATACACCAAATTTCATGTGATTCTACAACTTTTTCACCGTTGATTTAGCAATGTAAAAAGTTCTATTGTCGGTAAACCGTTAATTTTGAACCCACTAAATCAACGGTGAAAAAGTTGTGGAATCACATGAATTTGGTGTACGCACATCTTAGTTGATAACGATGAAGATGATGGGGGCCGATCGTCAGAAAAATTGGCGGAGGTTGTGTTTTTTCCACGCCATAGGAGGAAATCTACTCCTATGGCCTCTTTCCTCCATTAATCTCATATATATATATATATATATATATATATATATATATATATATATAAGCAATAATATGCGAACAATAAGAGAACATATCAATAAGCATAAAATGAACATGCAGGGAAATAACATAACTGATGAACAATATAGTGTGAAATATATAATGAAGTTACTAAGTTAATGTATAATTTAGGTACTGGGCGTCCGACTTGCTTTGAAAGTATTCTGTTTTCCCTACAGA
The DNA here is from genome assembly GCA_030015575.1 of Agapanthus africanus. NCBI lineage: Eukaryota > Viridiplantae > Streptophyta > Magnoliopsida > Asparagales > Amaryllidaceae > Agapanthus > Agapanthus africanus. The sequence goes on from CM057349.1 coordinate 458,815,651, forward strand.
ACAACGGATTCATGAAATTCACGAGATTCACGAGATTCGGGAGTTAGCGTACCGTTCCAGCTCGGTACAACAACAACACGAGGTTCATATATAGTTAGTAAGGAGACTTTTGAAGCAATTCGCTCCACCCATTCCCAAACTAACCCAGACCCCATCAATAGCTAGCATGAATTGAAATTTTAAACACTTCTAACAGGAGTCACGAATACATGTGTTTAATGCAAGTACTGGTCAAATTCACGGATTCATGATAAACATGTATTCTTGATACCCGAGTTAGAAAACCATAGAGCATGCAAAGATTAGACATAACATGGGTTAAGATGTGAAGGGTTTTAGATTTTTACGACAGGAAAGTTGTCACACGTTTGGCAACGGATATGAGCAGATTAAAAAGCTAATATGGATTCGCTTAAAACATGAAAGTTTTAGATTAAAGAGTTATGTAAATTAATCAACTAAGTTTGCCTCATTCGCAGTCCGAATAAGAGTTATGGTGATTACGGTGTCAGTGCGCAGTTTTGTTCAGAATGTTTTTCAGAAAATACTCTCGACTTGGTGCACGGTTTTAAGGTATAACAGTACAAAATTAGCAAAAACTTAAAATACAAAAAACGTGCATCATAGAGTAACGGTTACAACGGTATAAGAAACGCATCAATCCCACATCTACAGATGATATATTCCCAACTTACTTACGATGACTGCATAGAACAATTCTGCATCAGCCCAGATTTTACAGCGACGACTTATAATGCTTTTAAGGCGTACTTCTATTAATTTTTAGGTCTTCGGATATGCACGAGAGTCATAGAGCTCTCTGTCGTGATGAGAATACTGCAGGGTTTTCCCTATTTGAGTTCCAGAAGAGGAAGTTACGCTTGTTTTCGTGCGGCTGTGCATGGCAGGCTAACCAGAAAAACAAATTCACGACATGTGTTTAAAAGTACAGAAATGAGCCGTGTTTTTTGGAAAAATATAAAGCTAATAAAATACAAGGCTTCCAGTGTAGTTATCCGAACAACCTGAGTTTGCTCAGTTCAGATCACGGAAGGTCGAGAAAACATATTTGAAGTTCAGATTTAAAAACTGATTTTTAATAGCGACCAAAAATGACTTGCGGAAGTCGTAACAGTCAATACCTACACCGAAAAGTTATGAAATTTGATTAGAAGGCCTGAAACACTATATATTATTTACCCTAATTTTTCTAGAATTTTTGAAGTCATAAATTAATCCCGACAAATCTCGAAAGTAAGAGGATATGTAAGAAAAAGAAAATGTCGAATTTTAAGACATCAAATTTTAAGGTATTAAAACACGAATACAGATTTTCTAACAAAAAAAACTTAAAAAAAGAAAACGTAGACATCTAGATGTACATCCATTTCAACACCCACAACTACAAGACTGTATTTTCAAAAGTCGCAACATAAATATAATAAGTATGTCGATATGCTAAGAAAAGACAATATGGTATTATACTGCAAAGATCTTGAAACATGTAAGAAAAATATAACCGCACCCGTGACATGAGGGGGTGTAGGAAATCACCGAACCAAAACCTAATCTACACATACTAGATCGCCACAAAAGGCAGGCATCAAATGTACGCATTTCATCATTAGTTTCATCGGTTAAAACTATGTCTCCATAATTACTTTCATTTAAATTATAACTAGGGTGAAACTAACCCAAAACATAGGTAGAAATCAGAGAGGATGAGAAGAGGAGGGGACTTACCAACACCCACTCGTACTCGTACTAGTGAAAAAAGAGATGAAGGAGCCTCGGCTGTAAGAACCGAGACTACAAGTAGAAAAGAGGAGGAGAGCTCGTTGTTCTTGCGCGTGTTCAGTGATTTGTGGAGCAGCGGAAAAAGGAGATGGAGCTAGGACAGAGGAAGAAGAAGATAGGTCTATATTAGACTTAGAGAAAGAAAAAGAAATGAAAAGAAAAGACTTTTAAAAAGGTAGAGATAAAGCTCGGTTTGAAAGCTCCTCACTACTGCACTAATTCGACAAACAACCCTCAGAATTACGCTCCATGTAACGTGAGAAATGGTCCACCGAAGACCGAGACCATTTAGGCTAGACTTAACCGTTCCGGACGGCCAAGGAGCCGCCCCAGGCAGCCACATCGAGCCCAAATAGTTTGGGCTCGGGTCGGGGGCATCGTCTTAAAAGTTCAATTGATAACTTAAAATTGTGTCGGGGTTTCTAAAACACATTTTAAAGGCAAAATGTACGGAGGGCTCGGAACTTGTAATCTGCATGTTGAGATTTTTGCACTAAAACCAACTCTGCTCAAATGACTTATTGATTCAAAAAAGCATGGCAAATTATTTAAACTCACAAGAGAAGCAAAGAAGGAACTACTATCAATTTCAAAAGAAAATACAAAAAGGGGTACAAGGAAAGCACGGTCGCTGCAAAACAACTTATCGCCAAATAAATTTGGTCACCCCACAAATTTGAAGTTTAATATGGCTCCGGATCGGTGCTTTACTACCAATTTTAAATGGGTTGGGTTCGGACTCCGAATAAAATATAGAGTTGGATTCCGAATGATACAAGTCCAGCCCAACCTCACCAAATTCTCCATTGATGAAGATATGAACTAAATAAAACTTCAACATGACAACATTGACCCTATTGTTTAACTAGGTCGTACTCATTTAGTGCTTTTACATTGTATAATTAATCATAATAAAAATGCCTTATGAGATTAACAAATTAATCTCACACACACACACACAAAAACTCTCTTCACATCAAAATAAAGCATAGTTAAGGAGCTTTTGACTTGAGCTTCAACGATTAATTAATACTTGACTTTGTGAACTGAGTAGTTAATTAATTGTTCCTCATAAGTTAAACCAAGAATTTTATGCCTCGTCACAGTATGATCCTGTGCAATTTAGACCCTAACAATTGAATGTTAAGCCAACTTGCACATGTACATTGTATCATGTGCATTTAAGATGATTAGATATTTAGAGAGGGGCCATAATACGCCTAATTTTATAGGTTTTCAATTCAACGTATGGTAATTGGTTTTCTATAATGAAGATCCCTCATAGCCAGCTGCAGATGCTATTAATATAATTTGTATAAAAGTCAACCTGTTTAATTTTTTATACATGCATATTCAACATGTCTGCATAAAAATCAGCTAAATAAAAATCTATTAGCAGATTTTGAGTCACAATATGAATAGCGTTAGTTATATATGTATTGAGTTAAATTTTTATGCTCCCAGAACAAGTTAATGCAATTTTTTGAGTAAGTTCGAGTAATAGAATTTCTTCATAAGATGCTGAGTAAAACTCATAACCCGAAGGCTATTTTTGAATAAGTAAATGGTTATGGTATTGAAAATTTAGAAATATGAACATTTAGAGATGAAATTTAAAAATATAAAAGTTTTGATGGTGAGAAATTTAAATAATTTAACTAAATTATAAACTAAATTATTTAACTTACATACTTATTTTAAAATTTTGTTTTAAACTACACACAGGCACACAACATACACATGCATCCAAAAGATCCATGAATTTACGCCGAAAACATTAATTTATGGCTATTTCCCCTCCTAATATTTCTGGGGTTCGAACCCGGCACACTCCTCATTACTTACTAAACCCTTACAAGAGACCTTAATCTATGCTCACATGCATGCACATGCATGCATTTATGTATGCTACGATAAGGAGTGCGTATATATTGGAATGCTATATAAATGTGGGAAATATATCCCATATTGATATGTCGATAATCTTCAGAAACAATTTGATTCACAATGCACTGGATAACGGCCAAACGAAACTTCATACCTAGTTATCTGTGCCTTGCTTTGAGAATTTATTACATGCAAATAATAAGATTTTTCATATTGCCACTTGTTTGTTTATTAACAAAAGATAGATAGGGTATGAGATGCATCAATGCATCTTTTTTCAGAAAAAAAACTACTCGATTTAACCATAATGTTCCACTTGGACCCATCATATTGAAGAGTAAGGTTTGCATGAAATTATAATTAATGTTTGGTGACATTCCCATGGTAATTCTAAATTCAATGGATAAGAATAGAAGGCTTAATTTGGTATGTATGCATGGAGAGGGTGGTTTGATGATAGAAGGTAAAAAGATGAGAGCTCATGTGTTTAGGACACTCGAAACCAAAGGAAAAAGAAAATAATTAAGAAGCATTTGGCAAAAACAAAGTGGACTATTATATTAAGATCACTCTTCAATGGACACATATATATGTTAACAAATTGTAAAATCAGTTCACTTTTACCTTCTCTCACGATTATCGATTCTCTATAATTAACAAAAAGCTATCAATCTTTAGGTTTACGAAATACTATAATATATATAGTATACTAGAGATAAGTCTAAATAACGAGATATAAAGTCTAAATAACCAATTTCCCAACTAATAAATATTCGCCTTGCTTGTAGATAAGTCTGAATCTGTTATCTCTTGCCTTATAAATAATTCTGAATCTGTTATTCCTTACCATGTAGAAAAGTCTGAATTTATGAGAAATCAATAGAAATCGGAATGGAAGGCATACACAACAAATCTCCACCTTACCTTATATTCCCACAAACTTCTCCATCAAAATTAATAATAGCTCCACCTTCACCACAAAACCTTTCAAGGGCTCAAATGAGTGTGACGCACTCCAATTAAGTTTAAGTAGTGCTCAAATTTAACAAATGAATAAGAGATTTCGTCAATATGTCGGCAGTATTGTCCACTGTGCCAAACTTCTTCAAAATAATCTCTTCTTTCTCAACGATTTCCTGCATGAACCAGTACCTTACGTCGATGTATTTCGTCCTCTCATGATACATCTGATCTTTTGTCAAGTGAATATCACTTTGGCTATCACAGTAGACTATTATGGTATGTTTTAGAATACCAAGTTCTGAAAATAGTCTCTTCAATCAGATTGCCTCCTTAACGGCCGCAACAATGACTATATATTCCGCCTCCGTCGTAGAAAATGCTACCGCAGGCTGTAAAGAAGCATACCAATTAATAGAATATCTTCCAAGGAGAATACGTAATCGGTGATCGATCTTCATCTGTCAAACTCACTCGCATAATCGGAGTTGTTGAATCTAACTAAACCGTCATCGTTCCATCCAAACACCAACCCCACATCAGACGTATCTCGAAGGTATCGTAATATCCATTTCACTACTTGCCAATGGTTTTTGCCAGGAGATGCCATATAGCGACTAACAACACTAACAATATGTGAAATGTCGGGTTATGTACAATGCATGGCATACATAACGCTACCCACCACACACGCATATGGAACATTCGACATATATCTAATCTTATCATCTATTTGCGGTAATGAACGAGCCGAAAGTTTAAAAGGAGCTGCCAACGGAGTATTTACAGACTTAGTGTCTGCCATGCCGACACGCTCCAAAACTTTCTAAATGTATCGCTATTGAGACAAGTATAGCTTTTTTCCTTTATGATCTCGCATGATCTCCATACCAAGTATTTTCTTGGCCGCTCCCAAATCCTTGGTCTCAACTTGCCTTTCAACCGTTCTTACAAAATCTTAATATCAACCATATATCTTACTGCTATCAACATATTATCAATATAAAGTAGCAAATATATGAAAGAACCGCCGACGAGCTTCTTCGAATATACACAGCTGTCGTCCATACTTCTCGTAAAGCCTATTCTTTCATGAAGGAGTCGAACTTCCTATACAACGTCTTGATGACTGTTTCAAACCATAGAGAGACTTCTCTAATAAGCAAACGCGGTCTTCTTTACCTTCGACTTCGAAACCATCAGGCTGTTGGATGTAGATTTTCTCTACCAAATCACCGTGCAAAAATACGGTCTTCACATCGAGCTGCTCAAGTTCCAAATCTTATATAGCTACTAAACCGAGCAAGACACGTATAGAGGTGTGTTTAACAACCGGAGAAAATATCTCAGTAAAGTCAACTCCCCGCACTTGTGAATAGCCTTTAGCTACCAATTGTGTCTTGTATCTCGTATCAACCGTCCCTTGGTTATTGATTGAAAAGAATTTCGTTGATTGGATGTAAACGTATCAAATCAAATAGTCCCCGGCAACGGCGCCGTTTGATTGATCATATGATTCACAGACTGTGTAAGTAAAACAACTCAAATACTCAAATGATCCCCGATAACGGTTTCATTAGATTGTAATGATGTCTTGTTTGTGTAAATCGAAATAAGCGAATAAGTTTCTATGTGTAGGTAATATTGAATAAAATTCACAATCAAAGAATTATATTTGACCGCAATCAATTACGGTGTCGATTGTAGATCGTAAGCGAGTGCGGATCGTCCACAGGGATTGTGCAATTCGTTTCTGTATTTAATTTGTTTGAATTGAAAAGTTAATCGAAAGGAAAAGAAAACATGATTCAAGAATTTATCGATGATTCAGGTGTCACGATGTTTAATCAAGAATCAAGAAACTGATAAACAAATCAAGAATCGGTGTTTTGATGATATTTCCAACCAAAATGTCAAGAATCAAAATGAGGCTCGTAGGAATCGATCGGATCTATAGACGTGATGTAATCTTAAGATTTCGTGTTCTTGTCCTTCGAAGGATTGATACTAGATCGATGATGATCGACGAGAGTTAGGGCTTTCTTGATGAAACTAGGGTTTCATCTTTTAACCCTTGTTCTTTCGTAGATATCATTCACATTCTAGCCTCTAGCAATTTCAAGAAACGATCGTAACTCCCCAATCTCGAGCGATATCAATCAAGAAAGCATCGCAACGAATTGGGTCGTCGATTCTTGAACTTGCTAGGGTTTACAAAACTCGTAGGATTCAAAAATCGATTTAAGATATATTACATCATCGTTCTATTAATCGTCTCGACTCCTCGACGAGCGGAGTATTACTCAAACATCATCACACAGTAAGCATTCAAGAATTGAAAAGATATCATGATGCGAGAATTTAAAGAAAACAAGATAAAAGAATATCACCTTTTATTTATATCAACAATTTGATTACAGTCGCTCAAGAACTACAAGAGGAAGAACTAAATTGTTGAATTGGCGTCGCTCGGCTCCGTGAGTCACGGATCGGCTTGGACCACTTGCTCTGTTGAAGATCGGCTCGGCTCATAAAAGGTTGCAAGGCTTCTTGCTTGATGGGTACTCAGGATCTTGGCTTTTGATTGGAATTAGGGTTAGGGTTTCACACAAGGGTTCTCACTAGACTTGTGGAAGAAGATGAAGAGAGTGAATGGATCTAGATTGATACTAAAATTGGCTAAAGATGATTTGATTCTAAGATGTGAGATTCTTTTACAAGTGAGCCTAGGGTTTTATTTATAGATCTCCCAAACCCTAGGTCTAGGTTTGAATTTACAATTTCCTCCAAAAGTTTGTTGAGGCTTCTAGAAGGAGTTTGTTAGGCTTAGCTTAGGGTTTAAGCTAGGGTTTAAGGAGAAGTTTCTAGAATGATAGGCTAGTTTAGTGTTGATTCCAAAGCTTGCTGATCTGGCAGAAGTCTCTGGAGTATTCTGGAAATTGACATATCTTTCTGAAGTGCGGGCCCTGAGAGAAGCATTGTGCACTAAAATTGAGGAAGTGATGAGGCAATACGGCCGCGGAACCGCGGCGCAAGCAGGCTCCGGCCGCGGTTCCGCGGCCATGTTGGAGGCTTGAGCTTTGAAACTTCTGGTGCTGCTTTGGACTGAAGTTTAGGGCTTTATCTGACATGTTGAATTTTATTTGTCCCTTTGGATTGATACCAGAACTGAAATCATTAGGTTGGCGTAATATTTGATCGGTACCATGTAAATTTTTGGCCTTTCTTCTGGATTTTCCTGCACAGATCTTAAAACAAGTGTTGCGCAATATAGGAATGATGCGATGCCATGAAATGCGGTCAATTTCCCTAGAAATGCTGGTTTTAGAGTCTAACACATGCAATCTGATATTTTGCGACAGTTTTGCTAATATGTGAAATATGAATACCGTACACTTCTAAATGAGTACAAATGATAGGAAAATTACCGTGTTAAAAATACAATATTTTCGACTAATCAGTTATTTTCTTTCTTCTTGAAAACCCACTTACAACCAACTATCTTATTTTCTCTTTTGGGCTTCACAAGCTTCTAAGTTTGGTACTTGTGAAGAGACTCGGTCTCTTCATTCATAGTGACTAACCAATGAACTGCTTCATCGGATGAGATGGCTTCTTTATAGTTTATCGGCTCGCCACGATCAACTGTGTCTGCAACAGACAGCGTATACGCTACTAGGTCATCATAGCCAAACCTCTGTGGCGGTAATGTCCCTTCTCTGTCGGTTATGATCAAGCAAATACTCCTCATTATTGGACTGCTCCTCTTGAGCTTCTTCAGACGATGGTGAATGAGAGATCTCCTGCAAATCCGAGCTATCACCGACCTTAATATCAACTCTTGGCTCATCCTTCTTCGAATCGTTTTCAACTGGAGATTCCTTATTGTTCGGTTTCAATATAGAAGATTCATCAAAAGTCGCATATCTGCTAATCATAAATTTATGCGACTTTAAATCTGAATACCACAATGTATAACCCTTAACGTCGATAGCATAATCGAGAAATATAAATTTCTTCGCTTGAGGATCCAATTTGCCTTCACGGCAATGTGCATAAGGGGGGTGTCACGCCCCGCTTCCCGGTATACGGCGAAGGGGAAGGGACTGGTCCGCTACGTATATACTCAGAAGTACATACGCTAAGCATATCTAAGCAATATAAAATAAATACACAAGAGACAAAAGATAATAAAAACAGGAACTTTTATTTATTAACATTCTTTTGTACAATGCATGAAAAGTAAATACATCTGGAATAAAAGCGATGCCTAAACAATGGCATAACAGGAAATGAAAAATACTGAATAGAACAAGGTACAATGTCTAGAGCTCGGGGTCTTCGTGGAACTGATCCAAGTCTTCACTGGTGGGCTCGATCTCTGACGGATCCAAAACACCTGACGACATTCAAAGAAGAAAGAAATAGAATGTCGTCAGCGAACAGGTCGCTCGGTAAGTCCCAAAGATAATGGAGAATTAGAAAAGACAGAATAAGAGGTATCTTCTAAAGTTGTATAATATTGTAGAATATTGTGTTAACGTTGTTGTTTGTAGCTTAGTACAGAAGAATGCCAGTGTATACGAGGGGGGTCTCTATATAGTAGAGACCAGGGCAAACAGAATGTACAAGGAACCGTTAAGCCACGGTACAACAGCAACGAAATATAGGTTAGGTGTCTTAATCTGACCACCTCGTGCCACCTTTAACACCTTCCGTACCAATCTACCCCTTAAGCCCCGTAGTGTTTTGATTGTATTGTTATCTTGTAAATTGTATTGATTGTAAGCTTGATTGACTGACAGACCGACCGAAACCATGATATCAGGAAACGGTTGTAACCGTAGGGTCATGTAAATGGAATAACTGAGAATCATGTAAAAAGAATATATCCATGGTTCGGTTCAGTCAAGTTGTATAAATTGATAATTGGATTCATGGATTCATGTTGTCACGCCCCGCTTCCCAGTGTACGGCGAAGGGGACGCGACGAGGTCCGCTACGTATAAACTCAGAAGTAAATATGCTAAGCGTATCTAAGCAATATACAAGTAATCACAAGAGATAAGAGGTATAAAAATAACAGCAACTTTATTTATTAACATTCTTTTGTACAATGCATGAAAAGAAAATACAACTGAAGTAAAAATGATGCCTAAACAATGGCATAACAGGAAATTAAAGGTATTGAATGGAAATGTACAATGTCTAGAGCTCGGGGTCTTCGAGGAACTGATCCAAGTCTTCACTGGTGGGCTCGATCTCTGCTGTGTCCAGATCACCTGACGACATTCAAAGAAGAAAGAAATAGAATGTCGTCAGCGAACAGGTCGCTCGGTAAGTCCCAAAGATAAAGGAGAAATAGAAAAGACGGAATAAGAAGGTATCTTTTAAAGTTGTATAATATTGTAGAATATTGTGTTAACGCCGTTGTTTGTAGTTTGGTACAGAAGGATGCCAGTGTATACGAGAGGGGTCTCTATATGCTAGAGAGCAGGGCAAACTGAAAGTACAAGAAACCGTTATGCCACGGTACAACAGCAACAGGATTCATGTTAGGTGTCTTAATCTTACTGTCTCGTGCCACTTTTAACACCTTCCTTACCAATCTACCCCTTAAACCCCGTAGTGTTTTGATTGTATTGTTATATTGTATTGTATAAGCTGTATAGTTGGATGACTGACCGAAACCATGATATCAGTAACGGATGTAATGGATGTAAACTGGAATCATGTAAATGGAAAGTATATCCATGGTTTGATTCAGTCAAGTTGAATAGATTGATAACTGGATTCATGGATTCGTGTGTTCATGTCAAATTGTAATATTGTAGATTTATATGGTACTTGAATCATATTCAAGTCGGATTATAATCAGACTCAAACCCGAGTCAGACAGTTAGAAAAGTAAATTAAAGTCCTGATTGTTTTGATGTTATCGGTAACCGCTGCACATGGACGGTAGGATTTGTGTCTTTTTCAAAGAAGATTACCGTATTGATAACACCATTGTTAAGTTGTCTACCTTAGATAGGCAAGCACCCACTTCTCCGACTCTCTGAGGCTCAAGAGATTGGTCCCGCTTAAACCTATATTTACTAGGGTCCTTATTGTAATTTATATAACTTGAGGGGGTTTTATGTAAAAATAATTTTGTATGGTTTTAAAAATACAACTCAAATATTTAATTATCATCTTTATGTACATACAACAATTTAATGATCAAGGTAAATATGTATATATGTTCGAAGAGCATAAAATGAGTCAAGTATATTATTCGAGTAACTACCATAAACAATGCTGTAAAGAAATATTATGTACGACTAATTAATCAAGTAGAACGAATGCGGAATATAAAAAAAATATGGCTCTAAGTGTTTTTCATGCGTGAGCTTCAGTTTCACCTAAATACGACTACCGGTTTGAGAGATATATCTGTTTTCGTATCATTGCACAAAACAGATCAGAATCTGTTCAGCACCGTCACATATTTTTAATATACAGTTTGAGTTAATTTCCATCAGGTTTCAGGTTACGAAGATTATTAGAAAATTGTAGGTATTTTCATGTACTTATCCAAAACACCAAGTTTCATACGATTTGGATTTCTGAAGCTCTAGTTATGATCATTTTAATATCAGCGTTTAAAAGAGAAATTCAGATTTCTGGACAGCAACTATATATTATATTGCAAAGCCTATATCGGGGTGTTTCATGCATTTCTAAGTAATCAAGTATACATAAAATTATATTTCTATCAATTGTGCATCTACACATCTAAATTTTGTCACGAACGGACATTGGGAGTTTGAGTTATGTCTAATTTAAAAACAGTGTGCGAATCAGGACATATTCTGTCCAGATCCGTCACTTAATATTGTAACGCAGTTTTCTTTATCATAAATGGGTTTTCAGTAAAACTATAAAACTAAGAAAATCTAGATCATTCGATGTAAATATCAAAAACACCTGATTTTGCTCAATTTGGATACCGGTATACCAAGTTATGTGTCCTAGAAATTGACCGATAACTGCAGTTTTCTGTTTTACGATCAGTGAATAAAAACGATATAATTCCTAAACCGTTATGCGGTTCGATCTAAAATTTTTAAAGCGTGTACAAAATAATATATTCTATTATATATAAATTTCCTGAAATTTTCAGAATTAAAAATTAATTTATAAAAATTATTTTAAAACTAAAGGTATTGATATGTCATATGTGAGAATGAGAAAACCATTGTATTTATTTGTAACTTCATTTTCTTTTACAAAATATAAATAAAGTAATTTAAAATATACCGACAAATGATATATCCTAATTGTTCTCCGCAATTTTAATATATGAATTTCTAATAGCGACAAAACTGATACAATACTTATTTTTCTAAGAACTTATATGTGAATGTATATCATGCCATATCATTTTCCTCTAGATTTATTCCATTATTAATTATGTTAAATCTAAATGCAAGACATGAAGGAAAGTTATAATTCAATTAAACGACAATGTAACTTGAATAAGAGGCCATCATTAATCTAATCGAAATTATATAAGTATATATGTGTGTTTTGATGTGTTTCCAATATTTATATATGTAACAATACTTTTATCCATTTAAGTACTATGATATGATACGAGAGGCGGTTCATGGTAATATGACAAGAGAAAGATAAAAAGAAAGAGATGGAGGTAGAGAAAGATAGAAGAGACTTACATACACAAGCTGGTATTGTCACCGGGTTTGTCTATCCGCCGATAGCCTCGCGTTATTAGCGAGACCTTCTTGAAGACTTCTTCATGTTCTTCTTCTTGGACTCTAGGTGAAGATGGAGAAGTGAGAGATAAAAAATGTGAGGAAGAAAAAGATAGAGGAGGACAAATAAAGATAGTGTAATGGTGAATTGTATATAATAATATATGCATTTAATATGAGAATTAAAAGAGAAATGAAAGGTCACCATTCATTTTGGAAATGAAAGGTCTCATTTGTAGGTTATGAGAAGAATAAAAAAAATGATAAAAATAATTGGAAGAATGAGGATTTGAACATGTGACTTATGAAATAACAATGCAAGGACTTAACCAATGAGCTAAAAGATTGTTCATGCACATATTTAATTAGAATTAAATATATGCTAATGCTTAAAAAGAAAGTGGGCTTTCCAGATGGGCTGTAGAGAATAAAAATAATAGATTTGGGTTAAATATTTATGAAAGAAAAAATAAGAACGAGAAGTTAAAAACTAAAATATAAGAAAAAGAAATTGTCACAGAAAAATACATAATAGATTGAGGAATAAAATAATGATAAATTTAATAGAAAAAGGAAAATACCAAGTACAAATAAATACGGTATATTATTGAAGAGGGATAATACAAATGTATAAACATTTTGGGGTCATTACACATGCATTCATTTTGAATTGGAATCTTATAGATTATAGATTGACTTGAATCATATTCAAGTTAGATTAATCAAACTCAAGCCCGAGTCAGAAAATCAGGAATATGAATCGAAGTCTTATAATTGCTAGGGTCCTTAGGGTAATTTATAAAACTTGAGAGGGTTTTATGTAAAAACACTTTTATATACTTTTCAAAATACACCTCAAGTATTTATTATTCATCTTTAGAGTTGCAATGAAAGTGAATTTTATATTGTGATATTTCTAGTGAAAATATCCTAGTTTTATAAATAAAGGTATTTATCTGTAATATTGATTTATTTGAAATTCATGGTATTTAATGTAAAATTCATTCTTGTGATTTTTAGAAAAAAATGGAATATTTATATTATAACAAAATAGATATTTTAATGATAAATATACATATATTTATACAAAAATAATTTCAATAAATATTTTATATTCTAAAAAATCTCATTTTCTTAAGATGTCGTATTTTAAATTTTTCGAGACCGAATGCTTCTTGCGGAGGTCTGAATCTCGCACTACTAAGCCCGAGGGTGCACGATAAACCGTACTATCCCGAACGGGTTCCCCAAAGTGGGTTGTAGCGGTACTTTGCAAAGATTGTAAATACTAAATCCTTTAGAAAATGGTTTTATAAAGTACAAGGTATTTATTTGTAAAAAGTCAATTTTCCGTATTTTAGATTCTAGGGTTTTCTAATTCAACTAGACTATTTCTAAATAGTCTAAACAACAAGTTGTTAGATAGCTCAAATCGTCTCTTCACCGCCAATTGTGGCCAGGTAAGTACAAGTGAAGAAAGGAGGGATCCGCTCACGAATCATCGTGAGACGGGCTTTCTAAAGTTACCTTTCTCACTTGCCTAGCTTAGACACCATAAAGTCAGGTTTAGATAAACGACCGATATCCACAACTTATCGTATTTTCATATTAAAAGGTATTTATTTAAAAGTGTATCAACTCTAAATCTTTTATGATAGTTTTATTAAGTATGTGGTATTTAAATGTAAATTCATGTTTTCTCGTATTCTAAGGTTTCAATGGTATCATGTTAGATTGTAAGCAAGTGTGTGAGGAGGTAGGTCGTTACCTCGTGATCTACTTTAAATGTATAGCAAGTTAATGAGGTTAAATGTGAAATCGAAACATTGTAGTATTTAAGTAAAAATACGATAATTTGGGAACGCTGTCATTTCATGTGATGAAACTTGTTCAAATTGTTTGTTAAATGTTTAATAGTCAACATAAAGATATTTAAGCATGAATGTATTGGTGAGAAGTGAAATTTTATAGAAAACCGAATCGGAAATCAGATTTATTCCGATTCCGTCGGGTTTTGTAATTTCGTATTTTTTAGAAAAAGAGAGAGAGAGAGATTAGAATGAGACTTACGGGTTTGGACAACACGAGAGTGATAAGGAAGAAAAGGGTTCGCCGGTACGTCGATTCGTCGCCACGAGTTCCTAGCACGATCACCGGAAGTTCGCCGTAGATTTCGTCGGAGCTTCGCCTTTCGCTCGTTTTCAAAGTACACAAGATCTCTTGGAATTTTAAGAGAGTGGGCTCAAAAATTTGGGATGAGAGGGTAGAGGGTAGGGGGTGTATTTATAGGGTTAGGCTAGGGTTAGGGTAGGTGTAGGGTTTTTAATAAAAAAAAATGTAAAAATATATAAAAATCATTAAAAAATAGAGTAAATGGGGGTTAATGGGCTCTCTGTAACCGATCTGACTAAATGAAGCATGCAGGGGGTTTCAGGAGGAAAAGATACCCAACTTCGATGTTGGGGACTCGGCCGTCTGGCTTAGTCCGGCCGGCGGCGCCGGCCCGAGTCGGCCGGTCCGCCGGTCGACTCGGCCGAGTCGGGCGGTCGGTGGGTGGGGGGTCTTCTGGGGTGCTTACTGGTGCATTTACATTTTCATGTGTAGTAGGAAATTTGTAAGAAACGCACGTGTAACTGTTGGTATTCTAAAAAAATCAAAAACAAAATAATATTAAAAATAATGTGGGGCAGGGGATTTGAACTCTGGTGGCTTGGTTCAGCAGTGCAAGGTGTTACCAATGAGCTACAAGCTCATTCTTGTAATTATGGAGTGAAATAAATACTTAAAGAGATATCAACAACATTAAATACTCCAAGTATACATTGAATTTAAATCAATTCTTTGTACATTAAAAATGGAGTTGTTACAGTCTACCCTCCTTACAAAAATTTCGTTCTCGAAATTTACAACTTTTATTTGAGGACTAGTTCACAAAGAGGTGTGGATATCTAGTACGCATTTCATCCTCCCTTTCCTAAGTGGACTCTCCTGGAGTGTCTTTCCTCCATATCACTCAAACCAAGTTAACTTCCTTGTTCCGAAGTGTCTTCACTTTCCTGTTCAGGATCTCCACAGGCTGTTGCTCACAAGACAAATCGGGCTGTATAGTGAGCTCGGAATGATCAAGAACATGGCTGGGGTCACTCACATACCTTCTGAGTTGGGATATGTGGAACACATTATGCACTCCTTCCAATGAAGGTGGAAGCGCTAAGCGGTATGCCATTTCACCGAATCGTTCGAGTATGTCGAACGGTCCAATATATCTCGGACTTAGCTTTCCCCGTCTTCCAAATCGGATCACTCCGCGGTTCGGAGATATCTTCAAAAATACATGATCTCCTGGTTGAAACTCCAAGTGTCGTCTCTTTGCATCAGCCCAGTGCTTCTGTCGATCTTGGGCTATGCGCGTCCTTTCTCTGATAGTACGAATCACATCAACAGTCGCTACTATCATCTCTGGTCCAAGAAGTTCCCTATCTCCGATGTCGTCCCAACTTAATGGCGATCGACACTTCCTTCCATACAATGCTGCAAAAGGTGCCATTCCTATGCTTGCTTGGTGGTTGTTATTGTACGCGAACTCCACAAGATGCGGGTGATCTTCCCACGATCCTTTGAAGTCTAGCATACACGCTCTGAGCATATCCTCCAAGATCTGAATAATTCGTTCTGACTGACCATCTGTTTGTGGATGATAAGCCATGCTGAAGTTCAGACTTGTTCCCAAGCTTGCTTCCAGACTCTGCCAAAATTGCGATCGGAACCTGGTGTCACGATCGGAGACAATACAGACCGGTACTTCATGAAGTCTCACAATTTCCTGTATAAGTTCATGGGTATCAGAGATAGTACATTATGAAGAGTTTAAATCTTAATTAGATTATTACCTCCATGTATTTCTTTGCTAGTGTCTCAGTTGATTGGCCAACTCGAAATGGGATGAAGTGAGCCGACTTTGTGAGTCGATCCATAATGACCCATACGGCATCGTTACCCTTTGTGCTGCGAGGAAGAGCGGTCACAAAATCCATCGTGATGTGTTGCCACTTCCATTCTGGTATTGGTAACGGTTGAAGTAATCCAACAGTCCTGTAATGTTCAGCCTTTACTTGCTGACACACCAAGCATTTTGCGACGTTTCTGGCTACTTCACGCTTCATTCCATGCCACCAATAATTCTGACGTAGATCTTTGTACATTTTGGTACCTCCAGGGTGTACCGAGTAGGGAGAGCTGTGAGCTTCTTTCATTAACTCTTCCCGTACAGGACCTTTTGGTACACACAATCTGCTGCTGTATCTCAAAGATCCGTCTTTATGGATGATGATGTTTGTTCTGAGTCCATTCTCTACCTGTTCTCTGATCTTTTGCAACTTAGCATCGCTAGCTTGAGCTGCCTTGATCTGTTGACAATGGTTGATTAAACTTGTAGATTCATCAAACTTAAAGTATTACCTGGCATAATTACTTCAATCTCCATCTGATACAAGTCTTGTTGAAGCGTCCACTGAGCGGTGAGATTCATTGCTAATGGTTGGCGACTAAGAGCATCAGGTACTACATTCACCTTCCCTGGGTGATATTGCAAATTGATGTCAAAGTCTGCCCTGAGTTCTAACCATCTTCTCTGCCACATATTCAACTCCTTCCGAGTAAACACGTACTCCAGGCTCTTATGATCTGTATAGATGTTCACTCGTTCACCAAGTAGGTAATGACGCCAAATCTTGAGAGCAAAGATAATGGCTGCCAACTCCAGATCATGCGTCGGATAATTGCACTCATGAATTTTCAGCTGTCTTGAAGCATAAGCCACAACCTTACCGTGCTGATGTAGAACACATCTTAATCCCTTACCGGATGCATCGCAATGCACTTCGAATCCTCCAGATTGATCCGGTATGACGAGAATAGGTGCTGATGTCAACCTTGACTTGAGTTCTACGAAAGCTTGTTCGCATGCTTCTGACCACACAAATTCTTCATCTTTACGTGTGAGCTTGGTCATGGGCGTTGCTATCTTCGAAAATCCTTCAATGAACCTTCTGTAATATCCAGCTAAACCCAAGAAACTCCGAATGTCCTTCACTGACTTTGGTGTAGGCCATTCGCTAACTGCTGAAACTTTCGCTGGATCTACAAAGATTCCTTCTCCTGATACGATATGTCCAAGAAAACCAACTTGCTTTAACCAAAACTCGCACTAGCTGTACTTGGCATAAAGCTGATGTTGTCGAAGAGTTTCTAGGACAATTCGTAGGTGCTCTGCATGCTCTTTCCGACTCTTAGAATACACCAGGATGTCGTCGATGAAGATGACAACAAACCTGTCTAAGTACTCCCGGAAAACTTGATTCATTAGGTTCATGAATATTGCTGGTGCATTGGTCACTCCAAATGGCATCAATAGAAATTCGTAATGTCCATAGCGAGTTCTGAAAGCTGTTTTGTGAACATCAGCTTCCTTAACCTTCACTTGATGATATCCTGAACGAAGATCCAATTTAGAGAACACGCAAGATCCACTTAGCCGATCGAATAAATCGTCGATGCGTGGGAGTGGATACTTGTTCTTTATAGCGACTTCGTTCAAGGCTCTGTAATCGATACACATTCTGTATGAACCTTCCTTCTTCTTCACAAGTAGTACAGGTGATCCCCAACTTGAAGTGCTGGGACGAATCCATCTTTTCGCTAGTAATTCGTCCAACTGTGTTCGGACTTCCTTCAAACCTTCCGGACTTAAACGATAGGGTGCTTTGATCACCGGTTGTGCTCCTGATACTAAATCAATACTGAATTCAAGAGCTCGATCGGGAGGAAAACCTGATATATCGTCAGGAAATACATCGTCGAACTCTCGAACCACATCTGGTCTTGATTCTTCCTCCGCTTGAGCTGCTGCAACTACTGCTTCTCTTGGCTTCGCTTTGTAGGTACTTGGCTCCAGGGTACGGTCTTCGCTTTTGAAATAGAAGACCGGGTGGTCTGGAATCTCGAATACTACCCTCCTTTGACGACAGTCAATGGTAGTATAAAAAGTTCCAAGCCAATCCATTCCTAGAACCACATCGAAGTTCGGTATGTCCAGCATTTTGAAGTCAGCATAAAACTCCCTGCTGCAGACGACGACTGGACACAAGCTGTATCCTATAGTTGCCTTTAGAATGCCATTTCCTGAACTGACATTCCAGCTGGATACAAGCGGTGAGACTGGAATCGCATGGGTTCGAACAAACCGTTGCGGCATAAAGCAGTGTGATGCTCCAGTATCAAACAGTGCTAGTGCAGGGATTGAGGATACTAAGATTGTACATAAGGTATGTGGGATATGTTTTAGGTATAGGAAAATATGTAGCTAAGTAGCAGGATAGAAAAGCAAAGTTCGAAAAGAAAAGTTTACCAGTGATGACTTGGCCAGTGGCCTCAGCTTCTTCCACGGTCATCGTGAAAGCCTGGTGCCTTGGTACATTCCTTCTGGCCTGAGGAGCATTCCTCGGAACGTTCCTTTGAGCTTGATGGAACTGACGAGGAGGTGGTGCAGCTTGTGGTCCTCTGGGTGGTGCAGGTAGTGCAGGTCTTGCAACGGGTGCTTGGATGGCTGGGCGCTGTGGGTAAGTAATTGCTGGCCTGGGTGCAGCAACTGGGTTTTGTCTTTGGGGATAAGACCCAATATCATGAGTAGCTGAGCCGCAGACTAAGAAAAGACGGTTGGCTCGTCGGCAGTCTTTCATCATATGTCCAGTTCTCTTGCAGTAGGTGCAAAAGGCTGGGCTGGGATGATAGTTCGGTACTCCGGGTCGCCTTGGCACGAAAGGTGGTCTAGACGAGGCTCCACCTGCCATCTGGTTGGCAGGGCGTTTAACTCCTGCAGACTGAGATCTGCCCTTTACTTTTATCACTGCCTCAGAACTGCGGGCAGCTTCCAGAGCATCCTCATGAGTCAGAAATTTTCCCGTGGCTAGAGCAGCCTGAATCTCCGTGTCCAGACCTTGTTGAAAGCGACGGGCTCTGATCTCGTCCGTCGGTATCAAGTGTGCCGCGAATCTGTTTTAAAGGATTGTGTTAGCTGTGTAGTATGCGAGATTTAAAAATTGAACTGTTGTGACATATCTTACCGGCTTTGCATGGTGAATTCAGTATCGTACTCATCTACTGATTTGTCCCACATCGAACCCTGTTGTAGATGAATGAACTGCTGCTCCATGGCAAACCTGGCAGTCACAGGGAAGTATTTCGCGTCGAACATCTCGCGAAAAGTCTTCCATTCAATAGGCTGTACCAAACGGGTTTCTTCCGCCTTCCACCAGTTGCGAGCATTGTCCGTGAGCTGTAGTTTCGCCACACGGACCCAAGCTATGTCTGGCACTTGTGCTGCTGCCAGATCATCTTCTATGCTTTGTGCCCATTCTTCAGCTTCAAGAGGGCTTCCTTTTCCGGAGAACTGCTTGGGATGTAAAGCCCTGAATTGCTTTACCCCCGGTGCGTCGGTCTCAGTACGGTTCAGGAGTTGTTGTTGTCCCTCAAAAAGGCTGCGGATCGCCTCAAGTAGCATTGTTTGCTCGGTGGGTGGCGCAGGAACAGCTGGTGTGAGAGATAGTGCTGGAGGGGTGTTGTTGATGTTAGTGCTGGTGTTGTTCGGGGAATCCATAACCCTGAAGAAAAATTTGGGTTAGAACAGATTCAAGTACATGAAATGATAAGATTTAAGAAATAGAAAATTGTAAGATTCAAGAAACATGAATTGTAAGAATGTTTTAGTTGCTGGTTCTTGTGTTATATTGCTTAGGTTGTTCACGCAGAACAGAACTGCATAGTATGGTTCTATACAGCTCTGACCTGCATGGGCCACCAACAAAACCTGTCACGCCTCACTTCCCGGTATACGGCGAAGGGGATGGGACCGGTCCGCTACGTATATACTCAGAAGTACATACGCTAAGCGTATCTAAGCAATATAAAATAAATACACAAGAGACAAGAGATAGTAAAAACAACAACTTTTATTTATTAATATTCTTTTGTACAATGCATGAAAAGTAAATACATCTGGAATAAAAGCGATGCCTAAATAATGGCATAACAGGAAATGAAAAATACTGAATAGAACAAGATATAATGTCTAGAGCTCGGGGTCTTCGTGGAACTGATCCAAGTCTTCACTGGTGGGCTCGATCTCTGACGGGTCCAAAACACCTGACGACATTCAAAGAAGAAAGAAATAGAATGTCGTCAGCGAACAGGTCGCTCGGTACGTCCCAAAGATAAGGGAGAATTAGAAAAGACAGAATAAGAGGTATCTTCTAAAGTTGTAGAATATTGTGTTAACGCTATTGTTTGTAACTTGGTATAGAAGGATACCAGTGTATACGAGGGGAGTCTCTATATGCTAGAGACCAGGGCAAACGGAATGTACAAGGAACCGTTAAGCCACGGTACAACAGCAACGGAATATAGGTTAGGTGTCTTAATCTGATCACCTCGTGCCACCTTTAAGACCTTCCGTACCAATCTACCACTTAAGCCCCGTAGTGTTTTGATTGTATTGTTATCTTGTAAATTGTATTGATTGTAAACTTGATTGACTGACTGACCGAAACCATGATATCAGGAAACGGTTGTAACCGTAGGGTCATGTAAATGGAATAACTAAGAATCATGTAAAAAGAATATATCCATGGTTCGGTTCGGTCAAGTTGTATAAATTGATAATTGGATTCATGTGTTCATATTGAATTGGAATCTTATAGATTATAAATTGACTTGAATCATATTCAAGTCAGATTAATCATACTCAAGCCCGAGTCAGGCAATCAGGAATGTGAATCGAAGTCTTATAATTGCTAGGGTCCTTAGGGTAATTTATAAAACTTGAGGTTTTTTTTATGTAAAAACACTTTTATATACTTTTCAAAATACACCTCAAGTATTTATTATTCATCTTTAGAGTTGCAATGAAGGTGGATTTTATATTGTGATATTTCTAGTGAAAATATCCTAGTTTTATAAATAAAGGTATTTATCTGTAATATTGATTTATTTGAAATTCATGGTATTTTAATGTAAAATTCATTCTTCTGATTTTTAGAAAAAAAATGGAATATTTATATTATAACAAAATAGATATTTTAATGATAAATATACATATATTTATACAAAAATAATTTCAATAAATATTTTATATTCTAAAAAATCTCATTTTCTTAAGATGTCGTATTTTAAATCTTTCGAGACCGAATGCTTCTTGCGGATGTCTGAATCTCGCACTACTAAGCCCGAGGGTGCACGATAAATCGTACTATCCCGAACGGGTTCCCCAAAGTGGGTTGTAACGGCACTTTGCAAAAATTGTAAATACTAAATCCTTTAGAAAACGGTTTTATAAAGTACAAGGTATTTATTTGTAAAAAGTCAATATTCCGTATTTTAGATTCTAGGGTTTTCTAATTCAGCTAGACTATTTCTAAATGGTCTAAACAATAAGTTGTTAGATACCTCAAATCGCCTTCACCGCCAATTGTGGCCAGGTAAGTACAAGTGAAGAAAGGAGGGATCCGCTCACGAATCATCGTGAGACGGGCTTTTTAAAGTTACCTTTCTCACTTGCCCAGCCTAGACACCACAAAGTCAGGTTTAGATAAACGACCGATGTCCACAACTTATCGTATTTTCATATTAAGAGGTATTTATTTAAAAGTGTATCAACTCTAAATCTTTTATGATAGTTTTATTAAGTATGTGGTATTTAAATGTAAATTCTTGTTTTCTCGTATTCTAAGGTTTCAATGGTATCGTGTTAGGTTGTAAGCAAGTGTGTGAGAAGGTAGGTCGTTACCTCGTGATCTACTTTAAATGTATAGCAAGTTAATGGGGTTAAATGTGAAATCGAAATATTGTGGTATTTAAGTAAAAATATGATAATTTGGGAACGCTGTCATTTCATGTGATGAAACTTGTTCAAATTGTTTGTTAAATGTTTAATAGTCAACATAAAGATGTTTAAACATGAATGTATTGGTGAGAAGTGAAATTTTATAGAAAACCGAATCGGAAATCGGATTTATTCCGATTCCGTCGGGTTTTGTAATTTCGTATTTGTTTAGAAAAAGAGAGAGAGAGATTAGAATGAGACTTACGGGTTTGGACAACACGAGAGTGATAAGGAAGAAGAGGGTTCGCTGGTACGTCGATTCGTCGCCGCGAGTTCCTAGCACGATCATCGGAAGTTCGCCGTAGATTTCGTCGGAGCTTCGCCTTTCGCTCGTTTTCAAAGTTCACAAGATCTCTTGGAATTTTGAGAGAGTGGGCTCAGAAATTTGGAATGAGAGGGTAGAGGGTAGGGGGTGTATTTATAGGGTTAGGGTAGGGTTAGGATAGGTGTAGGATTTTTAATAAAAAAATGTAAAAATATATAAAAATCATTAAAAAAAAATGGAGTAAATGGGGGTTAATGAGCTCTCTGTAACCGATCTGACTAAATGAAGCATGCAGGGGATTTCAGGAGGAAAAGATACCCAACTTCGATGTTGGGGACTCGGCCGTCCGGCCGGCGGCGCCAGCCCTAGTCGGAGGGTCGGTGGGTGGGCGGTCTCCTGGAGTGCTTACTGGTGCATTTACAATTTCATGTGTAGTAGGAAATTTGTGAGAAACGCACGTGTAACTGTTGGTATCCTAAAAAAATCAAAAACAAAATAATATTAAAAATAATGTGGGGCTGGGGATTTGAACTCTGGTGGCTTGGTTCAACAGTGCAAGGTGTTACCAATGAGCTACAAGCTCCTTCTTGTAATTATGGAGTGAAATAAATACTTAAAGAAATATCAGCAACATTAAATACTCCAAGTATACATTGAATTTAAATCAATTCTTTATACATTAAAAATGGAGTTGTTACAGGGGGAAACCAAACACGTTTAGTGTTGAATAATCAACGTGTTTTTCCGACCATATCTACTTCGGTGTCTTACAATCTAGCGATATATGATGTGACCGATTCATAATATAACATGCCGTATTTATGGCTTCTGCCCAAAATTCTTTTCCAAGCCCTGCGTTGAACAACATGCACCGCGTTTTCTCCAAAAAAGTACGGTTCATTCGCTTCGCAACTCCATTCTGCTGTGGTGTATAGACAACGGTATGATTCCGATCTATGCCTTCGTTTTTGTAGAAATTGTTGAAATCCCCACCGTAAAACTCTAACTCGTTATCCTTCCTCAGTCTTTTAATCTGCTTCCATGTCCCCTTCCAAAGCAATGTCTTACATTGCTTGAATATAATAAACACATCACTTTTGTACTTCAAGAAGTAGACCCAAGACTTTCTCGAAAAATTATCAATGAAGGTAAGCAGATACCTGGCACTGCTTCCTTAAGAAACAACCGGAGAGGGTTCTCAAAAATTCGAATGAATATAATCAAGAGCACCTTTTGTGTTGTGCACCGCCGAATTGATGCTAACGCGTTTTTACTTTCCAAAGACGTAATGCTCATAAAACTCCAGTTTCGTCGTATTCTTATCACCAAGTAGACCCTATTTCGACAACTTATCCAAAACTCTCTCACTCATATGCCCGAGCCTCATGTGCCATAATCTGGTAGTTTCCAAATCCGTTTATAAATTTGGATGATAAAATAGCCGCCAACCGAAAGTTGTCAAACTCTGCAGCGCATATAAGGACACTTTTGAGTCCTTCATAACAATTAAAGCACCTTTGGTTACTTTCAAAATTCCACCTTCAGAAAAAAAAAAACTTGTAACCCTTGTCGTCGGGTGCACCTAAATAGATAAGATTCTTTTTCAAGTCGGGTACGTGCCTGACTTCTGCCAATGTCCTCACAACACCGTCAAATATCTTGATTTGGATCATCCCATTACTAATAACTTAACACGAACTATTATTGCCCATCAAAACCACTCCACCATCAATGGACTCATAGGCGGTAAACAAATCTCTATTGGGACACATGTTGTAGAGACAAACCGAATCGATAATCCACTCGTCCTTGGATCGTTGTGTGTGGTTAAGAACCACAAGAAGATCTCCTTTTCATTCTGGTATATTCACCTCAGCCGAAAACTCCTTCTTTAATTTGTCTTCCTGTTTTAGCTTGTTCTGCAACTTAAAACAATCGACCTTGAAGTGCCCCATTTTCTTACAATAATTGAAAGCCATATTTTTAGACTTGGATTTTGATTGCGACTTCTTTCTATTTACTTCTGGATCTCTCTTCTCCGCTCGCCCTCCAATAAATAAGCCAGACGATAAACCATCTGCTTTGGTAGAAGTGAACTCCTTGTCGATTTTCTCTTTGTCCATCAAATTCTCCTTCACATCCTTAATTGAGATCGTGTCTTGTTCATAAGACATGGCGTCATGGAAGTGCTTATAAGAGGGTGGTAATGAACACAATAAGAGAAGAGATTGATCTTCATCATCAATCTTAATATTGATCTTATCCAGATCCGTAATGATTGCATTAAACTCACCAATGTGAGATTTTATTGGAGAGCCTTCTGACATGCGAAGTGTGTAGAGATGCTGCTTCAACATGAGTGGATTCGTGAGAGATTTCGTTAAATAAAACTCCTCCATTTTTTTCCACAAATCAGCCGCCGTCTTCTCCACCAAAATTTCTTGTAAAACTTCGTTTGTCAGACATAAGTAGATAGTCGTGAGGGTCTTTTCATTCATCTTCTCCCAAGCATGCTCCATCATAGTGGAAGGCTTTTTATCCTTTTCTATAATTGTCTTATTCGAATTGTTTTGAGTCAAAACGGCAAAAATACGGACTTGCCACAAACAGAAACTCATATTTCCATCAAGTTTCTCGATATCGAATTTCATGATCATCAAAGATATGATGTGAGATCAAATCAAAATACATTGAGTACTAACGAATCCTAAAACTTTAAAATCACGATCTAAGAAAGTGGGGAAGAGAACGTAATTGTCGTTATCCATCGTTAACCTAGATCGCAAAATTAAAGACTTAATGGTTCAACCAAAAATCCCATAAGAATGCAACAATATCTCTGATACCAATTTATTGCGACAACACGACTACGAAGGCAAAACAAACGATATAGAAAAGTAATCAAACCACAGACAAAATAGAAATACAAGTATTAATCACAAAATAAATAGACGAAGGTGAAACTTTATTAATAATCAAATATCCGGAGGAATGCAAATCGTTGGTGAATTACAAATCCCTCTCAAATGCTATATTTCTCAAAATTATCAATGGGTTCTCTATAATTAACAAAAACTATCAATCTCTAGGGTTACAGAATACTATAATATATATAGTATATTAGAGATGAGTCTAAATAACTAATTTCTCAATTAATAAATATTCACCTTGCTTTTAGATAAATCTTAATCTGTTATCACCTGTCTTATAGATAAGTCTAAATCTGTTATCTCTTATCTTATAAATAAGTCTGAATGTATGGAAAATCAATAGGGATCAAAATGAAAGACATACACAACAGTACACAAAAAATATTGTAATTTACATGAATTTCAAGCATTCATCTGATAGTTGTAAAATTAAAGGTTTTCAAAGGCACATCTTACACCTTCAAATTTAAGAGTGAATAACATGGAATTAAAGCACGGGATTTTTGTATACCTACACCCATCTGATCATGTTGATCGACATGCATGATATCAACTAACATGCACAATAATAGAACTTCTTGAATACTTATATTATCTCTATCACATAGCAACAAATAATAAATAGTTAGATGTTGTAGATGGAATCTACCAGGCTAGCTAAAACAGCAGTATACATTTCTCAATCTGCATGCTGGAAATAGTTCGGCGGTACTAATTTTCAAGATATAGTCACGCCTCCTTCATCGTTATCCATTACTCCAATTTATGCTTATGCACATGAAAGATAAAAGATAATTGGATTATTAGATAGAATTTATATAAATAAATAAATATTGAGCAATTTGTTGCAGGAGATCGATCCTCATCAGAAGAAATTATGTATAAATTTTTCATTTCAAGTTTCAATATGTATCGATACTTTATGGATAGAGAAAGAGATATTGATGATGTGGACATCTTTATAAATTTAATATTTTTCTAAGTTTCTGATTTGAAAAAGGACAATATGCGGCCTCTTTGGATTCTAGTGATAATAGTTGAGATTAATCACGAGGCAATATTAATTTTCAACATAAGACCTTGGAGGCTACAGCTAATGCCATGGCGTGGCCTCCGTTGAAAAGGATGGTTGTTAGTGGTCCAAAAGATCTAAATAAAGATCTATACAGTCCTCTAAAAGCTTGGACTATAGGGTGTCACATTGTAAAGATCATGGAGGAGGTTTCATGAGAGATTCTTTTTCTTTCAATAACATGTACCCCATAGGTAATGTCAATTCTCAAATGGGAGTCCCACTTGGTCTCCCTCCCAACTCAACCCATATCCTCATAGTTTAGAAGCGCTCAGAGAGAGAGAGAGAGAGATCTTTATAACTCGACTTGTTTCATATGATCAAGACGGATAAACAACTACAGACAATTACTTATTGTTCCCTCCAATGTAAACAGTCAGGTTTTAATGTGTCTATTAATCCTGACTTGAAAGTTCAAACTTGTCAGACTCGTCGAAATTTCGAAATTTTTAAAACGATACAAATCGGTTTTGAGCAAATATCGAATGAAAAATAGATTCAAACGTCATAGATTAATTCGATTCAGATCATGCATGATTTGTATTTTTGGAACCATAACAGAGTCGACACTAACCGAATCGATATTTAAAAATAAACTCTTTTTCTGAAGTTGATTTTTAAATTATTTTTAGAGAAAGGTATTTTTAAAAGTGTTCTTGATTATATATATATATATATATATATATATATATATATATATATATATATATATATATATATATAAAGCTTGGTTGCCCTACACAGTCATCTTGTCTTGTTGCCCCCCAAAAGAAACTAAGCAATTGCCTTCAATTTCCCATCAAACATTAGGTAATGGGACACAAAAATGCCATGCTTATATGAGTTGTACCTTTATTATGTTGTGAAGAGAACCTTGAAGTGCATGCCCACTCCCAACAACATAAAATATTTATTCCATGCATTGTATATGAATGTATATCCCTGGAAAGTAAATTGCTAGCTGGATCCAAGCACTCAATAAAACTAGCTACAGTTCTAATAAGTTGAGCAGCTCAGATTATCTTGCATAAGCCAAGCACTGGGCCTTCTTTATATATAAAAGTTTCACTTAGGTCAGCTCAATTTACGATAGGGTTTGATTATTGCATCTTTAGCTCATATGCAACTAATTTTTTTTTTTAAAAATGGCATGAGAAGCCTGCAAAATTCCGATAATACTATAGGTTAGTTGAGGGGTTCATGCCACATCATTGGCACAATAGTACTGGCTTGCATTAGTCATGCAATGTCCACTGTCAATGTCTTAAATATCAAGATCCGATTCAAACAATTGTCACTGCAGTCTAGATGTAAAGCATCTTTTGTGGTTGAGTAAAAGGTCTAGAGTTTATAAATCTTGCTTGCGTTAAGTTACGGTCTATTCTTACAAAAAGAGAGAAAGAAAGAGGAAAAAAACTTACAATTGAAACGAAGTAATATTGTGTCCTTTCATTTCTTTCATGTTAGGACAAGTAAAACGATTCTTGTTCGGAAAGCTTTCCAAACTATTTGTCACGATAAGTAATTTAGCCAATAAGATGAACTGAGTTAACTGGTCCAACGGGAGAGAAGATGTTAAATATTTCCATATAACATCTTTTATTATCTTATTCCGTGATTATAATTTCTAATATGGCTTGTTAGCATTTGACATTCGCAACCTTAGATTAGTTGTTACATATCATATAAGATTTTGATATTTTGTTGCTTCTCAATACTAAGTTCTTAGATTCCGAATATTAATTTATGAGTTAAAGAGTTAGGTATAACTGTGTAAGTGCTGGATGATATTCAGTGCTGGGAATATTGAGAGTGCAGCGGATGCGTTGATAATCAACCCTTATGGATCTAAACCTAGATCCATGTAAAACGAATAAAACAACTGGAAGCAAACCGCAATAATAAATAACACAAACTATTGGGGGGAAACGGGAAAAACCTTTATTTGAATTTAAGAGAAAGAATAAAACTTTACAGAGAATTACGCAAACTCTCTTCTTATGATCTCTAACAAGATCTTCTTCTCTCTACAAGTTCTCCTTCGATCGTCTTGATCTCTTATGGAGTCGTCGTCTCTTTTTAACTTTTTGATCAAAAACTTTCTTAATAAAACATTAACCCTAAGATCCAATATATAGCCCATACAATTTGAGTTATAATAACATCCCAAAATTTACAAAACTGCCACCAGAATCTGTATTTTCGAGATAAATCTCGAACTGAAAATTCACGTTTATATCTGAGACAGACGTCTGAACCTTTCAAAGGCAGACGTCTAAACCTTCAAGAGGCAGACGTCTACGTTTGCTCTGCTTGAGAAGCAGACTTTGACAGACGTCTGAAATTATGTGTTCAGAAGTTTGTGCCTCCATAGCGCGTCTGGCCAGAATGATGGCAGACGTCTGAATCCATTGCATCAGACGTCTGCGTCTTTTCTGGAAAATTTGGACTCTATTGATAGACGTTTGAGCTTCAAAACTCCATACGTCTGGCCCTTCTCAGGATGCTTGCGCAGTCTTGAAATACGAGATATCCTTCAAAACTGTTGTATATAGGTGCGCTCAAGTCAATTATTGTAATTGCAGGAGGACCTATACGAGAGAACAATCTTACTTGAGATAATAGTATACTACAGTAAAACCTCTATACAGTAATATCCTTGGGACCGGGGAAAAATATTACTATAGGGGGGTTATTCTTAAGTAGAGTTTTATATATAAAAGAAATCATGGCGGCAATAAGGCAAGAAGCGCAAGGTGATAATCCGGAAGACGATAGTGTGGAAATAGAAAAGGTGTCATGTCGAGAAGCTTCAAACATGTTGGATAAGTTAGAAATGTTTTGGATTCAACAAGAAGGTGATTGTGGTGACGAGTTACTACGAACTCGCAAGTTAAAGAATATGGTAGTAACTCAAAAAATTAAGTCATTGTCCCAAACAACTTTGAATAAGTACTTTATGTCATCTTAAGTTCAATTGTGTAGTTAAGTAATTTATGTCATCTTAAGTTCAATTGTAATAGCCAAGTAATTTTATGTATTTTTTATATATATAAAAAATTATTTAAAATTTAATGCCAATTTATTACTATATAGAGGTAAATTAGTACAGGCGGGACTTGGAAAAAGTATGGAATATCACACTGTGGAGGTTATTCTTATTTATAACTGGTCCCGAGTCGGGACCGGGACTTTTTATCACTATAGGGAGGTTATTCCTATATAGAGTATTCCTATACGGAGGTTTTACTGTATTTGGTTTGTCTTTATCATTTATGTGAATACGTTTTGCTCGTTATCATGTATCGCTAATATATAATGATGAAGAACATAGGATTTTTTGCTTAACTACCAGGATTATAATAGGGATCATATTAGTAGGGCTTCACAGTCTATAAGCACATCCTTAAAAGTCCTTAGTTGCAGGAATATCAAGACTAGGTATCGGTACTCCAGTTTAGACTAGTGTATATGTTTCTTGACTCTGACCGGGGTGATGCTTGATCCTATATTCGTTGGTATTTGATATCAAAGATTGTATACATGTGCACATTAGGAATGAGTTTCACTAGACGGACTCACCGAGAACTTCTAATTGGTATTATACCAAATGTCAGATAACAGTTCTCTGGTGACATGAGTACAGGGTAGTTACTAGACCCGAGATCATCTTTTTTCTTATGTGTGTTCCTACTATATTTTGATTACTACCCTACCACAGCTCTATTAAGTTGTGCAAACGGATTTTAGTTAGATATAGTCCCGAAACACATGGAGGCTGTGAGTGGTTGATGGGATCCGTCTCTCCCGGTATAAGAAATGGATGTTGCACTGTGCAAAACATGACTATAATCAGAAGTCCATGATTATGACAGGTGAGATAAACCGATAAGTGTTATCAGTTGTATCTTTAGCGGTTATAAATCTGTAGTCAGCATGATTTATCGGGTTACTGGAGGTCTGACAGATTCCACCCACAGACTCGGTATGCGACACTCTCAGATGAAAAGACCGAATTGTACGATGACTGTCACTAATAGAGTCTGCAAGTTTTGGATGAGCTTACTTGTCGACCTTCTTTCAATCAATATCTAGGTAGCCGTTACGTGTAGCTAGTATCGCTGACGTACTTGTAGGTTAAGGATATGATCCTAAACCTACTGCCAATGTATTGGTGAGATTTTAAAGTCCCATACAGAGATTTCCCGGCTCAGGCAAAACAATGTAGGGTGTGTATGATGATACACACATGAGTTCGATTAAACACGTGTATTTGATACACATATATTAATCAGACGTTTTAATAATACTAACGGACTCTTGTTGACGCTGGATTATTAAATCAAGTGTTAATTTAATAATTATATATATATATATATATATATATATATATATATATATATATTAGTATTATGTTCACTATTTATCTCTTATTTGTATTTTTATTTGATATAAATATTTTTATATGTATTTGATACATATAATAAGTGTATATGATACACTTTATATTGTTTCTTGTTTATGACTCATCTTTCTTTAATTGGTAAATAATGAAAAAGTCATAAACTAAGAGAGTAGTGTTGAGAACGGGAGAAAATTCATGGCTTTCTTCGGTGAAAGAAGACCGGCTTACAAGCACGATCTGGAGCTCTTGAGAGTATGCTAAAGTCCAACCCAATTGGAGCAAATGAAGACGGTATAAAGGTTGTGATTTCTATCTTTTAGTATTTGCCAGTTTAGGTGTTTGGTTTAGATTCTTGGGTATAAGTTTCTAGTTCCATTAAAATTTTCGTTTTTGTATTCCACATTGACCGCGGGTTAGCAGCGAGGGCACTAAGAATTTTCACCTTCACAAAACAAGGTCGTTGGACAGGGGCCGATTTATATGTTATAGCTCAAGACACATGCTAAGACATAGACATCGGCAGAAAGGATGTGAACCAACACTCCGTTCTTCTTTCTCTCTAATATTTCACACCAGATACCCAAAATCCATTTTAGGAAACAGGGGATTTAAATTTTATATTACAGTTAAGAATGGAATCGCACTGTTTCACATAAGACATCCAAAATCCGTTTTTGGAAACAAGGGATTGATGCTATCTGTAGGATAGAAACCTGTTTGACTATACTTTCGGAATGACTCATGCATTATACCAACATCTGCTCAAGAGATCGGGTCATTTAAAGGATGAGCCTTTCATGAATGTTCAGGCCTAAACGCCTCGGTGCTTACTTTGGCCAGAACTTAAGAGCAAGTAATCACGCTATTCCTAAAATCCATCTTCGGGAAAAACACGGATCTATTCTATACACCTAAGGTCCAACCTCAGCAGATGCAAGGCGTTTGTGTTAGCCGAAGACGGGATTCTACCGTTAAAGAACTCGGTTTCAACTCTGGCAAAGGCCTCACCTTCGACCGATGTCATAAAAATAGCAAGAATTAGCTATCGACGAAAGGTTTACACTCTATTTCGGTATGGCCTCCAATAGCATTGGTCGATTAATTAAGTTAGGTTGTGTTCCCGCCAAAATCTTGGCTCAAAATCCGCTCCTTATAAAATAATAACAATAAAAGAAAAAATAAACAAACAAACAAATAAATAAATAATAATCATAATAAAGGAGAAAATCTCCCTTTCAGAGCAAAGCTCTGTTCAAATCTCAAGACGGGAAATGAAGCAATACTTCTGTTTCCCCCAATCAGAGCAAGGCTCTGTTTTAAAAGAAATTCAAATAATAATAAAGGAAGCAACGCTTCAGTTGCGCTAGCGCAGTTGCGCTGCGCTCTGCGTTGCGCGACACGTAGCAGCGCAGTTGCGCTGCGCTGCGCGATACGTGTCAAGCGCTGGTGCATCTGCGCCAAACAGAATTAAAATTCCAGTAAGATCTTTCTGTTCTTGTTAAAACAAGAAGATTGTCTTCTGTAAAACAGAAGCCCTTGGATCAAAAATCCAACGGTGGGGAAAATTCCTCAAATCACTCAGAGAAGGATCTCTTTAACAAATTTAACAAATTAATGGACACTATATAAAGTCCCCTAGACCCCAATCCAAAATCATCAACATCAAGATCAAAAACACATGAACACAGAAAGAAAAGCAGAGAATTCCTCTAAAGAATTTTAAGAAAAGCTCGAAGAAAGAAAAGGTAAAAAAACCTTTAATAAAAGAAGAATTTCTTCTGAAAAGATCATTGATCTAAGAACAAGATCAAGGATCTTCAAAAAAAATAAGAACAAAGGCATTGCCTTCTGATGAACCACTGGTTCTTTGAAAACAAGAAAAACTTGTTTTCGTTGATCGAAATTTGATCAAAATAATAAAACAGTGTCCTGCACTTGCAAAATCTGCACTGTTGCGCTCTCGGGTTGGCGCAAGCCACCAGAGAGCGCCACGTGTCAGCACCATAACCACTTGCGTTATGCGCTTTTAAAAATAGAGCACTGCTCTCATGAATTGGCGCAGCACACCAGAGCGTGCCACGTGCACTGGCACAGCGCACTGCGCTTGCGCTCACCAGAGCGTGACACGTGTCACTTCCACATAGACTTGCGCCTTGCGCTCCTCAATCAGCGCAAAGCGCCTGACAAGCCATGTGGCACTCTGTCAGGCTAATTAATGCAATGCATTATCAAGGGCAGAGCCCAATAAAAAGAGGTCTATCAGACCAAAAAAAAGTGCTGTGCACTATCAAAAGGGGCAGAGCCCAATTAAAAGGGGGGCCTAATAGGCCAAACAAAAATGCACTGCATTATTAAACAGGGGCAAAGCCCTAGCACAGGCCTAATAGGCCAAACATAAGAACGTTGAATATTCTCAACTGGACTTAGCCCAATTATGGCCGTAAGTCCTCAAATTAAATTGACTGAGCACGGCTGCTCTCTTAAATCAATTTACATCCGGTTCAAGGGTACATCTCCGAACTCCTCTGACACCTATCGTTGTAATCCCTCAACGACGTCAGAGAGGTGACGGGTCCCGACGGCCATACATGCGATGGACCTCTATGTCCCTAAACTGGCAATGACTACTATGTCCCTAAACTGGAACAATAGAGCCCCCAAATGCTCTTTTATCGAATCTAAACGATCCCGTTTAAGTTGATCTTAGCCTCAAATATGGCTAACGTATCCTTAAACCTTTCAAATAGACTTTAGTCCCAAATTGGACTAGGGATCACCCAATCAACCTTGGTTCAAGGGTACATTTCCGAACTCCTCTGACACCTATCGTTGTAATCCTTCAACGATGTCAGAAAGGTGATGAGTCCCGACGGCCATACATGCAATGGACCACTACGTCCCTAAACTGGAACAATAGAGCCCAGACGCTCTTTTGTCGGATCTAAATGATCCCGTGAAGTTTATCTTAGTCTCAAACTGGACTAACGTATCCTTAACAAACGTTTGAGTTGATCTTAGCCTCAAATACGGCTAACGTATCCTCAAACCAAAAACCCAAACCCAAATCTAAGTAAATACGGATTTGGACTAATCTACGTCCTACAGGCGACAACATAAATTAGTCTCCGTATACAATCCACGGGCAACCGCAAACAAAACAAACACGCACGACACGAAGTGAAATTCTAGAGAAGGAGAAAGTTGCTACCGTGATGCGGTAGCGTAATTAACTGCAGGGGCTTGCGCCTGCAGGGAAGAGCGTCCCCACAATCAAAAACCCCTCAAGCGAGGGGGAATCTGACGAAGTCTGCTACATCGGCCGCATCCGTCTAAACCTTCGATACACGGTGCCATAAATCAACTTGGCATCTTCGGAGAGGTGGATGGATAAAACCAAATAGCATCTGCCCCCAGATTCAGGCGAGACGTCAGTCTTTCCCGGTTTCCGGCGGTAGACAGGATGCGTCTATGATAGGCTAATCCATTGATATTTGATAAGCTATTCGATTGATTGATTGAGGTCCCTTTCCTTTTCTGCCATTTTAGCTTTTATAGCATTTGTGTTAGATATAGGTGTCCTAAAGACAATTATTGTAATTGTATATGGACCTATATGGATAGAACATTCTTTCTTGAGATAATAGTATGCTATATGGTTTATTTTATCATTCATATGTATATGTTTTACTTCCTATTACGTATCACTAATATATATTGATAAAGTCCTTAAGATCTTTTCTTGACTATCGGGATTATGATGTGATCATACTAGTGGGGCCATGGTAGTTTATAAGCACATCCTTAAATGTTTCTAGTCATGAAAGTGTCGAGACAGGGCATCGATACTCCTGAGTAGACTAGTGTATACATTTCTTGACCCTGGCCGGGACGATGGCTGGTCCCACGGTTTTTGGTGTTTGACACTGAAGATTGTATACAGGTGCTCATTGGAGAATGAGTACACTGAATGGACTCACTGAGAACTCCTAGATGGTATTATACCTATGTCAGATAGCAGTTCTCTGATATCAATGGTACATGGTAGTCTTTTGACCTAAGATCATCATAGTGTCTTGTGTGTGTTCCCACTATACTTTGACTTCTACCCAACTACGGCTTTAAAGAGCCGTGCATACAGGTTTTAGATAGGTATAGTCCGAAAGCACATGGAGGTAGAGAGTGATCAAGAGGGGATTCGTCTCTCCCGGTATAGGGAGTTGATGTCACGTTGTGCATGATATAACCATAACCTCAAGTTTCTACCCAGGGCGGTTGAGATAAACTGACAACAGTTATCAGTTATATCTCGGATAGTTATGAGTTTCATATTGGTATGACATATTGGGTTATTGAGGATTTGACAGTTCTACCCCCCAGACCCGGTATGTGAAACTCTTTGATGAAGACACCAGACTGTATGGTAATTGTCACTGATAGATTTTTTTGGGTTCTGATGAGTTTGTCTATTGACTTATCTTTTGATACATATCGGGTATCCATTACGTACAACTAGTACCGCTGATGAGCAAAGGATTAATATGAAATTGTTTCAGATTCAAATCGATATGATCCTATTACTCACTACCAGTGAATTGTCAAGTCTTTAGAGTCCTACGCCGAAAGTGTCCGCTCAGGCGAAACGATGATGTAGATTTGTATTGTGCATATAGTTGATACGTACGGGAGTTCAAGTAATACATATATATGATACATGTATATTAATCAGATATTTGATAATACTAGCCGGTTTATTTATAAACTGGTTTACTTATAAGTTGGATTATTAAGTCAAGTGTTGACTTAATATTTATATATGTGATATGGTTACTTGTATTGTGTACATGATACACACACTCGTTCTCTCTCATTTGTATATGATACAAATGAACTAGTATAGTGTATTTGATACACTCCCTCCCTCTTTCTCTCTTGCATATGTATATAATACATATGTATTAATATGTATATGATATATATATTTATTTGTCATTTAGTGGCAAGCATGCATGTGGGTGGTAAGAACAACTTGAGAAGATATTTTCTTAAGCCCTCTCATGACATATATGTAGAGGAAAGAGAAAAAGAAATAGCAAATTCTAATTTGCCTCTTCATCCTCTTTCTCATGTGTTGGAAAAGGAGAGGAACTTGAGAGAAAAGAGAGAGCTTTCTACATCTTTTTTTCCCTCTTACTTACTAGCAATTTGTGAGAGCAACTTACTTCATAAATAAGTGTTCTTTGGTAGAGTTGAATCTTATAATGGGTTGCTTTCAAGGTGGATCATCTTCGGTGAGGAGGTCGTTGATCAAGCTTGATCCAGATGCCTAGAAACAAAGCTTGTGTTTTCCACTTGAGTGTGAACACACTATAAAGGTTATAGCCCCCTTTAAACCCTAGTTTACATCTCTTGATCTTTTACAACTTCTAGTATTTAGATGATCTTGGTTCGCAGTCTATGGTGCTAAGTTTTGAATTTTTGTTCTAATTTTCCGCCACGGTCCGCAAGTGTTGCGACCCAAGCACCAAACGCATACAATTTGGAGTAGCGGTTGCACCCCTAATTAGCGCAGTTACCCCCACTTCTTGTTCAGATAACAGCTGTGACCAGAGATAGTATATCGGTCAATGGCTAACTATAGTAGCTTATAATGGTTGATTATAATGGCTAAAATTAAGGAATTCATATGATTAAAAATAAGGGATTTATATGATGGTCAATGGCTAACTATAGTAACATATAATGAGGGATTCGATACATTGTATATAATTGTAAAACTATCATTAGCTGTAAAATATTATAAATAGAGCCTCGTATGCCAAGTGAAGGTAGGTGAATGAAATTGAATATATTCTCCACTCCCTTTTTTCTCTTCTGTCTACTTTGTTCATATGGTATCAGAGCCATATGATCCTTGAGTATTAGTTGTCTTCCATTCCGGATTCCATTTCGACCATCTTTTGAGTCTCCGCTCCGGCTATCATTTAAACATCTCCTTCTTGTTCATCTCTAATTTTCTTCTTTGGGTCCTCTCATGGAGTCGCACTAGCATCATCGTCTTGCCATCAAGTTAGACGGAAAGAATTACTTCCTGTCGACATCCTACATCAAAAACTTCCTTGAAGGGAAAGACTTATGAGGCTACGTCAATGGAGTTACCACAATGCCAGTAGACAATGCATCCATTTCCAAGTGGATAATCAACAATGCCAAAATAAAGACTTGGATCATGGAGTCTGTTGAGAGTTTTATCGCAGTGAACTTAAGTCCGCTGACCACTGCCAAAGAAATGTGAGACTTTCTCGAACGCATCTACAAATAAAGCAACAAGGCACGCCTATATCAACTTGAACAAGAGATTAGTTTTTTATCACAAGAATCTTACAGTATTCAAGAATTTTATTCTGTTATGACAAAGATTTGGAATGAAATGGACATGATAGATTTTGATATCCCTAAAGAAGCTCTTGAAACAGTACTAATTACGGCAACAGTCCTAATGTAGGCAATTTTTGATGAAAATGCAATCTGATCTTGAACACGTGCGTGCTACTATTCTGACTCGTAATATCTTTCTTAGCCTGGAAGAGATCTTACCTGAACTTATAGCCGAAAAGACTCGTTTGACGTCTTTTTCAACCGTTAGACCCACACTTGATGTGGCACTACTTGCAAGCACATACAAAGAAAAAGTTCGTGACTTCAACAAGATTGAATGCTTCAATTGTCATGAGATGGGGCATCTATCATATCAATGCAAAAGAAAGAAAGGCAACAATTCTCTATTCTATAGATATTGCAAAAAACAAGGGCATTTGATAGAAGATTGCAAGAAACGCCCAATAAAGCGAGGACCTCCAAAACCTCAATCACAACCTTCAGCATCTTCGTCTTCTGCTTTTCATGTTGCTGCTTTGCCATCTCCTTCTCAGATTGATTCAAATCCCAAAACCTCTACTCAGCCCTCTACTCTTTCACCAGAATTCATCTAATAAGTCATTCAAGCTCTCCATGATTCTGGTTTTGGTAAGACTACCTCCTATAACTGTTGGGTTATAGACTCTGGAGCCACCCATCACATGACAGGAAATTTAAATGTTTTTCATTCTATCATACAATACGATAAAAATGAAAGAATATTTGTTGCAAATGGACAAAATCTTCCTATTGCAAATGTTGGTTCATTGACAATAACACTTCCAGATTCACAATTCTTGTCACTTTCCAACGTCCTATATGCAGGGTTTTTTAGGACGGCAGCAAGGTTTCGGGAGGTATCGTCCATGCAATATTCAAAAATTTACCGTTCTAGCTAACCCTAACTTTGAATCATTAACTAGAAATTGGACGGAATAACATATGTAAACACTTTACATCCTAAGTGAATACGGAATACAACCTTTGTAGACCGGTCCTTCACTTCTAAAGCTCCGTGTAGTAGTCCCTTCGCTGCGAGTTGTGATCTCCCGAACTCAAGAAAAGGGTTGCCATGGAAAAAAGAAAAGGCTTGCTTCGAAGTCTTCGAGGCCGAAGATGATCTACGTCGAGAAGACACTGGCTCATACTATCTCTTCACTAATTGTGAGATTAGTGAAGCAAACACCCTAAACTAAATGGCAAGTAGTAGAGGATGATGAAGTAGGAAGTGGGCTCACTTTAGATTTCAATTTCTCACAATCTATCATCACTTTCACAAAAGCTAGAAAGCTTTAAATGAGGAAGAAGAAGATGAAGCTCAAGTGATGAAAGAATAAATCATTAGGTTTAAAATGCAACCTTGGGTGAGTATATCTCATACACTAACCCATATAGAGAGTTAACCATGGTGTAAGGTTAAAGGTTGGGTTGATAAATATCTTAAGGAAAATAAAAGAGTGGACTAAATCAATGGTTATCTTCAAGCTTCTCCAAGCTTCCAACCATCAAAATATCTCCACTAATTTTTGATTACTTAAGAATAAATATTAAACCCTAACATTAACCCTAGCATGGTGTGAGTCGTCTCATACATCCATGTTTCATGTGTAAGCTAGCATGTCACAGCAATATATATCACATATATATTATTTGTGAACAAAAGAAAATAATACAATTAACATATATCACATATATATCAATGTTTCATATGTGAGAAAAAGTAATACTTAAGTGAGCTAATATTAGTCAATGTAATTTAATATATCAAATATATAATTATACATTCAATTATTAAATCAACATTTGATTTAATAATTCGGCTATATTATATATAACCGACTAATATCAAATCTAACAATTTATCGAATCAACACTTGATCCGATAACCCGGCTATATCTCATATAACCTACTGATGTCACATATCGTGAGAATAGAATGCGGTATCACATACGCGCATTAAACTCGGTCCCGCAAATATCACATATGTGCACCTACTCCGTTTCGCATGAACCGGGAAACCTCTGTGTAGGACTCTAAAGACTCATCAATACACCGGCAGTAGGTGATGATCATATCAAACACCCACAAGCCGCAAACGGTCTGCTAAACGTAACGGCCACCCGGGTATTGAGCGATCAACAAGCAAGCCTGCTCACAATCCTGCGAATCCAATCAGTAACACTACTGTACAGTCCGGTCTCTTCGTCTGATATGTCTCATATCTCATCTAGGGGTGGTAAACGTCAGACCCCAGTAACTCGATAAGTCGTGCCGATATAAGGCTTATAACGGGTCGAGAAACTACTGATAACACTTATCAGTATATCTCTAAAACAGCCCTGGCCAGGGACTTCCTGTTATAGCCAATCGAGCACAGCGCAACATCAACTCCCAATACCGGGAGAGACGAAACCCCTCCTATCGCTCATTGCCTCCATGTGACTCGGGACTGTACCCAAAAGCCACCGTTTTGCACGTTCTCTTGAACGTGGTAAGATGGAAATCAAAGCACAGTGGGAATCACACAAGACTCTATGACAATCTCGGGTCTACAGACTAACCTGTACCAGTATCACCAGAGAACTGCCATCTAACGTGAGGTATAATACCATCTGGGAGTTCTCGGCGAGTCCGTCCAGTGTACCCAGTCTCCACTGAGCACCCATATACCTTCTCTGATGTCAAACACCAATGGATATGGGATCGTCCATTGCCCATCATATGGGTCGAGAAGCGTATACGCTAGTCTACACTGGAGTATCGATGCCTTGTCTCAATACTCCCATGACTAGGAACATTTGAAGGATGTACTTATCGACTCTCGTGTCCCTACTAGTATGATCTACATCATAGTCCTGGTAGTCAAGTACTCATCCTAAGGGCTTTATCAACATGTGATCACAAAACAGTATTTGTTAACATGTTAAGATAAAAGTACAACCAGATAGCATACTATCATGTCGAGCAAGAAAGTCCTCCCTATATATGTCCAATCATCCACTACAATATACATCGCATGTACAGTAATAGCCTCTAGGGCATACATATAACTAACACTATACATCCCTAACCTTTCTGCCAATTTAATCACGATTTGTCAGCTTGTGAAAAAAAACTGTATTGTCTCATTTTCTTCTTCTGGTTGTCTTATACAAGATCTGCAGACCGGGAAGGAGATTGAGAGAGGTCATAGGAAAGGGGAACTCCTCATGCTGGACTTAGAAACACCATCAAATTTACCTACTTGTTTTCTTGCTCCTTCTGATGAAATCA
This sequence comes from Agapanthus africanus, assembly GCA_030015575.1. Taxonomy (NCBI): domain Eukaryota; kingdom Viridiplantae; phylum Streptophyta; class Magnoliopsida; order Asparagales; family Amaryllidaceae; genus Agapanthus; species Agapanthus africanus. Next base: position 458,856,346 of record CM057349.1, read on the forward strand.
ATTCCTCAAATAAATTATGGAGGCTTTGGCATTGTCGCCTTAGCCATCCACATGCTTTGAATTTAAATTCTTTATTTTCCTCTATTACTTTTTTAGAAAAACTCGACTATAAATTCAGAATTATTAATAATTGTGCAGATTGTGCTCTTTCAAAATCTCAACTTTACTATTTAGAAGAAATGAGAATCATACTATTTCTTCCTTTGATCTTGTCCACACTGATGTTTAGGGACCATCCCCTATTGGTTCATTAACTAGAAAACTCTATTATGTTCTTTTTTTCGATGATTGGTCACGATTCTCTTGGGTTTATTTTCTAAGACATAAATCTGAGGTTCTGCAGGTTTTCAAATAATTTCATGCAATGGTACAAATTCAATTTGGCAAGAAAATAAAAATTTTGCACCGTGATTCAGGAGGTGAATATATGTCAACAATTTACAACATTTCTTACTGAAGAAGGAGTCATTCATCAACGAAACTACCCTCATCAGCCACAACAAAATGGTGCAGAAAGAAAGCATAGATATCTATTGGAGATAGCTCGTGCTTTGTGCTTTCTTGCAAAATTGCCAAAGATTTTTTGGGCTGAAAGTATCCTAACAGCAAACTTCTTTATCACTAGGCCACCAACTCCATTGATAGAAAATGTTTCTCCATTGAAGAAGCTGCATGGGTACTCTCCAAATTACAATTTATTGCGGATTTTTTGGTGCACCTGCTTTTTCCTTCTTCCTAGTTCTCAGCACTCTAAACTTGAAGCTAATTCGGTGAGATGCATTTTTCTTGGATATTCTGAAACACAAAAAGGATATCGCTGCTATGATTACGAAGTAAGATGAATGAGAATTTCTCGAAATGTCATATTCTTTAAAGATACCCCATATTATTCTAAGCCTTCTAGTTCCTCACAGTATGTTAGCTCTACTATTTCTTTATCTTTGTTTCCTAGCAATTTACCGGTTGAAGCAATGAAGTTCCACATCTTATGACTCACCCTTCACCACCTTCGGCCTTAGGTAACACTATTTCTTCACCTTCTCTTCCATTTCGTCGATCCACTCGTACAATTAGGCTACCTGACCGTCTTTCGTTATTTTTCTCACTTACACCTTTATATATTCCTCATTCCTATAAGCAAGCTGCAGATAGTGCAGAATGGAGCCATGCTATGAAGGAAGAACTCGAGGCTTTGGAGCTTAACCACACTTGGGACATGGTACCAGCACATCCAGATTATCCAGTAGTAGAATGTAAATGGGTGTATATAATCAAATTGGAGTCTGATGGTTTTTTCGATCGTTATAAAACTCGTCTTGCAGCACAAGGATTCAAAAAAGAGTATGGTGTGGATTGTGAAAAAACTTTTGCTCCGGTTACTAAAATGACTACAGTCCGTACTTTGATTGATGTTGCTTCCCGTAAGAATTGGTATATTTATCAAATGGACGTGAAAAATGTGTTCCTTAATGGCGATTTAATATATATAAATATTATCAAAAGATCTATTTTAAAATATATTATATAAATATTGTATGTTTTCTAAATCAAAGGAATCACGAATTTCATGAAACTACCGTTACAATTCAATACAAATTCCAGTATTTCATTAAAATACCATATACAATGAAAACTAGGTTCTATTCACTAGAAAATTTCATTTTTATAAAAACTACATCTATGAAAACCCTAAAAACGATAAATAAATACTTGAGGTGTATTTTGAAAATATAACAAACTATTTTTACATAAAAACCCATCAAGTTATACTAAATTACAATAAGGACCTTAGTAAATATAGGTTTAAGCGGGACCAGTTCTCTTGAGCCTCAGCGAGCCGGAGAATATGGGTGCTTGCCTATCTAAGGTAGACAACCTAAAAACGGTATTATCAACATGGTAATTGTCTTGGAAAAAGACACAAATCCTGCCGTCCATATGCATCAGTTACCGATAACTCCAAAACAATCATGACTTCAATTCTGTTTAAAAGTCTGACTCAGTTTGAGTCATAATCTAAATACACTCTGACCTGAATCCAATTCAAGTATAACTATAATACAACATGAATCCGTTTATACCAGAATTCCATCTATACTAACAGGACTCGATTGAACCGAACCATGGATATATTCTGATTACATGATTATCCATTTATATCCATTCCGTTTACTGATATCATGGTTTCGGCAAGTCTTCCATTTACTACAAGGCAATACGATACAATCAGTACAATCAATATAATAAACATTACGGGGTTTATAAAGGGGTAGACTGGTACGGAACATATTAAAGGTGGCACGATGTGGTCACTAAATGACGTTATTACATCCATACCATTGTTCCATGGTATTATCGACGGAGCCTTGTACTACGGGTTACCAAAGTCAACGGTGTAAGTTAGACTCCTCTCGTATACACTGGCATATTCTGTACCAAGCTACAACAACTACGTTTGTATAACAAATATAAAATTATCTACTTCACCTATTATATTCTCTGTCTATTCATCTCTTTCTTTCTTTGGGACTTACCGAGCAATTGTTCGCTGACGACATTTCTATTTCTCTTCTTCTTTGGAATGTTGTCTGGAGGACCCGATTTTGAAGAGTTCGAGACCAGCCAGGAGCACTTGGAGCAGTTCACAGAAGATCCTGAGCACTAACCTTACTTGTATATACTTTTCATTTCAGTTCATGCCATTATTTAGGCATTACATTTCAGACTTGTATTTACATTCCAGTATCGTATTGTAAAGAAATGTTGAATAAATAAAAGTTGTTGTTCTTCTACATCTCTTCTTGTATACTTCTTTATATTGTTTAGATACGCTTAACGTGTTTACTTCTGAGTAAATATAACGCGTGACCCGTCGCGCCTCCTTATCCATACACTAGGAAGCAGGGCGTGACAGGTTTTGTTGACGGCCCATGCAGGTCAGTTCTGTATGGATGTTCAGTCGAAAATATCGCACTTTTGATATATCATTTTTCTTACTTTTCTTAAATATCTAAACGTATTTATTATAAATATAGAACATATTTGGGTTTATCTGTAAAAATACTATTTATCATATGTTTATATATTATAATTAACATTGTGAAGGAAAATGTATGCATATAATATTTATATAATATTTTGATAATTTAAATATGCATATCATATCAAATATCCTTAATCAATATTCTTAAAATATAATATCATATAAAATTGTTAGGATAATATCTCAAAAATACCAAATATTATTAATATTATTCATTGAGATATTGTGCAAGTTTTAGCTCAGGTCAGGAGATCGGGATATCGAGATATCGAGAATAAAAAATCTGCCGATTAAATTAACTAAAATCGAAGAATCAATACTAGCAGAGACTCAGAAAGATATGAAGATTTCAGACATCAAATAAATCTCCATGTGTCACAATGAAGCAGCCCCAGAATTTTGAACACATGATCTCACCAAAGAACCTCCCTTCCGCGGCCAAAATCTCCATATTGCGGCGGATCCGCGGTGGATTTAGGGAATTAGGGTTTTTGATTTTTTAGGTAAGATTGCAACAAAAAACCCAATTCTGGGGATCTATAGTTTCTAATTTGGGCGCTATATAAAGGACCGAGAGCTAAAACTAGAAATCAATTTTTACACGAAGCAAATCACCGTCAAAGAACAAGTGATCCAAGACAGGTCCGCAATTCGACATGAAAAGGCGACATGAGTTTCGACGGAACATTTACTTCCTACAAGGCAGAGATCAAGAGCAACTTTTTCCTCTTATAATCTAAACTTGAAGGCTTTGTACTTATAAAGTTGATTAATAAAGGTAGATCATTAGATTAATTAGTTTGCATTTTATTTTCTGTATTTACATCATGGATTCATTCTCTATCAGTCTTCTTCTATCTCCATCATGCGCGAATAATTCTCCGCTTGATAGAGTTCATACGATTAGGATAGAATAATGGATGAGAAAATATTAACTTCTTTTAAGTCTTATGAATTTTATAAACTTTAGCAAAAGAATCGTTAACATCCTAATCGGGCGCGCTACCAATTTATTGCTAGTCTCGACCGCGATTTGAGATCAAATTAACAATTGTTTTGTTAAGGGCTGGACATGAATAGAGATCAATGAAAGGACAAGGGTCAATAATGTGGAAACCCTAATTTCTTCCAAGAACCCTAATTCTCATTCATCACTATCAATCTAGTTTTAAATCTATCAATAGATAAAAGGAGTCATCTTTATTAGCCATCCATGATTACTAAATCCTAACGAACCCTACAAGCCTTCTTCTGATATAAAATCTATATCCGTAATTAAACTAGATCTGTATTCTACATCCGTGTTTAACATAGATCTAGAAACTATTCTCCATTATTCTTTATTCTTCTATTCTTCCTCTTTTCAATCAACACGTCTAAATTAAGATTAAAAGATTCCACATATCCCTGAGGACGACCTGTACTCATCTCGGCTAGCTACATGCGACACCGTTATTGATTGCGGTTATTCTACAAATACTTTTTAGAAATCAATCAAATGGCGCCGTTGCCGGGATACGTGCGTAATATTTTTTCTTGCTATTCGTATTGAATTCTTATTCGATTAATATCATAAAAATAAAAACAAAACCGCATATTGTGTATTTAACGATTAGTTTGCAATTTTTGCGAGGGAATCTGGAGACACTAAAGAAAGAAAATCAAGATTCAGAGACTTTCAAAGAGGTCCAGATGAGCTAGGAAGGCACTGTAGAATTTTTTTTACAAAGAACCCTCCCTCTTGTGGTGGAACCGCGGCATAAGTTGCATTTTGCGGCGGTTGGGCGGCGGAGTTGGGGATTTGTGCATCCAAATTTCTCTGGTAACTTCCTCTACTCTTTCTCTCTCGTCTGAAAATCCTATAATATATTTTCTGCAGGATTCTTTGCAAAATATCGCCGCTCAAAAATTTTTTTGCGTGTTTTGTTTTGCGGTTTGTTTTTATATATTTTTAATACGGACATTAAGAGGCAAGACCACAATTCAGATTAGGTGGGGATTTCATCACCCTTCCTAGGCCCCACAAATCATAAAACGAGCATCTGCATCACCCTACATTAATTAAAAAATATCTAGACCAAGACTCTAAGGACCGTCACGCTCAATTAGGACATAGGAAGGTCGTGGGTAATCTATCGCTTATCCGTATTTCTTTTGTGGTGTCTAGGCAAGCATGACTAAGGCAAGTGGTTACTTAATTAGGCCCGCTATTTTTGGTGATTCGTATAGCGGATACCTCCCACTTACCTAGCACTTACCTGGCTACAAGAGTTATAAAGAGGTAGTAGAGAATTGATCCTGCGGCTTGTCCTTTGGAAGTCTAGGAGTGGTCTAGAGACTTGACCTAGGTAACCCTAGTTCTAGGGTTGTTTATGTATTTTTTATGATTTGTTTCACGTCCAACACTTTTCGATACAAACAAACTATTTTTTCGTTCACACGCTGCCATGTGCGCTAAACCTGCTTAGTGCATGTTCGACTGGACACGAGATTCTAGCGTCCATCTTGTCTATGTTTCTGCTATTGACTCCAAAGTCGGTACTTCTTCATCTTCCTTTTTCCCTCCACCCACCACATCGACCTAGATAGACGGTTCTCCATCAGATTTTACCACCACCATCCTGCCACCACCCGTAGGTGCGCAAAATCCACCGCGCATCTCTCTCCAAGAAAGATGCTACCCCATGCGTGGACCCTTTCCTACCTGTCTATCTATTCCACCAGCCAATGGGGATAATTTTGAAATTAAATTCCACTTCATCAAACTGTTGCCCAAATTTCACGAGCTTGAATCCAAAAGCGCATACGTTTTTATAAACAAATTCGAAAATATATGCGCAATAATGGGCACGTCACAACTTTCTGTGGATGCTATGAGATTACGTCTTCTCTCTTTTACTTTGTGCGATCTAGCAGAAAAATGGCTTTATAATATTGCCACACATTCTATTGCCAAATGAGATGAATTCGTTGTAGGATTCCTTAAGAAATTTTATCCCAATCATAAGACTGCCCGCGTTCGAAGCGAGGTTAACCAGTTTACCCAATTTCCCAATAAACCATTTTGGAAATGCTTTGAACGGTTTAAGGATCTTCTTCTACAATGCCCTCATCACGGAATCAATAAATGGGATCTTTGTCGTATTATATATGAGGGTGTTGATCCTGCAATAAAACAGATGCTTGAAACCATATGTCAATGTCATTTCCTGTCTAAAGATGATGGTGAAGCTTGGCAATTCTTGGAAGATCTCGCTGAACAAACTTTACTGTGGGAAAGCATTAGATCTACATCATCTAGGGGAGGTGTCCATCAGCTCAATATTTCCATCACAGTGAAAGCCGAATGGCCGCGATACAAAGGAAACTTGATACTATAGAAAACAAAGTCTCTTCAGCCTCCCTAAACCAATTTACGCTCCCCAAATCGTGTGTGGTTGCTATTCCAACTCGTCACATTTAATAGAAGAATGTCCTTTGAATCCACCGTTTCAAGGTCAAGAACAAATTAATTCTACTTTTCAGCAGCGACCTAGAAACGATATTTATTCTTCTACATATAATCAGGAATGGAGGAATCATCCTAATTTTGCTTGGAACTAAAACCAAAACCAAACCCAAAATCAAAACCAGTTCCAAAGCAATTATCAAAGACTTCCTCCACAGCAACAGCAACCACCACAATCAAGTCAACACCTTTTTCAACCGCAACCTTTGCAAAACCCGGCCAACAACTTTGATCCTTATAATAATTCTTTTGCCGGTACCGATAAACTCTCTGTACTCGACACGTTTATTAAACATTCCATGCAAACGACTGATACTTTAACATCTTCTATCCAAACGTTGATGCGGAACACCGCTTCCCACGATGAAAGCATAAAATCGATAGAAGCGCAACTTGCATAGTTAAATATCGTGATGAGTGCGGGAGAGAAAGGGAAACTTCCATCTCAACCTATACCTAATCCTGGCCACTCAAAAAATTATAATATGAGTGTCGTTACCACGTTGAGATCGGGAAAAGTGCTGGATAATCAAGTGGGTGAACACATTGATGATGTTGATGATATTAATAACACCCCGGCTTCTACTTCTAACCCTATTTCATCTAGTCTTCCACCTTCTTCCGAGCCTATTCTTCATATTCCCCAAGGCTCGAACACTCAGCCCACTTTCTCGGGTCTACCTAAAATGATCCCCACTCTAATTTTGGGACCCATTCCATTCCCACAATCCTCTCCAATGTTGGACCCGACCCTTGTTGATAAAGCACCTTATCCAAACAGATTAAGGGGCAACAGACCAAGTCCACAAATGGAGAAGATTGTAGAAATTTGTAAGCAAGTTAACTGTAACACCTTAGAATGTGATTAGGGGTTATTATGCTTTAATGTAGGGTTATTAGTAAAAAGTTTACCAAAACGGTTTTCAAATATTTTATCAGAATTTATGAATATTTTATTAGAATTTATTTTGGACTGCACACACATGTGCATGTTAACCAGGGCTGAGTTTGGGATTAAACCATGTTTATATAACCATGGTGGACTAACCCATTTAATTAGGTTAATATGAATTAATTAAGTGTATTAGTTTTTTTTAAAATATAATTTGTGTTAGGGGTTGACTTGTGAATGGGAGAGAGAAAGAGAGGGAATGATGGCATGAGCCATGCTAGGTTATGATGAGAGGGTGAGGGGGGTTGACTCTCACCTCTCTTCTCTTTTCTTTTCTTTTTTCAAAACAACTGTTTTTCCTACACTCTTTCTCACATCTCTCTCCCTCTCACTTACACACACACACATAGCAAGCAGCAGCAGCAGCTTCAGCATCAGCAGCAGCAGCAGCATTAGCAACAGCAACAGCAACAGTAGCAGCTGCAGCAGAGAATCCTTCTCTTCTTCTTCTTCTTCTCCTTCTTCTTGCATCCTAGGATCACTTGAGGTATAAATTTTAAACTTAACTTCTTTCTTTTGCTAAACATGTGATTATTAAGCTAATTTAGTAATTAATGTAATTTTAGTGCTAGTTTTGGTGATTTGAGTGGAGATTGGGCCATGTAAGGGTTTTTATGGCTAATATAGCTTGACTAAGTGTTTTTAAGGCCATCTAAACTAAGTTTTGCACCAGATTTCAAAAAAATACCATATTGTTTCATTTTAGTGTTATATAGCGTTTTAATGTAAATTGTTAGCCATTTTGAGATCTGCTGTTGACCCGAGTGCTTCAGGAAAAATTTGAGTTTACTGGAGCATGCTCACTAGACCTAGATCACACACATAGAGCATGAGACCCCCAGCCACTTTTTGGCCGCAAATTTATTCTTTCTGGCCGCAATTTGTGGCCAGATGGGGGTGTCTGGTGTTGGGGTTTGGGCTGTGGGAGTCTGCTGTATATTTAAGGGTTTTGGTATATGCAACTTTTTATTTTTCCACTCGAGTCAAAATCTGGAACCTAAAACCTTTTTTTTACGATACTTCTTAACTTGTGCGACACGTGCGTTTTGTGTGTTGGGTTTGTTGTTCACTACGCGACACAGCGAATCAGGATGGTTTCTGGCGAGGTTACACACGTTTTGATGTATCGAGTGCACACGCGTTTAACTTCTAGCGCGGGTTTTTCCCTTGATCGTAATATCGCATTTTTGGCAGGATTTAGCCTTATGTGTATTGCTTGTGTATTTCTAGGGTCGATCGCGGAGACATCGGACGCGGTGCGGAAGGGAAAAGCGTGGTTGAACCTGACTAGCACGAGATCACGGGTGAGTAGATATAACATCTACGGGGGAAAAATCGTTTGGATGGCGCAAGGCGCCCGATAGTTTGGATAATTTAAAAGACTTCTAGTGGTACTAGCATTTATGAGTATAGTGCCTAGTTAAACATCTTGCTGCATTCGTGATCCTATATATTTACATACATGTGCGAACTCATTTCATAGGACACTTGCACCATTGCCAGGGTTTTATGCAGCACGAGCACTATTCATATGGACACACACGCTTTGGTAATTGCTATGCCACAACACTAGGTAACTTGTATAACCCGAAATCTAGAACAATTTCACCATATATGATGCTTAAACCTGTGCTAATGCATTTAAATTCCTCAAGATGAACATGTAGGATTGCTAGTCGTATGCATGTACCTCATTGCATCATTCGTTCATGTCTAGCCTATTAGTCATACATTGCAATTCGACTTGTTGATACTATAGGCATTCATTATCATTGACATGTGTACTTATGATGATTTTCTTGAGGATTTCAGCACTTGAGATTTATGAGACTTTGGGGAAAAGCCGCTAGGATTTAATAAACCTGATATTATTTTAAACATTGAAAGTTGCGGTTTTCTCGTGATATGATACATGTGTCGTCCACCATGGGTTTTCTGTTGGTTTTCGAGACCCGTTTCGAGGAGTTGGATGAATCGTCTCGAGTACATAATGGGCCCGGTAAGGTACCCCGGGGCAAGAAGATCGAGTTGTAAACGATGAGCCTGGCAAGGGCAAACTACCTACTGGTGAGTGTTGGCGTGGAGGATATCCAGATGGTACCGACCGTGGTCGTGAGATATTGAGATATTGATATTTTGAGATGGGCCAGCCGGACGGCTGGGGCCCGAGATATTGTGATACCGATACTTGAGATTTTGAGATAGTCGCTTGAGGTGTCGATGCTGGACACGGATTTCTGTTGATTCTATTGATATTATGCTGATATTTTAAAAGAGTTTTCTAAGATGAAAATAATGATTTTCTTATATCAACATATTCAGATCACGGGTTGAACTTGATGCATATTGCATACATACATGCTAGTTCATCATGCCAGATTAGTATTGAAAAAATTGATTCAGGTTGCATACATATCTGCTAGTATATCATGCCATATCAGTATTGTTGATGTTATGGCACTTGCGTGCATACTTACAATAGCCTCTATAAATGTTATTTATTACTCACGAGTTGGCAACTCACCCCCGTTATGCCACAGCCTTTTTGCAGGTCCGTTCCGTCAGCACTGTAGCGGCAGACGCCCTTACTCCTTTTGCTCCTTTTACCTGGAGTTGAGACTTTTGCTCGTAGGTGGGTTGTGATATTATTTTGTTTCCACCTTGTATATTCATTGTATCTAGAGTACTCTATCTACTATACCTGCTACTTATATTGATGTATATTGACCTAGAGACGAGACAGTGAGATTTGTGGACTTTTATGTTATTTCTCTAGGTCGAGCTCACTTGAGCCGACATGATGCTTATTACTTGTGCCTTTTATGATTATTTCGCACATTGATGAGTTACATTGCGTGGGATTTGAGTCCGCTTCGGCGAAGAGCTAGCTCCCGCTTGGGAATGCCTTATTTCATGTTATTCATATATTCCTGTTTTGTATCTGTTTGGGGGCCAATATTTACAAAGGAGACTCTGCCGAAATTTTCGGAAAAATGGATGTTGCTTTTAAAAAGCTTGATGTGACTTATTTGATTAAAATCGTTTTTAATAAATTGGCTCTCCTTCACTCTATTTCTTAAATGGGTTTTGATTTCTGGGCTTTGGCTTACTTAGATTACATACGTCTTGAGATGTTTCGTAATTTAAGTGCCAGTCACGAACCGTACCTTTCGGGTCGTGACATTAACATAAACATTCTTCTCCTATATGCTATTCAATAAGTTCCGTCTTATGCAAAAATCCTTAAGGACTTGTGCACTATGAAGAGAAAAACTCAAGTGCCGAAAAAGGTATTCTTAACGAATAACGTGAGCACTGCTTTTACACAACAACTACCCAAGAAACGAAAGGACCCCGGAAGTCCTACCATATCTATTTCTATTGGAGGTAAAACTATCAATCGTACTCTACTCGATTTAGGCGCTAGTGTTAACTTACTTCCATATTTTGTCTATGAGAAATTAGGGATCAGAGAGTTAAAATCGGTACACTGCACTCTTCAGATGGTTGATCGATCTATCACCCAACCTAGGGGTGAGCTAGAGGATGTGTTAATCAAAGTCGGGAAATTTATATTCCCTGTGGATTTTATCGTTATAGATACTCAACCTGTGGCGAACCCACGAAACCAAATTCCGGTGATTTTAGGTCGACCTTTTCTCGCTTCCAACGCAATAATCAATTGTTGAAACGGCTCTATGACCGTATCCTTCGGGAAGATGTCAATTGAGCTTAACATTTACAAGTTGGGAAGTGAACCCTCTGAACCCTATGCTCAAGTATTTTCTGTCGAAGCGATAGATTCCGACAGTAGAGAATTTGAACAGCTTCACGATACTGATCTCGACTCCTTTATTACGTTATTGTTTGACCCTGCTATTTATTATACACATACGGACCTTTTTATTGTGCTGTCCGGGTCAACATCTAACGCTAAACATGAACCTTTTATGGAGTCCGAGTATCATCACGTTCTTTCCGATGAGATTATTATTCGGGATATCGATGAAAGGTTTGAAGAAATTTCCGCTTAAGAACTCGCATTCTTAGAAAACATGCGAGTTGTGATGAATCAACCCCAAAACAAAGAAATTGAACCACCACCCATTTTTCTTATCAATAAAGAGAATGCGAGTAATCCACCATCAATGTTTCGTCTCTATAAACCGAGACGTAAACCCGTTCTATTCCACCTCTTATCCCCTCCCCACTTCTTCACGTTGATAGGTGACATGATCTTCCACCAACCAGTGCGTTACATCGATAAAATATTTGAATGGTTGGTGTTGAATTTTGGTCTTTGTAAGGCTTTACTTTGACCAATAACTTTAACCCCCCTATTTCTAATTTTAAATGCTTAATACTATTTTACTCAAGTTTGGGGGGAGAAAAATATTTTGGCTCTTGAACGAAAAGAATTTTTTTACAAAACTATGAGCCACAAATAAGTTTTTGGGAGGATTTCACTGTCATTTATTCATGTCCCCTTTAATAACTTTTCCTCCTAAGTCTACAGGTTTTTTTAAGCTTAACAGACGATATCAGTGAGGACGCTGCTGCAAACAGGTTTGGGGAAGGTTTGTGCTTATTTACGCATTATTTTGCATTATAATATATATAATCACAAAAAAAAATTGATAATGAAAGTTTGAAAGTGAAAATTTACATATGAAAGATAGGAATAGTTTAAGAAAAGTAAGAAAGTTAGATATTTTCTTAAACGAAACTAGTAATAAATAGTTATGAGCCATTGTCCCAAGGGTTGGTAAGATGAAGAAAATTACTAATCTGAGAATAAAAATAAGTCAGAAAAATAGTCCATATTCTTAAGTCTAAACATTTGAACGTTGATACTCTGCTATACACTCTTACACACATCTTGAAACTTGGGATAGTAGAGAATACCTTGAAATGCTCTTGTCTGAAAGCCTTAGTATGAAATAAAAAAAGTATAAGTGGTGAAGAAAAAAATGAACACTGATTTTGTAATTACTTAAGGCAATATAAAAAATATAGCGAGGGTGTTTTATCACCTAATGCCTTAGACCAACTAGTTTGGGAGCCACTGCTAAGCCTTAGGTGTTGTAAGACGAGGAATTGCGTATAAATGTGCAAGCACATTTTGTAATCGGTTGGTTAGTACCTCAAGAAATATTAACGGTCGCATAAAGAATGTGTGAGCAATTCCATATAAAATATTCATCGACTATAAAGTATTAAGGAAAATGGACAAGAGTATGATAGCTTGAATTAAATTCTCTGAGTGTAGGGATGGTTTTTACACACACGTAGGGGTATATGATTAATGTTTGGATAAAAGGTAAGGAGGAAGACTAAAGGCAATGTTTTATTGAGGGATAATGTGATTTCTAATATATTTTCACGACCATTAAGATAGGGCTCATGGCAACTGAAAAACTGGTGTAGTTGGAAACTCTTATTTTCATGTTCTTTCTTTTATAGTTCTTATCTCTGTACGTAACTTTCATCTTCTTTTTTTTATTATGGGATTTTGTGGGTGTAATCCGCTGAAAACCCCTCAGGAGACAACACTCCTCCTACTAGGACACCTAGAGGTTTAACGGCTTATTGCACGTGCTTAGTGCAATCGTGTTGCCTACGAAAGTACTCTCCTTAAATTTTTCTTTTTCTTTTTCTCCCTCTCTTGAATAAATAGTTTGCTCGGGACGATCAAAATTAAGTTTGGGGATATTTGTTCAGTCAAAAATATCGCACTTTTGATATATCATATTCCTTATTTTTCTTAAATATCTAAAGGTGTTTATTATAAATATAGAACATATTTGGGTTTATCTGTAAAAATAATATTTACCATATGTTTATATATTATAATTAATATTGTGAAGGAAAATGTATGCATATAATATTTATATAATATTTTGATAATTTAAATATGCATATCATATCAAATATACTTAATCAATATTCTTAAAATATAATATCATATAAAATGGTTAGGATAATATCTCAAAAATACCAAATATTACTAACATTATTCATTGAGATATTGTGCAAATTTTAGCTCAGGTCAGGAGATCGGGATATCGAGATATCGAGAATCAAAAATCTGCCGATTAAATTAACTAAAATCGAAGAATCAATACTGGCAGAGACTCAGAAAGATATGAAAATTGCAGACATCAAATAAATCTCCATGTGTCACAATGAAGCAGCCCCAGAATTTTGAACACATGATCTCACCAAAGAACCTCCCATCCGCGGCCAAAATCTCCATATTGCGACGGATCCGCGGTGGATTTAGGGAATTAGGGTTTGTGATTTTTTGGGTAAGATTGCAACGAAAAACCCTAGTTATGGGGATTTATAGTTTCTGATTTGGGGGCTATATAAAGGACCGAGGGCTAAAACTAGAAATCAATCTTTACACGAAGCAAATCACCGTCAAAGAACAAGTGATTCAAGACAGGTCTGCGATTCGACGTGATAAGGCGACGTGAGTTTCGACGGAGCATCTACTTCCTACAATGCAGAGATCGAAAGCAACTTCTTCTTCCTCTTGTAAACTAAACTTGAAGGCTTTGTACTTGTGAAGTTGATTAATAAAGGTAGATAATTAGATTAATTAGTTTGCATTTTATTTTCTGTATTTACATGATGAATTTATTCTCTATCCGTTCTTCTTCTATCTCCATCATGCATGAGTAATTCTCCGCTTAATAGTGTTCGTACGATTAGGGTAGAATAATGGATGAGAAAATATTTTAACTTCTTTTAAGTTTTATGAAGTTTATAAACTATAGCAAAAGAATCGTTAACATCCTAATTGGGCACGCTACCAATTTATTACTAGTCTCGACCGCTATTTGAGATCAGATTAACAATTGTTTTGTTAAGGGATAGACATGAATAGAGATCAATGAAAGGACAAGGGTTAATAATGTGGAAACCCTAATTTCTTCCAAGAACCCTAATCGTCATTCATCACTATCAATCTAGTTTTAAATCTATCAATAGATAAAAGGAGTCATCTTTATTAGTCATCCATGACTACTAAATCCTAACGAACCCTACAAGCCTTCTTCTGATATAAAATCTATATCTGTAATTAAACTAGATCTGTATTCTACATCCGTGTTTAATATAGTTCTAGAAACTATTGTCCACTATTCTTTATTCTTCTATTCTTCCTCTTTCCAATCAATACGTCTAAAGTAAGATTAAAACATTCCACATATCCTTGAGGACGACCCATACTCATCTCGGCTAGCTACACACGACACCGTTATTGATTGCGGTTATTCTACAAACACTTTTTAGAAATCAATCGGTGGACATACAGGTCAATTCTGCATAAAGTCCTAAGCAATATAACACAAGAATCAGCAACTAAAAATATTCTTTATATTTCATATTTCTTGAATCTTACAATTTCATATATTTTGAATCTATCTTAACCCTATTTTTCTTTCAAAGTTATGGATCCTCCAAACAACACTAGTACTAACTTCAACAACACACCACCACCTCTACCGCTTACACCTACCATTGCTGCTCCGATCAATGGGCAAACGATACTGCTTGAGACGATCCGAAGCCTCCTGGAAGGATAGCAGCAGCTGACTACTATTCTGTTGAACCGTCTAAAAGCAGAAGCGCCCGGAGTAAAGAAATTCCGGGCATTGCACAAAAAGCAATTTTCAGGGAAAGAGAGCCCTATAGAAGCTGAGGAATGGGCTCAAAGTATTGAGGATGATCTGGCGGCGGCACAAGTGCCAGAGATCGCTTAGGTACGGGTTGCAAAGCTGCAACTCACCGACAACGCCCGAGTTTGGTAGAAGGCGGAAGAAAGCCGTCTTGACCAACCGATCGAATGGAAAACCTTTCGCGACATGTTCGACACGAAGTACTTTCCAGAGACTGCCCGATTTGACATGGAGCAGCAATTTATCCACCTACAACAAGGTTCGATGTGGACTAAATCAGTGGATGAGTATGATACTAAGTTTACCATGCTCGGTAGGTAAGATATGTCTCAATATTCAATTTTATAATATCACATACTGCACAGCTAACACAAGACTGCAACAGGTTCGCGGCACACCTCATACCGACGGCTGAGATCAGATCTAGACGATTTCAGCAAGGGTTAGATCTGGAGATCCAAGCTGCCTTAGCTACAGGGGATTTCCCAACCCATGAACTGGCTCTGAAAGCTGCCTGTCAATATAAGGCAGTAGTGAAGAAGAAGGGCAGACCCCAATCTGCCAGAGTGAAGCGCCCTACCACTCAGATGGCAAGAGGAGCCTCTTCAAGGCCAACTTTTGAACCCAGGAGACCGGAAGAAACAGATAACCGGCCAAGTCCATATTTTTGCTTCTACTGCAAGAGAGATGGGCACCTGTGGAAGAACTGTAGGCGCGCAAAAGTCCTGTACTTAGTTTGTGGCGCATCCAATTATGGAATTGGAATATGTCCTTATAGACGCAAACCAGCTCTGACACATAACACTTATCCGCAACGGCCAGCTATCCAGGCTCTTGCACCTCGTCTTGCTCTCCCAGCTCCACCTCTACGTGGATCTCCTGCACAGCCTAATCGCCAATTCCAACAGGCACTGAGAAATATGCCTCAAGTACCGAGGAATGTGCCTCCATCTAGGAGGAATGTACCCCGGCATCAGGCTTTCACATTAGTGGCCGTAGAAGTCGAGACTGTAGACTAAGGTAACCCTGGTAATTCCCTCACATCTTTCCAAAACTTTTTCATTCTTTCATTCTTCCAAATATTTTTATGCATTATCACTAGTTCTATCACCATCACTATCACCAAATTGCTTTGAATTTGTTACATTTTCCTTCTACAAATTTCCTTCGAGGACGAAATTTTTATAAGGAGGGCAGAATATAACAACCCTAAACTTTCTGTGCAGAATTTTTATATTCCTCGGTGTACAGGCAAGGAGGCGCGACGAGGTCCGCTACGTATTTACTCAGAAGTAAACACGCTAAGCGTATCTAAGCAATATAAGTAAAATGTACACAAGAGACATGAATATAAATGAACATCAACTTTTATTTAATTAACAATTCTTTACAAGTACAACTGGAAATGTAAATAAATGAATGGAAAGAAATTCTTAAATAATGGCATAACTGAAATGAAAAGTATATACAAGTGCCTACAGCTCTAAGTCGATGGCAAACTGCTCCAAATCTTCAGTACTGGGCTCGATCTCTAGTGAGTCCGATCCACCTGACAACAATGTAAAGAAGAAGAAAATGAATGTTTTCAGCGAACAATCGCTCGATAGTCCCAAAGATAGGTAGAGATAGAATAGACAGAAAGAGAGTATGACTAGTGATGTTTGATTATAATGTTAATGCAGTTGTTTGTAGTTTGATACAGAATATACCAGTGTATACGAGAGGAGTCCCACTATTCCGGAGACTAAGGTATACGGAGCACAAGGAACCGTTAAGCCACGGTACAACAGCAATGGATATTCAGGTTAGGTGTATTAAAGTGACCGTCCCGTGCTACTTCTAACACATTCCGTACCAGTCTACCCCTTTAAAAACCCCGTAATGTATTTTGTATTGATTTGTATTGCTTATGTAATAGATTGTTCGACTTGCTGAAACCATGATATCATGTAAATGGGATGGATATAAATGGAGAGACATGTAAACGGAGTATACCCATGGTTCAGTTCAGTTGAGACAGATTGATATAGATTGAGTTCTGGTATAGACGGATTCATGTTGAATTGCAGTTTATACTTGAATCATATTCAAGTCAGATTGATTTGCATATTTGACGGTGACTCGAACTGAGTCAGACTTTTAAAAAGAAATTGAAGTCTTGATTTAAGTTTTGATATTATCGGTAACTGCTGCACATGGACGGCAGGATTTGTGTCTTTTTCCAAGACAATTACCGTGTTGATAACACCGTTGTTAGGTTATCTACCTTAGATGGGCAAGCACCCATATTCTCCGGCTCCCTGAGGCTCAAGAGAACTGGTCCCGCTTAAACCTATATTTACTAGGGTCCTTATTATAATTTAATATAACTTGAGGAGGTTTTATGTAAAAATAGTTTTGATATAATTTCAAAATACACCTCATGTATTTTATTATCATCTTTAGGGTTTTCATAGATGTCGTTTTTATAAAAATGAAATTTCCTAGTGAATAAAACCTAGTTTTCATGGAATACGAGGGGTTATCAACACGGTACGAGAGATTGACAAGGCCAGCCATGCTCCTACGGTCAAGGAAATGTCCTGCCGTAGTCACACTTCGGCTTCTAGTTTCAACTGGTAATCAGTAAATAACACGCAGGTAATGAGAAATGCAGTAACTGAAACAAAACAATGTAAAGAACTGACCTGATGGGAAACAAAGGGTATAACCCTGGATGGTAAATCAAGATGTCCGTGATGTGCGTCTAGTCCTGGTCCAGGCTAAATCTTCTCCTTACACTGAGCATGCATACTCAGGTCGTCAGAGCGACACAATAGCAATATAATGTATATAAAATCATGTGACAATTCTAACAGTGATAATAGATACATATAACAGTAAATCAATGGTAGTATGGGTATGAACATGCAGTAATCAATGCAGCGGAACAGTAAAAGCAGTAGAATGATCTGCCACGTATGTCAACACAGTATGTAAGGTATATCAATGCCAGTATCCCTATCAGTCTCTAAGTCTCACTGTATAGGTCACTAAGCCTATCGTCAGTCCAAGTGTGAGAGTCAACCACTCGCGAGTGTCCTCCACCCAAGGGTAGAACCCAAGGGCAAGGGACCACGGGCCCAACATGTATATCACGGTAATAATCACATACCCTGTAAATCTCCATATATCTCCGTAAATATATAAGCCGGCAAGAGACTCCCGAGATTCTGTTGAACTCACACTTAAACTGCCCCACACCCCGTGGTCTACATCAAACGCTAACCATAACCCTAAATACTAATCGGTCCGTGACAAGTCTGCGCGAGAACTGGAGGCAGGACCTCCATCAAGCACGTCCCGACTAACACCTAAGATAAATGGCAGTGTCTGGTGCCTTATCTGTGACACCCGTGCAAGAGCTTCCATAAGTGTCCCATACCACTTATAGTCACACGTACACGCATCCCACAGATGTCGACAATGCAATAGAATAATAAGGTTCACTGATTGTGTACAAGCACGTATCACTTTCACTTAATCACTTATACACGAACACTAACGTACTTGCCACAATCATCACTAATACCTAACACTGGGTAATGCACGTTATCACTAGGTTATCAATGCAATGACATGTGTATGATATGATGCGTAAACAGTATATAAAGCATGTTTAGAATGTCATGAAATAGTAATCTACCACTTGAAAAATGTATCATAAATCATACAGTTACAGTTTAGTGAAACAATGAACGGAGAATGTATAGTATGTTCAGTTATCTATCCAACGAATTTGGTTTCATGCCAATCGGGTTCCAGGATCATTAATTATAGCCATTTCATATTAAGCGTTCACGGCTGGAAATCCGGTTTCAGAATCGGAAGTCCGTTTCGCAACGCATTTCAATCCCAGTTGGAATCAGATTTTAGTGACGCTACAGTTGAATGAAATCTAGGGTTTTCAGTAAGGTTTTCAACGCAATAGACGGATCTTCAATCGCGTCTGTATGTTAGGAGTTATACACTATTCAATACCAATATGTCAGTTCTGATTCTGCTGAGACTGTTATACGTCCCCATCTTTTAAATTTCAGATTAATTAACAAACGATAACGAAACAGAATGAAACCACTTGTGTTGTCTAGCTAACATATTCACCTATAATAAACAGCAGAGTTACGTAATCTATGAGTTAAGAGTCGCACTCCGATCACAAATTGACATAGTTGGAGTACAGAAACAATTTGAAAATTGTATAGGGTTATAGTTCGTCAAGTCGGACTCGATTTAAGCCCTCGAACGCATCGTTCCAGTGGGTATATAATTTATGGTGATTTTAACGGTTTCAGGTACAAGGAAATTCCAGGTTTTACGAGTAGACTTGGGGGTAGTCGTTTTAATCGTTAACGGTCATATTTTCCAACGAAATTTACACAAGTTATCCATCACTACAAGGGCCAATATAAACCATCCAGTTCCGTCAAAATAGACTAGTATTTTCATTGGGAACACACATCGAACAGGTATGGCACATAATTGATATAAACTTGTAACTTTATAATCTAAGTAATCTAAGATTGTAACTCGAGTATATAGCATGTAAGCAAGTAAAATACTTGTCTGGACACGTCACGGGAATATACAGCAGCAGTGGTATGGAACACAGCAAGGTTTGGCCTCGGCTCGATCTTGGCTCGGCCTCGGAGCTTGGACTAGGCTAGGAGCTCGAGTATGGCAGCGAAGGTTGGCTGGAGGTGAAGCATGTGATTTCCACCGGGTTGTGAGGAGCTGGTAGAGGAAAAGGGGGATTTTAGAGAGAGAGAGAGACCAGTGAGAGAGTGAGAAAGAGAGAGTGAGAGAGTGATATAGTGAGGGGGAGAGAGAGTGAATATAGAGAGAGGTAGGGAGAGGGGAAAGAGAGATCGAGAGAGAGATGGGTATATAGAGAGAGAGTGAGCAGGAGAGAGAGAGATCAGAGAGAGAGAGGAAGCAGAGAGAAAGAGAGAATGAGAGAGAGAACAGAGGAAATGAGAAAGAGAGAGAGGTAAAGGCAAGCAGAGGAAGTGAGAGGGCACAGGGAGAGGGAGAAAGCAGATCACGGCGACGGTGATGATGATGATGATGGGGTCGACGACGGCGCAGTGGGGTGGAGTTCGGGTGCTTGGAAAGTGGAAGGAGGGAGGTGCAAGGAGGTCGCGGCAGGGCTCGTTGGAGTAGAGGTCGAGGGAAAGAGCGGGAGAGTGTGAGGGAGGAGATGGGTACGGCTAAGGTTTTCAGGCGAGATGGAGAATAAGAGAAGGAGAGAGGTGGCCACGATGATGGTTCTTGGGTCGGGGTGTGCAGGGGGTTGTGGTGAGCTGCGGGATCGCGGCGACGAGGGCGACGGAAAGGAGAGACGGCAAGGATGATCGGGGAAGGAGGTGACAAACTCGGGGAGAAGCGATGGAAGGGCAGGCGAGGGTGCTCGTCGGCGGTGTTGGCGAAATGGTGGGTTCGAGGGAGAAGCGGGAACAATGGAGGAGGAAGGAAAGAGAGAGCACGAGAGAAAAATTAGAAAGAGTGGGGAGAGCGACGAGATTAGGGAGGGGAGTGCCAGGGTAACGTCGCAGAGACGTCGCTGCGAGCACGGGCGGAGGCGTCGGCGACGGGAAACGCGCGCGGTAAATGAGGAACTAGCCGTTGGGAGATGACCCTATAGGTGGCGGGTCGGGTTGAGTGAAGTGGTTGGGCTTGGAGAGGAGCTGGCGGGCCTGGGCCAGAGGATTTAAAGGAAATTGGATGAAAATAAAAAGGGAGTGGGCCGGCTGAGATGGGCTGAGGAAATTATAATAAATCAATTGTGGAAAAACAAACGGGCCGGGGGAGTTAAAAAGAATTGAGTTTATGAAAGAAAAAGATAAAGGAATGGGCTTGGGATTTTTGGATAAAAAGAAATTTAGTTTATTTAAAGGGAATGGGCCGACTTGGAAATGGCAATAAAAATTTGAGAAAAGTCTAAAATAGATAGGTGATAGGGATTTTAAACTAAAAATAATTTTAAACATAAACTAACGAATTTGTAAGTGACAATTTTCATAAATACGGATATTGGTATAAAAAGGGGCTGGGTATTACAATCGCAATGCACTTTAAAACCTCCAGATTGGTCCGGTATGACAAGGATAGGTTCTGATGTGAATCTTGACTTGAGTTCTACGAAAACTCGTTCGCATGCTTCTGATCACATAAATTCTTCATCTTTACATGTGAGCTTGGTCAGGGGCGTTGCAATCTTCAAAAATCCTTCAATAAACCTTCTGTAATATCCTGCTAATCGCAAAAAACTTTGAATGTCCTTCACTGACTTCGGTGTCGTCCATTCGTTTACTGCTGATACTTTAGCCGGATCAACAGAGATTCCATCACCTGAAATAATATGTCCGAGAAAACCAACTTGATCTAGCCAAAACTCGCACTTACTGTACTTGGCATAGAGTTGATACAATCATAGAGTCTCCAGGACAATTCGTAGGTATTCGGCATGTTCTTTCCGACTCTTAGAATACACCAGGATGTCGTCGATGAAGATGACAACAAATCTGTCTAGGTACTCTCGGAAAACTTGATTCATTAGGTTCATGAATATAACTGGTGCGTTGGTCACTCCAAATGGCATCACAAGAAATAATGTCCATAGCGAGTTCTGAATGCCATTTTTTGGATATCAGATTCTTTGACCTTCACCTGATGATAACCCGAACGAAGATCTAACATGGAGAAAACGCAAGACCCACTTAGCTGATCGAACAGATCGTCGATGCGCGAAAGTGGATACTTGTTCTTTATAGTTACTTCGTTCAGATCTCTATAATCAATGCGCATTCGATATGAACCTTCTTTTTTCTTCACAAATAGAACTGGCGATCCCTAAGTTGAAGTGTTGGGACGATTCTATCCTTTCGTCAATAATTCGTCCAATTGAGTATGTACCTCTTTCAAACCTTCAGGGCTTAACCGATACGGTGTTTTGATCACCGGTTGTGCTCCAGGTACTAAATCAATACTGAATTCAAGAGCTCGATCGGAAGACAAACCTGATATGTCTTCAGGAAATACATCATGGAACTCTCGAACAACCTCTGGCTTCGATCCTTCCTCTTCTTGAAGTGTTGTAATCACTGCCTTCTTCGGTTTTCTTTGTATGTACTTGGCTCCAGGGTACGGTCTCCACTTTTGAAATAAAAGACCGGATGGTCTGGAATCTCGAACACTACTCTCTTTTGACGACAGTCGATGGTAGCGTAAAAAGTTCTGAGCCAATCCATACCCAAAACGACATCGAAATTCGATATTTCCAGCACCTTAAAGTCAGCATAGAATTCTCTGCTGCAGACGACTACTGGACATAGATCGTATCCCATTATTGCCTTTAGAACGCCGTTCCCTGAACTGACATTCCAGCTGGATACGAGAGATTTGACTGGAATCGCATGAGTTCGGACGAACCGTTGCGACATAAAGCAATGAGATGCTCTAGTATCAAAGAGTGCTAGTGCAGGAAGTGAGGCTACTAAGATTGTACCTAAGTTATATGGGATAGGTTTTAGGTATAGAAAAATATATGGATATAACAAGTATTGAACAGCTTGTAAGATTGAAAGGTTACAAGTAATGACTTGGCCAGTAGCTTCAGCTTCTTCCACAGTCATTGTGAAAGCCTGTTGCCTCGGTACATTCCTCCTTACTGAAGGAGCATTCCTCTGTACTTGAGGTAAGTTCTTTTGAGCTTGATGGAACTGACGAGGAGGAGATACAGTCGGTCCACGAGGTGGTGGAGCTGGGAGAGCTAGTCATGGAGTAGGTGCCTGGATGGCTGGTCGTTGCGGGTAGGTGATTGCTAGTCTAGGTGCAGTATTTGGATTGAGTCTTCGAGGACAAGACACAATATTATGTGTGGCTGAGCCGCAGACCAAACAAAGGCGATTTGCATGTCGGCAGTCCTTCACTAGGTGTCCATCTCTCCTGCAGTAGGTGCAAAAGGCTGGGCTGGGCCGGTTGTTTGGTACTTCTGGTTTCCTTGGCACAAAATGTGGCCTTGAAGAGGATGCTCCTGCCATCTGATTGGCAGGGTGATTCACTCCGGCAGATTAGGGTCTGCCCTTCATCTTCACCACTGCCTCATATCGACGGATAGATTTCAGGGCCAATTCGTGGGTTGGGAAATCCCCTGTAGCTAAGGCAGCTTGGATTTCCGGATCTAACCCTTGTTGAAATCGTCTAGACCTGATCTCAGCAGTTGGTATCAAGTATGCCGTGAACCTATTAAGGTCTTGTGTTAGCTGTATAGTATGTGATATTTGAAAATCGAATATTGAGACATATCTTACCTACTGAGCATGGTAAACTCAGCATCATACTCATCCACTGAATTGGTCCAAATCGAACCCTGTTGTAGATAGATAAATTGTTGCTCCATATCAAATCGGGCAGTCTCAGGAAAGTACTTCACGTCGAATATGTCGTGAAATGTTCTCCATTCGATAGGCTGGACAAGACGGCTTTCTTCCGTCTTCCACCAAACGCGGGCGTTGTCGGTGAGTTGCAGCTTCGCAACTCGTACCCAAGCGATCTCTGGCACTTGTGCTGCTGCCAGATCATTCTCAATACTTTGAGCCCATTCCTCAGCTTCCAGAGGGCTCTCTTTTCCTGAAAATTGCTTTGGGTGCAATGCCCGGAATTTCTTTACTCTGGGCGCTTCCGCTTTTGGACCGTTCAGTAAGATAGCAGTCTGCTGCTGCTGTCCTTCCACGAGGCTTCGAATTGCCTCAAGCAGTACCGTCTGCTCGTTAATCGGAGCAGCAATGGTAGGCATAAGCGGTAGAGGTGGTGGTCTGTTATTGAAGTTGGTACTGGTGTTGTTTGAAGAATCCATAACGTTGAAATAAAAATAGGGTTAGGATAGATTCAAAATATATGAAATTGTAAGATTCAATAAATATGAAATGTAAAGAATGTTTTTAGTTGCTGATTCTTGTGTTATATTGCTTAGGACTTCATGAAGAATTGACCTGCATGGGCCGCCAACAAAACCTGTCACGTCCCGCTTCCCGGTGTACGGGCAAGGGGACGCGACGGGGTCTGCTACGTATTTACTCAGAAGCAAACACGCTAAGCGTATCTAAGCAATATAAGTAAAATGTATACAGAAGACATGAATATAAATGAATAGCAACTTTTATTTATTTAACAATTCTTTACAAGTACAACTGGAAATGTAAATACATGAATGGAAAGCAATGCCTAAACAAAGGTATAACTGAAATGAAAAGTATATACAGGTGCCTACAGCTCTGGGTCGATGGCAAACTGCTCCAAGTCTTCGGTACTAGGTTCGATCTCTAGTGAGTCCGATCCACCTGACAACATTCCTAAGAAAGAAGAAAAGGAATGCCGTCAACGAACAATCGCTCGGTAAGTCCCAAAGATAGGTAGAGATAGAATAGACAGAAAGAGAGTATGACTAGTAATGTTTGATTATAATGTTAACGCGGTTGTTTGTAGCTTGGTACAAAATATGCCAGTGTATATGAGAGGAGTCCCACTATTCCAGAGACTAAAGTATACAGAGCACAACGAACCGTTAAGCCACAACACAACAGCAATGGATATTCGGGTTAGGTGTATTAAAATGACCGTCCCGTGCTACTTCTAACACATTCCGTATCAGTCTACTCCTTTAAAAACCACATAATGTATTTTGTATTGATTTGTATTACTTGTGTAATAGATTGTTCGACTTGCCAAAACCATGATATCATGTAAATGGGATGGATATAAATGGAGAGACGTGTAAACGGAGTATATCCATGGTTCGGTTCGGTCGAGACAGATTGATATAAATTAAGTTCTTGTATAGACGGATTCATGTTGAATTGCAGTTTATACTTGAATCATATTCAAGTCAGATTGATTTGCATATTTGACCGTGACTCGAACTCAGTCAGACTTTTAAAAAGAAATTGAAGTCCTGATTTAAGTTTTGATATTATCGGTAACTGCTGCACATAGACAACAGGATTTGTGTCTTTTTCCAAGACAATTACCGTGTTGATAACACCGTTGTTAGGTTGTCTACCTTAGATAGGCAAGCACCCATATTCTCCGGCTCCCTGGGGCTCAAGAGAATTGGTACCGTTTAAACCTATATTTACAAGAGTCTTTATTGTAATTTAATATAACTTGAGGGGGTTTTATGTAAAAATAGTTTTGATATGATTTCAAAATACACCTCAAGTATTTTATTGTCGTATTTAGGGTTTTCATAGATGTAGTTTTTATAAAAATGAAATTTTCTAGTGAATAGAACCTAGTTTTCATTATATATGGTATTTTAATGAAATACAAGAATTTGTATTGAATTGTAAAGGTAGTTTCATGAAATTGTGATTCCTTTGATTTAGAAAAATGGAATATTTATATAATATATTTTAAAATAGATCTTTTGATAATATTCATATATATATATATATATATATAAAATAAAAATAAATTTTATTTATTTTGTAGAAATCTCATTATCTTAAAAAGCGCATCAAAAATTCCATCGAGATCGAATGCTCCTTGCGAAGATCTGCATCTTGCTCTGTTAGGTCCGAGGACGTGCGATAACCCGCACCATCCCGATCGGGGTTCTTCAAAATGGGTTGTAGAAGCGTAATTGTAAGGAATTTAAATAACACACTTTTTAAAGAAACGGTTTTTAATGTTCAAGGTATTTATTCGTAATCTTGTATTTTTCCTATAAACTAGAGTCCCAAAATTTATCGTGCTATATCAACATGTATGTTGTGATGTGGTAGGTCATTATCTCGTGAGTTATCTAAAGATAATACGGTTAAATTGAACAATTATAAATTGTATGTAATATGATGGTATTTTACTGTAAAAGTGAAATAAAAATTGCAACATGAATTATTTTGAGATGAAACTTATTCTAATGTGTTTATTTATGTTTGTTGATCATTATGAGGGAATATAGTATTTTATTATTTAAGAAAAATAGAGTTTTAAAAAAAACGAATCGGAAGTCGGAATAACTCTGCTTCCGATGAGTTTTGAAAAAAGAAGTTTTAGAATAGAGATGGAGAAGGGAATGGGGACTTACAGATTATAAAGGAAGAGGGGAGAAGGAGAAAGCTTTTGAAACCGTCGGGACGTCGTTTCGTTGCCGGATTCTCCTCGAAACGTCGTCGGAACTTCACCCTTTGCTAACCCCACTGGCACAACTTGGGAGTTGGAAAATTTAGAGTGTTTTTGTAATGAAATTCTGAATGAGGAGAGGTGAAATGTGTTGTGGTATTTATAGGGAAAATTAAGGTTTCACTACTAAAATAGTGGGTTGCCCCTACGGATAACAACATCCGTATGGGCAGATAAAGTTTGGCCCTACGGATTAATCCGTAGGGCCAAACGGTTGCCCCTACGGTCCTTACATATTTATTTAAAAATTATTAAATCTTAAATTATTATTTGCCCCTACGGAGCCGCAAACCAAGAACCTACGGACTTATCCGTAGGGGCATCTAAATAGGAATTTATGTAAAAAGGCGGATCGATCCCTACGCTGATTATCTTTTATTTTCTCATCACTGCGCGTGAACCCAAATCCCCAAACCCTCGTTCCCGCCGATCGCGGTTCTCGTCGTCGCCGTTCTCGTCGTCGCCAGCGCCGGTCGATTCGTCGTCGCCGCCGCTTGCTTCTTCCTTATCTCCGTTCGTCGTCGCCACCGCCTGCTACTTCCTCATCTCCGTTCGTCGTCGCCACCGATTCATCGTCGCCACCGCCTGCACAGGTTAGGAAATCTTCAATTAAACAAATTTTTGATTGTTTTAGGGCTATGGTTCATGGTTTGGGTACCGATGAGGCATCGGTTGGGGTTAGCGTTTGGGTTAGGGCTGGGGCTGGGGGGCTGCAGTTGCGGTTGGGGTCGGGGTCGGCAGGGGGTTGCGGTTGGGGTTGGGCTTAGGGTTAGGGTTCGGCTGGGGTTGGGGCTGGGGCTGGTGGTAGGGTTTTCCCTGAAACAATCCTTTTGTACTCATTTCTCAATTTAAAAAAAGAAGGATAACATTTTTTGGAGAAGAAACCTTAATCCTACGTTCGAAGAAAATCAGGCACTAGCCCTCTCTCTTCCATCTCTTCCTAATCTTCTTGTTTCGCACGCTCCATCCTACAATAGGCACAATCCCTAATATATTTTAGATAGGCTTCTTAAAATTTGTTGAATAAACCATAGTTTTGTGTTTTGGATATTCTTTGTTGTTGTTTCTTGATTAAATTAAGATTTATCATAATCTTTTTTTTAATGAAAAAAGATAGTTTTTCTCTAAATTGGATCAAATATATAATGATTATGATATAAGTGAATTATTTTATATTTTATTTCGTATGGTTGTTCTCTAAATTGGATCAAATTGATTATCATCATACAATAGATATTAATTATTTTAGATTTTATTTAATATCGTAAATGAATCAAACAAATTAAGAATCTTTAAAATTCTATTTAAGATCATTGTCAAAAGTGACAAAGGAACGATATGATTTTTGTAAAAATCGATTGCAATATCTCATTGCTATCAAAGTTTTCAATGACTTCATTTAGATTCGTGAATTATTTTATATTTTATTATTCGAAACCTAGGGTTAGGATTGGGATTGGGGTTGGGGTTAGAAACTGGATGCTGTTACCGCAGTAGATTGCAAAGGCTGATATTTTGCCAGTGAGATTACAAAATTAGGTAAATACATCTTTGACATAGCCCAAAAACAAAAGAAGCGATGTTGGAAAGCTATAACTGAACGAGCTAGACACTGTTAAGAAGTTGAAGTTTCAAGAATTATAAAATATATTTGTAGAGCTTAATGTATGTATATGCTACCTGCCTTTATCTTAGCATATCTTACATGTTGTTTTTCCGTCGTTAATCGTAAGAATTGAATTAGGAATGTAGGATGATGCAACTTAAGTTGCTTTATCTACTTTTATCATATGATTTTGGGAATAAATTTGAACATAGGATTATGACATTCTTTCTTTTTCTTTTCGTTATAACCTTTAACTGATTTTAGCAATAAAATGTCCTTTAAACAAGAGAAGCCAGTGTCTTGTCAAGAAATTTGACTTTCTTAATTGTTTTAAGCTTATCTATTGATGTATGCTTGGTATTGTAAGCAGAACTTTACACGATGAGGAAAGCATTTGATAAAGCTGAGCCATTATATTTAGAAGCCATAACTATTCTGGAGGAAGTGTTTGGTTCTGATGACGTACGGTGTGTATATTATTTCAGTTGAAATTTATTTTATTTTCTAACCTTGTAGACATGTATGCTTAGTAAGTAACTAATGTTAAATCTAATAATTTGTATAAATAGTTATTAATGAAGTTCAGTGAAGGGTCTTTAAGCCATTTTGACTTTTTTTTAATGATATATACTTACATTATATGTGTAGAACAGATATAGTAATTCTGTTTTTTAATATATGATTTTATGTATTTTTACCTTTTTAGTCACCTAAATTGGATGATGGACACATTTGTCATTCTTTAAGGTTTCTTGCTTTTGCAGAGTAGGGGCTGCTTTACACAACCTAGGGCAATTTTATCTTGTCCAGCGAAAACTTGAGCAGGCTCAGAAGTGCTATGAGGTATAAGTTCTTTCGAAGCACTTTTTTCTTTATGATTTTTTCTATTTTAATAATATTTTTTCCATGAACCATGATACTTGATATGATAGTTGTTAGTAATAAAGCATAAATTTCAAGGCAAGGTTCTGAGAACTCTAATGTTGTATTTCGATATATTTATATCTAAGTTTTAAGGCAATCAACTTTCATCTTTTATGGGCTATTTCTCATCTCCTTCCCCCAAAAGAAAACCCCTCTATTTCTATGTCTTCCCCTCCATTTCATATTTCCAGGTTCTCCCAAAAGAAATTATAATAACATGTCACATCTTCTTTAAGCAGCATAAGTTAATTGTTTATTTATCTATCAATTCCTATGTGATAATCTGTTCTATTGTCTTTCTGTTTCTTTTGGCAGCGTGCTCTAAAGGTATGAAACAATGCTTGAATTCTCTGTCTTTCATCTCCGATATGGTGGTTCTTTTTCTTTTATTGCTATATGTTGTTTATGTTTTGCGTAGATAGAAGGACATGTTCTGGGATATGGTGTGCTTATACAATGTATTATCTTACGAAGGGTAATACCGTGTTTTTCTAATATGGATAATTTGTCATTGTTAATCCATCTTCCTGAAAACGGTTTATACGGAGGAAGTATATTTCATGGTACTTGAGAAAAATATATGTTGAAGTCAAAAGTTATCAAGATTTAAATGCTCAGCTTATAGTCTTCCAAGATATTTTATATTCCAAGGCAAGGTGACAATAATTGCATGCTTGTGCACGATTTGGTATGTAGATTCAAGGTTATGCATGGCTACGACCCTTTCTTATGGTTTCTTATCATAATTTTCTGTACACTTGTAGTTTATAAAGGCAGTTAGATCATATCACTATACGAAATATTGTATTGTGTTCTATTGTGTATGGTGGATCACACACTAGAAACCAAGACATTGCATGCCTGTGCACGTTTTGGTATATTCCTCGATACGTGAAACAAATTTGATTTAATAAGGGAAAACTTAAAATAACAATCTTTATACTAAAAAAATTATATATGCTATTACTTAGTAGTTTATGGTTTTCAGATGCAAAATCCATTTGAGAAATACTTTTCCTACCCACTATTAATCCATATTCTCAATATAGTCATCATAACCTACACTTTATATGATACAGTCTAACATGGTCCATGAGTACGTCAGGGTTAAGGACTGGATGTATGTGAATTGGCAACAACGTATGCAACCTAAGTTTATCACTGGAGTTTCTGATTTCATTGAATTTGCACGCGCACATAATAAGAAGGAGAAGACAGTAATGTGGCAGAAGAAGAAGGAGAAGATAGTAATGTGGCAGAAGAAAAAGAAAATGACATTCCTTGTTCTCTGTTTCAGCATCAATCTTCTGATATGAACTAATGATGGCTTTCACATTGGCTTTTCCTTTTAGAGACTTCTTAGTGTCCAATGGAAAGTATACATCAGATTTTTGCAGGTCAGGTTCTTCTATGATTTTCAAGAGTTTCAACTGATTCTGTAAATTACACCCTTGTTGGGTGATACTTTTACCACTTCTCACTGCAGGTGCGTTCTCTAATATCCATTTTGAATGTAATATTATAGATATTCATGCCCGTTTATGTCAAAATTACTTATATTGTCAATGTTTGATTGTCTAGTTGTTGGTGATGCGTCCATATCAGAGACAGAGGCCACTCCCGCTCCTCCAGGTATGTTTATATATCATATAGTGCATGTATATTGATTTAGAATGCCATATCATAAATACACACATTCCTTTTGCTCTTACTTAGATAGTAATTTTTATTATTGTCTAGCTGTAGGTGGTGACAGTAGTTGACAATAAAATTTGTCATCCTAGAAACTATGATTTTTATATGTGCTCGCATGCGGGAATGATTGTAAGTCGTGGACCTGGACAATAAATTCTTATTTGGTATTTGTTTGAAATCAAATTAAATACCATATAATTGATAAGTTTGTTATATTTGTATTTAGTTTGGAATTAACATAATATTTATTCACGCAGCATGCACTTATGAGAAATAGGGCACCACGCGTCCAACTCATTATCATGTGCTGCTTGATGAGATTAGATTTGCGCCTGATGATCTACAAGAGCTTGTTCACTCCCTGTCTTATGTGTAAGCAGCGCTATATGCGAGTTTATCTTGTTAATATGTATGTACTGAAATTAATTAATATTATTCAAATTTTGATACATGCAGATACCAGTCCTCATGTCGAGAGGTTCGGCCGGTATATGGGGGATGAGAGCCGGCTCGTGAAGAACTATCCACTTCACGTTGAGTGGGGCGAGCAGCATGGGCGCTCATTCGCCCTCTTCTTTGATCAGGCTCGGGTATTAATATATATTTTCATTTGTGATATAATGCAATATTAAGAGTTATTTTCTAATATATCTAATATTAAGAGTTATTTTCTAATATTGCAGACAGCTCAGACCCTGGCGCAAGGTGGTACACCGAGCGTGCTGTCCGCATATCTTGCCGTCCACGGCACCTCGACATATCCCGCCACGGGCGAGCTTCGATATCCCGACGTCGCTACCCAGGAGTATTGCGTAAGTGTTAATATTTATTCAACCCATATTTGAAATTTTAGTTTTGGAAGGTTCAAATTTAAATTTTATACTTATACTTTACTGCTTAATGTGGGTGTAGGAGCGGGTGGTTGAGCAGGCCGAGGCCTCGGGGATCGATTTTAATGGACAGAGCGATCCGAGGATGCTAACCCCAGTCCTGAATGCCGCACACGGACGACACCACGGAGGTTGGGAGAGAGGCCGAGGACTGGGCCCTTGCAGGGCCCATATGAGGCTGGACTCCACCCCGGCGGTTACTTCCTCTGTCTCCAGTGAGCGACGTGTCCAGCAGGAACTGGAGAGCTTGAAGGCTACCGTTCAGGAGTTGAAGGAGATGCTGGTATGTATACTACTTAATAATAAAATATCATGTCATATTATAGATATCAACATATCCAATATTAGTACGTAGCCTGAGCTTATTTGGTTGTAGACTTAGATTTGATTAATCATACATACATATCTAATTAAAATAAACTACGGTTTTCCAAACTAGATATCCAAATAGGGTTTCGAAATAACTTGATAATGATAAGAATTCGAATAATACACAGTTCTTACACCCTTATTACACACGTTAGGTCCAGACGCGACGGGGTATATCGGCCGAGCCTCCATATGCATCTCCTTCGGCTGTGGCTCCGCAAGCTACTACATCGGCTGCGGTTCCACAGACAGCTCCTATAGCTCCACCGCACGCTCAGACTCCCGCAGCCGTGGCTCCGCAAGCCACTACCTCGACGGCGGCTGCGCAGACCACATCACCAGCTCCACAGCCCGCTGAGACTCCCGCACGCGCCGAATTGTATGGTTTATTGACCGAGGAGCAGGCGCGCCAGATTCTAGCGTTTATCAGAGGTGAAGCTGGACCGAGCTAGGGTAGCTTTTTTATTCTTATTTTTTGAAACATTTATTTATTTATATGATACATATTGTACTACATTTAGAAACATTTTGGACGATATTGATATTGGTTTATATTTATATCATATTCAGTTTTTGGGTTTCTTTTGTATATTATATGCGTGAGATGTGATTATGAATACTGCGATATATGTTGTGTGATGATTAATTTTATATTTGATTGATGTATATATTATTGTGCACAGGACGGGAAAAAATCAGGCAGCCTTTTTTTTAAAAAAAAATACAGATAATGTGTACCTACGGATTAATCCGTAGGTACACATGTTTCCCCTACGGCTATATCCGTAGGGGCAAAATATCTGCAGTAACTGATATTTCCCCCCTGATCTCAGTACCAGGAAGGTTGGGAGTGCCCCTACGGACATATCCGTAGGGGCAATTGATTCGCCCCTACGGATATGTCCGTAGGGGCAACATATCAGAAATCCTGATATTTTACCCCTACGGATAAGTACCTACTTAGGTGACCGTAGGGGATAGTACGTGGCTCTACGGCTATATCCGTAGGTACAGTTAATATATTTAAAAAAATCGTAAATATTATAACTTTTTTTACCCTACGGCCTACTCCGTAGGTGAAAGATGACCTACACAGAAATCCGTAGGGGCAAGATTTTGACCGTAGGGGCAAGTTCAGGGCTTCAACTTGCACCTGCGGCATTTGCACCTACGGGGTGTTTTTTCGCCCCTATGCACATCTCCGTTGGGGCAGTGGGTTGCCCCTACCGATAAATCCGTAGGGACAACCCTTATTTGTAGTAATTTAGGGTAATGAAGAATAGAATTAAATGCATTAAAATGTGGATTAATGCCCATTTTTAATTCTCTGAAAATGTGCAGAGAAATCAAACAGCATAGGAGTAGTGGGGGGAGTCCAGGGGTGTAGGATTAAAATTTGGGGAGCATCCTCTACGGGAGGCCCGGCGGTGCCGGTCCAAACTTGATCTTCACCGGCCAAAAACCGGTGATGGGGCTATGGATTCATACCAGGTGTCTCCGTCGCTTTGACTAGCCTATTGCACATGTTTATTTAATCTGTGACTTTTCATTTTACGTGTAGTGCCCGTGTAAACCTTTGGGCTTCTAAAAGTTTAAAAGAAAATCAATTAAAAATATATATAGCTGGGGGGATTTGAACACAGGGGCTACGTCTTAACAGTGCAAGACTTTACCAATGAACTATAAGTGTTTTCTTACAATTCAAAAGCTATTCAAATACTTATAGCATACACATGATTGCAATTACTCTATTTGTACATTAATTTTTAAACAAATTTTTGTACACTGAAAACAGAGATGTTATAATTTATTCGAAACTATTTACATGAAATCTCCTCCAGGCTACAATGCTCCTCCTCAGATAGTTTGTAAATTATGGAAGACGCTTTATGGCTTGAAACAGGCACTTCGGGCTTGGTTCTCTAAACTAAAAGCTGTGCTTCAACAAGTTGGTTACCAACAAAGTTATAATGATTATTCATTATTTATCTCCTCAACCAATAAAAGGCACATTTTGGTCTTGGTTTACATTGACGATATTTCGATTACTGGTTATAATCGTTAAGGCGTTCAAGAATTCAAATGGATTCTCCAACAATCATTTCTAATGAAAGATCTTGGTATTACGGTTTATTTTCTTGGGTTAGAGATATCTAAACACACTAACGTATATTTTCTTAGTCGGCGGAAATATGCTCAAGATCTTATTGATTTGGCTGGACTCATAGATGATAAAATCGTCGACACCCCTCTTGAGTTAAATATGAAGTATAGTCATACATATGGACATCCAATCTCTGATCCAACACTATATTGTCGACTGGTATGAAGCTTAGTCTATCTCGCTGTCACTTGTCCAGACATCGCTCACGCGGTGCAGATTATAAGTCAATTTGTTTCTGATCCTCGCACATTACATTTAACAACACTCCACCGTATCATTCAATATCTTCGTTCCACTCCAACAATGGGATTATCTTAAATTTCCACTTCGAGTATTGAGTTGCGGGATTTTTGTGATGCTGATTATGCTGGATGCAAAAACACACGTAGATCTATTACGGGATATTGTATTTTCTTAGGGAGTTCTCTATTATCATGGAAATCGAAGAAGCAACCTACTATATCTAAATCTTCCACTAAAGTAAAATATCGGGCGATGTCATCTGCCCGTGATGAAATCATTTGGCTCCAATGACTTTTAAAGGATTTTGGTATTCACTTAAAGGATCTTACCTCACTATTTTGTGACAATGAAAGTGCCGTCAAGATTGCAAGCAATCCAGTATTTCACGAGCGTACTAAACATATTGAGATAGATTATCATTTTGTCCGTGAGAAATTTGAACAATATCTCATTTCACTTCCTCATATTCCTTCCAAGGAGCAACTCACAGATTTCTTTACAAAGTCTCAAACTAAGAAGCGCCATGATTTTTACAATGGCAAACTGATGATGATCCACCATCAGTTTAAGGGGGTGTGACTAAAGATAGTATATCGATCAATGGCTAACTATAGTAGGTTATAATGATTGATTATAATGGCTAAAATTAAGAGATTCATATGGCTAAAAATAAGAGATTTATATGGTTGTCAATGGCTAACTATAGTAACGTATAATGAGAGAATCAATGCATTGTATATAATTGTAAAACTATTTCTAACTGTAAAATATTATAAATAGAGCCTTATATGCCAAGTGAAGACGGGTGAATGAAATTGAAAATATTCTCAACTCTCCTTTTTCTCTTCTGTTTACTTTGTTCATAATAGCCACATCGTCTTTGCTGCATGTTTTACTGGCCCCCGACCTCTGACCACGTCATGTGTCAAGCCGTTTCATTTGCGCCACATTCTCCTATCAACTAAATTGTGTTAATCATTATCAATCCATAGCTGGGTTTCGAGTAATGAGAGATAAGCCGCTTCGTGTTTAGACACTTACTTTGGCCTCGGCTTGTGTATGACCGAATTTTGGTGCATGTAAACCGATACACTAGTAGAGAGAAAACTCCATATTGAAAAATTTAGATTCCACTCCAGAGTAATTGACCATTACATGGGTTTCATTCCGAGGAATTTAATAATTAGTTATTAAGAATCCATCCAAACACGATCATTATCTAGAATTGACCAAGCATCTCAATATCTAAAACGAAATGTGTAAACTTAGTTTTCTTAGGAACATTCACACAAAACCAAAAAACCCAAATGTTATGGACAGGCATGCCCTACTTCTATTCTCCCCTTCACCCCACACCAGCATGAACCCCCTTCAAATAACACCATTAAAGGCACACAGAGCATAGATCTAGAGGTACCCACTACACATACGAACTAATCAGAGAGAGAGAAAGTGGGACCCCAAGCAGTGTACGTATGCGACCCTACGTCTCATGTCCCATATATACAAACAAACAAAATATCACATATATAGTCGCATAAAATCTTGAGATATATGAAGCATCCGTACAAAATATGATCCATTATAGGTACGTAAACTTAAAGGCCAGTGGGCTGCCCCAAACCTCTCATTATGATCTGTTTGAGCCGACATGCTTCGTGTCTTTTGCATGGCTCGCGTCAGATCGCGTAGAGCCCATGCAATTGCAACACTTGTTGCCATTTCATTGCATGGGCCTTCGGCAAGGGTAGGATGGTCAATTTACAGGTATGTCGGCAACAATCACAGGCGTACTGTGGTATACGTATTCAAATGCTCATATATACGCATGCAATACTGCCCCGCCCATGCATTGTTATGCATATTTGTATGTACGTATGTATGTATGCATACGTATAGATATATATACATACGTATATGAGTATGTGTACATATGTACATACCTCTGCATACATCTGTATATATGTACGTATCTATAATTACATGTGTGTAGAGAGATTGAGAGATGAGCATATCACTAGCTTAAATATTCATGGATAAAAAACGTTAAATTAAAGAAACACCCCCTTCAAAAAAAAACCGTCCAAAAAACTTTATCAAAAACCCTGGAAAAGTTTTCCGCTGTCAAAAGACTCCTGCACGCAATATGTGTATAATTTCCTGCAATGCGTATGCAATGTGTATGCAGTTAACAGATCACATGTATAGCTGTATGGTTTCTTGCAATATGTTTGCGCCAATTAGATATTGTATACCAGCATACAAATATTGCATGCAAAGGATTTTTGACAGCGGAAATTTTTTGACGATATTCTTTGGGCTATGCTGCCATGCATTTGGTGTCAATAATACTGTTGCATATGGAGATATTTCCTTCCGGTGTACAATCTTTATATATATATATATATATGAGAATAATGGAGGAAAGTCATCATAGGAGAGAATTTCCTCTTATGACGTCGAAAAAATACACCTTCCCTTATTTTTTCCACCGATCGGCATCCACCATCTTCATCGTTATCATCGAAGATGTAGGTACATCAAATTTCATGTGATTATACAACCTTTTCATCGTTGATTTAGTAATGTAAAAAGTTCTATTGTCGGTAAACCGTTAATTTTGAACACACTAAATCAACGGTGAAAAAGTTGTAGAATCACATGAATTTTGTTGTACCCGCATCTTAGATGATAACGATAAAGATGGTGGATGCCGATCGTCGGAAAAAATGAGGGAGGGTGTATTTTTTCGACGCCATAAAAGTAAATTCCCTCTTGTGCCTCTTTCCTCCGTTAAGCGCTCTCTCTCTCTATATATATATACATACATACATGAAAAGAATAATGAAATGGAAGAATCAAATCCATACATGCATTGCTACCGTACTACAATTGACACTTGTTACATGCAACATGTCATTCTCATGAACTTTTTATCCAACCGGTGGCCCATGAAAAGAATAATGAGATTAGTATGTTTTAATTTCGGATCTATGTATGTATGCCCACCAATGTCTTGCTGCTAGCAACTACTGCACGATTTTGTTGTATGTCTCATTGCACCGATTTTGCACGTTGGCAAAACAATTAATTATATATATACATATACATGAAAAGAATAATGAAATGGAAGAATCAAATCCATACATTAAACCGTACTACAATTGACACTTGTTACATGTAAGACTACTGCACGATTTTGTTGTATGTCTCATTGCACCTACCATTTGCACGTTGGCAAAACAAGGCTAAGACATGTCCCTTTCACGTAGGGTTAGAGTGTTAAGTTTCTAGAGAAGACTCGCGCCTTACTAAGATTTCGAGGGGGTGACTGCATGTTTTTATCTGTGAGTGTGAGTGTACATGGGCTTTTGATATAAATGGATTCCAATAATAAAATTCAAGCCTTGTTAAGGGTTGGCCCATTTTATATTTGATACCAATGTATCTCTTATAATTTTTCCGATGTGACACTATTTTAATTCATATATCTTAACAGTTAGATTTCGTTCTATGGATGAAATAAAATAAGCAACATTATATATAAAAAAAAAAGGCAAAGCTAAATTTTATTAAGAACATAAAATTGAACAGAAGAACAATAAGAAGGCGTTTTGACAGGTTGATCCTGGCAAATCCCAGTAAGTACTAAAATGTTTCTAAATCGGAAATTACAAATATTAATTAAAGAGGAAATAATTAATGTATGAAAAGCTAGTTGTCTGATCTCCCCCGACTGTCAAGCCTCTATACACCTGAAAACATAAGATTGTCGTTAAAGTAGGTGCCTAAAAAGACGAAGTCGAGTATGTACTTTCATAGAGATCCCGTTGCCGTTTTTGAAACACTCTAGTAATAATTGCTCCTGTATCCGGATTAAAATTATGGGCATCAGAAGTTCACTGAAAAATCAACAAATTATTATTTTTGCATGATTTAATATATTTCGGTCAAAATAAATTATTCCGGCACTTGCATCACTTTATTCAAGAAACATTGCTATACTAGAGATCTCTATCTTATTTGACACATTGCAATAGCAAATGCGAAGATAGAAGCCGCATAAACCGCAAATTGAAAGAAGGCCAATAGTCACCGAGTGTTGGAGAAAAAGGCAGAGGATAAAAGCAATCATCTTGATTCATGAATGCTAATGTGTTCATTCCATAAGAGACAAGGGAAGATCCAATAAGAGCCTAGATAGGGTACATGCCCTTACTTGGGTTTTTTTGTCTTTTCTTTTCTTTTCTTTTTTTTTTGGGGGTGGGGAGTGGGTAGGGGGGGGGGGGGGCTCATATCGATTAATAATAGACGTATTTTTTGGAAACATATTGTACGTAATTATAGAATGGGTCAGCAATGGTGGTGTTTACCTTCAGTGGTGATATTTTCTATTTACCAATAAATGGTCTTGGGTTTGGCAAGTAACTTTTGAATTATATTGGTTTATTTAAATGAACTAGTAAAAGTTGTCAAAGTATCTATTATCTTAATTAAGAGTCATTAAAAATCTTTTTAAATCTTGGTTGATTAAAACTAGTAATATGTATCAACGTGCGTCACACGTACCAAAAATAGATGATGTGGATCATCTAAGAATAAAAAATTAATCGAAAATAAAGGTGAGAGTGCTACATGGTGTCTCTTCTCTTTGCATTATAATAGTAAAGATAGAGATGATAAAGTATCGATAACAACAAAAGCTTTAAAATTAGTTTTTAAACAAAAAATATTTAAAAGATTATTATAGTCGATAAAAACATCAATGGATATAACAAATTTAATTAAACCCATCTTCCACCGGCTTCTCAATAAATAAAACTATTATTTTGCATGCACGTGTGTATATTTTGAACAAAATCTACTGAAGGTGTATGAAATTTTTATCATAGACATCATATGAAAATTTCTAAAGATATCTATAGTTTTTCTATATTTAGATTAAATGAATATGGTTAATGGTAATATTAGAATTGGGAAATTTGTAAGTTATACAAAATAACAAATATATAAGGGTTTATGTATAAATTTCTAAGGTATATCTCTTTTTGACCTTTTGAGCATGAGTGCTAATGTGTAATAAATGAGAGGGAGAAAGTACGTTGTTGACTTTTCATCTTCTTATTTTTGTCTTTTGTGGTGGATGAAATGAACATCACCAATTCTCTAATTTGGCTAATAGAATTTTTTTTCATTTTCTATTTTTTATTTTGTTGAATAATGACATTATCTAACGACTTCTAATTATAATAGTAATGGTTTTTAACTTAAGCCCCCCTCAAAATTGAGCTAATTACTAACCCCCATCCCAAAACTCGATAATTACTTATTACCTCCCAAAACGTTTAAGTTACATCATTTAATCCCCACTAGCTATTTCACTTCATTCCGTTAATCAATTAACGAAGAAAGTCGGGTTAGAGTTATAAAACCCTCCCAACCAACTCGTTTTCAGCCTTCTACATCTGAAATTTCAAATTAGAACCCTATTTGAAATTAGGGCTTCAAATCTCCAATTGAAAATGAAATATGGGTTCTCTTTCTCAACCAGGGGTTCTGATTTGGAATTTTAGATGAAGAAGAGTGAATAAGAATGATTTGGAGGGTTGATAATTCTAACCCGACTTTTTTAGTTAATTGACTAACATAATGAAATGAAATGCCTAATGGAGGGTAAAATGATGTAACGTTAACATTGAGGCTAATAAGTAATTATCCAGCTTTGGGGGTCTTTTTTAAGTAATTAGCTCAGTTATGGGAGGCTTTAAGCAAAAAAAACCCTAATAGTAAAGATATAAATTCCATTAAGCTTTTCCTTTGTAATGAAAAAGGATTTTCTTTCAATATAACTAACCTGAATTTAAATTTTCAAACCAATTTTCAAATTAGCTGATTTCTTATATAATATTTATAAATTTGCGTGCATACCCTTGATGGGAGAACCATGAATGATCACTATACCTGGGTCTCTGATAACTAGGCATGAATAATGGTTCTCTCACAGCTGCTGGTTAATTAATGGATGGCTTTATTGCTAAAACAATTGATACTCATCAGCATGGCTTTGTACCTGGAAGGGACATTATTGACGGCGTCATGTCCGTCCAAGAAATTCGGCATTCTGCTCACATGTTAGGCATTGGTCTTAAAATCGTGACATTCATATACCGTTGCGGAATGGAAAACAATATTTTTTAGAAAATATTCAACCAATCCAAACGAAGAATCATCAAATACAAGAATTATAAGCAAACTAGAAAAGGCTAGAGAAAAGGCAATAGGATACAATCTTTATAGCGCGTTCAATCGTCTATCGGAAGACCCTTGATAGACTAGTGAGATCCCGAAAGAATGTACAAGCTGACCGTCTCGCCGTAGATGATCCGTGGTGAAAGAAGGCCGTCCGAAACTCCAACCCTATCTCCAAGTGGAATAACTCCTTTTAGGAACTTGCTAGGTAAAGAGAGAGGTGACGTGATCAATAAAAAAACACTTTTTATATTCCATTCACTTTTTTGGGACTCGCCGTTTTAGTAGAAAGCATGCTCAAACTGTAGGATTAGCTATCGCCCTCCAACGGATCAGGAAATGTATACACTAGTTTAAACTAGAGTATCGATACCCAATCTCGATACTCCTATGACTAGGGACATTTAAGAATGTGCTTATGGACTACTCAGCCCCCTCTAATATGATCCATTTCATTAATCATGTTAGTCAAGCAAAAATACTGTAGACTTTATCTCATATATTGGCGATACGTAATAATGAGTAAAACGTATACACATGAAAGATAAAGACAAACCAGATAGTATACTATCATCTCGAGCAAGACTATTCTCTGTATAGATCCTCTTTGAATTCAGTTGCATTCCTGCAATTACAATAATTGTCTTGAGAACACCTATATCCAACAATTTTCTACTTGCACTTACGGCCAATTATTGCGTTATCGCATATCCAACTTCTCTATCAACAGTTTTGTAAACCGTGTTCGAGAAACAATCTCAGTGAGTGGATCCGCTACGATATATCTAACTAATCTCTCAAAATCTCAATTTTGCGGAGATCAACTATCTCCCGAATAAAGCGATACTTGCCTTAGAATTTTTCTAGATAAATGATGGGAACAAGTTCATGAATGAATAATTTTATCCAATAAGTTTTTAGGCTGTATCCTCTGCTGAGTTATAATCAGCATTCAGCGCCTCAATTACCTTAGTATCATGCTCAGAACTCTTTCCAATATAATGCACATCAAAAAAAGGTAAACTTATAACTCGTGACAGATACTCCGTCATTCATGTCAGCTTGAAAGCTGGAATCGCTAACTGCCTCCCGAAAGAGGCTGCCTTACCATACACCAAGAATATCCTCATATGTTCTTTACTGCTATTTCTGTTTCTCCGAGATTGGATTGATATCCGCTTACTTCAGCAAGTGTGTAACCTGTATCTAGTCTGGTACAAGACATCATATGATTGACCCAACTGGCAAAGCAAGTGAAAAGTCATTTATGCGAATTCCTCTCCACATCAGTCTAAAACACATCTATTTAAAGAGGGTTGTTCGCACATATTTAAGTGCGCACCAGGTATTAAGAGCGCACTTGATAAAAAAAATGGTTCGATTGACATGTACACTTCATGAAATTTGATTCAATTGACTTACACATGTATATACTTGCGCACCTCATGAAATTTGATTTAATAGACTTGTACACTTATATACAAGCGCACATCATGAAATTGATTCAATCAACTTGCGCAACTATGTACAAGCACACATGATGAAATTGGTTCGATCGATTTGCGCACTCATACATATGCGCACATGAAGGATAATGCAAAATACGTGCACATATTCTAACGATTGGTTTTTGCCGCAAAAGAAAACTTCAGCACACAAATAGAAAAAGAAGTGCGAGTGTAAAAGAAAAGAGGCCTTTCATTAATACATCAAAGAGGAGAATTACAGGCCAATACTAAAAAATAAAGACAGATAAAAGCAAAAGCTGTTATATCGCCCAAAAGTTCAGAGCGGCAATAAATTAACCGAGTTATAAGAATGAGTGAAGTCAAACAGACTCCGACAAAGACTCGAAAGTTTTATCCTCTATCGTTGTGTGCATCTGTTCGCCTCTATCGTAAGCATACAAGATCGCCCGCTGTTGGAAGATTACATGCAGAAGAATGGTTGCACGGTCTCTCAACTCTTTGAAAATAAACCCCGTTAGAAAAACTGATTGTGCCTTATCTGCGGCTTGATCAAGAGTATGGAGAGGCATTGCATCCAGAGCTCTAGGAATGGTATTATGGATAACTTGAAATATCAGCTGGAGTAAGGTGGAGCGTCGATGAAGCTTTCGCCAACTGTGAGCCTCAAAATGACGAAATACGTCTTCACGTTGAGCATCAGTAGAAGCCAGC
Source organism: Agapanthus africanus (assembly GCA_030015575.1). Taxonomy (NCBI): domain Eukaryota; kingdom Viridiplantae; phylum Streptophyta; class Magnoliopsida; order Asparagales; family Amaryllidaceae; genus Agapanthus; species Agapanthus africanus. Next base: position 458,899,077 of record CM057349.1, read on the forward strand.
TCGTAAAAACGGATGTCAGTATGGAAAACAATCTCTCTAATAGTGTAAAAATGGTCGGCCAAGACACCTGAAATAAAAGGACTAGAAAGACGTCAGTTCACTAAAAAGGTGGACTAAAAATATCCAACTTCAAAATTAAAGGTTGATTAAGGTCAAACTTAAGGGACATCCTGGAAGCAAGAGAAACTTTTAAAGTTTATTTTAAGTTAAGTGCGCAACCAAAAGGGTGCGTAAGATAAGTTAAATGTCTAACCCAAAGGATGCACAAGTTAAATCAAAAGCGTAAACTAAAAGGGGATGCGCAACTCAAGACAGAGGTACGCAAATGCACATACCAAAGTTGTAAGGAAGTAAAGGCTTCTAGTGGAGAATAAGAGTTTCAAAAAAGTACAACTCTAAAATGGGTGAAGAAAAAGACATCTATTTATAGGGTTTGAAAAGATAGTTCGCATTCTGGCAAGTCCCAAAACAGAACCGATGAATCATACCTCGACACTTATTTTTCGCTTCGAAGAAAACAAGTGTGCACGCCTGTTTGATGAAAAGGTCATATAACACGAGCGCACTTGCAGCAAGTGCGCATATGATAGATGTGCATACACACATGCAACGCATAGGTGCAATGCGCACTTGACCAACAACATGTGCAAGCAGAAGCGCATTCCGTGAAAATAGACGCTTATTGAAAAAGAAACAAATCCTGATTAATGAGAAATCAAAATCTTTAATTAACAGTAAAATATTCTGTTCGTTAAACATATTAACCAAAAGATCCGTGGATAAAAAATTCAACGGTACGCATAACATCCTTAATTGATATAAATCAATTAGATCTTTTTAAATTGATATAAAATCATATTGAGATCAAAATAAAGAAAAACAGACCCTAATTTCTTCTTTCCTATAAATAAGAGCCTCATAAGAAGAAATCATGAGAAGAAAACCCCCAATAAGCTTGATAAAATTTCAAGTCATCTCCTTCCTCAACAAAAAACTGTGCAAGGTAGAAACAAAGAGAAAAACTTCTCTTTTCCTCTACTAAAATGATTTGGCTTTTATGCAGAAACCTTTGCTTCTTTACGAATCCATTGATTCACCATTAAAAGATCAAATGATCTTAGAGTTTGTCTCTCGTTCATAAAATTTATACTTTTGCGAGAGATTGATCCTAAGATCCAAAGAAAAATAAGATGTGTACCAAAAACGGATGAAAATCAAGATTTTCATTTCTCTGCAAACAAGAGAAGAAGAAAAAGAGAGAGAGAGATAAAACAGAAGACATGGATTCTTAATGAAATCTTGTGCTTTCTGATAAAAACAAGTGCGCACTCAAATCAGTGCGCGCTTAATGGGAAAAGAGAGCTGCCGCTCTTGGGAAAATAATCACTCGGGATATGCGTATCACGTGATACCCACGTGTGCGCACTTGATGAAAACTGCTTATGATGGCATGCACATCATGTGATATTCACGTGTGTGCACAAGACCACCAATGTGCAAGCACCAGATGCAACGCATGCAGGCTTACTAAATACATACATACATACATACATACATGAGCATATATATGGAAACCCATTATAAATGCGTCATGTGATACACATGTGCACACTCTTTTCAAATGAAATAAACGGGCATGTGCGTCACATATACGTGCGCACTTGTACCATAAAATATTATTTAATCACTTAAACAAAGTTTAATTAAATGATAAAACTTCTGTTGATCAAAATATCAATAGACCCAAGTGATCTTAGCCTTAAAGATGACTAAAGATTCTTAATCCATACTTGTTAAGTTGATATTAATCCAAAACAGAATTAACGAGCCTTAACTATATATTCCTAAGTTGATCTTAGTCTCGAAAATGACTAGCGATACTCAAGTAACATATTTTGAACTTATGGACCTCGTTCATACGAGAACTATGTCCTATGTTCAAACCCAAATTTAATATATGGATTTGATCTAATCCACGCCCTACGGGCGATGACATAAACTAGTCTCCGTATACAATCCACGGGTAACCTTAATAAACAAAAATACAACACGACACGAGATGATCTACAGGAGCAGAAGAAAGTGGTTATCGCAATCCGATAACGTAATTAGCTGCAGGGGCTTACACCTACAGGGATGAGCATCCCCACAATCAAAAACCCCTTAAATGAGGGGAATCTGATGAAATCTGCTATATCGGTCGCATCTATCTAAATCTCTGATATACAGTGCCATAAATCAATTTGGTGTATTCGAAGAGGTGGATGGATATGTATAAATAACATCTGCCCTTAAATTCAAGCTAGACGTCTCCACATCTTAGTCCCATTTTCGGCGATAAACAGATTCTGACACGCCCGGTGGGACCTCTTCCTCTTTGCACTCCACACTTTATGTGTCGTGTTTCGCAAACAAAATCGTGGTTTGCTATATTCATGGTTGCACTTGGATGCGAGATACTAAAGCTTGGTGCTTTGCCTCTATGCAGAATCAATGGCTTTCAATTGCACTTCCTGCAAATGCAACTCTCACTCCGTCCCATCTGGAGGAGTGACTTACGGGCCTAACGCGGTCTCTATCTTCTCAATGCCGGTAGGGTAGGTCACCTAAGCCACTTTCAGATTATTCTTCGGGGCCATGCTCCTACCCATGAGCTTTGGTTCCACAACGCCATAAGAAGAAGCTCCCCAAAGGTCGGTCTTCGATCGGCTGGCTACTGAGACGGCTCCTATCAGCAAGCCGTCCAACTCTGAAGTCTTCGTCTTCAATAGGCTAAAGAAAAACTCAAATGAGCTCGTGAAGAAGCCTGTGATTTCAGAAGGGGTTGCCCAAAAACGGATAAACCTCCTTGCTCCTACCATACGCAAGGCCAACAAAAGTGCTTCGCCACCAAGACGGCCGGTCTTCGACAGATTGGCCAACTTTTCTCCAGCTCTGCCAAGAGCATCCGTCTTTAAGAGGCTGACACCAAGCGAAGCTCCCCAGCAACGCCAGGGGAACGATGAAGAAGCCTCAAATATGAGGCAGTTCCTACTGCAAGACATGCTCGAAGTCACCACTGACGTCGAGTGAGACAGGCTGGGGGCAACTCTCCCTCCGAGCTTACCACACCAGCTCTTATGGTGGATGTTGACGCTACTGTTCCAATTGGGAACAGTTTTGAACCTCTTAGGGGGGTCCATAAAAATTCCTCGATGGTAGTATTAAAGAAATCATCTCTGCCTGCAGAAGCTACAGTGTAGGAAAAGTAGAGCAGCTTTATCACCGTCTCTCCTCACAAATTCAAAGAGTCTGGCAGAAAGTCCAAGACTCCATGCTCGATGAAATCTACTCTCGTCGACCCAAAAAATCTAAGGTCCGACAAGAAAGAGATTGCTCCTTCGCCGTACAATGAGGGATTTCTCATAAAGAGGCGCTTGTCATAACAGCTTCTCGTGCTCTAACCTCTAATAAAAGAATGAGGCCGGAGAAAATTCCATCACCAGCGGCAAAATCCAAAGGCGAAGGATCCAAACGCTCTACGTTTGGGGGCATAACTATATATACGGTCTATATAGCCAACGGAAAAGAAGAGAGTCGTGCTCTTTTAAGTCACAGACCGCATAATCGGTTGCTGACGAAGGCTCAGGAGCAATAACAAAAGCTCCAAGAGATGCCGACCAAAATGACAGCACTCACCGAACCTAAAAGCACACACTCACCGGACCAAAATGACAGCACTCATAGCAAAAGCAAGAGAAACCGATACAGAGTTCTTGCAACGGATTCTAGAGAAGAAAGATAAGGAAGCTACGGAGCAGGCCGCTAACATAAAGCAAATGACTCTCCTCTTTCAAGATATGGTTGGAATTATAATCCAACCAGAATCACCGGCTGAAGATCCTCCGGTGAACATCGAAAATGATAAAGGGGAAACGTCGAATCCTCCCCAGGCCCTTTCGACGGCCAAGGAGGAGACGATCTCCAAGGCAGCCCTAAATGATTACATTGCTCAGCAAATTAGCGCTCACCGGGCCAATAAAATTGATAACCAAATCGTCAAAACCGGATGACCATATCTGGCCTGGTATGACCAAATAAAGTACCTGCCGAGATATACTATACCAAAGTTTCACATATATAATGGAATGGGGAATCCCCATCAGTATGTCGCACAGTTCAGAGCTCTGTGTAGCAATATTGGAGGCGACGACAAACTACTACTTTGCCAATTCGTCGGAAGCTTATCAAAAACAACTTTCGAATGGTACTCGGAGCTCCCAAATGACTCCGTGAAAACCTTCTCTGAAATGGAGCTGCTGTTCATGCAAATATTTGCCAGTGCAAGTGAATGCACATTAATCACGACACTGATCAATGTTAAGGTTAAGCCGGGGGAAATATGAGTCCAATACTGACCCGGTGGCAGAACTTGTGGTCCAAATGCAAACAACGTATTGAGGAATCTCCGGCTGTGGGAATGTTCATTGGGACTATTGATTCTCAATCGAATGTATCCCAGTTCATGACCTTCTTTAAGCTCACCATGTTCCAGGCGCTGATTGATAAGTTAGCGCAGATAGATCAGATGGGTCATGGTCCTTCCTCCTCAAACAAGGATTCTCGAAACAACAAAAAAGGCAAAGGAAAAGCAGCCTTTGTTGCCAACACGCAACAACAACATAGCGGTCCAAAACCAGTTGCTTGCCACAACAACCCCCGTACGCGTCCGTCCTTGAAAGAAAGGTTAGGACGTGCATACTCGTTCCCTCGCGATAAAACGAAGAGGTTGTTTGAACTGGCAATGCAAAATAACCTGATCACATTGCCAGACCCACGGCGGCCCGCACAAGCAGGCGACGTCAATAACCCCAACTACTGCTCCTACTACTGGACAGTAAGCTATCCAATCGAGAATTGCTATATCTTCAAAAACTGGGTCAAGGAACAGTACCAGTAGGGAAAGTTCGCACTATCCGTTAGTTGGAGGGTAGATCTACCCCAAAAGAACACTCCTAAAAAAGTGGATGCGCGGGGGGCATCCTGCTCTCTCATGGAAGAAGCTTAACGGGAAGTATGTCTTTTAGTAAAGACTAAAAGAATGCTGAAAGATCTACAAGCTTGTCCGGCGATCAAGTGGAAAATCCTGCTGGAGCCCGAAATTGTAGAAGGGATGCTGAAACCGCGGCTCGCGCCAAAGACTGTCGTCAAGGGGAAAATCCCCAAGTCAAGCCTTCAAAATCTTCGAAGAAAAAGAGGAAAATAAAAAGCCTGTGCAGCATGCTGAATACGTCGACAAGCGTACAGACCTCCAGAACTACATAGACGCACTAGAAGAATACAATCAGAAAGCGCGAAAGCTAGTCACACTCGAAGAATTTCTCAAGTATATTCTTGAGGACGAGGACAGTGACGATGATGAGGAAAACCACTTATCAGACGAAGCAGAGGAATGTGTAGCTGGATGCCATATGATCTCCCATTCATCACTATATGATGAAGGAGCTTCGCCGGCGTCAGAAAGTGATGTAGGTGAACTGGGGGCAAAATTGGTGCTAAATTCCCCGAAACTGCAAGAAGAAGATCTGATTAAAAGGCTACTAAACGATGCTTTTCAAAAGAGCAAAAATGACCAAGAACGCGAGACGACCATATATGAAAAGGCTATGCGTCAGCGTCTGAATAGAGAAGCTGCGGTAAGGAAGAGTCATAAAGCTCTCTGACCAAACCAATGTATGCCTGCAAGAAATAAGAGCAGGATTAAAACTCAGATGCGGTTCTCCAAAGTCCTATCAATAGAAATGAAGTTGCCACCTCTCATGATGTACACGTATGAGGTTCAATATTTCGATGGCGGAGAAGGACACCCAAAATATTGTGCATATTACCGAAGAATCACCCATCCCATCGAGGAGTGCAACGCCTTTAAGAAGTGGTGGCAAGGATATGTTGCCCATAGAAAACACTTCAAGAAGGAGAAGCGTAAAGCTCGCGGCCGTCGAAATGAGAATGGTGAAACACACAAAGAAGCAACTGGCAGCTGTCATATGGCTGGTAGTAGTTCAGAAGGGGGGAAACCTCGAGTTCTCACGTTCGGGAGCGATTCATAGAATGAAATACTTCTTGATTCTTTCTTTGAAAACCCTTCTTAGAAAAAGAAGAGAAGGAGAAGGATTGCGAGAACATCCAGCTGTGTAACCGCACGCTGTCTGAAAAGAATTTTGGACCCGCAAATAAAGATTCAAATAAAAAGGATAAAGAAAAAGGGAAAATACCCGACCAAATTGCCCTTGATGAAGAAGTGGAAAAAGAGCTTTGCACGAAAGATTTGCCTAAGAAAACTAAGGCGGATTATAACGGCCTTGCGCAGTCGAGAAAAATACCCTCACAACTGAGCATTTTGGATGCTTTTCTCTTGTTCAAAGAGGCGCGAGACTCCCAGATAAAAGCCCTACAAGAGCCTGATCAGTTTCAGGCCTTCCCCGGAGAAGAGAAGATGAAAAACGAACTGGCCGAGGTCTATACGGCTGACATCATATTAAGTGATGAAGATCCACTCCTCGGTACATGCAAACATAATCTACCGCTCTATGTCACCAAGTACTGCCACGACGTCAAGATAGGGAAAATCCTTGTTGACAATGGATCCTCCGTCAATCTTCTCAACGTGAGAGTGATGAAGGAAATATGTATGAATGTTCAGCATCTTGCCCGAGACAAAATAACCATCTTGGGGTTCGACTCGCAGTCGTCATGGACGCTTGGGTCTATAATATTGATGCTCTACTTCGAGCTGCTCATCACTGATATCAAATTACATGTCATTGACACCATGACTTGTTATGACACTCTGCTCGGCAGGCCTTGGCTGCACAAGTACAACACCGTCCCTTCTACACAACATCAGTGTATGAAGTATTTCAAAGATGGCTCGGAGTACACCGTCACGAGGGAGATCAATCCTTTCTCAGTGAACGAGGTGCGAAAGTATGAAGATTTCAAGTACTTTCAGCCGGATTTTGAAGACACTGAAAGATGTCATAAGCCGGAAAACAAGCAAAATTCCGTGGCCACCATCCCGGTCTTCGGAAGTGATACCGAAGAAGACAAACAAATAGATTATTCAGGACAGCATCAGATAGAGAACAATAAGTCCGGACCATCGATCCCTATTCTGGTCTTTGGCAGCGACTCTGAAGATGAGACGAACATGGTGTCCTCTATTCGCTCATCAATACAAACACTGGCCGAAGCGGATCAGAGTCTATATATTATAATGACACCACTTCCACACTACAGGAAAATCGACGCACTCAATACATATAGCGTGCAGAAGATGGAAACTTTCTACGTGCCTTCGAGATGAAGAGATGAAATGGTGGTTTTCTTCTACAAATCTGTGGAGACTAAGGTGAAAAAGAAGTCCGGCATGGTGCCAACTCCACTCTTGACAGGCTTTAGCTTATCCGCATGCCAAGACATTATACGGAGGGATTAAAGAAACTGTTAATGCGCCAAGACGTACCTCTTGATCAAACGGTTTGGCAAGCCCAATTCTAGAAAAAGATTTAGGATATTCCCGGGACTCAACGAAAGAAGCCCAACGGGAAGATGGAAACAACCGGGCTGGGATATGTTCGGTCCAAGAAACGGGAGCAAATCTACAGCTACCATGTCATAAATAGCTCGAGTGAAGAAGAAAACGCTGTTCCAAATAGTCATGACGTCAAATTGGAGCGAAATCATACTTTGAGAACGTTAAGTCCGTCGCTTGAAGAGCAAATTGACAAGCTATTAAAAGAAGTTTGTCAGGCGAGCCGAGACAACCACAGCCGCGAACTAGCCATATATGAAAAGGCCAAGACGCAGTGCCTCAGTCGGCAATTAGTGGGAGAAATAGACTGTGATGCCCTCCATCTACAACCCGCTGTGTACTCCCATGAAAAGGAAAATCCCGAAGTGGAGATAAAAATAAGGCGAAGAACGTGAACAATGTTCAAGGACAACAAAGAAAGTCTAAGACACCGATTGATCAAGGAAAGTTCTCTCTTAGCCCGTCCCTCATAAAGAAGATGGGTCGGTAATACTCATTTCCTCAAGACAACACAGGAAAGATCTTCAGCCTTATCATGAAACACCTAATGTTGACGCTTCTAGAATCTCGACACCTCGAACAGATAAATAATGTCCACCATCCGGACTATTGCTCATATCATAGAGCAATAGGTTATCCCCTTGAGAACCGCTTCACATTCAAAAATTGTGTCGAGGACCAATATCAACAAGACAGGTTCATATTATCCGACAACTGGAGGATAAACCCACCATAAAAGCGCGAGCCAGAGAAGACCTATATCGTCAGGATAGGACCAGCTCGACCACGGAAATAGAATCGGACTCGTACCTGTTATATGGTAACTCTCTCAAAAGAGGGAGAGGACGAGAATGTGATTGACCTCTTCGGATGCTTCGCAAATGAAGACGATGATGAGAAGATCTCAGAATTTCTACCAGCGCCAAAAGAGCTAGAGGATGGGATACACATTACGGCAGACAACCTAAGAAAAATCGACTTAGGAAGGGAGGATGATCCGATGCCGACGTTTGTCAGTGAGTTGTTGTCCGAAAAATAGGTAGCCACATTAAAAGATGTGCTCATGCAGTACAAAGATTGTTTCTCTTGGAACTACTCTGAAATGCTGGGTTTAGATCCATAGGTAGCGGTACACAAACTGGCCATATTGCCAGACTTAAAACCAATCAAAAAGGCACTAAGAAAGATGAGGCTCGAACTTGAGATGAGTATCAACGCCGAAATCAAGAAATTAATTGACTCCGGTTTCATCCAAGAAGTTCAATATCCCGATTGGATCGCTAACATCATTCTAGTGATGAAGAAAAATGGGACGGTTCGCATTTGCGTGGACTTTTGGGACCTTAACAAAGCATGCCCAAAGTATGTCTTCTCAGTACCAGTTACCGAGTTGATGATCAATAATATATCAACCCATGATATCTTCTCCTTCATGGATGGATCTTCAGAATACAACCCAGTAAAAATGGATCTTGAAGACCAGAAGTATACCGCCTTCCGGACTCCGTTGGGCATATTCTATTACAAGGTGATGCCCATCAGTTTGAAAAACGCCGTAACTACATACCAAAGAGCCATGACAAAGATATTCGATGACCTCATACACGAGCGTCGAATGCTATATTGACGACCTCGTGGCCAAAAGCCAATCTCATGAGGAACACTGGGAACATCTAAAGATCGTGTTCGAACGTCTTCGAAAGTATAATATGAAAATAAACACACTAAAGTGCGCGTTTAGAGTCTCCTCAGGAAAATTCCTAAGTTTCATCATCCGTCACCGAGGTATCGAAATTGATCCTTCGAAAATCAAGGCGATCAAGGAAATGCTATCGCCATGAACTCTCAAACAGCTGCGATCTCTCCAAGGAAAGCTCGCGTATATCTGGCGGTTCATAACAAACCTCTCCAAAAAATGTCTCCCCTAAAGCCATCTGATGAAGAAGGGGACCTCGTTCGTCTGGGATCATAAATGCCAAAATGTATTGGACGAAATAAAAGAATACCTGCAAAATCCGTTGTTATTGGCCTCTCCGGTTAAGGGAAAGCCCCTTATTCTATATACAACGGCCCTTGATGGTTCTCTAGACACACTATGGGCACAAGAGAACGACCAAGGAATGGAAAGAGCTCTGTACTATTTAAGCCGAGTTCTCCTGGGGGCAGAAAGAAACTACCCCCCATCGAAAAGCACTATTTGGGATCGATCTTCGCAATTACAAAACTCAGACACTACGCCTTGGCGCATAAGGTCCATTTCATGTCAAAAGTGGATCCTCTTAAATATCTGATGTCAAAGGCCATACCGACGGGAATGCTGGCCAAATGGGCCCTACCGCTGATGGAATTCTCGATAACGTATCGACCCCTTATTAGTGATATATGTCCTAGAGGCCATTATTGTATCATACTGGATTGTATATTACATATTGGAAGCTTGGGATATTCATAGTTATAATAACAGTCTTGCTCAAAATGGTAGTATGCTACTTGGTTTGATTCTAGCTCAATATGTGCATATGTTTCTTTTAGCATATCGCTTATACATATTGGTAGAGCCCTTAGGATCTTTACTTAACTACCAGCGTTGTGATGGCAGTCACACTAGTGGGGGCTGGATAGTTTATAAGCACATCCTTATACAGGTTCCTAGTCATAGGATTATCGATACAGGGCATCGATACTCCAGAGTAGACTAGTGTATACGCTTCTCATCCCAGCAAGGGAGATGGTCTGTCCCACAACTATTAGTACGTCGTACTGGAGATAGTATACAGGTGCTCATTGGGTTATGAATTATACTGGACAGACTCGTTGGGAACTGCTGGTTGGTATTATACCTATCATCAGGTAGCAGTTCCCGGATGGCATGAGTACAGATTAGTCCATTGACTTGATATCACTATTCTTCTCAAGTGTGTTCCCACTGCACTTATATTACTATCTTACCATGGCTCAAAAGAGTCATGCAAACATGTAATAGTTGGGTGCAATCCTGAAGCACTTGGAGGCAGTAGCGGTTAGATAGGATTCGTTTCTCCCGGTATTGGGGGTTGATATCGAGCTGTGTTCGGAAAGCCATTACACAAAGTCCCTGGTCAAGACAAGTGAGATTTACTGGTAGGTACTTGATTGATCTAAAAGATGTGTTTGTCGTAAATAAAGTTAATCGCAATCAATAACGGTGTCGCGTGTAGCTAGCCGCGATGAGTACGTGTCGTCCTCAGGGATGCGTGGAACTTTTAATCTTTTAGATGAGTTGATTGAAAGAAGGGGTGATTGGTTGTAGATCTACGATATACGGATGTAGAATCTATAAAGAAAAGTTTTGTAGGATTCGTAGAATTTAGTAGTAATGGATGATTAATAAAAGATGACTCATTTTATCTTTTAATAGATTTAAAACTAGATTGATAGTGATGAATGTGGATTAGGGTTCTTTTGGAAGAAACTAAGGTTTTCCCATTCTTAACCCTTATCCTTGCATTGATCTATATTCATGTCTGGACTTTACCAAAATAATTGTTAATCTAATCTCAAATCGCGATCGAAACTATCAATAAATTGGTAGCGCGCCCGATAAGGATATTAACATTTATTTTGCAAAAGTTTATAAACTTTATAAGATGTAAAATAAGTTAAGAGATTTTATCATCCATTGATCTACCCTAATCCTACGAACTCTAGCAAGCTAGGAATTACTCACGCATGGTTGAGATAGAAGAGAAGATGGAGAAGGAGATTATGATGTAAATGCAGAAAGTAAATGCAAAGAATTAAACAAATGATCTATCTTTATTAATCAACATTACAAGTACAAATCCTTCGAATTTAGATTACAAGAAGAAGTTGCTCTCGATCTCAGCTCCGTAGGAAGTAGATGTGAAGGGTTACGTAGCGCGGCGGCAAGGTTTCGGGAGGCATCGTCCATGCCAAATTAAAATTTTGCCATGCTAAGGAACCCTAAGCTAAGGATGTTTAACTAGAGAATCATAGAAAACAACAATGTAAACAACTTTACATCTAAGTGAATGAGGAATACAACCTTTGTATACCGGTCCTTCACTTCTAAAGCTCCGTGTAGTAGTCCATTCGCTCCAAGTAGTGAACTCCCGAAATCTATTAAGGGTTCACATGAAGAAATGAACAACCTTACTCAATGTCTTCGAGGCCGAAGATGATCTACGTCGAGGAGACTCAAGCTCATGCTACCTCTTTACTAATGGTAGATTAGTGAAGCAAACACCTTAAACTAAATGGCTAATATAGTAGAGGATGATGAAGTAGAAAATGGGCTCACTTTAGATCTTATTTTCTCACAATATTTCATCACTTGATCAAAAGCTAGAAAGCTTTCAAGAGGAAGAAGAAGATGAAGTGATGAAGTGATGAAGAGAATGAATCTCATGAGGTTAAAAATGCAACCATGGTGAGTTTATGTCATGCACTAACCCTTGTAAAGAAGAAACCATGGCTAAGTGTAATGGTTAGGTTAATAAATATTTTAAGTAAAAAACAAATCAAGTGGACTAAGTCAATGCTCTACAAGCTTCATCCAAGCTCCAAGCCATGAAAAAATCCAAATGATTTTTAATTACTTAATAATAAATATTAACCAACATTTAACCTAGCATGGTGTGAGTCTCATACATCCTTGTTGCATATTGTAACCTAGCATGATACATTAATATATATCACATATATATCATGTATGCACAAGTGAGAAAAAGAAATGGTTAAGTGATCTAATATTAGTTAATGTAAATTTATATATCAAATATATAATTATACATTAAATTATTAAATCAACACTTGATTTAATAATCCGGCTATATCACATATAACCGACTAATATCAAATGTAACAACTTATCGAATCAACACTTGATCCGATAACCCGGCTATATCACATATAACCGACCGATGTCACAAATCGCGAGAATAGAATACGGTATCACAGACGTGTATTAATCTCGGTCCCGCACATATCGCATATGTGCTCCTACTTCGTTTTGCATGAACCAGGAAATCTCTGTATAGGACTCTAAAGACTCGTCAATACGCCGGCAATAGATGATGATCATATCAAACACCCACAAGCCGCGAGCGGTCTGCTAAACGTAACGGCCACCTGGGTATTGAGCGATCAGAAGATCAACATGCAAGCCTGCTCATACTCCTGCGAATCAGATCAGTAACACTACCGTACAGTCCGGTCTCTTCGTCTGATATGTTGTATATCGCGGTCTGGGGTAGTATAACGTCAGACCCCAATAGCCTGATAAGTCATACCGATGCAAGGTCCATAATGGTTCAAGAAACTACTGATAACAATTACCGGTAAATCTCAGCAACCTTGTCTAGGGATTTCCTGTTACGGCCAATCGAGCATAGCGCAGCATCAACTCCCAATACCGGGAGAGACAAATCCCATCCTATCGCTCATTGCCTCTATGTGACTTGGGACTGTACCCAAAAACCACCTTTTTGCCCGATCTCTTGACCGTGGTATGTTGGAAATCAAAACACAGTGGGAATCACACAAGACTCTATGAAAATCTCGGGTCGACAGACTAATCTGTACCAGTGTCACCAGAGAACTTCTATCTGACGATAGGTATAATACCATCTAGGAGTTCTCGGCGAGTCCGTTTAGTGTACACAGTCTCCACTGAGCACCCGTATACATTCTCTGATGTCAAACACAAATGGATATGGGATCATCCATCGCCCATCATATGGGTCGAGAAGTGCATACACTAGTCTACTCTGGAGTATCGATGTCCTGTCTCGATACTCCCACGATTAGGAACATTTGCAGGATGTACTTGCCGACTACCTCTGCCCCACTAGTATGATCTGCATCATAGTCCTGGTGGTCAAGTACTCATCCTAAGGGCTTTATCAACATGTAATAGAGAGATAACAAGTATACATGTTAAGATAAAGAGCAACCAGATAGCATACTATCATGTTGAGCAAGAAAGTCCTCCCTATATATGTCCAAGTATCCACTACAATATACATCGTATGTACAGTAATGGCCTCTAGGGCATACATATAACTGACAATCTCCCACTTGCACTAAGGCCATTTGTTGTAGTATCTCATACTCAACGTCCTATAGAAGTTTCTCTAGGGAAATGCCTTTGTGAGTGGATCCTTCGCGTCATCCTTCGCGTCAACTCTCCTCACCTCGATACCTTGGAGATCAACCATCTCCTTGATCATGTGATACTGTCCTCAGAATATGTCTGGATCGCTGATGGGACCTGCGTTCCTAGGCCAAAATCACAACTCAATTGTTGTCATAATAACAGTTATTGGGCGCTCAATGGTAGGAACCATGTTCATCTCTTGAACAAGAAATGCCCAGACAACCACTTTGGCGGCATTGTTGGTAGCAATGTATTCAGCCTTTATTGTCTAGTATGCCACGGTATCTAGCTTGGAACTCTTCCAACATACCGTCCCTCTACTGAGGGTAAAGACAATGCCTATGACTGACTTTCGGTCGACCTTATCACTCTGGAAGCTCAAACTAAGAACATTCTTTAGTGCTTCTCAAGTACTTAAGAATGTCCTCCACAGCTGACCAGTGATTTTTCCAAGATCCGATTGATTCCTGATCACTACATCTAGTGAGTTAGCTACATCTGGTCTGGTATATAACATCGCACACATGATATAACTTACTGCCGAAGCATAGGGTATCCCTTGTACGCGAGCTCTCTCTAAATCGGTTTTGGGAGACATCTTGGAGAGAGTGATCCATGAGTAAGTGGGCGAACCACCATGCTTAGAATCCTCCATACTAAACCCCTTTAGTATGGTGATAATGTACCTGGATTTGGGATACTCCCAATATCCACATAGATCTATCACCATAGATCATAATCCATAAGATATAGTAGGTATCATCCAGATCTTCCATGTAGAATCTTCGTGATAAGAGGAGCTTGACCGAGTGTAGCATAGGAAACCATTTTCTATCAAGAGTATGTCATGTACGTACAATACGTGGAAGACAACCTTACTCTCTGCTACTTTCTTGTATATACAATGTTTATCTACTATTTTGATGAAGTCAAACTCTTTGACTGCCACACCAAAACAGATGTTCCAACTCCGCGATGCGCGCATTGATCCTGATGGACTTAAGCATAGCTTTGAAAGTCTCAATTTTTCCATCTACACCAAGAATCTTCTCAAGATCTATTTGCTCCCAATGGGTTTTACCCCTTCAGGTGCAATATGCAAAGTCATACTTTGTTGGTGTACATGGATTCCATCTTTGATCGCATAGCATCCAGCCTTTTCACAGAGTCCCCACTCGTGATGGCCTGCCTGAACCTAGTTGGGTCATCATCTACCATGATGCAATCCTCGCTCCCACTGTCACCTAGAAGACTGTAGTATCTCTCAAGTGGATGAGGAACCCTACTAGATTCATGGAGAGGCTAAGATTCATTGGAGACTATTGAATACTTTGGTTTCACCAAATCATCAGCTGTTAGTTTGTCAGGCTAGAACAACTTCCAGTTCTACCTCTAACCATAAATTTCTTCATAAGAAATTCCTTTTCTAAAAAGGTGGCATGCTGAGAAACAAAACACTTTTTGCTCCTCAGTCAGGTAGAAGATATACCCTCGCAAATGTTTAGGATATCCTAACAAACTAACAGAACTGGCCTTGTCTCGAGCTTTTCCGAATTCTGCCTTTCAACATAGGCCGGACAACCCCATATCTTAACTCGTTTAAGACATGATCTCTTCCCATTCCATATCTCATATGTAGTGGTAGGCCCTGATTTGGATGGAACCCCATCCAATAGGTATGGATCTTCTCAAGTGCATAACTCCAAAAGGAAATAGGTAATTCAGCAGTACTCATCATAGAGCGCGCCATATCTCATAGGGTGCGATACCTCCGTCCCGATACACCGTTGTGCTGTGGTGTACTCGAAGGAGTAAACTGAGAGAGAATAACATTCTCCTTTTAGAAACTTCAGGAACTCCATGCGCAAGTATTCTCCACCTCGATCACATCTTAGGACTTTAATACTTCTACCCGTCTGGTTCTTCAACTTCAAGCTTATATTTCTTGAATTTCTCAAAAGTTTCAGACTTGTGTTTCAACAGGAACATATGTCCAAATTCTGAGAGATGATCAGTGAATATAACGAAGTACGAAGAGCCAACCCTGGCATTTGTAGACATAGGACCGATCATCATGTATCCGTCCTAAGAGTTCACCAACTCTTTCTCTGTTTCCAGTAAACGGAGTATTGGTCATTTTACCTTTGAGACAAGACTTGCAAGTATCATAGGATTAAAATTCGAACATATTCTCATATTCATCCTTATGTAACTTAGCTGGTCGTGTCACATAGATATGACCTAGTCTACAATGCCAAAAGAAGGATTCGTTCATTTCTGACTACACCTCTTGTGTGTGTTCGGTATATTTTGAACTGTGGTTTGATTTAGAACGTATATGCCATTATATAACGTGCCTGATCCAATCAACTTTTGATTCAAGAAAATGTTCACAACATTATCCTCTAATACAGAATTATATCCTTCTTTAACTTAATAAAGAAACTGATGTAATGTTGTATATCAGGTTCGGTATCTAATAACATTTGTTCAGAATCAATGTATTAATACAAGATGATATTTGCCAACTGATTTGGCTGCAACAATTGCACCATTCTCTAACACTTAGAGACATATCACCCATTCTCAGTTTTCTACCTTTCTGTAGCCCTTGTAACATATTACATTTGTGGGATCCTAATCCGGTATCTCATACCTAAGACGTAGAGGTTCCTGAGATACAGTTCTTGGTAATGAACACACCCGAAAAATATGCATCAACATGCTTATTCCTCAATTGGGTTGTGTGGAAATCCGGATAATCCCCTATTTCCTGCTCGGATTTATAACAATTATAAAATAGAGCGGAACCAACATTCCCCAGCTCGGTATAATAAGCTGGTCCGGTCAACGCATCCATATTATTATATTGATTAAGGCGTGACATGGTCGCTATCAGGAGAGAGAGAAGAAAACACTCTGCGTCCGCTCTTGTAAGATCAGATTGGTTATTATTTTATCTAATCAGGATGTCTCCTACTGTTTTTATCAAATCTTCCTTTAAATCCTAAAAGGTAAGACTAGCCGGGATTAATTATACCCTACAAGTTCGCCAATATTTCGGCTAGGCCAGTGTCGGTATTTTGAGGGAGGTTCCCCGTGCTTTCGCACGGACCTAATTAAAATAAACCTCGTTTTCCTAGGGGCGTAACCCCATTAACACTTTTCTAGACACCTACTTGATCGGCTAATTGTAATGTGTAAAACTCTCCCAGGAGTAACTCTTACTCGCAGTGGGTATCGGGATCCAACTATTTCATAGAAGGTATGCAATCTCATTGTAAATTTGAACACTTGAAATTCCCGATAATTTTTTGCCCCTAGCGACTTATGACCTTAACAAGGTCAACAAATCATAAGCGCTAGCCAAGTTCAACCCGTCATTTCCTGATTGAATTAAACCCACCCGCACGACCCTTAACAAGGTCAACAAAGTCGTACGACTACCCTAATCCAATCGCATCATATACTTAAGCGCATCATATGCTTAAGCAGATAAGCACTAATCAGTTACCGCACACTACGCCTTAACAAGGTCAACAAACGTAGCACGAAAGTCTAAGGTAAGGCCTTTTGTCAGCCCTAGTTCAGCTCGCTCGACCCGTTAGGTAAATAGAAATATAAAACAGGAAAGGTTCATACTAAGTAGCACTTATCTGAAATGGCGGAGGGCTACGACAGGTTTTTGAGAAAACCTTTTGCGTAATGAACTTGATATCGTTGTAGAATCGAGTGATTTTTAAAAGGAGTGTTTTTTAGGGTTTTACTAGTTTTGCTAAAGTGGTCACTTCCGGTGAAGGGATCTCGGCTCTTTCCTTATCGAATAAAGTATAAGATATTTCACAAATACCACTATACAAAGCAAAAACTATAGAAGCAATCAAAAGACAAACCGAGTGGGTTGTAGTATCTACCAGTTTCTCTAAAGAGGTTACTCCCGGTGAAGAGATCTTGGCTCTTTCATTATCGAATAAGGTGCAGGATATTCTACAAGGAATACCGCTATGCAAAGTAAGAACTAGAGCTACCAGTTTTTAAACAAGTTTCTACAACATCTTTAGATTTCTTTTACTTTTATTTCAGGAATCTCATTAATGAAGTCCCATCAATTATGCTTCCCAAGCATCACATAAGAAACGAAAGCATAAATAGTTTTTATATATCATATATATAATATAGGCATTCGTTTCAGAACATATCAAGTAATCACATCACAAAATATCAACTGCAGAAGAACATATATGAAATATTGGATATACTAGGAATTCCGTATTTTAAATTAAGCCAATATAAAACACGGATTCCATGGTCGCGATGAATAGCCAAACCCATATCCCTAGACCTCTACGAGAGCGGCAAGAAACCCTGCCAATTCTAGAGTTAGGAGACCCGGTCTCGACTCCTCGAGATGGTCTCCCACTGGATCCTAGAACCCGGTTACTTGTGCTCTCCTCCTTGGGTATATCCTAATGCGGAAAAGTAAATAATATACATTAATGGTGACATCATCCTCAATCCGGTAGTGCCCCAATAAAAGAATATTACATATAAGGTTTTACATGAAAGAAAATGAATAGCTCTCATCTCACATAAAAAACCCCGGCTATTCAAAACACGACAATCCAATACAATATATCACAGCAACACATAACATCACATGTCATCAATATAAGTAAATATGCATATCCCAATTGTCGTTGACGTATAGCAACGAAACCGGCGATACACCACATATTACACTTACGGTCGCAGAAAAGAAAGTGAAAAACTACAACAATTGGAATCCGCAACCACCTTAGACATCATAAACCCAATGTATCACATACTTTGGATTCCATGCCCAACTAAATGAATTCCTTAGACATCATATGCCTAACAATTATAAACTCTGCATTTTAGTCTCGATATTGAAAACACTTTCCAATAACCTATCGGGTAATTCAACAAGATTCCCGATAACCTGATCGAATGTTCATCGGAAACATTAGTAGACGGCCGCACCCCCGATGCCGTCGACGAGGTGTGCTAAGGCGGAACACCGCGGCCGTGAGCACCCGAACGGATGCTTTTGGCGACGGGGTTCTCCTACAGTCACTTGGTCGGGGCTATGGGGCATGGCTATCTAGTAAGGTTACCCAGCGAGTATCCGCGTACACTACGTAATTGCGATGGACTTTTGATCCACATCAAAATTCCATGGCAACCGATCAAATGAGACTGAACTGCTAGATTTATAAAATTCAAACTACTTATCTCATAACTAAATTTGTGGATTCTAAATATTGTAGCACAATCACAGATAGCTAGTCGATGTTAAAATTTTCGATCGAACAAACAAATGCCCAAACTTTCCCAAAGAGCTCAACACTTGAGCGGAGTTCAAAAAGTACCCAGAACATGGTACAGCTCCTATGAACCATCCGTAGAAGGGCCGACCCATGCCTCACTCATGTCACCATGGAAATATGGCAAACCCTAGGATATGACCGCGGTTCCGCGATCCAAAAAGTCGAGTTTGGGTATCGTTCTTCTAGAGAGTCCACAAAATCGCTTGCATGATTTTCTGAAGATTTTAAACTTGGAAAAAATCCAACTCTTGGAAAATTTCCTGCGAGGGAAAATATGAGTTATTGATATCCGTTCAAACTTTTTAACGTCATCTAAATAACCTGAATAGATGTTAGAATTACGATTCTGAAACACTCTGAATTGCCTTTGCATAAAGATAACATCACATGCAAATTTAGCAAAACCTAGCAACACCTGAAACACCAAAACCCAGAGACTGGAACACAGGAAAAATTTGAAGCCAAATTTCCACTGAAAAACTGAGCACACCGGATTTTTACTGATTGTGGCCATCCAAATTCTGGCCAAAATGCTTCAAATTTCTTTTGTGTTCATGTCATATCACATATAACATTCTGCAGTTGCTAAAATAATTTTTAGAGCACTTTAAAAATTCGACAGAAACTGGGTATTGGTGTTGCAAGTTTCGGAGTAGTTTCGGTTTCGTAATCTAACAAATATCGTCTAATTCTCTAGCTTGGCTCTGATACCACTGAAGGGTTACGTAGCGCGGCAGCATGGTTTCGGGAGGAATCGTTCATGCCAAATTAAAAATTTTCCATGCTAAGGAACCCTAAGCTAAGCATGTTTAACTAGAAAATCATACGAAATAATAATGTAAACAACTTTACATCCAAGTGAATGAGGAATACAACCTTTGTAGACCGCTCCTTCACTTCTAAAGCTTTATGTAGTAGTCCTTTCGCTCCAAGTAGTGAACTCCCAAACTCTAGTAAGGATTCACATGAAGAAATGAACAACCTTGCTTAATGTCTTCGAGGCCGAAGATAATCTACGTCGAGAAGACTCAAGCTCATGCTATCTCTTCACTAATGGTAGATTAGTAAATCAAACACCCTAAACTAAATGGCTAATATAGTAGAGGATGATGAAGTAGAAAATGGGCTCACTTTAGATTTTATTTTTTCACAATATTTCATCACTTGACCAAAAGCTAGAAAGCTTTCAAGAGGAAGAAGAAGATGAAGTGATGAAGTGATGAAGAGAATGAATCTCATGAGGTTAGAAATGCAACCATAGTGAGTTTATGGCATGCACTAACCCTTATAGAGAATTAACCATGGCTAAGTGTAATGGTTAGGTTAATAAATATCTTAAGTAAAAAACAAATCAAGTGGACTAAGTCAATGTTCTACAAGCTTCATCCAAGCTCCAAACCATGATAAAATCCAAATGATTTTTAATTACTTAATAATAAATATTAACCAACATTAAACCTAGCATGGTGTGAGTCTCATACACCCTTGTTGCATATTGTAACCTAGCATGATACATTAATATATATCACATATATATCATGTATGCACAAGTGAGAAAAAGAAATGGTTAAGTGATCTAATATTATTTAATGTAAATTTATATATCAAATATATAATTATACATTAAATTATTAAATCAATACTTGATTTAATAATCCGGCTATATCACATATAACCGACTAATATCAAATGTAACAATTTATCGAATCAACACTTGATCCGATAACCCGGCTATATCACATATAACCGACCGATGTCACAAATCGCGAGAATAGAATACGATATCACATACGCGTATTAATCTCGGTCCTGCACATATCACATATGTGCTCCTACTTCGTTTCGCATGAACCAGAAAACCTCTGTGTAGGACTCTAAAGACTCGTCAATACGCTGGCAGTAGATGATGATCATATCAAACACCCACAAGCCACAAGCGGTCTGCTAAACGTAACGGCCACCTGGGTATTGAGCGATCAGAAGATCAACAAGTAAGCCTGCTCATACTCTTGCAAATCCAATCAGTAATACTACCATACAGTTCGGTCTCTTTGTCTGATATATCGCATATCGCAGCTTGGGGGTGGTATAACGTCAGACCCTAATAGCCTGATAAGTCATGCCGATGCAAGGTCCATAACGGTTCAAGAAACTACTGATAACACTTATCGGTAGATCTCAGCAACCCTGGCCAGGGATTTCCTGTTATGGCCAATCGAGCATAGCGCAACACCAACTTCCAATACTGGGAGAGAAGAATCCCATCCTATCACTCATTGCCTCCATATGACTCGGAATTGTACCCAAAAACCACATTTTTGCACGATCTCTTGACCGTAGTATGGTGGAAATCAAAGCACATTGGGAATCACACAAGACTCTATGACAATCTCGGGTCGACAGACTAACCTGTACCAGTGTCACCAGAGAACTGCTATCTAACGATAGGTATAATACCATCTAAGAGTTCTCGCCGGATCCGTTCAGTATACCCAGTCTCCACTGAGCACTCGTATACCTTCTCTGATGTCAAACACCAATGGATATGGGATCATCCATCATCCATCACATGGGTCGAGAAGCGCATACGCTAGTCTACTCTGGAATATCGATGCCCTGTCTCGATGCTCCCATGACTAGGAACATTTGAAGGATGTACTTGCCGACTACCTCTACCCCACTAGTATGATATGTATCATAGTCCTGGTAGTCAAGTACTCATCTTAAGAGCTTTATCAACATGTAATAAAGAGACAATAAGTGTACATGTTAAGATAAAGAGCAACCAGATAGCATACTATCATGTCGAGCAAGAAAGACCTCCCTATATATGTTCAAGCATCCACTACAATATACATCGTATGTACAGTAATAGCCTCTAGGGCATACATATAACTAACAAGATGTTCCATCAATATTCACATCGCTCTATCACGTCGAATCGCGGACCTGACGTGGATCTCTTGTTCCTGACGGTGATTTGCTTCGTGTTAAAAGTAATGATTCTAACTTTAGCCCTCGGTCCTTTATATAGCCCTTAGCCCTCCTATCAGAAATTCTAGATTTCATAGGTTTAGATATGCCATCAAGATCCAATTTACAAAATCACAGATCCTACGGCCATTAATTTGCCGCGGATCCGCCGCTATTTGTTGCTATTGGCCGTGCAACCGCGGCTGTTTAGGGGAGTCAGGGTTCTAAATTTCTTGGGCTTATACATGTTGACACATGGAGATTTTTTCCATGTCTGAATTCTACAAATATTTCTCTGAGTCACTGCCAATATTGATTCTATGATTTTATTGGCAGATTTTTGATCCTGACATCTTGAATATCTCGATTTACCGACCTGAGCTAAATCTGCACAATATTTCCATGAATAATATTAGTAATATTTGTTATATTAGAGATATAATCTTAATCATTTTATATGGTAATAAATCTTTAAGAAATTTGATTAAGATTATTTGATATGATATGCATATTTTAATTACCAAAACAACATATAAATATTATATGCATATATTTTCCTTCATAATGTTAATTATAATATATAAACATTTGGTAAAGAGTATTTTGCAGATAAATCCATTTATGTTCTATATTTATAATAAACACCTTTAAATATTTAAGAAAAGTAAGGAAAATTTTTATATCAAAAGTGCAATATTTTCGACTGAACAAATACCCCCAAACTTAACTTTGATCGTCCCGAGCAAACTAGTTATTTAAGAGAGGGAGAAAAAAGGAAAAGAAAAACCTAACACACTTTCGTAGGCAACACGATTGCACTGAGCACATGCAACAAGCTGTTAAATCTCTAGGTTTCCTAGTAGGAGGAGTGTTGTCTCCTGAGGGTTTTCAGCGGATTACACCCACAAAATCTCATAATAGAAAAAAGAAAATGAAAATTACGTACAAAGATAAGGATTTATAAAAGAAAGAACTTGAAAATAAGAGTTTCCAACTACACCAGTTTTTCAGTTGCCATGAGCCCTATCTTAATAGCCGTGAAAAGATGTCAAAAATCACATTATCCCTCAATAAAACACCGCCTTTAGTCTTCCTCCCTACCTTTCTTTCAAATATCGATCATATACCCCTACGTGTGTGTAAAAGATATCTCTACACTTGGAGAATTCAATTCATGCTATCATACTCTTGTCCATCTTCCTTAGTACTTTTTAGTCGGTGAATATTTTAGATAGAATTTCTCACACATTCTTTATGCGACCACTAATACTTCTTGAGGTAATAACCGACCGATTACTAAATGTACTCACTCATTTAGGCATAATTAGCAATTTTCTCGTCTTACGACACCTAAGGCTTAGCAGTGGCTCCCAAAGCAGTTGGTTTAAGTGTAGGGTTCTTAGGCACAACCACAAGGTTTCACAAGGCATCAAACATGCGATATTTAAAATTTTAGTATGCCAAAAACCCTAACCAAGGATCTAACTAGAGTTTTAGGAGCTAAACTAGAAAGTAAACATCTTTACTTCTAAGTGATAACGGAATACAACCTTTGTAGACCTGTCCTTCACTTCAATGGCTCCATGTAGTGGTCCCTTCGCTGCGATCATGGAACTCCCGTACTCTTGCATGGCTTCTCAAGGTGAAAGGAACGATCTTGCTTGAAGTCTTCAAGGCCGAAAATGATCTACGTCGAGGAGACACTAACTCAAGCTACTACTTTACTAATGAGAGATTAGTGAAGCTACCACCCTAGACTAAAGTGCTAATCTAGTATAGGATGATGAAGTAAGAAGTGAGCTCACTTTAGTTTTATTTTTCTCACAATATTTTCTCACTTTGCAAAAGGCTAGTAAGCTTTTTCTCAAGGTTGAAGAAGATGAAGCAAAGAAATGAGAATGAAAACTAATGAGGTGAGAGAATCAACCATGGGCGAGTTTCTGTCATATAGCTAACTCATGTAGAGACATAACCATGGCTAAATTATAATGGTTAGATTAATAAATATCTTAAGTAAAACAAAATTAGTGGACCAAGTCAATGCATCCACAAGTTTCTACAAGCTTCATGCATGTGACCATTTATCCACTAATTTGGATTTACTTTAAATAATTAAATCCCACATTATAATTAGTATGGTGTAAGTCTCATACACCTATGTAGTGTGTATCAACAACCATGACACAAAAATAACGCAATTAATATATATGACATATATATTAAGTGTGCACATGTGAGAAAAATAAATGCTTAAGTGAGCTAATATTAGTTAATGTAAACTAGTATATTAAATATACAATTATACACTAAATTATCAAATCAACCCTTGATTTAATAATCCGGTTATATCACATATAACCGACTAATATTATATGTACCATCTTATCGAATCAACACTTGATTCGATAACTCGGCTATATCACATATAACCGAGCGATACAAATATCGTGAGAATAGAATACGGTATTACATACTCGTATCATTCTCGGTCCAGCACATATCTCATACGTGCTCCTACTTCGTTTTTCCTGAGCCAGTAAAACCTCTATGTAGGACTCTAAAGACTCGTCGATACGCCGGCAGTAGGTGATGATCACATCAAACACCTACAAGCCGTCAGCGGTACTAGCTGGACCTAACGGCTACCCGGGTATTGAGCGATCAGAAGATCAACAAGCAAGCCCGCTCTAGCTCCTGTAATGCCTGTCAGTAACACTACCATACAGTCCGGTCTCTTCGTCTAAGATGTCACATATCAAGTCTAGGGGTGGTAAACGTCAGACCCCAATAACTCGATAAGTCATGCCGATACGAGGCTCATAACTGTGTGCCTCCTTCATAAGCTCTTCACGAACATCACCCTTTGGCACACACAAACGGCTACCATACCTCAACGAACCATCTTCGTGGATCAATAAATCTGTTCGTAGCCCGGCTTCAACCTGCTCTCGAAACTTTTGCAGTCTAGGATCCTGCGATTGAGCTGCTTAAATATTCTCGATCAATGACGAATGTACTTGCAGCTGCAACAACTGTCCCGTAGAACGCGGTAGCACAACCTCCAAGTCAAATCTGCGAAAATCTTCAACGAGCTCCTTCTGCGTAGTTAACACCTGAATTACTGGTAACCGACTAAGCGCATCCGGCACAATATTAACCTTCCCCGGATGGTACTTAAGATCAAGATCGTAGTCAGCCATCAGCTCCAACCATCTACGCTGCCTCATGTTAAGCTCCTTCTGTGTGAACACATACTTCAAGCTCTTATGATCTGTAAAAACTTTGACTCTTTCGCCCAAAAGGTAGTGTCTCCAAATCTTCAAAGCGAAAATCACAGCCGCAAGCTCCAAGTCATGAGTTGGATAATTCTTCTCATGGGTCTTCAACTGTCTCGATGCATGCTACAACCTTCCCATGCTGCATCAAAATACATCCCAATCCTTTCCCAGATGCGTCGCTGTGAATCACTAATACTCCGGAATTGTCTGGCACGGTCAGAATAGGGGCGGTTATCAACTTCTGCTTCAACGTCTCGAAAGCTAACGCACACTTATCCGCCCATACAAAAGGTACCTCCTTGCGCGTAAGCTTGGTCAACGGCTCTGCCAGACAAGCAAAGTTCTCCACAAATCTCCTGTAGTATCCGGCTAATCCAAGGAAACTTCTTATCTCAGCAACATTCTTTGGAATCGGCAAGTCTCGAACTGCTGCAATCTTTTCTGGATCGACAGCAATTCCATCGCCAGACACAACATGCCCCAAAAACCTTACTTCCTCCAGCCAAAACTTGCACTTACTCATCTTCGCATACAATTTCTCCTGTCTCAACGTCTGCAGTGCGATCTTCAAATGCTCAGCATGCTCTTCAAAACTTTTCGAGTAAACCAGAATATCGTCAAAGAATACCACAATGAACTGATCCAAGAACGGTGAAAAGATTCGGTTCCTCAAGTCCATGAATACTGCCGGCGCATTCGTTACTCCGAAGGGCATCACTAAGTACTCGTAATGTCCATACCGAGTTTGGAACGCCGTCTTGCAAATATCTTCTGTTTTCACTCGGACCTGATGATATCCGGATCGTAAATCCAGCTTCGAGAATACCCTCGCACCACTAAGCTGCTAAAAAAGTTTTCCAATGCGAGGGATAGGGTACTTGTTCTTAATAGTCACCCGGTTTAATTCTCGATAGTCGATGCACATCCTTCTTGTGCCATCCTTCTTCTTTACTAGAAGAACTGGAGCTCCCCAAGGCGAGTTACTGCTTCGAATCCAACCCTTTTCAAGCAATTCAGCAACCTGTTTCTTTACTTCTTCCAACTCTACTGGCGCCATTGGATAATACGCTTTAGATACTGGCGCTGCACCAGGAATAAGATCAATTGCGAACTCCACGTCTCTCCTCGGCGGTAAACCCGATATATCTTCAAACACGTCCATAGAATCACGAACAACAGCCGGCTCTTTACTTTCATCACTTCCATTGATGCAAGAATATTATTTGTCGGCCTAGCCCTAAACTTGACTGGCCCGACAGAAAAACTCCCCTCCATCCCAGATAAACTCTGCTGCTCTCGGCTGCCGCAATTACTTGTGAGAAAGTGGTCAAACCCAGGGAGACAATCTGCCTCTGGATGTCCACGTCCAGGCTGCGCATGAACCTCCGTGCCCTGTCTGCATCGTTGGCAACTAAAGGTCCAGTGAAACTACTGAGTCTCGTCCATTCTGCTGCATGCACATCTACGGGTGCTCCCTTCTGCTTTAGTCCGATGAACTTCACTTCCATTTCCTCCCGTGCAGTCCGCGGGAAGAACTTCTCCAGGAGACTCTTCGAAAAATCCGCCCACTTGATCGGCTTGGGCAAATGGTTCTCCTCAACAAGCCACCATTCTCGGGCGTAGTCCACTAGCTGAATGCGTACCACAACAACCTTTTTGTCATCTGGAATCTGTGCCGCAAAAAGCAAGTTCTCTGTGTCAACTAGCCACTGCTCCACTGGCAACGACTCCTTTAAACCAGTAAATGTAGACGGACCCAACCGCCTGAAATCTGCTACGGTCCCTACTCGGTCAACTGGTCTAGCTCCAACATTGTTCACAGACTGCTGAACGATCTGCAAACCTTCCCGAAATGAGTCCGCTTGCTGCTGGATCAGCTCGGTCTGTTTCTTTGATTCTTCAGCATTCCTCTTATCACTCCAAGCATGGCGGCTTCGTCCACACGCTTCTGGTATGTCATCAATTTCTTACCGGCCATAATCCTGAACTCAAAATACCCAACATTAGCATGATGATAGATTCTGAATATAGATCAAGGCTAAAACTCTAAGATACTTATATAAAGTACCGCATTGTAACTATGCCGCGGTATCATAGCCACAATTACATGACTCCATCCAAGTCGCCTAAGTCCTAGAGATAACAAGGAATCAGGTTTTCGAATTGATATGCAAAGGAAGTTTGCACATCGTAAAAGATATAATCAGGAAGAATGTGATTCAAGAATGGTAAAACGGTCAAGGTGGCAGGACATGTTTCTTAAACACGGGTATTCTGATTCGTGTATTGGGTACAATACCCAACTACAAAAGAATCAACCCGACTATCCTATGGCTCTGATACCAAAAGAACCATGTCACGCCCCGCTTCCCAGATTACGCTAGATTGGGCACGTGACATAGCCAACCATGCTACCTGTGGGTAGGAAGTATCCATCCACAGTCACATTACGGCTGTAGAGATATCAAGAACAAGATAAAACTATCTAAAACATGTCCATAATCCAGAATAATAGGAGTCAATAATAAATAAATGCGGAAGCAAATGATCGAATACAAATAACTGAAAAGTGTGTCCCATAATGCGGGCTCACATCAGGAAATAAATGCAGGAAATAAAACTAACTACTACTGAACTCACAGCTCAGCCTGCTGGCTGAAGTACTCCTGCTCGCACTGCAACAGCGGTACGGAATCTGGGCCTTGCAAAACCCAGACGTCAGCGCGTCATGTCATCAAGTAATATAATATGAACAGTGTAGCAGGCAATGTAATATAAACATGAATACAGCAAGAATAACAATAATATGAATCATACCAGTACAGGGTAGCGTGCAGTGGGTAAACTAAACTGTTTTATCAGGTTTTCTATTCTAAAGTCTTTGAAATCAATTTGAGTAATCCTCCATGTAACTCAAAGGATATGTCCCGTTACCCCCCGGGACCACGGATCAGGAATATGTGAACCAATAGTGGTTCTGTCCCGTTACCCCCCGGGACCACGGATCAGGAAAATGTAAGAGTCACGAATGGCTCTGTCCCGTTACTCCCCAGGACCACGGATCAAGCAATACCCTTTTAAGTTACACTTTAATTTACACTTTTGATTTCCCCATACCCCCAAGTTGTGTATGTCAAGTCAGGTATTCAGTAATCAAGGACTAATGCCAACACAGGATCAGGTAAAAGCAGGTTTGTCTGGATAGACAACAGGAACGGTCCATGAGGACCACATGTCAGGTTTGTTGGCATTAGACACAAGATCAGGTAACGGGTCGAGTCATGGTACATCAGGTCAAGTCAACAGTACACGGTACCATGTCAGGTATAGTAGGAAGTGTAACAGGTTATGTCAGGAAGCACAAGATGTCATGTGGGTGCTCATAATCAAACTAACATAAGCATGTGTATAAATAAACAAGCATGAGTACTATCAGAACAATAAACTGGAACATGTAATATGATATGCAAATAGATATAATTTCAAGGACATGGATGCACAGTTATCGATTAGGATTACATTTATAGTTCCAATATTAATTAGGATGCAATTTATTAAAGATGGAGCGTTAATATCACATTATTATGTAGTAATGTGATTTATGGATGCAATTATATGTATCTTAAATGCGATGGATGCAAACGGGTATCCGAAAAGTAATAAAACTATAAAATGGTAATGTGGGATGTACAACTAAGCAATATGTGATATAAATATTGATATAATAATATTAATATGGATAGCATATTCAAAGCGATTAATAACTAAAAAAGTGGTATTGATTAACCATGCACAAGAAAGTTCCATTCAGAAATTCAGCGTCACCCTAATTTGTAAAATAGCTTAAAAATAACAAACGTTCTCCAAAAGGGACGTGTCTTATACCAAAACAAAGATAATTCAATAAGGTTTTTAGTTTTATAAGTATAAGCATCTCAGGTTGTCCCTACAAAAAGTTATGAACATTCTAAGTTGAAAGTTTGCTGCTGGAATTTTCCTGGACAGCAGTTTGGAGACATTTTCATTTGCATTTTACGTTATTTAAAAAATTTATTTTGCAAGTAAATATTTCATATAGTTATAGTATTCTGAGTTATCTTCGCAACGAACTAAAGAACGTATACTAATGATTTTTCTATGATTTATAATGAATTTTATACGGTAAGGTGTACAGTAAATTTCAGATTTGTCGTATCCGCTTTTTCAACGACGTTTCATGTGTAAACTATAATATTTTAAATATATATAATATCATAAAATGCAGATTATAAACTAATTAAAGATAATAATAAGAAATATTACGACGATGTATATTTTAATTGATATGGATGCAGTATAATGTAATCTAGTATGTCACAAGAAAAGTTTTCATGATCTAGATTTAATATGATATAAACGGATGCAAACGGAACATCGAAACGTTATAAAATTAAACATGGGGCACTAGATTTAAACTATAGGTATGGTATTTATTTAAATAGATATAAAATGAATTATATAGCATGTAGCAAGATTAACTTGCCTCGATGGGTCGCGAATCGGGAAAACGGAACGTTAACCGTCGGCGGGGAAAACTCGCGACGGACGCACGGTTCACGGAATGAACCCAAACGACGAACAAAGGAACCACACGGGTCGGGGTACCTCGCTGGAACGTCGAGAAACTTCACCGGCACGACGGAATTCCGGCAACAAAAGAACAGTTAAAAAAATGAGAAACGAGACATGAAGTAAGAAGAGAAAGAATGATAAAGAGAAGTACGAGAGAATATATGAGGGGGAGATAGAGAGAGAAAAAGTGGAGAGAGAGAAGAGGGAGAGAGGGAAAGTGGGGCCCACGGGGTTAAAGGGGAGGTTGCGATTGGCTGAGAGAATAAATTGAGAAGGATATAAAAGATTGTAAAAATATTATATGGTTAACTTAAAGATTTAAAAGATAGATAATGAACAGTAAGATATCGGGTTAGTTAGAAAAATATATGCGATGGTTTTAATAATATTAAAATTTGGGATTTTGGCGCCAAATAAAACATTTCCAAATCGCGCCCGGGTCGAGTCCAAAAATTTGAAATTGAAATAATAGGATTTTAAGCAGGATCCAAATTTTAAAATTAAGTGTTTTATGATTAAAAAGCATACCCCCAAAACGGACACACGCACGTGCACGTAGATATCCAAACTCGCCCGTTTCACTGAACGGGACGAGAACACAATGCACGGACGCTACCACGAGGTTAGGGGTGTCAAGTAGGCCAAGATGAATATTTTCAATTTTATTTTAGATGCCAAAATTTGTTATATGTAGAAATGACTTTGCCGGGTAAATTTTACAGTAAGCAATAAACAAGCAAGTTAAATGAAATGAGTACTACATTATGCTCAAACAGTAACTGAAAATAGTAGTATTGGGCTCGGGTGTTACAGACACTCTCCTGGATCTTCTTGATACCTACTCACTACACTTAGTGAGTATGCTACATTGAGTCTGGTACATAGTATCGCGTACATGATAGAGCCTACTGCCGAAGTATAGGGTATCCCTTGCATGCGAGCTCTCTCTAAATCAATCTTAGGAGACATCTTTTTGGAGAGAGCGAGTCCTGAGATCGTGGGTAAAAACCCACGCTTGGATTCTTCCATACTAAACCGCTTTAGTATGGTATCAATGTATCTAGATTGGGACAATCCCAGTATTCGTTTAGATCTATCTCTATAGATCTTAATCCCCAAGATGTAGGAGGCATCCCCTAGATCTTTCATTGAGAATCTTTGTGATAAAAAGAGCTTGACCGATTGCAGCATAGGAATATCATTTCCTATCAAGAGTATGTCATCCACGTACAATACGAGGAAGACAACCTTACTCTCTGCCACCTTTTTGTATATACAAGGTTCATCTGTGTTTTTGACGAAATCATACTCTTTGCTAACGACATCAAAACAGATGTTCCAACTCCGCGATACTTGCTTTAACCCGTAGATGGATTTTAGCAGCTTGCACACCTTTCCACTGCTCCCACTGTCTACGAAGCCCTCTAGCTGAGTCATGTACACGCACTTTCCAAATTACCATTCAGAAAGGCGGTCTTAACATCCATTTGCCAGATTTCGTAGTCATCATATGCAGCAATGGCAAGCATGATCCGGATGGATTTAAGCATAGCCACTGCAGAAAAGGTTTCGTCATAATCCACACCTGGTCATTGACGAAAGCCCTTTGCAACAAGTCTAGCTTTTAAAGTCTCCACTTTCTCATCTACACCAAGTTTTTTCTTGAAGATCCACTTGCTCCCAATGGGTTTTACCCCTTCAGGAGCATCTTCCAAAGTCCATACTTTGTTGGTGTACATGGATTCCATCTCGGATCGCATTGCATCTAGCCACTTCACAGAGTCTCCCCTCGTGATGGCCTGCTCGAAACTAGTTGGGTCATCATCCTCCATGATGCAATCCTCGCTTCCACTATCAATGAGAAAACCGTAGTATCTCTCAGGTAGACGAGGAACCCTACTAGATCGGCGGAGATGCCGGGGTTCGTTGGGAACTACCGAATCCTCTGGTTCCACTAAATCTTCAGTTTCAGTCTGTATAGCTGGAATTTCTTCCAGTTCTACCTCGTTGCCACTAATTTCTTTTGCATGAAATTCCTTTTCTAAAAAGGTGGCATGTCGATAAACAAACACTTTTTATTCCTCGCCATGGTAGAAAAGATATCCTTGTGAATGTTTGGGATATCCCACAAACTTGCATAGAACTGACCGTGCCTCGAGTTTGTCCGGATTTTGCTTTTTGACATAGGCCGGACAACCCCATATCTTAACTCGTTTAAGACATGGTCTCTTCCTACTCCATATCTCATATGGTGTGGTAGGTACAGATTTAGATGGAACTTGATTCAATAGGTATGCTGCTGTCTCAAGCGCATAATCCCAAAAGGAAATTGGTAACTCAGCAATGCTCATCATAGAGCGCACCATATCTAATAGGGCGCGGTTCCTCAGCTCCGATACACCGTTGTGCTGTGGTGTATACGGGGAGTAAGCTAAGAGAGAATCCTATTCTCTTTTAGAAAGTCCAGGAACTCCGAGCTCAAGTATTCACCTCCTCGGTCAGATCGTAGGACTTTAATACTTTTTCCCGTTTGGTTCTCGACTTCGAACTTATATTCTCTAAATTTCTTAAAAGCTTTAGACTTGTGTTTCATCAGGAACACATGTTCGAATCTAGAGAGATCGTCAGTGAATATAATGAAGTACGAGGAACCATTCCTCGTATGAGTAGACATAGGACCACATACATCACTATGTATCAGTCCCAAGGGCTCACTATCTCTTTCTCCGTGTCCTGTAAACGGAGTTTTGGTTATCTTGCTTTTGAGACATGACTGGCAAGTGTCATAAGATGAAAATTCGAACGGATTCAAATATCCATTCTTATGCAATTTAGCTAGTCGTGTCGCATTGATATGACCTAGTCTACAATACCACAAGAAGGATTCGTTCATCTCTGAACTCTTCCTCTTATGTGTGTCTGTTATGCTCAGAACTGTGGATTGATTTAGAACATAAATGCCATTGCACAACGTGCCTGATCCAACCAACTTTTGGTTCAGGAAAATATTCATAACATTATCCTGTAATACAAAATTATATCCCTCTTTACTTAATAAAGAAACTGATATAATGTTGCATATCAGGTTCGGCATGTAATAGCATTCGTTCAGAATTAATGTATTACCATTTGGTAATACAAGGTGATATTCCCCAACGGATTTAGCTGTAACAATTGCACCATTTCCAATCCTTATGTTTTTATCACCCTCTCCCAGTTCTTTACCTTTCCTTAGCCCATGTAACAGATTACATATATGGGATCCTGACCCGGTATCCAAAACCCAGGACGTAGAGCAAAGGGAGAAACAGTTCTCTGTAACGAACACATCCGAAAAAAATGCGTCAACATGTATTTTCTTCATTCGGGTGGCATGGGAATCCTGGCATTCCCTTATATCCTGTTCAGTCTTATAACTCTTATAAGAAAGAACGGAACCAACGTTCCCCAGCACAGTATAACATGTGGGTTCGGTCAATACATCCATATTATTATCTTGATTAAGACGTGACATGGTCGCTATCTGGAGAGAGAGAGAAGAAAGCACTTTAGCGTATGCTCTTGCAAGATCAGATTGGTTATTATTTTATCTAATCAGGATGGCTCCCATTGTTTTTATCAAATCTTCCTTCAAACCCTAAAAGGAAAGACTAGCCGGGATTAATTACACCCTACAACTTCGCTAATCTTTCAGCCAGGCCAGTGCCGGTACTTTGAGGGAGGTTCCCCGTGCTTTCGTACGGACCTAATTAAAATAAACCTCGTTTTCCTAGAGGCATGGCCTCGTTGACACCTTTCTAGACACCTACTTGATCGGCTAATTGTCTTATGTAAAACTCTCTCAGGAGTAACACTTACTCGCAGTGGATATCGGGATCCAACTATCTCATAGAAGATATGCAATCTCATTGCAAATTTCAACACTTGAAATTCCCGATAATATTTTCCCCCTTACCCCTATGACCTTGACAAATGCCAACAAATCATAGGATGCTAGTCAAGTTCAACCTGTCATTTCTTGATTGAATTAAACCAACCCGCACGACGCTTGACAAAGGCCAACAAGGTCGTACGACTACCCTAATCCAATCTGCATCATATGCATAAGCAGATAAGCACCATTCAGCTACCGCACACTACGCCTTGACAAAGGCCAACAAACGCAGCACGAATACTAAATAAGACTTATCTGAAATGACAGAGGGCTACGACAGGTTTTTCTGAAAACCTTTTGCGTAATGAACTTGATATCGTTGCGGAATCGAGTATTTTTTTTTGAAAAGGAGTGTCTTCGAGGCTTTTCCTAGTTTCGCTAAAGAGATCACTCCCGGTGAAGGGATCTCGGCTCTTTCCTTATCGAATAAGATGTAGGATATATCACATATATCACTATGCAAAGCAAATACTCCAAAAGCAATCAAAAGACAAACCGTGTGTTGTAGCATCTGCCAGTTATTGCTAAAGACATCACTCCCGGTGAAGGGATCTCGGCTCTTTCCTTATCGAATAAGGTGCAGGATATATCACATACATCACTATGCAAAGCAAATACTGTAGCTACCCTTTTTTAAAGCATCTCCGTAAGGGTGGATGAGCTGCAGACCCACATTGAAGAGGACGTGGCAGAGATTGCCTCTTCTGGTGGGTATGGACAATTGATAGAAGATGGCCCTCATGTATTTCGAAATGGCATTCTAGAAGCTCTCACTCAAACAAGGATTTCCATTACTGTACTAAAGCAGAATCAGTGGACATAGAGCATGTCTCCCACATCTTGCCTTCCACTACCGGAAGCAAAATGGATCTGCGAATGAATGCCGATGAAAGGAAGGCGCAAGTAGTCTACTGGAGCTACCCACTTCGATCAATTAGCCAAGATTTTGATCGGATACGAAATCACTGGTGCTCGACCCCTACGTGCTTTGCGAGGTGCGTTGGTCCCTCGAAGACCGGTACTATCCAGCTCAGACTGGTGTCACCACCTCTCCCAGGACCGGAATGATTATCCCTGGCACAGAAAATGGTCGGGATAGCTTAGTTGGTAGAGCAGAGGACTGAAAATCCTCGTGTCACCAGTTCAAATCTAGTTCCTGACACGTGAATAATGTATCGAAAATTAATTTCTCTTTCCATTCTGTGACTGCTCTGCTCTTGTCTACGCTCCGACCAATTAAGTAAAACAAAATGGAAAAACGATGTTTTCTATCATTAATGATTCCACAACATCTTTTAGGTTTTTTTCTTTTCATTAATCTCATTAATGAAGTCTCATTATTTATGCTTCCTAAGTATCATAAAAGAAACGAAAATACAACGTACACTTATACCATCATCATTCGCCACAGTGTCCCGTTATGCACTGTTATATTACTTAACTAATGGTATACCGGGACGGGACTAGCGCGGGTGCAAAACATAAGCAACGTCTACTATATATGTCATATATAATATGTATCCATTCGTCTTAGAATCCATAGTGATCACATCACAGAGCAGCAGAAGAAACATATGAAATATTGGATATACTAGGGGGTCCGTGTTTTATTTTGAGCCTGTATAAAACACAGATTCCACGGTCGCGATGAATAGCTAAACCACAACCCTAGACCCCTACGAGAGCGGTAAGCAACCCTACAAATTCTTAAAGTTAGGAGACCCGGACTCGACTCCTCGAGTTGGTCTCCTACTGGACTCTAGAACCTGGTTACTTGTGCTCCCCTCCTTGGGTCTATCATAATGCGGAAAACTAAAAAATATACAACAATGGTGACATCATCCTCAACCTGGAAGTGCCCCAATAAAAGAATATTACATACATTGAACTTTACATGAATGAAAATGAAAAACTCTTATCTCACATAAAACCCCCGGCTATTCAAAACGCGACGATCCAATATGACATATCACAGCAACACATAACATTACATGTTATCAACGTAAGTAAATATGCGTATCCCAATTATCATTGACATATAGCAACGAAACCGGCAATACACCATATATTATACTTACGGCCGCAGAAAAGAAAATTTCAAACTACAACATTTGGAATCTACAATAACCTTAGACATCATAAACCCAAAATATCACATACTTTGGATTTCATGCCTAACTATACGAATTCCATATATTGTATCATATTGCAGATAGCTAGACGATGTTAAACCTTTCGATCAAATCAACGAATCCCAAAATTTCCCCAGAAAACTCAACACTTGAGCAATATCAAAAATACCCAGAAGCATGCCCCAGTAGGTACGGACCAACCGTAGAAGTATCGACCTAAGCCTCACACATTGCGCCGCGGAAACGCCGCCAAACCCATGGTTTCGCCGCGGTTCCGCGGTCATGTTGTCGAGTTAGGGTGTCGTTCTTCTAGAGGGTCCATAGTTTTACCTGCACGATTTTTTGAGAATTTTAATGTGAAAAATTCCAACATTTTGAAAAATTTCCATAAAGTGGGCTATTTCGAGTTTTCGGAGTTCGTTCGAACTTCTAACTTCGCCTAGATGACTCCTAATGCTCTAGTAAGGCTCTGATACCACTGTAGGGTTCTTAGACACAACCACAAGGTTTCACAAGGCATCAAACATGCTATATTAAAAAATTTAGTGTGCCAAACAACCATAACCAAGGATCTAACTAGAGTTTTAGGAGCTAAACTAGAAAGTAAACATCTTTACTTCTATGTGATAACAGAATACAACCTTTGTAGACCGGTCCTTCAATGGCTCCTTGTAGTAGTCCCTTCGTTGCGATCATGGAACTCCCGGACTCTTGCATGGCTTCTCAAGGTGAAAGGAACGATCATGCTTGAAGTCTTCGAGGCCGAAGATGATCTACGTCGAGGAGACACTAACTCAAGCTACTACTTCACTAATAAAAGATTAGTAAAGCTAACACCCTATACTAAAGTGCTAATCTAGTAGAGGATGATGAAATAGGAAGTGGGCTCACTTTAGTTTTATTTTTCTCACAATATTTTCTCACTTTGCAAAAGGCTAGTAAGCTTTTTATCAAGGTTGAAGAAGATGAAGCGAAGAAATGAGAATGAAAACTAATGAGGTGAGAGAATCAATCATGGGTGAGTTTCTATCATATAGCTAACTCATGTAGAGACATAACCATGGCTAAATTATAATGGTTAGGTTAATAAATATTTTAAGTAAAAAAAAATTAGTGGACCAAGTCAATGCATCCACAAGTTTCTACAAGCTTCATGCATGTAACCATTTATCCACTAATTTAGATTTACTTTAAATAATTAAACCCCACATTATAATTAGTATGGTGTAATCTCATACACCCATGTAGTGTGTATCAGCAACTATGACAAAAAATAACACAATTAATATATATCACATATATATTAAGTGTGTACATGTGAGAAAAATAAATTCTTAAGTGAGCTAATATTAGTTAATGTAAACTAGTATATCAAATATACATTTATACACTAAATTATCAAATCAACACTTGATTTAATAATCCGGTTATATCACATATAATCGACTAATATTATATGTACCATCTTATCGAATCAACACTTGATTCGATAACCCGGCTATATCATATATAACCGAGCGATACAAATATTGCGAGAATAGAATACGGTATCACATACTCGTATCATTCTCGGTCTCGCACATATGTCATACGTGCTCCTACTTCGTTTTTCCTGAGCCAGTAAAAGCTCTATGTAGGACTCTAAAGACTCGTCAATACGCCGGCAGTAGGTGATGATCACTTCAAACACTCACAAGCCGTCAGTGGTACTAGCTGGATGTAACGGCTACCCTGGTATTGAGCGATCAGAAG
Source organism: Agapanthus africanus (assembly GCA_030015575.1). Lineage (NCBI taxonomy): Eukaryota > Viridiplantae > Streptophyta > Magnoliopsida > Asparagales > Amaryllidaceae > Agapanthus > Agapanthus africanus. The sequence goes on from CM057349.1 coordinate 458,936,835, forward strand.
ATCAACAAGCAAGACCGCCCTAGCTCCTGTAAAGCCTGTCAGTAACACTATTGTACAGTCCGGTCTCTTCGTCTAAGATGTCGCATATCAAGTCTAGGGGTGGTAAACGTCAGACACCAATAACTCGATAAGTCATGCCGATATGAGGCTCATAACGGGTCGAGAAACTACCGATAACACTTATCAGCAAATCTCTAAATCAGCCCTGGCCAGGGACTACCAGTTATAGTCAATCCAGCACTGTATGACATCTACCCCCAATACCAGGAGAGACGAAATCCCCTCCTATCGCTCATTAGCTCCATGTGACTCGGGATTGTATCCAAAAACCACCGTTTTGCACGTCCTCTTGAACGTGGTAAGGTGGAAATCAAAGCACAGTGGGAATCACACAAAACTCTATGACGATCTCGGGTCACAGACTAACCTATACCAGTGTCACCAGAGAACTGCTATCTGACGCCAGGTATAATACCATCTAGGAGTTCTCGGCGAGTCCGTCCAGTGTACTCAGTCTCCACTGAGCACCCGTATACCATCTCTGATGTCAAACACCAATGGATATGGGATCATCCTGTTTCCCCTAATCAGAGCAAAGCTCTGTTTTAAAATTCAAAATTTAAAAATTGAAGCAACGCTTCAGATTCAGCGCTAGGCGCGCTGCGCGCCACGTGTCAAACACAGATGCGCTAGCGTCAGGTGCGCTGCACCATAGGCAGCGCAACCCCAATCAGAGCAAAGCTCTGTTTTAAAAATTCAAAATTCAAAAATTGAAACAACGCTTCAGATTCAGCGCTAGGCGCGCTGCGCGCCACGTGTCAAACACGGATGCGCTAGCGCCAGGTACGTTGCGCCCTAGGCAGTGCACCATGAGTGCGCTAGCGCTAGGTGCGCTGTGCGCCACGTGTCAAATACGGGTGCGCTAGCGCAGGCTGCGCTGTGCGCCACGTGTCAAACGTAGGTGCGATAGCGCAAAGTGCACTGCGCTCTGAGCAGCGCACCACGTGCAAAGCACGGGTGCGCCAGTGCTGGAATTAAAAATTCCCCACCGTTAGATCAAAAGATCTAATAATGATAAATCATTAATTAATCAGAATTAAATTCTGTTATTGAAAGATTTTTCCAATCTTGTTAAAAACAAGAAGATTGCCTTCTGTAAAACAGAAACCCTAGGATCAAAAATCCAACGGTGGGGAAACATCCCTAAATCAATCAGAGAAAGATCTTTTTTAACCGATTTAACAAATCAATTTGCCCTATATAAAGGCCCCAAGACTTCAAGTCTGAGATAGAGAAACCCCCCTACAAACTTTGAGAAAACTCAAAAGAAAGAGAGTAAGCTCTTGAAAGAAAATCATTTCTTCAAGGTAAAAAGAATGATTCTTGAACAAAGAGATGAAATCATCTCATTAAAACAGAAGAATTATCTTCTTAAAAGATCATTGATCTACAAAAGGCCAAGTTCTTTTATAAAAAGAGATCAAAAGATCTCATCATAAAAACAAAAGAAGTATTTACTTCATTCACAGATCGTTGATCTACAAAGGCAAAGACCTTTCAAAAATAAGAACTATTGTTCTTGAATCTTGAGGCAAAACCCCCTTTAAAAAGAACATAAATTTGTTCACAGATCATAAATTTGATCAAATGCGCTTTGCGCTATTGAAAAGTGCCTTGCACTCTTGAACTGCGCTTCTGCGCTCCTTAGACTGGCGCTCAGCGCCACAACGTGCCACGTGTCAACCACGTACGCAACTTGCGCTTTGCGCTTCTGAAACAACGCATTGCGCTCATGGGCTAGCTCTCAGTGCCAAGCACACCACGTGTCACTCACTTGTGCGCCACTAAACTAGCGCAATGCGTTCTTTAATTGGTGCAAAGCGCCTGACGCGCCACGTGGCACACTGGCAGAACACACATTGTTCTGATGAATGCTATGCATTCAATACAAGACAAAAAAATGTCACGATCTAATGCTCAACATTATTAAAAGGGCCAAGCCCAAATAAAGGCTCAACAGCCCAGAATAATAAAATGTTAAACATTTTAAACTTATTGGACTTAGCCCAATATTGGCCATAAGTCCTCAACTTATATTGAACTGAGCCCATCTGCTCACGAATATTTAATAGATCTCAGTCCTAAACTGGACTACAGATCCTTCAACTAACTCACACCGGTTCAAGGGTACATCTCTTTACTCCTATGATATCTGTCGTTGTAATCATTCAACGTCTTCAGAGAGGTGACGGGTCCCGACAACTACACATTTCACGGACTACGGTGTCCTTAAACTCATAGACTACGATGTCTTTAAACTAAGGACTGTGGGGTCCTTAAACTCATGGACTACGATGTCCTTAAACTTCATAGACTATGATATCTTTAAACTACGGACTGTGGGGTCCTTAAACTCATGGACTACGATGTCCGTAAACTTCATAGACTACGATGTCTTTAAACTACGGACTGTGGGGTCCTTAAACTCATGGACTACGATGTCCCTAGTCTCGGACTGTGGGGTCCCTTTAAACCCACGGAGTACGATGACCTTAACCAGGACCGAGATGCCCTTAAACTAATACTGGACCGTAATGTCCTTAAACTAATCGACCGCAGTGTCCCTAAACTAAACAATAGAGTTCAAATGCTCTTTTACTGGATCTAAACGACCCCGTTAAGTTGATCTTAGTCTAAAAATTAGACTAACGTATCCTTAACAAACATTTAAGTTGATCTTAGTCTCAAATAAGGCTAACGTATCTTTAAACATAACCCCCAAACCCAAATCTAAGAAGATACGGATTTGGACTAATCCACGCCCTACGGGCGACAACATAAATTAGTCTCCGTATACAATCCACGGGCAACCACAAACAAAGCAAATACCCATGACACAAAATGACCATCTGGAGAAGGAGAAAGTTGTTACCACGATGCGGTAGCGTAATTAACTGCAGGGGCTTGCGCCTGCAGGGAAGAGCATCCCCACAATCAAAAACCCCTCAAACGAGAGGGAATTTGACGAAGTCTGCTACATCGGCCGCATCCGTTTAAACCTTTGATACACGGTGCCATAAATCAACTTGGCATCTTCAGAGAGGTAGAAGGATAGCAATAATTAGCATCTGCCCCGAATTTCAGGCAAGACGGACCTGCGCGGTCGCGTCTCCGTGTTCGTCGGGGAACACATCCATCGCCCATCACATGAGTCGAGAAGCGTATACTCTAGTCAACTCTGGTATATCGATGCTCCGTCTCGATACACCCATGACTAGGAACATTATAGGATGAACTTATGGACTACCATGGCCCCACTAGTATGATTTGCATTATAATCCTGGTAGTCAAGTACACATTCTAAGGGCTTTACCAACATGTAACCATAAGACATTATCAAGAGAGAAGTTTACATGTTAAGATAAAGAGCAACCAGGTAGCATACTATCATGTCGAGCAAGAAAGTCCTCTCTATATATGTCCAAGCATCCACTATAATATATATCATATGTACAATAATAGCCTCTAGGGCATACATACAACTAACATTAAGGCACTAGGTGATAAAGCACCCTCACTATTTTTTATACTGCCTCGAGCAGTTACAAGACCAGTTTTCATTTTTCTTCACCATTTTTTTCTTTATATTTTTATTTTTCTTCATACCAAGGCTTTTAGACAAGAACATTTCAAGGTATCCTATACTATCCCAAGTTTCGAGACGTGTGCAAGTGCGTATGGTAGGGTATCAACGTTCAAATATTTGGCCTCAAGAATAGAGACTATTTTTCAGATTTATTTTTATCCTCAGATTAGTAATTTCCTTCATCTTACTGACCTTTGGGACAACGGCTCATAACTACTTATTACTAGCCTCGTTTAAGAAAATATCTAACTTTCTTATTTTTCTCAAACTATTCTTATCTTTCATATGTAATTTTTCGCTTTCAAATTTTCATTATCAATAAAAAAATTTGTTCTTATATTTATGATAATGCAAAATAATACGTGAATAAGCACAAACCTCTCCCAAACCTGTTTGCAGCAGTGTCCTCACTGATGTCATCTGTTAAGCTTAAAAAACCTGTAGATTTGGGAGGAAAAGTTAGTAACGGGGACATGAATTAATGATCGTGATATCCTCCCCCAAACATACTTTTGGCTCATAATTTTGTAAGAATTTTATTTTCTTTCACGAGCCAAAATATCCCCCCCCAAACTTGAGTAAAATAGTATTAAGCATTTAAAATTATAAAGAGGGGGGGGGGCAAAGTTATTGGTCAATATAAAGCTTTACAAAGACCAAAAGTCAACACCAACTGTTTAAATATTTTATCGATGTACGCACTGGTTGGTAGAAGATCATGCCACCTCTAGACGTGAAGAAGTGGGGAGGTGATAAGAAGTATAATAGAACGGGGTTACATCTCGGATTGTAGAAACGAAACAATGATAATGGATTACTCACATTCTCGTTCTTGATAAGAAGAAGAGGTGGCGGTTCAACTTCTTTGTTTTGGGGTTGATTCATCACAACTCCCATGTTTTCTAGGAATGAGAGTTCTTCGGTGAAAATGTTTTTAAAGCTTTAATCAATATTTCGAATGATAATCTCATCGGAAAAAATGTATGATCCTCGGACTCCATAAAAGGTTCATATTTAGCGTTAGATGTTGACCCGGACAGCTCGACTAACTTATTCGACAAGTTAAAGGATTCAGACTTGGGTGTGGACTTGTCGATAGAAGGGTCTTCATGTGTATAATAAATAGAAGGATCAAACAACAACGCACTAGTGGAGTCGAGATAAGTATCGTGAAGCTTTTCAAGTCTGCTGCTATCGGAATCTATTGTTTCGACAGAAAATACATGAGCATAAGGTTTGGAGGGTTCACTTCCCAACTTCTAAAGGTTAAGCTCTGACATCTTCCCGAAGGATAGGGTCATAGAACCGTTTCGACAATTGATTATTGTATTGGAAGTCGCTAGGAAAGGTCGACCCAGAATCACCAGGATTTGGTTTCGGGGGTTTGCTACAGGATGTGTATCAATAAACGAAGTCCACAGAGAATATAAATTCCCTGACTTTGATTAACACGTCTTCTAACTCACCCCTAGGTTCGGTGATAGATCGATCGGCCATTCGAAGACTGCATGGCGTCGTTTTTAACTCTCCGATGCCTTGCTCATAGACAGAATACGGAAGCAAGTTAACACTAGTGCCTAAATCGAGTAGAGCATGATTGATATTTTTACCCCCAATAGCAATAGATACTGTAGGACTCTCGGGGTCCTTTCGTATCTTGGGTATTCATTGGGTAAAAGCAGTGCTCACATTACTCGCTATGAAAACTTTTTTAGGCGCTTGAATTTTCCTTTTTCTAGTGAACAAGTCTTTTAGAATTTTCGCATAGGATAGAACTTGTTAGATAGAATCTAGGAGAGGAATGTTTATATTAACTTGCTTTAAAAATTTCACAATCTTCTCCATTTGTGGACTTGGTCTGTTGCCCCTTAATCTATGTGGATAATGAGCTTTATCAATAAGGGTTTAGTCCAACATTTGTGGAGAAGTTTGTGGAGATGGAATAGGTCCCAGAATTGGAGATGGGATCGTTTGAGGTTGGCTCGTGGAAGTGGGATAAGGGTTCGATCCTGGTGGAAAATGGAGAATAGGCTCGGAAGAATTTGTTGGATTAGACGAAGGAGGATCAGAAGTAGAAGCCGAGGTATCATCAATATCATCAACATCAACATGTTCACCCACTTGGTTATTCATCACTCTCCCGATCTCAACGTGGTTACGACACACACATTATGACTTTATGAGTGGCCAGGATTCGGTAGAGGTTGAGATGGAAGTTTCCTTTTCTCTCTCTCACTTATCGCGACATTTATCTGTGCAAGTTGTGCTTCTATCGATTTTATGCTTTCACCGTGGGAAGCGGTGTGATGCAATAATGTTTGGATAGAAGATATTAAATTAGCCATCGTTTGTGTAGATTGGTTAATGAACGTTTCTAAGTTACGTTCGAGTGCAGATTTTTCGGTACCGGGCGTTGGGAAAGAATTATTATAAGATGTAGAGTTGGCCGGATTTTGAAAAGTTTGCGGTTGAAAGGGGTGCTGACTCGGTTGTGGTAGTTGTTGTTGCTGTGGGGGAGGCGTTTGATAGTTTCTTAGGAACTGGTTTTGATTTTGAGTTTGGTTTTGGTTCCAAGAAAAATTAAGATGATTCTTCCATCCCTGATTGTATGTTGAAGAATAAGGATCATTTCTAGGTCATTGCTGAAAAGTAGCATTAATTTGTTATTGACCTTGAAATGGTGGACTCAAAGGACATTCTTCCGTTAAGTGTGATGGGTCAAAACAGCAACCACATACGGTTTTGGTAAGCGTAACCAGGTTTAAGGAGGCAGATGGGAATTTGTTTTCGATAGCATTGAGTTTCTTTTGCATCGCGGCCATTTGGGCTTTCACTGCGATGGAAATGTCGAGCTGATGGATACCTGCCCTAAATGAAAATGATGGTGGTCTAATACTTTCCCATTCTAAAGTTTGTTCAGCGAGATCTTCCAAAAATTGCCAAGCTTCACCATCGTCTTTGGATATGAAATGGCATTGAAAAATGGTCTCAAGCATCTGTTTTTTCACTGGATTAATACCCTCCTATATAATTCGGCAAAGTTGTCATTTATCAATTCCGTGATGGGGCCATTGTAAAAGAAGATCCTTGAACAGTTCAAAGCATTTCCAGAATGGTTTGTTGGGAAGTTGGGTAAATTGGTTAATCTCGCTTCGAACACGGGTGGTTTTGTGATTGGGATAAAATTTCTTAAGAAATGCTATAACGAATTCGTCCCATTTGGCGATAGAGTGTGCGACAGTGCTATAAATCCATTTTTCTGCTAGGTCGCACAAGGTAAAAGGGAGAAGCCGTAATCTCATAGCATCTATAGAAAGTTATGAAGTGCCCATCATTACGCATACGTTTTCGAATTTGGTGATAAAAACGTATGCGTCTTTGGATTCAAACCCGTGAAATTTGGACAATAGGTTGATGAAGTGGGGTTTAATTTCAAAATTATCCCCATTGGCTGGTGGAATAGATAGACAAGTAGGAAGATGGCTGCGTTCGGGTAGCATCTTTCTTGGAGAGAGATGCCCGGTGGATTCTGCGCACCTACGGGCGGTGGCAGTGGTAAAATCTAATGGAGAACCGTCCATCTCGGTCGATGTGGTGGATGAAAGGGAAAAAGAAGATGAAGAAGAACCGACTTCGGAGTCAATAGCAGAAACGCGGACAAGACGGGTACTAGAATTCCGTGTCCGGCCGATCATGCACTAAATGAGTTTAGCGCACGTGGCAGCTGTTAGTTATATGTATGCCCTAGAGGCCATTATTGTACATATGATATATATTATAGTGGATGCTTGAATATATATAGAGAGGACTTTCTTGCTCGACATGATAGTATGCTATCTGGTTGCTCTTTGTCTTAACATGTTAACTTGTATAAGTGATGTTGTCTTGCTCTCACATGTGGATAAAGCCCTTAGGATGCGTACTTGACTACCAGGACTATGATAAAGATCATACTAGTGGGGACAAAGGTAGTCTACAAGTACACCCTATAATTGTTCCTAGTCGAGAGTGTATCGAGACAGGGCATCGATATTGCAGAGTAGACTGGCGTATATACATCTTGACCCATATGATGGACGATGGATGATCCCACATCCATTGGTATTTGACATCAAAGATGGTGTACGGGTGCTCAGTGGAGACTGGGTATACTGAACGGACTCTCCGAGAACTCCTAGTTGGTATTATACCTATCGTCAGATAGCAGTTCTCTGGTGACACTGGTACAGGTTAGTCTGTAGACCCGAGATCGTCATAGAGCTTTATGTGATTCCCACTGTGCTTTGATTTCCACCTTACCACGTTCAAGAGAAAGTGCAAAAGGGTGGATTTTGGGTACAGTCCCGAATCACATGAAGGCAATGAGCGATAGGAGTGGATTCGTCTCTTCCGGTATTGGGGGTTGATGTTGCGCTGTGCTCGATTGGCCATAACAGGAAGTCTCTAGCCAGGGCTGATACAGAGATTTACTGATAAGCGTTATCATCAGTTTCTCGACCCGTTATGAGCCTCACATCGGCACGACTTATCGGTTACTGGGGTCTGACGTTGACCACCCCTAGACTAGATATGCGACATATCAGACGAAGAGACCGGATTGTATGGTAGTGTTGCTCAGGCAAAACGAAGTAGGAGCACATATGTGATATGTGCGGGACCGAGATTAATACGAGTATATGATACTATATTCTATTCTCGCGATTTATGTTATTGGTCGGTTATATGATATATAGCCGGGTTATTGAATCAAATGTTGATTCGATAAGTCGATACTGTATCGGTCGGTTATATGAGATATAGCCGGGTTATCGAATCAAGTGTTGATTCGATAAGTTGATACAAATAATATTGGTCGGTCATATCAGATATAGCCGGATTATTAAATCAAGTATTGATTTAATGTATAATTATATATTTGATATATATATATTAATTTACATTAACTAATATTTGCTCACTTAAGCATTTCTTTTTCTCACATGTGCACACTTAATATATATGTGATATATATTAATTGTGTTTTCTTTTTGTGTCATGCTTGATGCCATATGCAAGATGAGTGTATGAGATTTACACCATACTAATGATAATGAAGGGTTTATTTATTTAGAGTAAATCAATTATTAGTTGGAAATTGGTCACATGGCATGAAACTTGTAGAAGCTTGGAGATCCATTGACTTAGTCCACTAGTTTTGTCTTGCACTAGATATTTATTAACTCAACCATTATCTAAACCCATGGTTAAGTCTCTACATGAGTTATATGAGATATTTCTCACCCATGGTTACCATTCACTCTCTCATCTATTATTTGCTTCATCTTCTTCATGCTCATGAAAAAGCTCTCTAGGTTTTTTTAGAGGAGAATAAAAATAGTGAGAAAATTAATTCTAAAGTGAGGAAAAATCCTGCTTCATCATTCTCTACTAGATTAGCCATTTAGTTTAGGGTGTTAGCTTCACTAATCTCTAATTAGTGAAGAGGTAGCTTGGGTTAGTGTCTCCTCGACGTAGATCATGTTCGGCCTCGAAAATTTCGTGCAAGCTCGCTCCTTTCATCTTGTGTAGCCACTCTAGAGTCCGGAAGATCACTACTTGGAGCGAAGGGACTACAACTCGGAGCTATTGAAGTGAAGGACCGGTCTACAAAGGTTGTTTTCCATAATCACTTAGTTGTAAAGTTATTTGCACTTTGTATTGCCTAAATTTCTAGTTAAGATTCTAGGGTTAGGATTGTTTAGCATGGAATTTTTTTTAAAAAGGCATGGACGATGCCTCCCGAAACCTTGCTGTCGTGCTACGCAATCCTACAGTGGTATCAGAGCCAAGCTAGAGAATCAGGCATTGTCTATACGAAGTTAGAAGTCCGATCGAACCCCGAAAACCCAATTTTGGACCCCTCTCTGGAAAATTTTCAAAAAGTTGGAATTTTTCATGTTAAAAATACTCTAAAAATCATGCAGGTAATTCTATGGACCCACCTGAAGAACGAGTCACTAACTCGTCTAAGTGACCGCGGAACCGCGGCCAAAATATGGTTTTGGCGGCGGTTCCGCGGCACTACTTAAGAGGCTTGGGATGGGCCTTCAGCTGCTGGTCCATGGGTACTGTGGCATGGTTCTGGGTATTTCTAACACTGCTCACGTGTTGAGCTCTCTCGGAAATTTTGGGAATTCGTTAATTCGATCGAAACATTTAACATAGTCTAGCTATCTGTGGAATGTGATACAATATTTGAAATCCACAATAATTAGTTTTGTGAAAACTAATTTGAATTTTATAAATCTATCAATTTAGTCTCAAATGATCGGTTGCCGCGGAATTTTGATGTGGATCAAAAGTCCGTTGCAATCTTGTAGTGTATGCGAATACTCGATGTTTTCCCTAATCAGAGTAAGGCTCCGTTTGAAAATTCATATTTCAAAATTGAAGCAAGGCTTCAGATGCAGCGCCAAGTGCAATGCACCCTAGGTAGCGCATCATGAGTGCGCTAGCGCCAGGCGCGCTGCGCAGCGCGCCACGTGTCAAACACGGGTGCGCTAGCGTAGGGTGCGCTACGCTTTGAGCAGCGCACCACGTGTCAAACACAGGTGCGCTACGCTCTGAGCAGCGCACCACGTGCAATGCACGGATGCGCTAGCGCTGGAATTAAAAAACTCCCCACCGTTAGATCAAAAGATCTAATAATAATGATAAATCATTAATTAACCAGAATTAAAATTCTGTAATGGAAAGATTTTTTTAATCTTGTTAAAAACAAGAAGATTGCCTTCTGTAAAACAGAAGCCTCAGGATCAAAGATCCAATGGTGGGGAAACATCCCCAAATCAATTAGAGAAAGATCTCTTTAACTGATTCAACAAATCAGCTTGCCCTATAAAAAAAGTCCCAAGACTTCAAGTCTGATATAGAGAACCCCCCCTAAACTTTGAAAAATTAAAAGGAAGAGAAGCATAGCTCTCAGCAAAAGAAGATTTTTTCTTCAAGATAAAAGGAATGGTGATGAACAAAGAGATGAAATCATCTCATAATTAAAAAGAAGAATTATCTTCTTAAAAGATCATAGATCTACAAAGACCAAGGTCTTTTATAAAAAAATCAAAAGATCTCATCATAAAAACAAAGAAGTACTTACTTCTTTCACAGATCATAGATCTTCAAGACAAAAAGTCTTTCATAAAAGAGATCAAAAGATCTCATCATAAAATAAAAGAAGAACATAATTCTTCTCACAGATCATGGATCTATAAAGGCAAAGCCTTTCATCGAAATAAGAGATTGAAAATCTCTCCTGCAAAATAAGAACTGTTGTTCTTGAATCTTGAGACAAAGTCTCTTTTAAAAAGAACATAAACTTGTTTTTTCCAGATCATAAAATTGATCAAATGCGCCTTGCGCTCTTGAACAGCACTTCTGCGCTCTCTGGACCGGCGCTAAGCGCCAAATGTTCCACGTGTCATCCACGTATGCGCCAATTAACAACTTGGGCTTTGCGCTTTTGAAATAGCGCACTGCGCTTATGGGCTGGTGCTCTGCGCCAAGCGCACCATGTGTCATTCACGTGTGCGCCACTAAATTGAAAGCGCAATGCGCTCATGGTTTAGCGCTCAGCGCTCATAAACTGACATCTTGCGCTCATCATCTGACGCCTAGCGCTGAGCGCGACATGTGTCCCTTACATGTACGCTACTTAGCAGTACCACACTGCGCTCTTTGACTGGCGGAAAGCGTCTGGCGCGCCACATGTTGCGCTGACAGAACATAAATTGTTCTTTAATAAGCCAGAGCTCTGATAAATGCTCAGCATTCAATACAAGACAAAAAAAATTGTCAAGATATAATGCTCAGCATTGTCAGAAGAGCCAAGCCCAAATGAAGGCTCGATTGCCAGAATAAAATGTTAAACATTTATTGGACTTAGCCCAATATTGGCTATAAGCGCTCAACTTATATTAATTAAGCCCACCTGCTCATAAATATTTCAACAGATCTTAGTCCCAAATTGGACTACAGATCTTCCAACCAACTCATATCGGTTTAAGGGTACATCTCTGAACCACTCTGATATATGTCGTTGTAATTCTTCAACGTCTTCAGAGAGATGACGGGTACCGACAACCATACACTTCATAGACTATGACGTCTTTAAACTGGACTGTGGGGTCCTTAAATCCATGGACTATGATGCCCTTAACCTCGGACTGTGGGGTCCTTTAAAACCCATGGACTATGATGTCCTTAACCTCGGATTGTAGGGTTCTTTAAAACCCATGGACTATGATGTCCTTAACCTTGGACTGTGGGGTCCTTTAAAACCCATGGACTATGATGTCTTTAACTTGGACCGTAATGTCCTTAAACTAACGTTGGACCGTAATGTCCTTAAACTAATCGACCGCAATGTCCCTAAACTAAACAATAAAGCTCGAATGCTCTTTTGTTGGATCTAAACGATCCCGTTAAGTTGATCTTCGTCTAAAAATCAGACTAACGTATCTTTAACAAACGTTTAAGTTGATCTTAGTCTCAAATGAGACTAACGTATCCTTAAACCCAACCCCCAAACCCAAATCTAAGAAGATACGGATTTGGACTAATCCACGTCCTACGGGCGACAACATAAATTAGTCTCCGTATACAATCCACGGGCAACCAAAAACAAAACAAACACCCACGACACGAGGTGACCATATAGAGAAGGAGAAAGTTGTTACCGCGATGCGGTAGCGTAATTAACTGCAGAGGCTTGCGCCTGCAGGGAAGAGCGTCCCCACAATCAAAAACCCCTCAAATGAGGGGGAATCTGACGAAGTCTGCTACATCGTCCGCATCCGTTTAAACCTTCGATACACGGTGCCATAAATCAACTTGGTATCTTCGGAGAGGTGGACGGATAGCACCAATTATCATCTGCCTTCGAATTTCAGGCCTGACGTCCCAACGTCCTGGTCGCGTCTTTCGGTGGGGAACATATTCTGGCATGCCCGGTGGGACTATTATGTCCTTAACAACTTGAAGATGAACCCTCTTAAATGCGCGTTCGGAGTTTCTTCGGGCAAATTCCTGGGATTCATCGTTCGACACCGAGGCATCAAGATAGATCCGTCGATGATCAAGGCGATCATGGAAATGCCTCCGCCAAGAACTCTTAAGCAATTGTGGTCTCTCCAAGGGAAGCTCGCGTATATCCGGCGATTTATAGCCAATCTTTCCGGCAAGTGTCGCCCCTATAGTCACCTGATGAAGAAGGGAACCCCTTTCGTCTGGGATCGCAAATGCCAAAACGCACTGGACGAAATCAAGCAATACCTGCAGAATCCGCCAGTACTGGTTGCTCCCGTTAAAGGAAAATCTCTCGTCCTGTACACAACAGCCCTTGAAGGTTCTTTAGGCGCGCTGTGGGCACAAGAGAACGACCAAGGGAAGGAGAGAGCCCTCTACTATTTGAGTCGAGTTCTCCTGGGGGCAGAAAGCAATTACTCTCCCATTGAAAAATACTGCCTGGCGTTGATCTTCGTAATAACGAAGCTCAGACACTATGCATTGGCACATGAGGTCCATCTCATATCAAAGGTAGATCCTCTCAAATATTTGATGTCGAAGGCCATATTAACGGGGCAACTCTCTAAATGGGCCCTGCTATTGATGGAGTTCTCGATAACTTATCGTCTTCTTAAGGCAGTGAAAGGCCAGGCCATCGCTGACTTCCTCGCTGAGCATCCGATATCCACCGATTCTCCTTTGAGCTGCGAATTGCCAGATGAACATGCGTTTGACACGATCGACGGGGAGAGAAGAGAGAGTGATACCCGGTGGGAACTCTATTTTGATGGAGCATCTTCCATGAAGAAGTGCAAACAAAGCACCCCTATAATCAAATCAGGGGTAGGTCTCATCTTCGTGACTCCACAAGGAGGGATAAAGCGCTTTGCCTTCTCCTTAACGGAGCCGAGGACGAATAATGAAGCCGAATACGAAGCTTTGATAGCAGGTCTTGAGATCGCCATCGACATGGGAATTGAAAACCTTCTCATATACGGAGACTCCCAACTGGTCGTTAGTCAAATAAACGGCGACAATCAGACGTGCAAGCCTGAGTTGGTGAAATACGGCGAGAGAGTACAACGAATGCTGACTCAAATCCCTTCCTACACCTTGGAAAGCATACTGCGTGCGGAAAATAGCAAAGCTGATACATTAGCCAAACTCGCTAAAGAACTCGCCGACGAGAACCTCGATGACGTAAGGATCATTGTGCAAAACCGTCGGGTTCTTGCACTGGCAGAAATATCTCCGAAGTCATCCGAAGAAAAGGAAGCGACTGAGCATATGAATCTGCAAATAAAAGACCAGGAAAAGGTTACGGATTGGAGAGAAGTCTTTAAAGACTACTTCAAATCCCGTCGAACACCTGAAGATACATCCTCGAAACATCAGCTTATGAAGCGAGCTCTATCTTTCGCCTTTGTTAATGATACTCTGTATAAGAGATCGTTCGATTCTTTGTGGATAAGATGCCTGGGACCTGAAGAGGTAAAGAGAGTCGTCCAAGAAACTCATGACGGACTCTGCGGTTCTCACCAAGCCGGCCCGAAGATGAAGCCGAAGATCAAACGGATGGGTTATTATTGGCCCACGATGATCCAAGACCGCCTCGAATACGCGAAGCAGTGCCAAGCGTGCCAGATTCACAGAGACTTTATCCATCAGCATCCAAATCCAGTACACCCAACAGTGGCTAGCTGGCCGCTCGAAATATGGGGAACTGACATAATCGGCCCCATCGAACCAGCATCGGAGAGAGGACATCGATTCATTTTGGTGACAACTGATTACTTCTCCAAATGGGCAGAAGCAATACCGCTGAGGGAAGTGAAAACGGAGAATATCCTCCATTTCTTCAAGACGCACGTCATTTATCAGTTTGGAACTCCACGACGGATTATCTTCGATAACGGGCCAGCCTACAGAAGCCACAAGATCAGCCGTTTCGCACAGCAGCATAACATAGACTGGAGATACTCCTCAGTCTATAATCCCCGAGCTAATGGTTTAGCTGAGGCTTTTAACAAGACCTTGACAAAGATCGTGAAAAAGACGGTGTCTCGAAATAAGAAGAACTGGCATGAGAGATTGGATGAAGCTCTCTGGGCGTATCGAACTACGTTCAAAACGGCCACGAACACAGCGCCGTACGCATTAGTATTCGGTACAGAGGTGGTACTCCCCCTCGAGATAGAGTTACCCTCTCTACGAGTGGCAGTTCACTACGAGCTAACAGAAGAAGAAAATGCTCACCTCTGGCTCGAGGAACTCGATGCCCTTGATGAAATTCGACTCATGGCGCAACAAAATCTAGAGGCTTACAAAGAAAAGATGATGCGCTTATATGAGAGATTGACTAGGCCGAGAACATTCCACCAAGGCGAACTCGTGCTAGTAGTTAAAAGACCTATGATCCCCAATCGCGCCAAGCGGGGAAAATTCGAGCCGAATTATGAAGGCCCGTATATCATAGACAAAGTCTACCAGGGTGGAGCTTATCTACTCATGGACATGCATGGTGAAAGACCTTTCAGGCCAATAAATGGTCGCTTCCAAAAGAAATACTAAACCCGACGAGTCACGGCCTGGGTCAACGATAGACGACGACGCCTATTTCCGCTCGCTATCTTCCTAAGCCCAAAACTCTATAAGTAGTAGCCGGTTTTCGGACCAAAATGTCCTAAAACTAACAATGGACCGAAACATCCTTAAACTAACAACGGACCGAAATGTCCTAAAACTAACAGCGGACCGAAATGTCCTAAAACTAACAATGGACCGAAACGTCCTTAAACTAACAATGGACCACTATGTCCTAAAACTAGCTATTGACCGGGACGTCGATAAACTACTGTGGATTGTAACATCCCAAGACTGATACAAAAAAAAGAGAAGAATAAAGGAATAAAAAGAAAGAAAGAAAAAAGAAAACGGTATGTCCATAAGCAAAATGGGCACGGATGAAAACCCGAAAGGGCTCCGTGAGTAAAAACAGCAGGGCTACCGGCGAGTTTTTGTGAAAACCCGAAAGGGCGCAATCTCGTTAAAAGACACTGGCAAGGTCCTCTCGACCTTGTGAGGAGAAACCACCTGCGTGAGATCCTTACGACTCACAAGAGAGCAACACACTTAGGGATCCCCACGATTCCTAAGGAGAAATTACACTTACGAGATCCTCACGACTCGTAAGGAGAACCCTCTTATGAGACCCTCACGGTTCATAAGACTCAAAAGTCTTAAGCTACAGGGATCTGAACCTGTTCTTAAGCAGCTATCACAACCTCCAATTTTGCCCTACAAGCGGCTCAATGCCGACCCTTGTATACAATCCACTGACGCGAATAAACATTTCCTTAACAAAGTCCTATCCGTAACTAGGGATATGTTTGCACAGTGAACAGCCCTTGTAAGTCCTCTCGACTTATAAGGAGAAAGCACTCTTGTAAGATCCTTATGATTTATAAGAGACCGTGCAGTTAGGAATTCTCACGATTCTTAAGGAGAAAACGCACCTACGAGATCCTCACGACTCGTAGGGAGAAATACCTTTATGAGACCCTTACAGCTCATGAAGTCAAAAGCCTTAGTCGACAGGATTTTAACCCTGTTTGTTAAGCCACCTTTGTTCGACATCGACAGAGGCAAATAATGATTCGCTACTGGCAATATTCTAATTGTAGCGGTGGTAATTCCGAAATCGTTGTTTAATTCCAAGCTTGCAGCAAAAAGCCAGCGAGCCACACATGCATACGAAATAGCCGAAATGATGGGGCAACTTGCAACAAAATCAGCAAGTAAAAATGTATACATGCAAAATAGCCGAAATGATTGGGCAGCTCGCAATAAAAAGCAGCAAGTAAAAATAAAATAAATAGCCGAAATGATTGGGCACCGCGAAAAATAGCCGAAATGATTGGGCAATCGCGACCTTCGCGATATAAAAGCTGAAATGATAGAGCATTGCGAAAAGAAATAAAGAAAAATGAAATTTATGCCCTACAGGTGATATCACATCAATCCCTGTATACAATCTAGGGGCGCAAACAGAGAAGGAATCACACCTTCCCTCCCCAGGCTCCATCAGAAAACGAAGCCAAATCTCGACGGTTCAGGGATAGCCTAGAGATCATCAACAGCGTTCCTCCCCATTCCAGCAGGATTCAGATGCTGCAATCAGTCCTGGAGCTACGACAAAGCCCCTACTCCAAATTTCAACAGTTCACAGACAACCTGGAGACCACTTCGATATTCGTCTCATTACAACAGACGATAGGTCATCCACATGACTCCGTCTCGGAAATACGTCATCCACATGACCCCGTCGCAGAAATACGTCATCCAAATGACCCCGTCTCGGAAATACGTCATCCACATGACCCCGTCTCGGAAATACGTCATCCATATGACCCCGTCTCGGAAATACGTCATCCACATGACCCCGTCTCGGAAATACGTCACCCAAATGACCCCGTCGTGGAAATACGTCATCCACATGACCCCGTCTCGGAAATACGTCATCCACATGACCCCGTCTCGGAAATACATCATCCACATGACCCCGTCGCGGAAATACGTCATCCAAATGACCCCGTCGCGGAAATACATCATCGACATGACCACGTCTCGGAAATACGTCATCCACATGACCCCGTCGCGGAAATACGTCATCAAAATGACCCCGACTCGGAAATACGTCATCCATATGACCCCGTCGCGGAAATGCGTCATCTAACGACTCCGTGGAAATGCCTTTTCAACTTCTGAATTGATCCAAGTGCGCAGATACTGCCACCGCTGCACTCACATGTGGGCCACGTGAGCACAACGGTAGGGGGGGCATTTGTTTCCCCCAATCAGAACAAGGCTCTGTTTGAAAATTCAAATTTCAAAATTGAAGTAACGCTTCAGATGCAACGCCAAGGGTGCTAAGCCCTAGGTAGCGCATCATGAGTGCGCTAGCGCCAGGCGCGCTGCGCAGTGCGCCATGTGTCAAACACGGGTGTGCTAGCGTAGGGTGCGCTGCGCTCTGAGCAGCGCACCACGTGTCAATTATAGGTGCGCTAGTGCAAGGTGCGCTGTGCTCTGAGTAGCGCACCACGTGCAAAGCACGAGTGCGCTAGCGCAGGAATTAAAAATCTCCCCACCGTTAGATCAAAAGATCTAATAATAATGATAAATCATTAATTAACCAGAATTAAAATTCTGTAATGGAAAGATTTTTTCAATCTTGTTAAAAACAAGAAGATTGCCTTCTGTAAAACAGAAGCCCTAGGATCAAAGATCCAATGGTGGGGAAACTTCCCCAAATCAATCAGAGAAAGATCTCTTTAACTGATTCAACAAACCAGCTTGCCCTATAAAAAGCCCCAAGACTTCAAGTCTGATATAGAGAACCCCCCCCTAAACTTTGAAAAATTAAAATGAAGAGAAGTATAGCTCTCAGCAAAAGAAGATTTTTTCTTCAAGATAAAAGGAATGGTGATGAACAAAGAGATGAAATCATCTCATAATTAAAAAAAAGAATTATCTTCTTAAAAGATCATAGATCTACAAAGACCAAGGTTTTTTTATAAAAAGATCAAAAGATCTCATCATAAAAACAAAGAAGTACTTACTTCTTTCACAGATCATAGATCTTCAAGACAAAAAGTCTTTCATAAAAGAGATCAAAAGATCTCATCATAAAATAAAAGAAGAACATAATTCTTCTCACAGATCATGGATCTATAAAGGCAAAGCCTTTCATCGAAATAAGAGATTGAAAATCTCTCCTGCAAAATAACAACTGTTGTTCCTGAATCTTGAGACAAAGTCTCTTTTAAAAAGAACATAAACTTGTTTTTTCCAGATCATAAAATTGATCAAATACGCCTTGCGCTCATGAAATGCGCTTTGCGCTCTTGAACAGCGCTTCTGCGCTTTCTGGACCGACGCTAAGCGCCAAATGCGCCACGTGTCACCACGTATGCGCTAATTAACAACTTGCGCTTTGGGCTTCTGAAATAGCGCACTGCGCTCATGGGCTGGAGCTCAGCACCAAGCGCATCATGTGTCATTCACGTGTGCACCACTAAATTGAAAGCGTAATGCGCTCATGGTTTAGCGCTCAGCGCTCATAAACCGGTATCATGCGCTCATAAACCGGTATCATGCGCTCATCATCTGACACCTAGCGCTGAGCGCGATACGTGTCCCTTACATATGCGCTACTTGGCAGTAGCGCACTGCGTTCTTTGACTAGCGCAAAGCGCCTGGCGTGCCACGTGTTGCGCTGACAGAACATAAATTGCTCTTTAATAAGCTAGAGCTCTGATGAATGCTCAGTATTCAATACAAGACAAAAAAAATTGTCAAGATATAATGCTCAGCATTGTCAGAAGGGCCAAGCCCAAATGAAAGCTCAATAGCCAGAATAAAATGTTAAACATTTATTAGACTTAGCCCAATATTGGCCATAAGCCCTCAACTTATATTAATTGACCCCACCTGCTCATAAATATTTCAACAGATGTTAGTCCTAAATTGGACTACAGATCTTCCAACCAACTCACATCGGTTTAAGGGTACATCTCTGAACCCCTATGATATATGTCGTTGTAATCCTTCAATGTCTTCAGAGAGGTGACAGGTCTCGACAACCATACACTTCATGGACTATGATGTCCTTAACCTGGACTGTGGGGTCCTTAAACCCATGGACTCTGATGTCCTTAATCTCGGACTGTGGGGTCCTTTAAAACCCATGGACTATGATGTCCTTAACCTCGGACTGTGGGGTTCTTTAAAACCTATGGACTATGATATCCTTAACCTCGGACTGTGGGGTCCTTTAAAACCCATGGACTATGATGTCCTTAACCTGGACCGTAATGTCCTTAAACTAACGTTGGACCATAATGTCCTTAAACTAATCGACCGCAATGTCCCTAAACTAAACAATAAATCTTGAATGCTCTTTTGTTGGATCTAAACGATCCCGTTAAGTTGATCTTAGTCTAAAAATCAGACTAACGTATCGTTAATAAACGTTTAAGTTGATCTTAGTCTCAAATGAGACTAACGTATCCTTAAACCCAACCCCAAACCCAAATCTAAGAAGATACGGATTTGGACTAATCCACACCTTACGGGCGATAACATAAATTAGTCTTCGTATACAATCCACGGGCAACCAAAAACAAAACAAACATCCATGACACGAAGTGACCATATGGAGAAGCAGACCCAATGCCCCGGGGCGGATAGGTTTTGAAGAGAAAGTAGTTACCGCGATGCGGTAGCGTAATTAACTGCAGGGGCTTGCGTCTGCAGGGAAGAGCGTCCCCACAATCAAAAACCCCTCAAATGAGGGGGAATCTGACGAAGTCTGCTATATCGGCCGCATCCGTTTAAACCTTCGATACACGGTGCCATAAATCAACTTGGCATCTTCGGAGAGGTGGACGGATAGCACCAATTAGTATCTGCCCTCGAATTTCAGGCCTGACGTCCCAACGTCCCGATCGTGTCTTTCGGCGGTGAACACTCGCCGGGTAATATTACTAGATAACCACGCCCTATATCCCCGACCACGTGACTGTAGGAGAACCCCATTGCCAAAAGCATCCGTTCGGGTGCTCGTGGCCGCGGTGTTTCGCCTAAGTGCACTTCGTCGACGGCATCGGGAGTGCGGCTATCTACTAAAGTTTCCGACGAGCATTCGATCAGAATGTCGGGAATCTTGTTGAATTGCCCGACTTGTTATTGGAAAGTGTTTTCAATAACGAGACTAAAATGCGGGGTTTATAATTGTTAGGCATGAAATTCAGAATATGAGATATCCTGGATTTATGATGTCTAAGGAAGTCATTTTGTTAGGCATGAAATCCGAAGTATGTGTTATATTGGGTTTATGATATCTAAGGTAGTTGCGGATTCCAATTGTTATAGCTTTTCACTTTCTTTTCTGCGACCGTAAGCCGGTTTCGTTGCTATATGTCAACGACAATTGGGATACGCATATTTACTTACGTTGATGACATGTGATGTTATGTCTTGCTGTGATATGTTATATTGGATCGTCGTGTTTTGAATAGCCGGGGTTTTTATGTGAGATGAGAGTTTTTATTTTTATTCATGTAAAGATTATTGTATGTAATATTTTTTTATTGGGGCACTTCCGGGTTGAGGATGATGTCACCAGTGTTATATATTATTTACTTTTCCGCATTAGGATAGACCCAAGGTGGGGAGCACAAGTAACTGGGTTCTGGGGTCAACTGGGAGACCATCTCGAGGAGTTGAGTCTGGGTCTCCTAACTTTAGAATTGGTAGGGTTACTTGCTGCTCTCGCAGGGGGTCTAGAGATGTGGGTTTGGCTATTCATCGCGACCGTGGAATCCGTGTTTTATACTGGCTTAATTTAAAACACGGAATTTCTAGTATATCCAATATTTCATATGTTATCTTCTGCTGCTGATATTCTGTGATGTGATCACTTTATATGCGTGAGACAAATACTTTATTATTGTATATATGATATATAATAAACGTTGCTTATGTTTTGCACCCGCGCTAGTCCCGTCCCGCTATGTCGTTAGTTAAGTAACATAACGGTGCATAACGGGACACTGTGGCGAATGCGGATGGCATAAGCGTATATTGTATTTTCGTTTCTTCTGTGATGCTTAAGAAGCATAAATGATGTTACTTCATTAATGAGATTAATGAAAAAGAAAGAAACCTAAAAAGATGTTGTAGAATCATATTTTCAAAAAGGGTAGCTCTAGTTTTTGCTTTGCATAGCGGTATTCCTTGTAGAATATCCAGCACCTCATTCGAAGAAGAAAGAGCCGAGATCCTTTTACCGGGAGTGACCTCTTTAGCGAAACTAGCAGTTGCTGCAACCCACTCGGTTTTGTCTTTTGATCGCTTCTTTTAGTTTTTACTTTGCATAGAGGTATTTGTGAAATATCCTGCACCTTATTCGATAAGGAAAGAGCCAAGATCCCTTCACCAGGAGTGACCTCTTTAGCAAAACTAGTAAAAAGCCTAAAAAACACTCCTTCTCAAAAATCACTTGTTTCTACAACGATATCAAGTTCATTACGCAAAAGGTTTTCTTAAAAACCTGACGTAGCCCTTCGTCATTTCAGATAAGTACTACTTAGTATTCATGTTACGTTTGTTAACTATGTTAAGGCGCAGTGTGCGGTAGCTAATTAGTGCTTATCTGCTAAAGCATGAGATGCGATTGGATTAGGATAGTCGTACGACTTTGTTGACCATGTTAAGGGTCGTGCGGGTGGGTAAAATTTGTTGGGTTGCTAGGCACGCGCACAAGGGTCTACGAGGCATCAACCATGCCTGATTAAAAATTTAGCCGTGCCGAACAACCCGAATACGGATCTTTAAACTAGAGATTAGGCGAAAACTAACATGCTAAACACTTTAACACTAAGTTAGAGGGATTACAACCTTTGTAGATCCGGTCCTTCACTTCATAAGCTCCGTGTTGTGGTCCCTTCGCTGCGATCATCGGGTTCCGGACTCTCGAGAGGTTCCACGAAGAGAAAGATGCAGTCTTGCTTCCGATCTTCGATACAAAGATGATCTACCTTGAAGTTTCATTAACACAAGCTAACACTCACTAAAATTGAGTGAACACTCTCATCTAAAGGGCAAGGGAAGATGAGGATGATGAAGTAGGATTTTTGCTCTCTTTATTTATCTTTTTCTCATATTTATTCATCACTTGGAAAAAATCTAGATAGCATTTTCATGAAAGAATGAAGGAAGAAGAAGATGAATAATGATTATAGAATTCCTTTTGTGATGAATAGTAATCAAGAATATATGATTGATTATCCAACCATGGTCAAGGATGAGAGGCTAAACCTATGTAGAGAATAAACTAGAGTTAGGGTTTGGTTAGGTCAAAGCATGAGTCATAACAAAATATCTTTATCATGACAAAATAGAATCCTTCTAGAATGAACAAGAAGGAGCTAACCCTAATCAAACCCTAATCCCTTTTTATCATCCTTAAACATGTTTTATAATAAATCATATCATGTCACAATAATATATATCACATATATATTATATATTTGCAACAAAAGAAAATAATACAATTAACATATATCGCATATATATCAATGTATTAATCCGGTGAGAAAAAGAATCTTTTAGTGAGCTAATATTAGTTAATGTAATTTAATATATCATATATATTATTATACATTAAATTATCGAATCAACCCTTGATCCGACAATCCGGTTATATCGCATATAACCGACTAATATTTATCCGTACCGATTCATCGAATCAACACTTGATCCGATGACCCGGCTGATATCAAATATCGCGAGAATAGAATACGGTATCTCATATCGTATTATCCTCGGTCCCGCACATATCACATATGTGCCCCTACTCCGTTTTGCCTGAGCCAAGAAACCTTTGTGTAGGACTCTAAAGAATCGTCAATACGCCGGCAGTAGGTGATGATCATATCAAACACCAACAAGCTGCAAGCGGTCAGCTAAACGTAACAGCCACCCAGGTATTGAGCGCTCAGAAGATCAACAAGCAAGCCTGTACATTCTCCTGTGAATCCAAACAGTAACACTCCCGTACAGTCCGGTCTCGTCGTCTGATATGTTGCATATCTCGCCTAGGGGTGGTAAACGTCAGACCCCAGTAGCTCGATAAGTCGTGTCGATTTGAGGTCTATAACAGTTCGAGAAACTACTGATAACACTTACCAGTAAATCTCAGCAACCCTGGCCAGGGATTTCCGGTTATAGCCAATCGAACACAGCGCAACATCAACTCCCTATACCGGGAGAGACGAATCCCCTCCTATCGCTCATTGCCTCCATGTGATTCGGGACTGTACCCAAAAGCCACCTTTTTGTACGCCCTCTTGGACGTGGTATGATGGAAATCAAAGCACAGTGGGAATCACACAAGACTCTATGACGATCTCGGGTCAACAGACTACTCTGTACCAGTGTCACCGGAGAACTGCCATCTGACGTGAGGTACAATACCATCTGGGAGTTCTCGGCGAGTCCGTCCAGTGTACCCAGTCTCCACTGAGCACCCGTACACCATCCTTGATGTCAAACACCGATGGATATGGGATCATCCATCGCCCATCATATGGGTCAAGATGCGTATACGCTAGTCTACTCTGGTGTATCGATGCTCTGTCTCGATACACCCTCGACTAGGAACAGTTATAGGATGTACTCATCGACTACCTTGGCCCCACTAGAATGATCTCATCATAGTTCCAATAGTCGAGTACATATCCTAAAGGCTTTATCAACATGTAATATAGAGACAATCAGAGTACATGTTAAGATAAAGCACAACCAGATAGCGTACTATCATGTCGAGCAGGAAAGTCCTCCCTATATATGTCCAAGCATCCATTACAATATACATCGTATGTACAGTAATGGCCTCTAGGGCATACATATAACTAACAATCTCCCACTTGCACTAGGGCCATCTGTTGTGGTATCGCATACCCAACAATTAGCCGCGGTTGAAGTATCTCATACTCAACCATCACATAAAAGTCTCTACTGGGAAAAAGGCCTTTGTGAATGGATCCGCGCTATCGTCCTCTGTGTCTACTCTCCTAATCTCGATCTCCCTGGAGATCAACCATCTCCATGGTCAGGTGATACTGCCTAAGAATTATATCTGGATTTCTGATGGGACGGTAGTTCCTTGGCTAAAGCCACAACTCCATTGTCACACAATGGTAGGAACGAAGTTCATCTCATGAACTTATATATATCCAGACTGCCTCTTTGGTAGCATCCTTGGTAACGATGTATCTTGCCTTTAATCGTCTAGTAAGTCACGGTCTCTTGCTTGGAACTCTTCCAACATACCGTCCCTCCACTGAGGGTATAGACAATGCCTGCGACTGACATTCAGTCGTCCTTATCACCCTGGAACCTTTCCAGTGATTCTCCCCAGGATCGATTGATACCATCTCACTACAACTAGTGAGTATCCTAACATCCAATTAGATCTATCTCATATATCCAAAACCCAGGATTTAGGAGGTATCACTTTGATCCTATATGGAGAATCCTTGTGATAAGCGGAGATTGACCGAGCGTAGCATAGGAAACTTCTTCCCTATCAAGAGTATGTCATCCACGTACTCTACGAGGATCACCACCATACTCCCTACTATCTTTTTGTATATACAAGGTTCATCTACCATTTTGATGAAGTCAAACTCTTTGACTACCACATCAAAACAGATGTTCCAACTCCGCGATGCCTGTTTTATTACATAAAACATCTTGCTCACGTTTCCGCTGCTCCCACTGTCTACGAAGCCCTCTGGCTGTGTACTTATAGACGCTCCTTTCTAAAACATCTTTTAGAAAAGCAGTCATGACACCCAACCACCAGATATCGTAGTCATGGTATGTAGCCGTGGCAAGTAGGATCTGGATGGACTTAAGCATAGCTTTGAAAGTCTTAACTTTTCCATGTACACCAAGTAATCTTCTCAAGATATACTTGCTCCTGATAAGGATTTAACCCTTCAGATAAAGCAACCAAAGTCCATACTTTGTCGGTGTATAAGGATTCCATCTCAGATTGCTAAGCATCCAGCCATTCTTACAGAGTCCCACTCCTGATGGCCAGCTCGAAACTAGTTGGGTCATCATCTCATGATGCAATTCTCGCTCCCACTATCCTAGAGAAACCGAAGTATCTCTCAGGTGGGTGAGGAACCCTACTAGATCGGCGGAGAGGCTGAGGTTCGTTGGAAACTATTGAATCCTTTGGTTCTACCAAATCATCAGCTGCAGTTTGTATAGCTGGAACATTTCCAGTTCTACATAACAGACCTTGCCTCGAGCTTGTCCGGATTTTGCTTTTATACATAGGCCGGACAACCCCAAATCTTAACAAGCTTAAGATATGGGCTCTTCCCTTTCCATATCATATATGAAGTGGTAGGCAACTGATTTGATTTGAACCTTATTCAATAGGTATGCAGCTTCACAAGTGCATAACACCCAAAAGGAAATAGGAAACTCGGTAGTACTCATCATAGAGCACACCATATCACATAGGGTGCTATTGCTCCGCCCCGATATACCAACGTGCTGTGGTGTATTCGGAGGAGTAATGCTGAGAGAGAATCTCATTCTCCTTTAGAATAGTCCAGGAATTCCGTGCTCAAGTATTCTCCTCCTTGATCACAACAAAGGACATAATACTTATACCCGTATTGGTTCTCTACTTCTAACTTATATTCTGTGAATATCTCAAAAGGTTCGGACTTGTGTTTCAACAGGAACATATGTCTGAATCTTGAGAGATCATCAGAGAATGTAATGAAGTACAAAGAGCCGGTCTTGGCATATGTAGACAAGGGACTTTCATACATCAGCATGTATCAATCCTAAGAGTTCACTAAATCTTTCTCTGTTTCCAATAAACAGAGCTATGGTCATCTTATCTTTGTGACATGACCGGCAAGTTTCATAAGATGTAAATTTAAACTAATTTAAATATGCATCTAAATGTAACTTGGCTAGTCTGGTCGCATTGATATGACCTAGTCTACAATACCTCAAGAAGGATTCATTCATTTCTGAACTATTTCTCTTATGTGTGTTCTATATACTAAGAACTGTAGTTTGATTTAGAACGTCAATGCTTTTAGATAACGTGCCTGAACCGATCAACTCTTGATATAGGAAATGTTCAAAACATTATCCAACAATACAAAATTATATCTTTTCTTTACTAATAAAGAGACTGATATGATGTTGTATATCAGGTTCGGTATCTAATAACATTTGTTCAGAATCAATGTATTCTGGTAATACAGGGTGATAGTGACCAACAGACTTGGCTGCAACACTTGCACCGTTTTCTGTCTCATGAAACTTATCACCCGTTCTCAGTTCTTTACCTTTCTGTAGCCCATGTAATATATTACATATGCGGGATCCTGAGCTGGTATCACATACCCAGGACGTAAAGGATACTGAGAATCAGTTCTGTGTAACGAACACACCCGAAGATGATGCATCAACATGTACTTTCTTCGTTTGGGTGGCACGGGAAATCTGGTATTCCCCAATTTCCTGCTCTGTCTTATAACAATTATAAGCTGGAGCAGGACCAACGTTCCCCAGCTCAGTATAACAAGCGGGTTCGGTCAATATATCCGTTTTATTATCTTGATTAAGGCGTGATATGGTCGCTATCTGGAGAGAGAGAAGAAAACACTCAGCGTATACTCTTGCAAGATTAGATTGGTTCTCTTATATATCTAATCAGGATGTCTCCCACTGTTTTAATCAAATCTTCCTTCAAACCCTAAAAGGAAAGACTAGCCGGGATTAATTACACGCTACAAGTTCGCCAATCTTTCAGCCAGGCCAGTGTCGGTACTTTGAGGGAGGTCCCCCGTGCTTTCGCACGAACCTAATTATAGTAAATCTCGTTTTCCCAGGGGCGTAACCCCGTTAACACCTTTCTAGACACCTACTTGATCGGCTAATTGTAATGTGTAAAACTCTCCCAGGAGTAACTCTTACTCGCAGCGGGTATCGGGATCCAACTATCTCATAGAAGGTATGCAATCTCATTGCAAATTTCAACACTTGAAATTCCCGATAATTTTGCCCCTAGCAACTTATGACCTTGGCTAAGGTCAACAAATTATAAGTACTAGCCAAGTTCAACCCGTCATTTCCAGATTGAATTAAACCCACCCGCACGACCCTTGGCTAAGGTCAGCAAAGTCGCACGACTACCCTAACTCAATCGCATCATATGCTTATACAGATAAGCACTAATCAGCTACCGCACACTACGCCTTGGCTAAGGTCAACAAACGCAGCACGAATACTAACCAGTACTTATCTGAAATGACGGAGGGCTACGACAGGTTTTTAAGAAAACCCTTTGCGTAATGAACTTGATATCGTTGTAGAATCGAGTGATTTTAAATGGAATGTTTTTTAGGCTTTTCTAGTTTTGCTAAAGGGGTCACTCCCGGTGAAGGTATCGTCGGCCCTTTCCTTATCGAATAAGGTGCAGGATATATCATATATATACCACTATGCAAAGCAAGAACTATAGAAGCAATCAAAAGACAAACCGAGTGTGTAGCATCTGCCAGTTATTGCCAAAGGAGTCACTCCCGGTAAAGGGATCTCGGTCCTTTCCTCATCGAATAAGGTGCAGGATATATCATATATACCGCTGTGCAAAGCAAGAACTATAGCTACCTGTTTTATTTTTGAAATTCGATTCTACAACATCTTTAGGTTTCTTTTATTTCATTAATCACATTAATGAAGTTCCATCATTTAAGTACCTAAACATCACAGATAAATACAACATACACTTATGCCATCCGCATTCGCCTCGATGTCCCCTCGTGCACCGTTAGGTTTGGTAACTAACGACAGAACGGGGCAGGGCTAGCGCGGGTGTAAAACATAAGTAACGCCTATATAATATATCATATATACTATATACTGTATTTATCACAGAACATCACATGATCACATCACAGATATCGCAGCAGAAGAAACATATGAAATATTGGATATACTAGGACGTCCGTGTTTTCAATACGAGCCAGTATAAAACACGGATTCCACGGTCGTGATGAATAGCCAATCCCACACCCCTAGACCCCTAAGAGAGCGGCAAGCAACCCTACCAATTCTAGAGTTAGGAGACCCGGACTCGACTCCTCGAGTTGGTCTCCCACTGGACTCCAGAACCCGGTTACTTGTGCTCCCCTCCTTGGGTCTATCCTAGTGCGGAAAAGAAAATAATATACAAACGGTGACATCTTCCGCAACCTGGAAGTGCCCCAATAAAAGAATATTACATACAAATGAATTTTACATGAATGAAAAAGAAAAAAACTCTCATCTCACATAAAACCCCCGGCTATTCAAAATGCGACGATCCAATATAACATATCACAGCAACACATAATATCACATATCATCAACGTAAGCAAGTATGCGTATCCCGATTGTCGTTGATGTATAGCAACGAAGCCGGCGATACACCACACACTACGCTTACGGTCACAGAAAAGAAAGTGTAAAACTACAACAGTTGGAATCCGCAACCTCCTGAGACATCGCATGCTTGACTAAATGAATTCTTTAGACATCACATGCCTAACAATTATAAACCCCACATTTTAGTCTCATTATCGAAAACTCTTTTCAATATCAAGTCGGGCAATTCAACAAGATTCCTGACATCCTGACCGAATACTCGTCGCAAACTTTAGTAGACGGCCGCACCCCCGATACCGTCGACGAAGTGCACCAAGGCGGAACACCGCTACCGCCAGCACCCGAACGGATGCTTTCGGCGACGGGGTTCTCCTACAGTCACTTGGTCTGGGTTAAGGGATGTAGCTGTCTAATAAGTTTATCCGGCGAGTATCCGCGTACGCTACGTGATTGCGACGGACTTTTGATCACATCAAAATTCCGTGGCAACCGATCAAGTGAGACTAAACTGCTATGTTTATAACATTCATCCAGTTATCTCATAACTTCTTGTGAATTCCAATTGTTGTATCACATTCCGGATAAATAGAAAATGTTAAACTTTCCGATCGAACAAACGAACACCCAAGTTTTCCCGATACAGATCAACACATGAAATAAGTTTAAAAAAACATTCAGTTCATGCCTCAGTACCAACGGTTCAGCCGTAGAAGGGTCAAGCCAACGCCTCACATGTGGTACGCCGTACTGCCTCAAACCCGAAGGTTCAAAGGGTAGTTCAAGACGGTCACATAATAGAGTTAAGGTTTGTTGTCTTCTAGAGGGTCCATCACGTTACTTGCACTACTTAGAACGTTATTAAACCACGGAAAGATCCAACACTTGGAAATTTCCCGACAGGGGAAAAAGTGGGTATTTATATCCGGTCGAACTTTTTAACATATTCAAAAATACCCGGAAAGCCACATAGACAAAGTCTGATAATCCGATCGAATAATCGAATCCCCAAAACAACCCCAGAAAAACTCAACTGTTGAGTAAAATATAAAAATTTCCAGAAGACTCAGCACTTCAAGACAAGAATTACTGTGCAAGCCACGTGGTCTAACTCACCAAAATGGCCGCGGAACCGCCGCGAAACCCAGGCTAGGGCCGCGGTTCCGCGGCGCTCTGGTCGAGTTAGCATCACGTGCTTCACAGTAACTCATAGAATTCCCTTCTGAATTTTTTGGCAATTTTTAATTCACAAAAATCCAAATTTTCGGAAAAAGTTAGGGTTTCGATGTTCGTTCGGATTTCAAACGTCGTCTACACTTCGCCTAAGGCTCTAGCTAGGCTCTTATACCACTGTTGGGTTGCTAGGCACGCGTACAAGGGTCTACGAGGCATCAACCATGCCCGATTAAAAATTTAGCCGTGCTGAACAACCCGAATACGGATCTTTAAACTAGAGATTAGGCGAAAACTAACATGCTAAACACTTTAACACTAAGTGAGAGGGATTACAACCTTTGTAGATCCGGTCCTTCACTTCATAAGCTCCGTGTTGTGGTCCCTTCGCTGCGATCATCGGGTTCCGGACTCTCGAGAGGTTCCACGAAGAGAAAGATGCAGTCTTGCTTCCGATCTTCGATACAAAGATGATCTACCTTGAAGTTTCATTAACACAAGCTAACACTCACTAAAATTGAGTGAACACTCTCATCTAAAGGGCAAGGGAAGATGAGGATGATGAAGTAGGATTTTTGCTCTCTTTATTTATCTTTTTCTCATATTTATTCATCACTTGGAAAAAATCTAGATAGCATTTTCATGAAAGAATGAAGGAAGAAGAAGATGAATAATGATTATAGAATTCCTTTTGTGATGAATAGTAATCAAGAATATATGATTGATTATCCAACCATGGTCAAGGATGAGAGGCTAAACCTATGTAGAGAATAAACTAGAATTAGGGTTTGGTTAGGTCAAAGCATGAGTCATAACAAAATATCTTTATCATGACAAAATAGAATCCTTCTAGAATGAACAAGAAGGAGCTAACCCTAATCAAACCCTAATCCCTTTTTATCATCCTTAAACATGTTTTATAATAAATCATATCATGTCACAATAATATATATCACATATATATTATATATTTGCAACAAAAGAAAATAATACAATTAACATATATCGCATATATATCAATGTATTAATCCGGTGAGAAAAAGAATCTTTTAGTGAGCTAATATTAGTTAATGTAATTTAATATATCATATATATTATTATACATTAAATTATCGAATCAACCCTTGATCCGACAATCCGGTTATATCGCATATAACCGACTAATATTTATCCGTACCGATTCATCGAATCAACACTTGATCCGATGACCCGGCTGATATCAAATATCGCGAGAATAGAATACGGTATCTCATATCGTATTATCCTCGGTCCCGCACATATCACATATGTGCCCCTACTCCGTTTTGCCTGAGCCAAGAAACCTTTGTGTAGGACTCTAAAGAATCGTCAATACGCCGGCAGTAGGTGATGATCATATCAAACACCCACAAGCTGCAAGCGGTCAGCTAAACGTAACAGCCACCCAGGTATTGAGCGCTCAGAAGATCAACAAGCAAGCCTGTACATTCTCCTGTGAATCCAAACAGTAACACTCCCGTACAGTCCGGTCTCGTCGTCTGATATGTTGCATATCTCGCCTAGGGGTGGTAAACGTCAGACCCCAGTAGCTCGATAAGTCGTGTCGATTTGAGGTCTATAACAGTTTGAGAAACTACTGATAACACTTACCAGTAAATATCAGCAATCCTGGCCAGGTATTTCCGGTTATAGCCAATCGAACACAGCGCAACATCAACTCCCTATACTGGGAGAGACGAATCCCCTCCTATCGCTCATTGCCTCCATGTGATTCGGGACTGTACCCAAAAGCCACCTTTTTGCACGCCCTCTTGGACGTGGTATGATGGAAATCAAAGCACAGTGGGAATCACACAAGACTCTATGACGATCTCGGGTCAACAGACTACTCTGTACCAGTGTCACCGGAGAACTGCCATCTGACGTGAGGTACAATACCATCTGGGAGTTCTCGGCGAGTCCGTCCAGTGTACCCAGTCTCCACTGAGCACCCGTACACCATCCTTGATGTCAAACACCGATGGATATGGGATCATCCATCGCCCATCATATGGGTCAAGATGCGTATACGCTAGTCTACTCTGGTGTATCGATGCCCTGTCTCGATACACCCTCGACTAGGAACAGTTATAGGATGTACTCATCGACTACCTTGGCCCCACTAGAATGATCTCATCATAGTCCCAATAGTCGAGTACATATCCTAAGGGCTTTATCAACATGTAATATAGAGACAATCAGAGTACATGTTAAGATAAAGTACAACCAGATAGCGTACTATCATGTCGAGCAAGAAAGTCCTCCCTATATATGTCCAAGCATCCATTACAATATACATCATATGTACAGTAATGGCCTCTAGGGCATACATATAACTAACAAAATTCAATCAGGAAATGACGGGTTGAACTTGACTAGCAAAATATTATCGGGAATTTCAAGTGTTGAAATTTTCAATGAGATTGCATACCTTCAATAAGATAGTTGGATTCCGATACCCACCGCGAGTAAGAGTTACTCTTGAGAGAGTTTTACACATCACAATTAGCCAATCAAGTAGGTGTCTAGAAAGGTGTTAACGTGGTTACGCCCCTGGGAAAATGAGGTATAGTTTAATTAGGTCCGTGCGAAAGCACGGGGAACCTCCCTCAAAGTACCAACACTGGCCTGGCCGAAAGATTGGCGAACTTAGAAGTTGTAATTAATCCCGATCAGTCTTACCTTTTAGGATTTGAAGGAAGATTTGATAAAAACAGTGGGAGCCATCCTGATTAGATAAGATAATAACAAATCTAATCTTGTAAGAGTATACGCTAAAGTTTTTTATTCTCTCTCTCTCCAGGTAGCGACCATGTCAGGCCTTAATCAAGATAATAATATGGATGTATTGGCCGAACCCGCTTGTTATGTTGAGCAGGGGAACGTTAGTTCCGCTCTAACTTATAATTGTTATAAGTCCCCAAACGAAGAATGAGCATGTTGATGCATCTTTTTCGGGTGTGTTAGTCACTCAGAACTGTTTCTCAATACACTTTACGTCCTGGGTATTAGATACTGGATCGGGATCCCACATATGTAATATGTTACATGGCCTAAAGAAAGGTAGAGAACTGGGAATAGGTGATCATTCCGTACTAGTAAGGAATGGTGCAAATATTGCAGCCAAAGCAGTTGGCGAATATCACCTTGTATTACCAAATGGTAATACATTGATTCTGAACGAATGCTATAACATACCGACCCTGATATGCAATCTTATTTCAATTTCTTTATTAAGTAAAGAAGGATATAATTTTGTAGTACAGGATAATGTTATGAACATCTTCCTGGATCAAAAGTTGATTGGATTAGGTTCGCTAAGTAATGGCATATATATTCTAAATCAAACCACAGTTCTTAATGTACAAAACACACACAAGAGGAAGAGTCTAGAAATGAACGAATTCTTCTTGTGGCATTGTAGACTAGGTCATATCAATGCGACACGACTAGCTAAATTACATAAGGATGTATATTTGAATCTGTTCGAATTATCATCTTATGAAACTTGCCATTCATGTCTCAAAAGAAAGATGACCAAAACTTCGTTTAGTGGACACGGAGAAAGAGTTACGGAACCCTTGGGACTGATACATAGTGATGTATGCGGACCTATGTCTACACATGCCAGAAATGGTTCCTCATACTTCATTACATTCATTGACGATCTCTCAAGATACGGACATATGTTCCTGTTGAAACACAAGTCTGAAGCTTTTGAGAAATTCAAAGAATATAAGCATGAA
The DNA here is from genome assembly GCA_030015575.1 of Agapanthus africanus. NCBI lineage: Eukaryota > Viridiplantae > Streptophyta > Magnoliopsida > Asparagales > Amaryllidaceae > Agapanthus > Agapanthus africanus. The sequence goes on from CM057349.1 coordinate 458,970,492, forward strand.
ATCGAGAACCAGACGGGTAAAAGTATTAAAATCCAACGATCTGATCGGGGAGGAGAATAGTTGAGCACGGAATTCCGTGACTATCTAAAAGAGAATGGGATTCTCTCTCAGCTTACTCCTCCGTATACACCACAGCACAACGGTATATCGGAACGGAGGAACCGCGCCCTATTGGATATGGTGCGCTCTATGATGAGCACCGCTGAGTTGCCTATTTCCTTTTGGGGTTATGCGTTTGAGATAGCAGCATACCTATTGAATCAAGTTCCATCTAAATCAGTACCTACCACACCATATAAGATATGGAGTGGGAAGAGACCGTATCTTAAACGAGTTAAGATATGTAGTTGTCCGGCATATGTCAAGAGGCAAAATTCGAAAAAAATCGATGCACGTTCAGTTCTTTGCAAATTTGTGGGATATCCAAAAAATTCACAAGGATATATTTTCTACCATGCCGAGGAACAAAAGGCGTTTGTTTCTCAATATGCCACCTTTTTAAAAAAGGAATTTCTTGTAAAAGAAATTAGTGGTGAAGAGGTAGAGCTGGAAGAAGTTCCAGCAGCACAAACTGCAACTGAAGATTTAGTAGAACCAGAGGATTCGATAGTTCCCAAAGAACCTCAGCCTCTCCACCGATCTAGTAGGGTTCCTCATCCACCTGAGCGATACTACGGGTTTCTCGTTGACGGTGGGAGCGAGGATTGCATCATGGAAGATGATGACCCAACTAGCTTCGACTAGGCCATCACGAGTAGGGACTCTGTGAAATGGCTGGATGCAATGCGATCTGAGATGGAATCCATGTACACCAACAAAGTATGGACTTTGGAAGTTGCTCCTGAATGGGTAAAACCCATTGGGAGAAAATGGATCTTTAAGAAGAAACTTGGTGTAGATGGCAAAGTTGAGACTTTCAAAGCTAGACTTGTAGCAAAAGGTTTTCGTCAATGACCAGGTGTGGACTATGATGAAACCTTTTCTCCAGTGGCTATGCTTAAGTCCATCCGGATCCTACTTGCCATCGCTGCATACCATGACTACGAAATTTGGCAGATGGATGTTAAGACCGCCTTTCTAAATGGTGATTTAGAAGAGTGTGTGAACATGACTCAGCCAGAGGGCTTCGTAGACAGTGGGAGCAGCGGAAAGATATGCAAGCTGCTTAAATCCATCTACGGGTTAAAGCAGGCATCCCAAAGTTGGAACATCTGTTTTGATATGGTAGTCAAAGAGTTTGACTTCATCAAAAATGTAGATGAACCTTGTTTATACAAAAAGGTGGCAGAGAGTAAGGTTGTCTTCCTCGTATTGTACGTGGATGACATACTCTTGATAGGAAATGCTGTTCCTATGCTGCACTCGGTCAAGCTCTTCTTATCATAAAGATTCTCAATAAAAGATCTAGGTGATGCCTCATACATCTTGGGAATTAAGATCTATAGAGATAGATCTAAACGGATACTGGGATTGTCCCAATCCAGGTACATTGACACCATACTAAAGAGGTTTAGTATGAAAGAATCCAAGCGTGGGAATTTACCCATGATCTCAGGACTCACTCTTTCCAAAGAGATGTCTCCCAAGACTGATTTAGAGAGAGCTCGCATGCAAGGGATACCCTATACTTCGGCAGTAGGCTCTATCATGTACACGATGCTATATACCAGACCCGATGTAGCATACTCACTAAGTGTAGTGAATAGGTATCAAGCAGATCCTGGAGAGAGTTACTGGACAGCTGTGAAGAACATTCTCAAGTACTTGAGAAGAACTAAAAAGATGTTCTTGGTGTATGGTAACGGAGAACTCCAAGTGGAGTCCTTTACCGATTCGAGATTCCGGAGTGATAAGGTCGACTCTAAGTCAGTCTCGTGATTTTTCTTTACCCTCAATGGAAGGGCGGTTTTTGGAAAGGTTCTAAACAGGAAACCGTGGCAGACTCAACGATCGAGGCTGAATACATCGCTGCCAACGATGCCGCTAAAAAGGTAGTCTGGATGAAGAAGTTCATAACTGAACTTGGTGTGGTTCCATCCATCGAGCATCCAATACTTTTGTATTGCGATAACAATGAAGCTATGGCTTTAGCTAAGGAGCCCAGGTCCCATCAGCGATCCAGGCATATTCTGAAGCGGTATCACTTGATCCGGGAGATAGTTGATCGCCGGGAGATAGAGGTCAGGAGAGTTGACACGAAGGACAATACAGCGGATCCACTCACAAAGGCCATACCCCAGATACAATTTAAGAGACTCTTCGGGATGTTGGGTATGAGATACTACAACAACTGGCCTTAGTGCAACTGGGAGATTGTTAGTTATGTGTATGCCCTAGAAGCCATTATTGTATATGTGATGTATATTATAGTGGATGCTTGGATATATATTGAGGACTTTCTTGCTCGACATGATAGTATGCTATCTGGTTGCTCTTTTTCTTAACATGTTGACTTGTATAAGTGATGCTGTCTTGCTCTCACATGTTGATAAAGCCTTCAGGATGTGTACTTGACTAACATGACTATGATGGAGATCATACTAGTGGGGCCAAGGGTAGTCCATAAGTACACCCTATAATTGTTCCTAGTTGAGAGTGTATCGAGACAGGGCATCGATATTCCAGAGTAGACTAGCGTTTACGCATCTTGACCCGTATGATGGGCGATGGATGATCCCATACCCATTGGTGTTTGACATCAAAGATGGTATACGGATGCTCAGTTGAGACTGGGTACACTGAACGGAATCGTCGAGAACTCCTAGTTGGTATTATACCCATCATCAGATAGCAGTTCTCTGGTGACACTGGTAAAGGTTAGTCTGCAGACCCGAGATCGTCATAAAGCCTTGTGTGATTCCCACTGTGCCTTGATTTCCACCTTACCACGTTCAAGAGAACGTGCAAAACAGTAGCTTTTAGGTACAGTCCCGAATCACATAGAAGCAATGAGCGATAGGAGGGGATTCGTCTCTCCCGGTATTAGGGGTTGATGTTGCGCTGTGCTCGATTGGCCATAACAGGAAGTCCCTGGCCAGGGCAGATTCGGAGATTTATTGATAAGTGTTATCAGTAGTTTCTCGACCCGTTATGAGCCTCACATCGGCACGATTTATCGGTTACTGGGGTCTGACGTTGACCACCCCTAGACTAGACATGCGACATATCAGACGAAGAGACCGGACTGTACGGTAGTGTTACTGTTCTCCGCAAAAAACCGGGAAGACAAACGTCTTGCCTGAATTTGGGGGTAGATGCTATTTGGTTTTATCCTTCCACCTCTCCGAAGATGCTAAGTTGATTTATGGCACCTTATATCGAAGATTTAGACGGATTCGGCCGATATAGTAGACTTCGTCAGATTCCCCCTCATCGTGAGGGGTTTTTGATTGTGGGGACGCTCTTCCCTGCAGGCGCAAGCCCCTGCAGTTAATTATGCTACCGTATCGCGGTAACCACTTTCTCCTTCTCCAGATGGTCACTTCGTGTCATGTATGTTTGTTTTATTTTTGGTTGCCCATGGATTGTATACGGAGACTAATTTATGTGGTCGCCCGTAGGGCATGGATTAGTCCAAATCCGCATTTTCTTAGATTTGGGTTTTGGGTTAGGTTTAAGGATCGTTAATCTCATTTGAGACTAAGATCAACTTAAACGTTTGTTAAGGATACGTTAGTCTAATTTTATACTAAGATCTACTTAACAGGATCATTTAGATCCAACAAAAGAGCATTTGGGCTCTATTGTTTTAGTTTAGGAACTTTGTGGTCCAGCTTAAAGACGTCATAGTCTGTAAAGTTTAATGACATCATAGTCCATGAGTTTAAGGACCCCACAGTGCATAGTAGTTTAGAGACATCATAGTCTATAAAGTTTAAGGACATCATAGTCCATGAGTTTAAGGACCCCACAGTACGTAAAGTTTAAGGACATCATAGTCCATGAGTTTAAGGACCCCACAGTCCGTAGAATGTCTGGTTGTCGGGACCCGTCACCTCTCTAAAGACGTTGAAGGATCACAACGACATATATCAGAGGAGTGAAGAGATATACCCTTGAACCAATTTTGGTTGGGAGATTTGTAGTCCAATTTGGGACTAAGATCAAAGATTTATGAGCATATAGGCTTAATTAATCTGAATGAGGGTTATGTGGCCACTTTGGGCTTGGCCCACTCAGTTAAAATGTTGAGCATTGGTTCTGACAATTGTTTTTTGTCCTTTATTAAGTGCTAAGCACTCATTATAGCTCTGGGCCTTTATTTATGGCACAATTTATGTTCTCTTAGCACACACGTGAGGAGTACGTGGCGCGCTTGGCGCTGTGCGCCAGACAATGAGTGCATTGCGCTTCTGGTGAAGTAGCGCACACGTGAGGAGCACGTGGCTCGCTTGGCGCTGAGCGCCAGTCAATGAGCGTATTACGCTTCTGGTGAAGTAGCGCACACATGAGCAGCACGTGGCGCGCTTGGCGCTGAGCGCCAGACAATGAGCGCATTGCGCTTCTGGTGAAATAGCGCACACGTGAGGAGCACGTGGCATGCTTGGCGCTGAGCGCCAGTCAATGAGCGCATTGCGCTTCTGGTGAAGTTTGGAGTGCTAAGGCTCTGCAACGCTATGCGTTAATTTTGAAACGCAGAAGCGCTTCTTTTGATTGGAGCGCTATGGCTCTTTTTAGGCAGCTTTACGTCCTGAGAATTAAATTCTCTTTCTTATAAGAGACTTTGTCTCATGGATCTAAGAACAAAGTTCTTATTATTTTTTTTATAGGACATGTTTCAATCTCTTATTTTTTTGTTGAAAGGCTCTGCCTTTATGGATCTAGGATTCTAAGAGAATTGAATTATTCTCCCCCCTTTTATAATGGGATATTATAATATCTGAAAGACAATTTGTCTTATAGATCTATGATCTGAAGAAGATTAAGTTCTTCCCCTCTTGTTTTTATGATGAGATACTTTGATCTTTGTTGTGAAAGACCTTGGTTTTATAGATCTATGATCTTAGAAAAAGAAGTAAATTCTTCTTTTTATGTGAGATAATTTTATCTCTCTGTTCTTCTTTTTTTTACCTTGAAGAAAATTTTCTTCTTCTGAGAGCTTGCTCTTTTTCTCCGAAATTTCTCAAAGTTTATTGGGGGGGGGGGGTTCCTCTATATGAGACTTGAAGTCTTGGGGCCTTTATATAGGGCAAGCTGATATGTTGAATCGGTTGAAGAGATCTTTTCTCTAATTGATTTGGGGATTTCCCCACCGTTGGATCTTTGATCCTAGGGCTTCTGATTTACAGAAGGCAATTTTCTTGTTTTTAACAAGATTGGGAAATCTTTCCCTACACAGAATTTATTCTGTATCTTAGTGATTTTTAATCACCATTGGATCATTGATCTGACTGTGCTCTAATTTACAAAGCAAAATCTTTTTGTTTTGGAAAGATTCTGAAGAATGCTTAACAGAATTTTATTCTGGTAACTTGATGATTTATCATCTTTGTTGGATTTTTGATCCAACGGTGAGGAACATTTAGTTCCACCACTAGCCCACTCATGGTTTGCACGTGAGCGCTACTTCAGAGCGCTGGCGCTCTTAGCGCGAGCGCACCCGTGCTCTGCACGTGAGCGCTGCTTGCTAGCGCTTTTATGAAGCGCCGCTTCATTTTAAATTTTGAAAATTTGAACAGAGATTTGCTCTGATTGGGGGAAACAAATGCCCCCACCGTTGCGCTTATGTGGTTTACACGTGAGTGCAACGGTGGCAGCATCTGCGCCCATAGATCAATTTATAAGTTGAAACGGCCCTCGGTGCCTATAAATAGGACCCTTGGCCCTTTGAGACGATCTCTGTTCATCTTCTTACATTTTTCTGAGAATTAATTCTCCATCAGAGCATATCTCTTCGTCTTAAGAATTTTCTTAAGGACAAAACTCTGTCAAAAATTTAGGTAAAGATTAAATCTTTCTAAAGTTTTCCCCCATTAACAGAGCTTTGCTCTTTTCAAATCATATAGATTTTTAGGGTTTCTCAATAGGTCTTTGCTATTCATAGATCTAAAGAGATCTTTCTTAGGGTTTCTTAACCCATTAACAGAGATTTGCTCTTTTCAAATCATATAGATTTGTTGATCTTTCATGAAAACTCTTAGAGTTTGTTCATAGATCTTGAAGATCTCAGAATTTTGATTCATTAAAAATCTTTGCTTTAAGTTTTCTGATGGGTTATTCCATCATTTTACAGAGCATGGCTCTTCAAGATTTTTCTTGAGGAATTTTATTCCTTTCATCATCAGAGCTGACAGATGTCACTCTGTTGTAGAGCGCCGCTCTCAATGGGAGATTTACTCCTCGGCCCGAGGGGGCCTCATTAAATGAGAATCCTCTGAGGATTTTCTCATTTAATGACAGTCTCATCAAATGATGAGACTGTTTTATTAATGATGAACTGTCATCTAGATTAAGTGGGTCCCCTTTGGTCCCTTTTCACTGCATTGCAGTGTGGTACGGATTTAAAGTACCAAGTACCGAACTTGACTTGTAGCATTGACGGCTAACTTTGTTCTCTTTCGCGCAGGTACTATGTCTTTTGATACTTCATTTCCCTTTGTCCGTTCAGAAAGCGGGTTCCCTGCAGCGCCAGTAGACCGAGAAGTTTTCGCACTGATAAAAGATCACGACCCGGAGCACAAGAATCTTCATCTATGGGGAACATGGTACAATCAAATTATCAGGGGCCGACGGATCTTTTCTTGCGCGACACCCTCGGAGCCCATTTCAGCGATCTCTTATGCCGACCCACCCTAGTGAACTACACTGTGGAGAAGGTCAATTAGACTTCAGATGGTCTCCTTCAGCCTTCTTTGGCTGCGATACCCGTACAGCCTCCAATGGCGTTGGATATCTTGGGGCGGCGTATATGTCAAGGTGAGTCGCGCCCTTGGGGACAGCCTTATAACATAGGATTAACTCCCCATCACCCAGCCGGATATTTGCAGTGGGCCCGGTACATTTTGTCTGCCAAGAGGTTGCAGTTGCTGAGGCTCGGGTTGTATCCCGCGATTTACGTTTCTTTCGTTCAGTACTCCACGCCTCCTACATGGTGGGTAAAAGCCTTTTTGGAACAATGGAACGTTCCAACTCACACCTTCCTTTTGTTGGATCGGGAAGTCTCAATCTCTCTAGAGGAGTTCGCGGAGATCTCTGGCTTGTCCGTTAGAACGGAGCATTATGAGGAACTACTTCTTCTTGATGAGTACGTATTTGCTGCCAGGTCGGTGATGATGGGCCTTACCCCGAAAAATGCCATTCAACATCAATCCCCAAGTTTGATTAAGGTTTTGAATATCTACGAGGGCTTATTTCTTGAATCTGGGAGCCGTGGGGTTAATTTCACAGACTTCATCGCTTGTTTTCTCCGTCCGGAAGTCCTGTCGAAGGAAGCCACAAAATTCACTAAACTCGACGATCCTTTTGGCTTAGGCTTGGGCAACCTGCTGACGGCGAAGGCGGATCAGAAGAGTTTCTTTCTCCCCGACACCCTGGTCGTCTCTTTTGTAGAGCTTGCATCTCCTGGGATTGACGAAGAAGCATTCTTTTTGGGGTTTCTCGGGCTATGGCTAAGCTGGTTTGTGTTTCCGATGCACCCTCGCCGTATGAGGCCATCCGTCTTCTACCCAGCTCACCGAATGGTTATTGGGGTGAAAGTGACCGTCGGGGTCGCTAGGTTAGCCCATTTGTATCATGGCCTCAGCCTAGCGGCAGATACTACCCAACCGGGGGTGCAGCCCGTAAAATTCTCGATGCATTATTTCACCTCGTGGCTCGAGTTGCATGTGCTCGGCGCCTTTAGAATTCACAAAAGGCCCCCCTTTTATGAAAGATATAACTTTCCTCGCCTGCTGCAGCTAGTTGATGCTTCCATTTTGGAACCGACCCCGCGAGAAGCTCGGGGCTTAATCCTTCGCCCGTGCACCGCCGGGGATGGCATGAACTTCATTGATAAGGTCTTAAATATCGGTAAAGAATCCGCAAAGACGATGCAGCCGCTGCGGGACACCTTTAAAGACGGCGCCTCTACTTTGAAAGCTCGGGAGATTCTTCATCTATATTCAATCAGGCCGGGCTTTCTGGTGTTTAGGCAGAATGATGCGGCGTTGTTTATGAGATATAATCCGTATCGTTTCGCCCAACAATCTGGCTATAATCAGGGTGTTCCGCTCGAGGCCTTTCTAGCTGAGCCGATTGCCATAAGAATGCATCCGCAACACGCTACACCATTTCATGAGGCTCAACACTGGGTCTAACTTCTTTATCAGTGAGCCAGGGTGCGTCCCGAAGGTGTTGAACGTGTACTTGGCGTGGTACCAGCATGCGATGGGTGTCGTCATCAGGAAGGAAAATAAGTTGTTACTTGATCGTAAGGGTGCAACCCCTACTGGTAATCCAGCTATTCCTTTGAAGCAACGGACCGTCGTTCATCCTCCTTTGAGAGAGGTTGATGTGGTTGTGGTACCACGTGAGATGCCCGAGCTGCCGCTACCCCGTGCTCCCGTTGAAGTGGCAGCTGTAGCGTCTCCTGAGTCCGGCATGGGTACGGAAATTGGGACTCGTCGCCCAAAGTTGCCCACCAAGCACAAGCTTGTGTTATCGTCTACCGGCGCTCGTCGGAAGAAAAAGAAGTCTATACTTTCTGCGGACGTTGTATTTGGCCAAGAGCCCCATGCTCCTTACAGCGAGGGCTTGAGCGAATACGGGACCAATGAAGGCTTATTCATGGCGCCGAATGATACCGACCTCGAGGCTGCTATTGCAGCTTCCGAGCGATTAGCTAGCCACAATGCAGGACTGGTAACCCTTACACAGTCAGGTAGACTTCAGTAATATCTTTTCGCTGTTACGTTTTTATTATCATGCTTTGACTAACACTTCTTCTTCAACAAGCATCTCCGTTGAAGAAGCTCTCGCGGCTTCTCTCAAGACTTTTGAAGAGGAGGAAAGGCTTCGTGCTTCCTTGGGCATTGGTACATTTCGGCTCACTGTGCCTTCATTCCCATTTTTATGGGTAAACTAACTCTTCTTTTCCAACTTATTGCAGGGACTACCTTGACTCAGGTTATCCCAAGTGCAATGCCGATCGCGAGTAGTGACGCGGCGACGCTCCCAAGGCCGGCTGCCGAAGTCTCAGCTCCCCCAGTATTGCCGAAAGAGGCTTCACATAAGAAACCGATGACGGACGCCATAACGGCTCCAGAGGTAGCTCCTGGCTCGGACGATGACGTCTCCTTGGCAGAGGTCTTAAGAAGATCAGCTCTCACGGCCCAGGCAGAAAATAAGCGCAGGAGGCGTTCAGCAAGAGAACGTAACACCGCCTTGGCTGTAGGTGCAGGCTCAAGCATTGCTTCCCCTGTCCCTATTTCTCCAGAGGGTGCTCCGGCAGTCCTGTCTACCGCTCATAAACAGGCGGTACGCACGGCTAGGGAGGCAATTGAAAGGCCATCCCAAGATAACGTAACACTGGGTCCTTTTATTAGAATTTGATCTTCAGATTCTCATATATCATACCCTGCAGGGCCAAGTCCTGATAAGGAGGTGGCAGGTGAGATGACGGCAATCGCCGAGCCTGAAGTGGCTACTCTCTCCCAGGAGTCCGGGACTGCTCCAATTGTCGCTCTTTCCACCCATGGTTCCCTGCCATCGCCTGGCATTGCAAGTGTCACGACGGCTCTCGTGGAATCAGGGGACGAATCCACGGGCGGCGAAACCATCCCCCCGAATGAGATCGAAGAAGTCATGATGCTTGGTGATGCTTCCGTCACAGTTTTGGCTGATGACCTGTCTGGTAGGTCTCGGGTCGCTGCATTCTTTTCATTTTGCAATCCCTTCTGATGACATTTTGTTCCTTTAGAATATAGGTGTGGTGAGCGCTGAGGTTGTGCCACCTAAAGAAGCACCACTAGCTGCCGCTCTAACGGTCGCTGCCCCTTCGTCTCCTCTTATATCCTCTCAAATGCTGGAAGGTATGGATTTGCGATTAATTTAAATCAGGGATGGCATCTTTCGTTTATTGACCATGTATCATCGTAATCTTGTAGAAGTTCTCTTTGATCATTTGTATCAAGTGCTGAACCCGCATTTCTCCTTCCAGTCGGAAATTAGTCTGCCTGTTGATGTCGGTGAGTATCTTTTCTACCGACGTCTTTTCTTTTCTTTAACGGATGACCTTGCCGTTGCTAACTGTAAACTGATTACAGCACTAAAAATTGAAGGAGGGGATGAGAGAATTGTCGCACCACCAGCACTCCCAGCTCTGCTACCTGTCGCAGCCGGCATAGTAGCCTTCACCGCTCTTGCATCTACTTTGTCTCTTAAACCGATGTTTGACTATGATTTGTTTTGCAGCAATCACACCGACTCCAGCTCCCTTCGAGTCTCAGATTCCCATGCTAGCAGGGCCTTTTGCTAAACTTCCTTCTTCTACGGGTGCTGCGAATAGCCTGCAGATGTTAAGCGAGTTCGTTGAGGACCTTGACGTCGAGGCCTTTGCATCTGCTGCAGATTTTGCCACTGAAGTTAATCTCATGTTGGCGATGCTCGTGAACTTACATAGCGAGGGCTTCGTTGAATCTTCGGTTAACTATTGCAGGAAGATTGAGGCATGTCTGTATGGGATTTAGCTCAGGCATCCTGCTCCGGAGGTGTTAGCTTCGAACTCCCAGCGAGCTGCATGGGTTGAGCAGAGCATTCTGTTCTTTCGCCATTTCAAACGAGAGGCGACCCTTAAGCGAAAGGAACGTGAGGCGACTTCCGCTATCTGTCCAACTGCGCGCTGAGGTCGCAGCGAATGCTGCACAACTGAACTCTATCTTTGAAAACTTTCAATGATGTATTTCTGACGGGCTGGTGCTGAGGAAGAAGCTTGATCTTTCTGAGCAGGTTGCGCTGAGTCAAGAGGCTACCCAGCAGGAGATTGATGAGAAACTTTCATCCTATCTGCAGCAACGGGCCCAAGTCAAAGCAGAGCTGGCCACGGCGGCTGATCGTGGAAAGGAGTTGAGAGGAGTGCGCGAGCAATTGACTGATTTATTGAAAATGCCTCCTTCTCAGTAGCTATTTTTGTATCATTTGTAATTTTTGGAATAACATGTATCCATTTTTTATTCTTTTATATGATTCATCTTGTACTCCATTGAATAAAAGATACACATTTCTTGTCTCCCACTGTTGCTTTCTTCTCTTTGCTGTGTTGTTGCCATGTGATTTTAGAAAGTGTGGCCTATAGATAGTATGTAGCTGTTCATCTTGGACTCTTTGCAGGGTGGTGATGGCTTAGGAAATAGGGTTGGGATCTGTCACCTAAGACTTTTCAATTTTATGAGCCATGAGGGTCTTATAAAGATGTTTCTCCCTACGAGTCGTGAGGATCTCGTAGGTGTATTTTCTCCTTAGAAATCGTGAGGATTCCTAAGTATGTTTTCTCTTGAGAGTCGTAAGGATCTCACAAGAGAATTTTCTCCCTTACAAGTCGAAAGGACTTGTAAGTGATTGTTTCCCTCCTTGCCGATGTTCGACTTCGGAGAATATGGCTCGTAGATAGTCTATCGTGACCTCCCTGCAGGGCAATAATGGCTTAGGAGATAGGGTTAGGATCTGCCACCTAAGACTTTTCAACTTTATGAGCCGTGAGGGTCTCATAAAGATTTTTCTCCCTACGAGTTGAGAGGATCTTATAGGTGTATTTTCTCCTTAGGAATCATAAGGGTTCCTAAGTGTGCTTTTCTCTTGAGAGTCGTAAGGATCTCACAAGAGAATTTTCTTCCTTACAAGTCGAAAGGACTCGTAAGTGATTGATGAGTTGACCTGCTCCCGAATCAAAGCGTTGCTTTGACGGGGAGGTTGAGGGTTGACTTTGGCCGTTTTCCACGGGGTCAGGATTGACTTTAGCCGTGTTCCACGGGGTCAGGGGGTTGACTTTAGCCATACGGGGTCAGGATTGACTTTGGCCGTACAGGGCCGGGGTTGGCTTTAGCCATACGGGGTCAGAATTGACTTTGGCCGTACAGGGTCAGGGGTTGACTTTAGCCATACGGGGTCAGGATTGACTTTGGCCGTACGGGGTCAGGGGTTGACTTTAGCCATACGGGATCAGGATTGATTTTGGCCATACGGGGTCAGAGGTTGACTTTAGCCATACGGGGTCATGATTGACTTTGGTCATACGGGGTCATGGGTTGACTTAGCCATACAGGGTCAGGATTGACTTTGGCCGTACGGGGTCAGGGGTTGACTCTCGGTTGTCTGTGCACCGCCGTGTCTTGGAACTGGGAACTTTGCTGCTGCTCTGCTGGTTGATGTCGCGTCTGTATCCTGCTGGAATGAGGAGAAACGCTGTTGTGGGTCTCCAAGCTGTAGATGTGGCCATCGAGACTTGGAACTAGGGACTCTGCCGTGGCTCCGAGATTAATTGTCGCGTCTGAATCCTGCTGGAATGAGGAGGAATGCTGTTGATGATCTCTAGGCTGTAGATGTCGCCGTTGAAATCTGGAACTAGGGACTTTGCCATGGCTCCGTTTGGTGGATGTCGCGTCCGTATCCTACTGGAATGAGGAGGAACGCCGTTGATGATCTTTATGCTGTAGATATCGCCATTGAGATTTGACTCTTCGTTTGAAAGAGCTTGGTGGGATGATATGATTCCCTCTTTGTTTGTGCCCCTGGATTGTATACAGGGATCGTTGTGATCTCATCTGTAGGGCAAGAAGTTTCATTTTATTATTTTTTATCCTTTCCGCGATGCTTTATCATTTTAGCTTTTTGTATCGCGAAAATCGCGATTGTCCAATCATTTCGGCTATTTTTCGCGGTGCCCAATAATTTCGGCTATATTATTTTTTATCTTTTTACTCGCTGCTTTTTATTGCGAGTTGCCCAATCATTTCGGTTATTTTGTATGCATATATTTTACATGCTGATTTTGTTGCAAATTGCCCTATCATTTCGGCTATTTCATATGTATTTTTGGCTCGCTGATTTTTATTGCGAGTGTAGAACTTGGAATCTGGTGCCAATATCAGCATCAGCATCGCTACGACTGGAATATTGCCAGGAGCGAATCATCATTTGCCGTGAAAGGACTTGGGATTTGATACCGATTTAGGCATCAACATCGCTGCCATTGGGACATTGCCAGGAGCGAATCATCATTTTCCTCTGTCGATGTCGAACAAAGGTGGCTTAGCAAATAGGGTTAGGATCCTGTTGACTAAGGCTTTTTGAATTTACGAGCCTCAAGGGTCTCATAAAGGTATTTCTCCCTACGAGTCGTAAGGATCTCGTAAGTGCGTTTTCTTCTTAAAAATCGTGAGGATTCTTAATTGTATGTTCTCTTATAAGTCGTAAGGATCTTACAAGAGTGTTTTCTCCTTATAAGTCGAGAGGACTTACAAGGGTCGTTCACCGTGTGAGCATATCCCTTGTCGCTGATGGGACTTTGTTAGGGAAATATTTATTCGTGCCCGTGGATTGTATACAAGGGTCAATATTGAACCGCTTGTAGGGCGAAAGCGGGGTGTGTGACGGCTTAAGAACGGGTTCAGATCCCTGTATCTTAAGGCTTTTGAATCCTATGAGCTGTGAGTGTCTCAAAGGGTAATTCTCCTTACGAGTCGTGAGGATCTCATAAGTGTGTTTTCTCCTTAGGAATCGTGGGGGTTCCTAAGTGTGTTGCTCCCTTGTGAGTCGTAAGGATCTCACGCAGGTATTTTCTCCTTACAGGGTCGAGAGGACCTTGCAAGTGTCTTTTAACGAGATTGCGCCCTTTCGGGTTTTCACAAACTTGCCAGTAGTCCTGCTGTTTTTACCCACGGAGCCCTTTCGGGTTTTCAACCGTGCCCATCTCACTTATGGACGTACTGTTTTTTTTGTGTCAGCCTTGGGATGCTGCGGTCCGTAGTAGTTTATAGACGTCTCGGTCAATTGCAAGTTTTAGGACATTGCGGTCCATCGTTAGTTTAGGGACGTTTCGGTCCGTTGTTAGTTTAGGGACATTTCGGTCCGTTGTTTGTTTAGGGACATTTTGGTTGTTGCAACGGTTTCGTTGGCTACCACTTATAAAGTTTGGGCTTGGGAAGATAGCGAGCGGACATAGGCGTCGTCATCTATCATTAACCGAGGCCGTAACTCGTCAGGCATAGTATTTCTTTAGGAACTGACCATTTATTGGCCTGAAGGGTCTTTCGCCATGCATATCCATGAGCAAGTAATCCCCACCTTGGTAGACTTTGTCTATGATGTATGGGCCTTCATAGTTTGGCTCGAACTTCCCTCATTTGGAACGATTGGGGATCATAGGTCTCTTGGCCACTGGCACGAGTTCGCCTTGGCGGAATGTTCTCGGCCTAGTCAATCTCTCATATGAGCGCGTCATTTTTGCTTTGTAAGCTTCCAAGTTTTGCTGTGCCATGAGCCAGGTTTCGTCAAGGGCGTCGAGCTCTTCAAGCCGAAGATGAGCATTTTCTTCGTCCGTTAGCTCATAATGAACTGCCACTCGTAAGGAGGGTAGTTCTATCTCCAAGGGGAGTACTTCTTTAGTGCCGAATACTAATGCATACGGCGTTGTGTTTGTGGCCATTTTGAACGTGGTCCGATACGCCCAGAGAGCTTCATGCAGTCTCTCGTGCCAGTCCTTCTTATTTTTGGACACCGTCTTTTTCACGATCTTCGTCAGGGTCTTGTTGAAAGCCTCAGCCAGACCATTAGCTCGGGGATTATAGACCGAAGAGTATCTCCAGTCTATATTATGTTGCTGTGCGAAGCGGCTGATTTTGTGACTTTTATAGGCCGACCCGTTATCGGAGATAATCTGTCGTGGAGTGCCGAACCGATAGATGACATGTATCTTGAAGAAATGGAGGATATTCTTCGTCTTCATTTCTCTCAGTGGTACTGCTTCTGCCCACTTGGATTAGTAATCCATTGTCGCCAATATGAATCAATGTCCTCCAGACGATGCTGGTTCGATGGGCCCGATTATGTCAGTTCCCCACATTTCGAACGACTAGCTAGCCACCGTTGGATGTAGCAGATTTGGATGCTGGTGGATAAAGTCCCCGTGAATCTGGCACGAGTGGCACTGCTTCGCATATTCGAGGCAGTCTTGGATCATTGTGGGCCAATAGTAGCTCAATATTTTGATCTTCAGTTTCATCTTTGACCCGGCTTGATGAGATCCGCAGAGTCCGTCGTGAGTTTCTTAGACGACACTTCTTGCTTCTTCCGGTCCCAGGCATCTTAGCCATAGAGAGTCGAACGACCTCTTATACACAGTATCATTGACGAAGGCGAAAGACAGAGCTCTTTTCATGAGTTGATGTCTTGAGGACGCATCTTCAGGTGTCCGACGGGATTTGAAGTAATCTATAAAGACTTCTCTCTAATCCTTAACCTTTTCTTAGTTCTCTATCTGTAGGGCTGCTTTCTTGGTCGCTTCCTTTTCTTCAAACAACTCCAGAGATATTTCTACTGGTGCGAGAACCCGACGACTTTGCTCAACGATCCTCATATCATCGAGGTTTTCGTCAACCAGTTCTTTAGTGAGTTTGGCTAATGCATCCGCCTTACTATTTTCTGCTCGCGGTATGCTTTCCAGGGCGTAGGAAGGGGTTTGAGTCAGCAATTGTTTAACTCTCTTGCCATACTTCATCAACTCTGGTTTGCATGTTTGATAATCGCCGTTTATTTGGCTAATGACCAGCTGGGAGTCTCTATATATGAGGAGGTTTTCGATCCCCATGTCGACAACAATCTCAAGACCTACTATCAAAGCTTCATATTTGGCTTCATTATTTGTCCTCGGCTCTGTTAAGGAGAAGGCAAAGCGCATTATCCCTCCTTGTGGAGTCACGAAGATGAGGCCTACCCCTGATTTGATTATAGGGGAGGTGTGCTTTCACTTCTTCATGGAGGATGCTCCGTCGAAATAGAGTTTCTATCAGGTGTTACTCTCTCCTTTCTCCCCGTCGATTATGTCAAAGGCGTGCTCGTCTGGCAATTCGCAATTTAGGGGTGAATCGGCAAGTATAGGATGCTCAGCGAGGAAGTCGGCGATGGCCTGAGCTTGGGAGGATGATATATTATCGAGAATTCCATTAAGAGGAGGTCCCATTTAGCAAGTCATCCCGTTAATATGGTTCTTGACATCAAATATTTGAGAGGATCCACTTTTGATATGAGATGGACCCCATGCGCCAAAGCATAGTGCCTGAGCTTCGTTATCGCGAAGATTAACGCCAGGCAGTGTTTTTCAGTGGGAGAGTAATTGTTTTCTTCCCCCAGAAGAACTCGGCTCAAATAGTAAAGGACTCTCTCCTTCCCTTGGTCGTTCTCTTGTGCCCATAGTGCGCCTAAAGAACCTTCAAGGGCTGTTGTGTACAGGATGAGAGGCTTTCCCTTGACCGGAGCGGTTAGCACCGGAGGATTCTGCAGGCATTGCTTAATTTTGTCCAGTGCACTTTGGCATTTGCGATCCCAGATGAACGGGGTTCCCTTCTTCATCAGGTGACTGTAGGGACGACATTTGCCGAAGAGGTTAGCTATGAACCGTCGGATATACGCGAGCTTTCCTTGGAGGGACCGCAGTTGTTTGAGAGTTCTTGGCGGAGGCATTTCCATGATCGCCTTGATCGTCGACGGGTCTATTTCGATGCCTCGATGTTGTACGATGAATCCTAGGAATTTGCCCGAGGAAACTCCGAACGCGCATTTCAGAGGGTTCATCTTGAGGTTGTATTTCCGAAGACGTTGGAACACTATCTTCAGATGCTCCCAATGTTCCTCGTGCGATTTGCTTTTTACCACAAGGTCATCGATATAGCATTCGACGACTTCATGTATGAGGTCATCGAAAATCTTCGTCATGGCCCTCTGATAGGTAGCGCCGTCGTTCTTCAGACCGAAAGGCATCACTTTGTAGCAGAGTATGCCCAGAGGAGTCTGGAAAGCGGTATGCTTATAGTCTTCAGGATGCATCTTTATTTGATTGTACCCTGATGAGTCGTCTATGAAGGAGAAGACTTCGTGGGTGGACGTGTTGTCTATCATCAGTTCGGTGACCGGTACGGGAAAGTCATCCTTTGGGCAAGCTTTGTTGAGATCCCAAAAGTCCACGCATCTACTCACCGTCCCATTTTTCTTCATCACTAGGACGATGTTGGCAATCCAGTCAGGGTATTGAACCTCTTGGATGAAGCCAGAGTCGATTAGCTTCTTGACTTCGGTGTTGATGCTCATTTCAAGTTCCAGCCGCATTCTTCTCGGCGCTTGTTTGACTGGCTTGATGTCCGGAGATATTGCCAATTTGTGGACAGCTACTTCTGGATCTAGTCCCGACATTTCGAGTTCCATGCGAAGCAGTCTTTATACTGCATGAGCACGTCTTTGAGTGTAGCCACCTGTTCTTTAGACAGCGGCTCGCTGACGAACGTAGGTCGTGGGTCGTTTACCATCCCCAAGTCGATTTTTCTGAGGTTATCTACAGTAGTATGTATCTCATCTTTCAGTTCTTTTGGTGCCGGTGGAAACTCTGAGATCACTTTGTCATCATTATTTTCAAAGCACCAAGAGAGGTCATCCATATTCTCGGGCACTCCTTCTTTTATCAGTGTTATTACGTGACAGGTGCGAGATCGCTTCCAAGACCGACGTTGATCCGGCTCTACTCTCGCTGCTTTTGTGGGTTTCGGTTCATGCTTCTGTGGTGGGGTTACCTTCCAATTGCTGGATAAAGTGAACCTACCTTGTTGATACTGGTCCTCGACCCAGTTTTTGAAGGTGAAGCAGTCTTCAAGAGGATGTCCTATCGCTCGGTGATAGGAGCAATAATCCGGGTGATGGACCTCGCCTGCTTGCTCGGGGTGTTTGGATTCCGGGAGCGTCATCATCTGATGTTTTATGGCAAGATCGAATATCTTCCTTGTCTTGTCTTAGGGAAAAGTATATGCTTGACCTATCTTCTTTATAAGAGACGGATCCCGGTTGCTCAATTCTCGATCGCGTGGCTTCTTGGACCCGCTTTGCCGCTGCCACACGTTTTTTTCCCGTTCTTTAGCTTGTTTCTACCTCTGCGTCGGGTCATTTTTATGACGGGCTGGCGACGAAGAGCATCGTCATTCTCTGTAGCTTGCTGAAGGAGGCGCTGCGTCCTGGCTTTCTCGTAAATGACCATTTCGCGGTGATGGTCATCCCGAATCTTTTGACCCACTTCCCTTATTATCTTATCCATCTGTTCTTCGAACGACGGACTTGGCACTTTCATGGTGGGACCTCGTTTTGGTTCAGGGTTAGTGTCTTCTAACAGAGCATCTCCTTCTTCATCAAAGTCATGTATAACGTATCAACCATAGAATCGTTCCTGTTTCTTGGATTGAACATATCCAAGCCCGATCGTTTCCATTCTCCTGTAGGGCAATTTTCGCTGAGTTCCAGGGACGTTCCAAATCATGTTGTAGAACTGAGCTTGTCGAGCCGTCTATTTGAAGGGTACGCCTTGGCGCCTCAACAATCTTTTCAATCTTTCCATTTAGTATCTTGGCAGACGGATGAGCTGGAGCCTTTCAAGCGTAGAATCGGTACCATGCCAGATTTCTTTCTCCACTTTGGTTTCCGCGGATCGATAAAAGAGGATCGCCTTTTCATCTTTTCTCCTGGGACGGACGTAGACGTTTGCAGTTCTTGTACACTGTGGGTATCAAGTGCGTCGAGCTCTTTGCAATGCTCTTGCGGAACCATGGCGATCTGAAAACTCTGGTCATCTCTAATGAAGGCCTGCACTGACGGACGAGGCAAGAAAATTGCGTTGACCTCGTCTTCAGAGTCACTGCCAAAGACCAGAATTGTGGTAAACGGCCCCGGCTTGTTGCATTGGGGCGTTCCTGAATAGACTATCTCTTCCTCCTCCTCAGTATTGCTTCATCCTCTTGAAGTGTTGCCTGTGAGCGACATACTCTTGCCACCAATTTTTAAAGGCGTTGCATTCTTCAGTATAGTGTGCAATCCTTTGATGATATAAGCAGAAGTTAGGATGCACGTCCACTTCATCAAGATGTGTACCTCCAGGAGAATTTCCTCTGAATAAGGGCAGCTTCATTCCCATTGATATGGCTTTGGCGAACCTTTTCCTTGTCTTGAACCTACTTTTGCTGGCGGCGGGCGTGGTTTGATATGGTGGGAGTGTTTCTACCCTTTCGTCCAGTCGCCGGCGTTTGGCTTTTTCGAATATGGCCAGTTCGCGCTCTCGATCAGCTTTGCTTTTCTGACTGGCCTCATTCAGGAATGCGTCAATCATCTCGTCTGACGGTCCTAGGAGTTCCGATCCGGGATCTACCCCCTTTTTATCTGCATCCGGAGCTTCTTCACCGTTTATTAACGAGTGAGAGATCACGTGGCAGCTTGCCACATAATCCTGAGGTTCATCTGACGAGTCTTCTCTCTCATCTTTGTCGCTATCTCCGTCTTCAAGGATGTGGTTGAGAAACTCTTGAAGCGTGACCGGGGTTCGCGCCTTCTGGTTATATTCTTCCAACGTGTCAATATGTTTTTGCAGGTCCGTGCGCTTGTCATCAAACCTCACGGGCTTTCTGGTCTTTTTCTTTTTCTTTAAAGGCTTTGACGGATGGGTGTGGGCGTTTTGACCATCCCCACCCATTCTTGGCGTCGAGCGTAGCTTTAGCATTCCCTCGATGACCTCGGGTTCCAGCGGACTTTTCCACTTGATCGCCGGGCATGTTTGGAGATCCTTTAGCATTCTTTTTGTTTTGGTTGAAAGGGCGACCTCCCATGGAGCTTCTTCTACAAAAGTGCATGATGCCCCCAGCGTGTCCCCCGTTTTAAGAGCGTGCGGCTGAGGCGAGCTTACTTTCCAATTTTCGGATATTGTGAATTTGCCATGTTGGTATTGGTTCTCAATCCAGCCTTTGAAGACGAACCAATCTTCGATTGGATGGCCTACCACTTGGTGATAGGGGCAATAATTAGGATTATTGGCCTCACCAGGTCGCACCGAGCGTTTCGGATCCGGCAAGGTGATGAGCCTGTTGCGCACCGCTAACTCGAACAGTCTTCTTGTTTTATCCCGGGGAAACGAATAAGGGCACTTCCGTTTCTCATTGAAGAATCGCCGTCTTTCATCTTGGCGATCGGTTGGCTTTGGACCATTGGGCTGCTGCTGAATATTGATGACGAAGGTCGCTTTCCCTTTCCCTTTCTCATTCTGAGATTCCAACTTCAAAGAAGAGGTTCTATGACCTATCTAATTCATTTGGGCCAACTTGTCAATCAAGGCCTGGAAAGTAGTTGGCTTGAAGAACATCATGAACTGGTATATGGTCACCTGAAGATCGAGGGTTCCCACAAACATGCCCACGGCAGGAGCTTCCTCTATGCGCTTTTCACACTTTGACCATAGATTCCGCCACCATATCGCGTACTGAACCCATGTTTCGCTAGGCTTCACCCTGGCGTTAGTTAATGCTGTGATTGGGGTGCGTTCACTAGCGCTTGCGAAACGCTGGGTGAATAGAAGTTCCATCTTTGTAAAAGTTTTAACGGAGTCGTTGGTAAGCTCCGAGTACCATTCGAACGCCTTCTCCGCCAAGCTGCCGACGAATTGGCGAAGCAGTAGCTTATCATCCCCTCCAGTGTTGCCACAGAGAGCCCTGAACTGAGCGACATGTTGATGGGGATTACCTGTCCCCTTGTACACATGGAATTTAGGAATCGTGTATCCTGCTGGGTACTTTAATTGATCATCCAACCCGGATAGGGCCGTCCAGTTCTGACGACCTGGCCAGCCGCTTCATTCGCTCGATGAGCTCGTATTTGTTGAGCTATATAATCATCGAGCATGGCTTTGGAGATTGTCTCCTCCTTGGCTGCTGACAAAGCCGGAAGAGAATTTGATGTCTCTTCTCTATCATCTTCAATTATTACAGGAGGATTTTCGGCTGGAGGGTCCGGCCGGCCATATCTTGGAATAAAAGGGTCATTTGTTTTATGTTGGCCGCTTGTTCCGCAGCCTCTTTGTCCTTCTTCTCAAGCATTCTCTGAAGGAATTCGGCATCCGTTTCCTGCTCATGACGCTGCTCCGAAGATGTCTCCGGGCTTGCTTTTGGTCCCGTGAGTGCGGCCATGGCTGTTAGCATCTCTTGGAGCTTTGTTGTTGTTGCTCCTGAGCCTTAGTCACTGATCGCGTAAGTGGTTGATGACCTGTGGAGATACGGCTATCCTTTTTTTCGGATGCCATATAGACGGTATGCACCACCATGCCCCCAGACTTAGGGCGTTTAGGTTTAGTGCCCATGACATTTGTCGCAGACACGAGGATCTTTTCCGGCCTTCTCTTTTTGTGGACTGGTGACGTTGAGGGGGCTGTTGTAGCGGGCACCCAGGTAGACGACACCTTCTGTGGTACAACAGAGTGGTCCTTCTCTTGCCGAACCTTTATCTTCTTCGGTCGGATGGAGTAATCTTGATCAATCACCGAGTCTTGGACTTGACACCAGACTTTATAAAATTTAGAGGACAGCCGCTGAGGGGGCTGCTCCAGCTTCACCTTTGTAACGTTCTCCATAGGTGGAGAAGATCTTTTCAGCACAGCAGTCGGAGAGTTCTTGCGGACCCCCTGAGTGGTTCAAAATTGTTCCCAGTTGGAACAGCAGCATCAACTTCCACAGTTGGAGCTGGCAGAGTCAGTCCAGAGGGTGAACTGCCTCCAGCTTTCCTCACTCGGCGCCAGTGGCGATGTCGAGCATGTCTTGCGACCGGGATCACCTCCGCTGTTGGATGAGCTTCTTCATGCCCCTACTTTGAGGAGAGGCTGTTATTGGTGCTAGCCTGTCAAAGACTGACGTCCGTTGAGATGGGATAGTCAGTCTTGCGAAGGCCGACTTTCGAACAAGGGGAGCGGTCTTAGCGATTTCGCTTGGAGCGGGAATCGGAATGGCCAATCTTGTGAAGACCGACCCCTTAACAGGAGAAACCACTTTGAGGACTTTAGGAGCAGGAATGGCTATTCGCTTTGGGATAACGCCTTCTGGTATTGCAGGCTTTTTCATGGGCCTACCTGAGTTTTGGCCTAGTTTGTTGAAAACTTAGGCACTAGACTTGGGCGACCCGTTGAGAGGGGCCGCAGTAGTTGTAAGCCGATCAAAGACCGAATTCTTCGGAGCTTCTTGCAACGGCAGTGGGGCGTTAAAGCTCATTGGTGGGAGCATGGTCCCGAAGAACAGTCCAATGGTGGCCTGAGTCACCTGTTCTACTGGCATCGTAAAAAGGGAGGCCGCTTGAGGCCCATAGGTCACTCCTCCAGCAAGGACAGAGTGGGAGTTTTTACAGTTGTTGCAGTTTGTGCAGTTGAAAGCTATTGATCTTCTGTTTCTGCACGGGGCAAAACATCAAATCTTAGTACCTCGAATCCAGGGGCAACCATAGCAAACCGCGATTCGTTCGCGAAACACGACACACGAAGTGTGGAGTGGAAATAGGAAAAGGTCCCACCGGGTGTGCCAGAATTTGTTCTCTGCCGAAAACCGGGAAGATAAACGTCTTTCCTGAATTTAGGGGTAGATACTATTTGTCTTTATCCGTCCACCTCTCCGAAGATGCCAAGTTGATTTATGGCACCTTGTATCAAAGGTTTAGACGGATGCGGCCGATGTAGCAGACTTCGTCAAATTCCCCCTCATTGTGAGGGGTTTTTGATTATGGGGACGCTCTTCCCTGCAGGCGCAAGCCCCTGCAGTTAATTACGCTACCGTATCACGATAACCACCTTCTCCTTCTCCAGATGGTCACTTCGTGTCATGTATGTTTGTTTTATTTTTGGTTGCCCGTGGATTGTATACGGAGACTAATTTATGTGGTCTCCCGTAGGGCGTGGATTAGTCCAAATCCGCATTTTCTTAGATTTGGGTTTTGGGTTGGGTTTAAGGATCGTTAATCTCATTTGAGACTAAGATCAACTTAAACGTTTGTTAAGGATACGTTAGTCTAATTTTAGACTAAGATCTACTTAATAGGATCATTTAGATCCAACAAAAAAATATTTGGTTTCTATTGTTTTAATTTAGAGACTTTGCGGTCCAGTTTAAAGACGTCATAGTCTGTAAATTTTAAGAACATCATAGTCAATGAGTTTAAGGACCCCACAATCCATAGTAGTTTAGAGACATCATAGTCTGTAAAGTTTAAGGACATCATAGTCCATGAGTTTAAGGACCCCACAGTCCGTAGAATGTCTGGTTGTCGGGACCCGTCACCTCTCTGAAGACGTTGAAGGATTACAACGACACATATCAGAGGAGTGAAGAGATGTACTCTTGAACCAAGATTGGTTGGGAGATCTATAGTCCAATTTGGGACTAAGATCAAAGATTTATGAGCATATGGGCTCAATTAATCTGAATGAGCGTTCTGTGGCCACTTTGGGCTCAGCCCACTCAGTTAAAATGTTAAGCATTGATTCTGACAATTGTTTTTTGTCCTTTATTGAATGCTGAGCACTCATTATAGCTCTGGGGCCTTTATTTATAGAACAATTTATATTCTCTTAGCGCACAAGTGTGGAGCACGTGGCACGCTTGGTGCGTGCGCCAGACAATGAGTGCATTGTGCTTCTGGTGAAGTAGCGCACATGTGTGGAGCACGTGGCGCGCTTGGCGCTGAGCGGATTGCGCTTCTGGTGAAGTAGCACACATATGACAAGCACGTGGCGCGCTTGGAGCTGAGCGCCAAACAATGAGCGCATTGTGCTTCTGGTGAATTAGCGCACAGTGAGGAGCACGTGGCGGCTTGGCGCTGAGCGCCAGTCTATGAGCGCATTGCGCTTCTGGTGAAGTTTGGAATGCTAAGGCTCTGCAACGCTATGCGTTAATTTTGGAACGCTGAAGCGCTTCTTTTGATTGGGGTGCTATGGCTCTTTTTAGGCAGCTTTGCGTCCAGAGAATTAAATTCTCTTTCTTATAAGAGACTTTGTCTCATGGATCTAAGAACAAAGTTCTTATTTTTTTTTATAGGACATGTTTCAATCTCTTATGTTTTTTGATGAAAGACTCTGCCTTTATGGATCTAGTATTCTAAGAGAATTGAATTATTTCTCCCCCTTTTATAATGAGATATTATAATCTCTGAAAGACAATTTGTCTTATAGATCTATGATCTGAAGAAGATGAGGTTCTTCCCCTCTTTTTTTTTATGATGAGATACTTTGATCTTTGTTGTGAAAGACCTTGGTCTTATAGATTTATGATCTTAGAAAAAGAAGTAAATTCTTCTTTTTATGTGAGATAATTTCATCTCTCTGTTTTTCTTCTTTTTACCTTGAAGAAAATTTTCTTCTTCTGAGAGCTTGCTCTTTTTCTCCGAAATTTCTGAAAATTTGGGGGGGGGGGGGGGTTCCTCTATATGAGACTTGAAGTCTTGGGATCTTTATATAGGGCAAGCTGATATGTTGAATCAGTTGAAGAGATCTTTTCTCTAATTGATTTGGGGATTTCCCCACCGTTGGATCTTTGATTCTAGGGCTTCTGATTTACAGAAGGCAGTCTTCTTGTTTTTAACAAGATTGAGAAATCTTTCCCTATACAGAATTTATTCTGTATCTTAGTGATTTTTAATCACTATTGGATCATTGATCCGATGGTACTCTAATTTACAGAGCAAAATCTTTTTGTTTTGGAAAGATTCTAAAGAATGTTTTCTTAACAGAATTTTATTCTGGTAACTTGATAATTTATCATCTTTGTTGGATCTTTGATCCAACGGTGGGAACATTTAGTTCCAGCGCTAGTTCCAGCGCTGGCGCTCTTAGCGCCGGCGCACCCGTGCTCTGCACGTGAGCGCCGCTTCAGAGCGCTGGCGCACCCGTGCTCTGCACGTGAGCGCCGCTTCAGAGCGCTGGCGCTCTTAGCGCGAGCGCACCCATGCTTTGCACATGAGCGCTGTTTGCTGGCGCTTTTATGAAGCGCCACTTCATTTTAAATTTTGAAAATTTGAACAGAGATTTGCTCTGACTGGGGAAAACAGTTACTGACAGGCTTTTCAGGAGTAAATGCAGGCTTGCTTGTTGATTTTCTGATCGCTCAATATCCGGGTAGCCATTACGTCCAGCTAGTACCGCTAACGGCTTGTAGGTACTTGATCTGATCATCACCTACTGCTGCGTATTGATGAGTCTTTAGAGTCCTACATAGAGGTTTTACTAGCTCAGGCCAAACAAAATAGGAGCACATATGTGATATGTGCGGGACCGAGATTAATACGAGTAGATGATACCGTATTCTATTCTCACGATTTATGTTATCGGTCGGTTATATGAGATATAACCAGGTTATCGAATCAAATGTTGATTCGATAAGTCGATACTGTATCGGTCGGTTATATGAGATATAGCCGGGTTATCGAATCAAGTGTTGATTCGATAAGTTGATACAAATAATATTGGTCGGTCATATGAGATATTGCCGGATTATTAAATCAAGTATTGATTTAATGATTTAATAAATAATTATATATTTGATATATATATTAATTTACATTAACTAATATTAGCTCACTTAAGCATTTCTTTTTCTCACATGTGCACACTTAATATATATGTGATATATATTAATTGTGTTTTCTTTTTGTGTCATGGTTGATGCCACATGCAAGATGGGGGTATAAGACTTACACCATGCTAATGATAATGAAGGGTTTATTTATTTAGAGTAAATCAATTATTAGTTGGAAATTGGTCACATGGCATGAAGCTTGTTAGAAGCTTGGAGATCCATTGACTTAGTCCACTAGTTTTGTCTTGCACTAGATATTTATTAACCCAACCATTATCTAAACCCATGGTTAAGTCTCTACATGAGTTATATGAGATATTTCTCATCTATGGTTACCATTTACTTTCTCATCTATTATTTGCTTCATCTTCTTCATGCTCCTGAGAAAGCTCTCTAGGTTTTTGAGAGGAGAATAAAAATAGTGAGAAAATTAATTCTAAAGTGAGCAAAAATCCTACTTCATCATCCTCTACTAGATTAGCCATTTAGTTTAGGGTGTTAGCTTCACTAATCTCTAATTAGTGAAGAGATAGCTTGGGTTAGTGTCTTCTTGACGTAGATCATCTTCAGCCTCGAAGATTTCGTGCAAGCTCGTTCCTTTCATCTTGTGCAGCCACTCTAGAGTCCGGAAGATCACTACTTGGAGCAAAAGGATTACAACTCGGAGCTATTGAAGTGAAGGACCGGTCTACAAAGGTTGTATTCCATAATCACTTAGTTGTAAAGTTGTTTGCATTTTGTATTGTTTAAATCTGTAGTTAAGATTCTAGGGTTATGATTATTTAGTATGGAAATTTTTTTAAAAGGCATGGACGATGCCTCCCGAAACCTTACTGTTGTGCTACGCAATCCTACAGCAGCGTGTGAGAATGATTTATAAATGGTTTGTTGTGAAAAAGTGTCGGACGTGAGGATTGACTCAACAAATCACAAAATGCACAATCAACCCTAGAACTACGGTCACCTAGGTCAAGTACTAGACCACTCCTAGACTTCCAAAGGACAAGTCATAGGATCAATACTCTACCACCTCTTTATCGCTCTTGTGGCCAGGTAAGTGCCATGTAAGTGGGAAGTATCTGCTATACGAATCACCAAAAATAGCGGGCTTAATTAAATAACCACTTACCTTAGTCACACTTTCCTAAACACCACAAGAGAGATGCGGATAAGCGATAGATTACCCACGACCTTCCTCTGTCCTAAATGAGCGCGACGGTCCTTAGAGTCTTGATCTAAATATTTTTTTAATTAATGAGGGTGAAAGTATACTCGTTTTGTGGTTTGTGGGGCCTAGGAAGAATGATGAAATCCCCACTTAATCTGAATTTTGGTCTTACCCCTTAAATATGCTCAAACAAACCAATAACAAAACACGCAAAAGATTTTTAAGCAGCGATATTTTGCAAAGAATCCTGCAGAAAATCAATTTATTGGATTTCTAGAGGGGAGAGAAAAATATGAGGAATATACCAAAAAAATTTGGGGGCACAATTCTCCAATGCCGTCACGGTTTCATCGCCAAAACCACCTTGTTGCCGCGGTTCCGCAGTACAATGGAGGGGTCTTCTGCCAAATTTTTCTATAGTGCCTCCTTTCCTCCTCTGGTCCTCGCTCGATATCTCTGAATCTCTGTTTGCTCGTTTCAGTGACTCCAGATTCTCTCGCAAAAATTCGCACAATAATCGTTAAATATTCAAGATGTGGTTTTGTTTTATTTTTTATGATATGTATCGGATAAGAATTCAACCCTAATAGCAAGAAAAAAAATTACGCACGTATCCCCAGCAACGGCGCCATTTGATGGATCTGAAAGATGTGTTTGTCATAAATAAAGTTAACCGCAATCAATAACAGTGTCGCGTGTAGCTAGCCGCGATGAGTACGGGTCGTCCTCAGGGATGCGTGGAAATTTTAATCTTACTTTAGACGAGTTGATTGAAAGAAGGGGTGATTGGTTATAAATCTACAATATACTGATGTTGAATCTATAAAGAAGAGCTTTGTAGGGTTCATAGAATTTAGTAGTAATGGATGATTAATTAAAAATGACTCCTTTTATCTTTTAATAGATTTAAAACTAAATTGATAGTGATGAATTTGGATTAGGGTTCTTTTGAAAGAAAGTAGGATTTCCCTACTCTTAACCCTTATCCTTGCATTGATCTCTATTCACGTCTAGCCTTTATCAAAACAATTGTTAATTTAATCTCAAATCGCGGTTGAGACTATCAATAAATTAGTAGCACGCCCGATAAGGATGTTAACATTTATTTTTCTAAACTTTATAAACTTTATAGGATGTAAAAAAAGTTAAGAGATTTTATCATCCATTGATCGACCCTAATCCTACGAACCCTAGAAAGCTAGAAATTACTCACGCATGGTTGAGATAGAAGAGAAGATAGAGAAGGAGATCAGGACGTAAATGCAGAAAGTAAATGCAAAGAATTAAACAAATGATCTACCTTTATTAATCAATATTACAAGTTCAAATCCTTCGAATTTAGATTACAAGAAGAAGTTGCTCTCGATCTCTGCCTCGTAGGAAGTAGATATTCCGTCAATATTCACGCAGCTCTATGACGTCGAATTGCGGACCTGTCGTGGATCTCTTGTTCTTGATGGTGATTTATTTCGTGTTAAATGTGATGATTTTAACTTTAACCCTCTGTCCTTTATATAGCCCTCCTATCAGAAACCCTAGATCTCATAGGTTTAGATATGCCATCAAGATCCAATTTCCAAAATCACAGATCTTACGGCCATTAATTGGCCGCGGATCCACCGATATTTCTTGCTATTGGCCGCGCAACCGCGGCTGTTTAGGGGAGTTAGGGTTCTAAATTTCTTAGGCTTATACATGTTGACACATGGAGATTTTTTCCATATCTGGATTATATAAATATTTCTCAAAGTCTCTGCCAATATTGATTCTACGATTTTATTGGCAGATTTTTGATCCTGACATCTTAAATATCTCGATTTCCTGACTTGAGCTAAATCTGCACAATATCTCCAAGAATAATATTAGTAATATTTGTTATATTAGAGATATAATCTTAATCATTTTATATGGTAATAAATCTTTAAGAAATTTGATAAAGATTATTTGATATGATATGCATATTTTAATTACCAAAACAACATATAAATATTATATGCATATATTTTCCTTCATAATGTTAATTATATATATAAATATATGGTAAAGAGTATTTTGCAAATAAACTCACATATGTTTTATATTTATAATAAACACCTTTAAATATTTAAGAAAAGTAAAAAAAATGTTATATCAAAAGTGCAATATTTTCGACTGAACAAATTCCCCCAAACTTAAGTTTGATCGTCCCGAGCAAACTAGTTATTCAAGAGAGGGAGAAAAAAGGAAAAGAAAAACCTAGCACATTTTCGTAGGCAACACGATTGCACTGAGCACGTGCTACAAACCATTAAATCTCTAGGTGTCCCGAGTAGGAGGAGTGTTGTCTCCTAAGGATTTTCAGCGGATTACACCCACAAAATCCCATAATGAAAGAAAGAAAATGAAAGTTACGTACAAAGATAAGGATTTATAAAAGAAAGAACTTGAAAATAAGAGTTTCCAACTACACCAACATTTCAGTTGCCATGAGCCCTAGTTTTCCTCCCTACCTTTCTTTCAAACGTCGATCATATACCCCTACGTGTGTGTAAAATACATCTCTACACTTAGAGAATTCAATTCAAACTATCATACTCTTGTCCATCTCTCTTAGTACTTTTTAGTCGGTGAATATTTTAGATGGAATTGCTTACACATTTTTCATGCGACCGTTAATACTTCTTGAGATACTAACCGACCGATTACTAAATGTGCTCACTCATTTAGGCATAATTAGCAATTTTCTCGTCTTGCAACACCTAAAACTTAGCAGTGGCTCCCAAATCAGTTGGTCTAAGGCACTAGGTGATAAAGCACCCTCGCTATTTTTTTTTATGCTGCCTTAAGCAATTACAAAACCAGTGTTCATTTTTCTTCACTATTTTTTTCCTTTATATTTTTATTTTTCTTCATACCAAGGCTTTTAGACAAGAGCATTTCAAGGTATCCTATACTATCCCAAGTTTCAAGATGTGTGCAAGTGCGCATAGTAGGGTATCAACGTTCAAATATTTGGCTTCAAGAATATGGACTATTTTTCAAACTTATTTTTATTCATAGATTAGTAATTTCCTTCATCTTACTAACCCTTGGGACAACGGCGCATAACTATTTATTACTAATCTCATTTAAGAAAATATCTAACTTTTTTGCTTTTCTTAAACTATTCTTATCTTTCATATGTAATTTTTCACTTTCAAAATTTTATTATCAATAAAAAATTTTGTGTTTATATTTATGATAATGCAAAATAATGCGTGAATAAGCACAAACCTCCCCCAAACCAGTTTGCAGCTGTGTCCTCACTGATGTCATCTGTTAAGCTTAAAAAAAATTTGTAGACTTGGGATGAAAAGTTAGTAATGGGGACATGAATTAATGACAGTGATATCCTCCCCCAAACTTATTTTTGGCTCATAATTTTGTAAGAATTTTATTTTCTTTCAAGAGCCAAAATATTCCCCTCCCCCTAAACTTGAGTAAAATAGTATTAAGCATTTAAAATTATAAAGAGATGGGGGGGTAAGGTTATTGGTCGATATAAAGCTTTACAAAGACCAAAAGTCAACACCAGCCATTCAAATATTTTATCGATGTAACGCACTGGTTGGTATAAGATAATGCCACCTATAGACGTGAAGAAGTGGGGAGAAGATAAGAAGTGTAATAGAACAGGTTTACGTCTCGGTTTGTAGAGACGAAATAATGATGATGGATTAGTCGCATTCTCATTCTTGATAAGAAGAAGAGGTGGCGGTTCAACTTCTTTGTTTTGGGGTTGATTCATCACAACTCCCATATTTTCTAGGAATGCGAGTTCTTCGGTGAAAATGTCTTCAAAGCTTTCATCGATATTTTGAATGATAATCTCATCAGAAAGAAATGTATGATCCTCGGACTCCGTAAAAGGTTCATATTTAGCGTTAGATGTTGACCCGGACAGCTCGACTAACTTATTCGACAAGTCAAAGGATTCGGACTTGGGTGTGGACTTGTAGATAGAAGGGTCCTCATGTCTATAATAAATAGCATGATCAAACAACAACGCACAAGCGGAGTCGAGATAAGTATCATAAAGTTTTTCAAGTTCGCTGCTGTCAGAATCTATCGTT
The DNA here is from genome assembly GCA_030015575.1 of Agapanthus africanus. Classification (NCBI taxonomy): domain Eukaryota; kingdom Viridiplantae; phylum Streptophyta; class Magnoliopsida; order Asparagales; family Amaryllidaceae; genus Agapanthus; species Agapanthus africanus. The sequence goes on from CM057349.1 coordinate 459,001,340, forward strand.
TTGACAGAAAATATATGAGCATAGGGTTCGGAGGGTTCACTTCCCAACTTATAAATGTTAAGCTCAATTGATATCTTCCCGAAGGATAGGCTCATAGAACCGTTTCGACAATTGATTATTGTGTTGGAAGTCGCTAGGAAAGGTCAACCTAGAATCACCGGGATTTGGTTTCAGGGGTTTGCTACAGGCTGTGTATCAAAATCTATGAAGTCCACCGGGAATATAAATTCCTCGACTTTTATTAACACGTCTTCTAGCTCACCTCTAGGTTCGGTGATAAATCGATCGGCCATTCAAAGACTGCAGCACGCCGGTTTTAACTTTCCGGTGCTTAATTGCTCATAGACAGAATACGGAAGCAAGTTAACACTAGCGCCTAAATCGAATAGAGAACGATTGATATTTTTACCCCCAATAGCAACAGATAGGCTCAGTAGGAGTTTTGATGAGTTTGCTCATCAGCCTTCATAGCGACAGATACCCGGGTAGCCATTACGTGCAGCTAGTACTGCTGACGGACTTATAGTTAAATCCACTGCCAGCGTACCGTCAAGTCTTTAGAGTCTCATACGGAGGGTTTCCCTGCTTCGGGCAAAATGATGTAAAAATCATTTTTTGTAAATTCCTAACAAGGAAACCTTCTGTGTGGGAATCTAAAGACTCGATAGTATACTGGCAGTGGGTTTAATCACAAGTCCGTCAGCGGTATAGCTGCACGTAATGGCTACCCAGGTATCTATCGATAAGAAGGCCGATGAGCAAACTCATCCGAACTCTACTAAGCCTATCTGTGATAATCTCCGTACAGTCCGGTCTGTTCGTCTAAGATACTCGCATATCGAGCCTAGGAGGATAGTAAACATCAGACCCATAACAGCGCAATAAGTCGTGCCGGCGTAGAGCCCAATACACCCTGAGAAACTACTGGAGTAACTACCAGTAAATCTCGCTTGCCCTGGCCAGGGACTTTGTGTAATGGCTTTCCGAACACATCGCAATATCAACCCCCAATACCGGGAGAGACGAATCCTATCTAACGCTCCTGCTTCCAAGTGCTTCGGGACTGCACCCAACTACTACTTCTTTGCAAGACTCCTTTGAGCCGTGGTAGGGTAGTAATCTAAGTACAATGAGAACATACTTGAGACGAATAGTGATATCAAGTCAATGGAATAACCTGTACTCATGCCACCCGAGAACTGCTACCTGACGATAGGTATAATCCCAACCAGCAGTTCCCAACGAGTCTGTCCAGTGTAACTTATAACCCAATGAGCACCTGTATATTATCTCCAGTACGACGAACTAATGGCTGTAGGACAGACCATCTCCTATGCTGGGATGATAAGCGTATACACTAGTCTACTCTGGAGTATCGATACCTCGTCTCGATAATCCTACGACTAGGGACCTGTATAAGGATATGCTTATAGACTACCCAGCCTCCACTAGTATGGCTGCCATTACAACGCTGGTAGTCAAGCAAAGATCCTAAGGGCTCTACCAATATATATAAGCGATTTGCTAAAATGAACATATGCACATATTGAGGTAGAATCAAACCAAGTAGCATACTACCATTTTGAGCAAGACTGTTATTATAACTGTGAATATCCCAAGCTTCCGATATGTAATGTACAATCCAGTATGATACAATAATGACCACTAGAGTATATATCACTAACAATCTCCCACTTGCACTAAGGCCATGTATTGGCATATCGCAGACCTATCATCTCATTTAGCCTCTTGAACTGTGTCTAAGGGATGACCTTTGTAAGTGGATCTGCAGTGTTGTTCTCTGTCTCTACTCTCCGCACCTCGATCTCCGGACGATCAACGATCTTCTGATCAGGTGGAACTGCCTCAAGATGTGTCTAAACTTCTAATGGGACCTTGGTTCCTTCGCTAAAGCTATAGCGCCGTTGTTGTCACAATACAACGGTATTGGATCAGCAATGGATGGAACCACCTGAAGTTCTGTTACGTACTTTCTGATCCAGACCGCTTCTTTCGCGGTGTCATATGCAGCGATATACTCCGCTTCCATCGTCGAGTCAGCAACGGTGTCCTGCTTGGAGCTCTTCCAACAGACCGCCCCTCCATTGAAGGTAAAAACATAACCCGACATAGACCTGAAGTCATCCTTGTCACTTTGGAAGATGGAGTCGGCGAAGACCTCAACCTGGAGGTCTTCTCTGTTGTACACCAAGAACATCTCCTTAGTCCTTCTTGTTGGGGTCAAAAATTACACCCCGGTTGACCAAGTCAAAGTCAACCCCAAGTCAAGTAGGCCTATGCCCGAGTCGAGCCCGAACATAAAGAGGCCGACCTCCCCCATGCCAATATGAAAATCATGTAATAAATAATTTTGATGTAATTTTCATGCATAAATGTAAAGTAAATGGGCAAAAATCCAAATTTTTGTAAAGCCCATGGCTCATGTGCAAAAGAAATGAGCACATGAGGCATGAGATAGGAAAAATGCCATTTTGTAAAGCCTAAGTGGCCATATGTAAATTTGTAAGCCTATATAAGGCAACATGATAATGAAATGAAAGAACATTTTTTCATTTCCCTCAAAAGGTAGGGTTTGTGTCTCCTTCCCCTTTTTTAATGTTCTAAACCTTGTTCCCCTTCTCTGAATTAAATCAAGAGTTCAACTCTTTCTTTCCCAAAAATAAATAGTTTTTCATCACAAAACCCTTGAAAGGGAACTCAAATCTCCCATCAAATCTCTAAAATGGGAGATTTTTAAGTCTCACCCCCCTTTTCTTCAAGATCCAGCCAATAGAGAGGAGGAAGGAGACCTATCTCCAAAAATCCCACTTTGGGAAGATCCAAATCTCGAGAGAAGATTTAGGGCTCAAGGGAGAAGAAAAGAGTCCCCTTTCATTATCTCCGAAAATATCGTGGGAGTTTAACTCCACAAAAATAATATATATATATATATATATATATATATATAATAAATCTTTCTTTTTAGGAGTTCAACTCCAAAAGTCAATCGGGAGTACAACTCCCAGTGCAGGGGCTAAGCCCCTTTGTCCTATTTTGGAGTTTAAATCCAAAAGTCAATTAGGAGTACAACTCCCAGTATAGGGGCTAAGCCCCTTTTTCCCATGGGTGCTGGTCTCCAAAAGTAAATTAGGAGTACAACTCCCAGTATAGGGGCTAAGCCCCTTTTTCCAGCTAGCGCCCAGCGCCCGCGTGTTGAGCATGTGAGGCGCTGGCGCCCAGTACCCGCATGCCGAGCACGTGAGGAGCTAACGCCCACACGTCGTTTGGACGCTATTTCCTCCTCTTTTTTTATACATATATACACTCCACAACACTTTTCCCGTTAGAAAAAATTTCTAACGGGGTGCTGCCCCGCAGCCCGTAAGGGGGCTGCTAGCCCCATTGACCCCCAGCCTGCTATCCGGGTAGCGGGACCCCCGTAAACTCTGCAAGGCCCCCGATATATCCAAAACCTCTCAAGACACACATACGCACACTGCACATTGAGTTCGCATGACCAGTTTGACCCGTCAATCGGAGGTTCTCTCGCTCCAAAGGCGAGGGGTAATTAATGGCAGTTTAGTCCATGGCTGCTGGAGATTCGGATCCCTACAATCAATAAACCCCCACCTACCCTAGGCAGGAGGAATCTGTTGTACGCCTGACAAGTGACGCGTATTCCCATCTCAATAGGGTGACGAAAAACACCTTACACTTCTAAGGTACTTGAGCATGTTCTTCATTGTTGTCCAGTGCTTCTCCCATGGGTTTGACTGATATCTTCTTACAACTCTCAGTGCGTAAGCTACATCTGGTCTGGTACACAATATCGCATATATTATAGAGCCTACTGCAGAAGTGTAGGGTATAATACTCATGCAATCTCTTTTCAAATCAGTCTTGGGAGACATCTTTTTGGAGAAGGCGATTCTGTGACAAGCTGGTAGATTATTGCCCTTTGAATCTTACATACTAAATCTTTTCAGTATGGTGTTGATATGCCTTTACTGTGAAATTCCCAACTTCTGTTTAGATCTATCACGATAGATCTGGATCTCCAGAATGTAAGAGGTATCACCCAGGTCCTTCATAGAGAACCTTTGAGACAAGAATCCTTTGACAGATTGTAGTATAGGAATGTCATTTACTATCAGGAGAATGTCATCCACGTACAAGACAAGGATTACCATAGTTGTCGCTACAATTTTACTATAAATGCATGGTTCGTCTGGATTTTTGATAAAGTCGAATTCATTGACCGTCTCATCAAAATAGATGTTCCAATTCCGCGATACCTGTTTTAATCCATAAATGGATTTAAGTAACTTGCACACTCTTCCGCTGCTCCCACTCTCTATGATACCCTCCGGCTGATTCATATAGACATACTCTTCCAAATTTCCATTCAGAAAAACAGTCTTTACGTCCATCTGCCAAATTTCATAATCGTGGAAGGCAGCAATTGCAAGAAGGATCCGAATGGATTTGAGCATAGCCATTGGAGAAAAAGTTTCATCATTGTCCAAACCTGGTCTTTGATGAAAACCTTTTGCAACAAGTCTAGCCTTATGGGTTTCAACCTGTCCATCTACACCAATCTTCTTTCTGAAGATCCATTTGTATCCTACGAGCAATGTCCAAAGTCCATACTTTGTTGGTGTACATGGACTCCATTTCGGTCCGCATTGCATCCAACCATTTTACCGAGTCTCTGGATGGCTTGCTTCCAGCTAGTTGGCTCATCATCGTCGATGATGTAATCTTCTCTATCCCCGTCTATAAGAAAACCATAGTATCTCTCGGGCGGATGAAACAGCCTATTAGTCCTGCGGAGTGATGCGAGGATGTCCGGTTCTTTCAAAATTTCTGGTTCCACCATACTTTCAGTAATAGCTTATGGTTCTGGAATTTCTTCCAGTTCTATTGTGCTCCCACTTATTTTTTTTTCAAGAAATTGTGTCTCCAAAAAGTGGGCATGCCGAGAAATAAAGACCTTTTGTTCCTCCGCGTAATATAAAAGATATCACTTGGAGTTCTTTGGGCATCCTATAAACTTACACAGTACTGAGCGTGCCTCGAGTTTGTCCGCATGATGCTTTTTTACAAAAGCCAGACATCCCCATATCTTTAGATACTTAAGATAGGGTTTCTTCCCACTCCACATCTAATATGGTGTAGTAGGCACTGACTTAGTAGGAACCTTGTTCAAAAGATATGCAGTTGATTCTAGTGCATAACTTCAGAAGGATCGCGGTAACTCAGCGTTACTCATCATGGAACGTACCATATCCAATAAAGTTCGGTTCTACCTTTCTGATACACCGTTGAGTTGAGGTGTGTACGGAGGACTAAGCTGAGAAAGAATTCCATTCTCTTTTATGTAATCCAGGAACTCGGCACTTAAGTATTCACCATCTCGATCAGATCTAAGTGTCTTGATACTTTTGCCGGTTTGTTTTTCCACTTCATTCTTATATTCCCGGAATTTCTCAAAGGCCTTGGATTTATGTTTCATCAAGAATACATGTCCATACCTTGAGAAATTATCCGTAGAAGTAATGAAATAGGAATAACCACTTCTTAAATGTGTAAACATTGGACCACACACGTCGTTGTGTATGAGTCTCAAGAGCTCGCTGCCTCTTACCCTGTGTCCAGTAAACAGAGTCTTTGTCATCTTTCTTTTGAGATTTGATTGACCAGTTGTATAAGACTGATATTCGAACGAATCCAAATATCCCTCTTTATGTAACTTCATCAACCATGTTTCATTGATGTGACCCAGTCTACAATGCCATAAGAAAGCCTGATTTAATTTTGAAAACTTTCTTTTGAGTGTGTTCTGGACGTTGAAAACCTGAGTTTGATTTAATACGTATATACCGTTATCTAGTGTACCTGACCCAATCAAATTTTGATTAAGGTGGATGTGGACCACATCGCTTACAAATGTAAAATCATAACCTTCTTTAAAAAGTAAAGATACAGTGATAATATTACAAGCCAGAGTAGGTACACACAAAAAGTTACGCAAAATCAAAATCTGCCCACTTGTCAATCCTAGATGATATTCCCCTACGGATACAGTATCCACGCTCATTCCGCTTGCAACCCTGAGAGTCATATCACATGCCTTGATAACTTTACGGTTTTTCAGAGCCTGTAATAAATTACAGATACGAGATCCTGATCCTGTATCTAGTACCCATGAAGTAGAGTTAATTGACAGACAGTTTTCAATCATAAACACACGTGAAGCCGAAGCCACAACGTGCTTCGAATCCTGGTTTCTGGCTCTCCAAGCCCTGCAGTCTTTCTGCTAATGCTATTTCCCGTGACAATAGAAACATTCCTCCTTCCCTATTGTTAGCCCCGAAACCTTTGCCTTGCCCTTTCTCTCTACCTTACTGACACCGCCTATCGGCTTGGTGGATGCCTTCTTCTTTTCTCCCCTGGCTTTCATCTTGGATCTAGAAAAGGAGGATTCCCCAAAAAGCAGATCGGGTGTTTCCCTGGATTTCTGTAGGGTGCCCTCAGTGCTACTCAACATGTTGAGTTTTGGAAGTGAAACTTCTTTCCCTTGAATGTTGAAATTCAAGATAAACTGGGCGTAGGTGGAAATGAGGGACTGTAGAATCAAGTCAGTATATAACTCGTTCTCCAACGTGGTCCTATGGTCTGCGAGCTCTTTAATATAGCTAATCATCGTAAGGATGTGGTCCCCTACAGATGACCCAACCGCCAACCTCACCTGAAACAATTCCTTCAAGGTCTCATATCTTACGATACGAGATTGCTCTCCATATAAATCCATGGTATGGAGGAAGATGGAAACTAAGTCTATCTTCTCGTGCCGCCTCTGGTGTTCATAATCTATTGAGGCTAACACGTGGCACTTGGCTCCCGCACTGTCTTTTTCCAATGTCTTACGGATTTTAACATCCGCGACGGTGGAATCTGGACCTGGGACGGCGGGGACTTTGGTAGTAAGGAGGTAGCCCAGCTTGTCATAGGTAATGGCTATCTGGACATTCCTTAGCCAATCTTTGTAATTTAGCCCAGTCAATTTATTATTATCTAGCAGTAACTTAAGCCCTGTCATTTTGGTCGCTGCTGTCAGGAGAGAGAGAATAAACACTCAGCATGATACTCTTGCAAGTTTAGATTGGTTATTAATTTATCTAAACAGGATGGCTCCCACTGTTCCTTGAATCCTCCTTTAAACCATAAAAGAGGAATTAGTCAGGATTAATCTCACCCTACAATTCTTGCTTAACCTTTCGGCCAGACTAGTGTTGGTACTTCGAGGGAGGTTTTCCAACGCTTTCGCGAAGTTCCTTAATTACATAACCTCTTTTCCCTGGAGGCGTAGCCCCGCTAACACCATTCTAGGAACCTACTTGGTTTATAGTATTGATTGTTTAGTGAAAAAATTCCCGAAGAGTAGCGGATACTAACAGTAGGATCAGGATCCAATTATCATCATGTGATAACCTTGAAAGAATCCTACCAAAATCATCACACTCCAAATGGTATGCAACACTAGCAAGTTTCATTTTTCTTAGAAACTCCCGATGTGGATTTTTGCCTCGGGCGCTTATGACCTTGACGAAGGCCAACATATAATAAGATGCAAGTCAAGTTCTGCCCGTCATTATCCTGGTTAATTTGAACCCACCCGTACAAACCCTTAATGAAGGACAAAATAGCTGTACGACTGTCCCAAATCAACGCATCTATCTATACTACAGATGAATATCCATCAATTACCAATCACTATGCCTTGGCGAAGGTCAAAATACATAGCTTGAATACTACTGAATACCCATCTAAAATGACGGAGGACTACGGATGGTTTTGGCGAAACCGTGAACTTAATGAACTTGATATAGTCAAAGGAACCATGATAGCTTTTAAAAGGAGTGGTTTAGGCTCCGTGTTTAAAAGTTGTTTTTCAAGAAAACTGAGTGATTTTGAAATTGTTCCAATGATTTAAACTTTGGTTTGTTTTCCTTACATTAATCAATATTAATGCAGTCCCATCATTAAACCCTATCATTGCAGAAAAGAAACGAAAATAGAACCTACGCTTATGCCATCTATATTCGCCACGGGGCCCCGTCATGCACCGTTAGGTTACTTAACTAACGGCAGAGCGGGGGCTGGACTAGCGCGGGTGCAAAACATAAGCAACGTTTATTATATATATAATATATATATATAGACATTCGTCTCACGAAATAATAGGCATTCCAGATCACAGATGAATATATTGGATATACTAAGAATTCTGTGTTTCGTTTTATCCTATAACGAAAGACGGATTCCACGGTCGTGATAAATAGCCAAACCCCACCCTAGACCCCTACGGGTGCGGTAAACTACCCGCCAAATTACCGAAGTTAAGCAACCTCCATCAATAAAATGAGTATGCTACTCGGCACTTCAAGAACCCGGTAGTTTGTGCACCCCACCTTGGATCTATTCTAGGTGTAAGAAAAAGTAAATGAAATAATACAACGGTGGTTACTAACAATGGACCGAATTGTTCTTAAACTAATAATGGACCATAATGTCCTTAAATACGGGAAGTTTTGGACCGAAACATCCCCAAACTAATAATAGACCGAAATTTTCTTACACTAAAATTCGTCCCAAATACGGGAATGACGGACCGAAACGTCCCAAAACTAACAATAGACCACTATGTTCTTAAATGGGTATTGGACCGAGACGTTCCTAAACTAATAATGGACCACAATATCCTTAAACTAATATATTGCCCTACGGTGAGTCTCCATATCGAACACCGTATACAATCTACGGGCATAAAACAATTCATATCTTTTTTAGGTCCTATATGATGCGATCCTTCGAAGAATGTCGTGATCGAAAACTGTTAGTGCGTTACCTTATGGGCTGCCTAAAAAAATGGTATGTCTAGAAGAGAAATGAGCACAGATGAAAACCTAAAAAAGCGCCGTGAGTAAAAATTGCAGGGCTACCGGTGAGCTTTTGAAAACCCGAAAGGGCGCAAACGCGTTAAAAGAAAGGAAAAAATACACCTGCAAAGTCTTCATGATTTTGTAAAGAGAAAACACCTGCGTGAGATCTTTACAACCCACAAAAAAGCAACACACTTAGACATCCATAAGATCCCTAAGAAGAAAATGCACTTTCAAGATCCTCATGGCTCGTAAGGAGAATATACCCTCTATAAGATCCTCACGGTATATAAAATTCAAAAGCCTTAAGTTATAGGGATCAGAACATGTTCTTAAGCCATCATAACCCCACAAATTTATTCTCTGCAAGTTGGTCCATACCGAATCTTGTATACAGTCCACGGGCGTAAATAAATATATTCTCAATTAAGTCCCACCAAGAATGAGAAATATCATTCAACATGGTAAACGGCACTTGCGGGTCCTTACGACTTATAAGAGAAAATACCACTTAGGAGTCCTCACGGTTCCCAAGGAGAAAATACACTTATGAGATCCAAAAGTGTATAATTCTCGGGCCAATGGTTTAGCTGAAGCATTCAACAAGATCTTGACCAAGATTATAAAAAAGACGGTGTCCAAAAACAAAAAGGACCGGCATAAGAAGCTGCATGAAGCTCTTTGGACGTACCGAACAAAGTTCAAGATGGCTACAAATACAACACCATACGCATTAGTGTTTGGCGCTGAAGCAGTACTCCTATTGGAGATAGAGCTCTCCTCACTATGAGTGGCAGTTCAATACAAGCTAACAGATGAAGAAAATGCTCATCTTAGGCTCGAGGAGCTCGATGTTCTCGACGAAACCCGTCTTATAGCACAACAAAACCTAGAGGCTTATAAAGCAAGGATGACGTGGTCATATAAAAGAATGACCAGGCCGAGAGCATTCCGCCAAGGCGAACTCTTGCTGGTCGTCAAAAGACCAATGATCCCCAATCGTGCAAAATGGGGGAAGTTTGAGCCAAACTAGGAAGGCCCGTATACCATAGATAAGGTCTACCAAGGTGGAGCTTATCTACTCATGGATATGCATGGCGAAAGTCCATTCGACCGATAAACGGCTGATTCCTTAAAAAGTACCTTATCTAAAGGGTAACGACTTAGGTCAATGGTAGATGACGACGCCTGTGTCCGTTCGGTATCTTCCTGAGTCAAAACTTTGAAAGTGGTCCTTAAACTAATATTCACCCCAAACACGGCGTTAATGGACCGAAATGTCCTTAAACTAATATTCACCACAAACACGGCGATAATAGACCAAGATGTCCTTAAACTAATACTCGTCCCAAATACGGGAATGTTGGACCACCACATCCTTAAACTGATATTGGACCAAAACGTCCCTAAATTAATAATGGACCGAAATGTTCTTAAACTAAAACTCATCCCAAATACGGGAATGACGGACCGAAACGTCCCAAAACTAACAATAGACCACTATGTTCTTAAACTGGTATTGGACCGAGACGTTCCTAAACTAATAATGGACCATAATGTCCTTAAACTAATATATTGCCCTACGGTGAGTCTCCATATCGAACACCTTATACAATCTATGGGCATAAAACAATTCACATCTTTTTCAGGTCCTATATGATGCGATCCTTCGAAGAATGTCGTGATCGACAACTGTTAGTGTGTTACCTTATGGGCCGCCTAAAAAAATGGTATGTCCACAAGCGAAATGGGCACGAATGAAAACCTGAAAAAATGCCGTGAGTAAAAATTGCAGGGCTACCGTCGAGCTTTTGAAAACCCGAGAGGGCGCAAACGCGTTAAAAGAAAGGAAAAAATACACTTGCAAAGTCTTCACGATTTTGTAAGGAGAAAACACCTGCGTGAGATCTTTACAACTCACAAAAGAGCAACACACTTAGAAATCCATAAGATCCCTAAGAAGAAAATGCACTTGCAAGATCCTCACGACTCATAAAGAGAATATACCCTCTATAAGACCCTCACGGCTTATTCAATTCAAAAGTCTTAAGTTACAGGGATCTGAACATGTTCATAAGCCATCATAACCCCACAAATTTATGCTCTACAAGTTGGTCCATACCGACTCTTGTATACAATTCACGGGCGTAAATAAATATATTCTCAACCAAGTCCCACCAAGAATGAGAAATATTGTTCAACATAGTAAACGGCACTTACGGGTCCTTACGACTTACAAGAGAAAATACCACTTAGGAGTCCTCATGGTTCCCAAGGAGAAACTACACTAATGAGATCCTCAAGATTCATAGGGAAAAATACCTTGATGAGACTCTTACGGCTCCTAAAGTCAAAAGCCTTAGTCGACAGGATCCAAACCCAGTTTGCTAAGCCATCTTTATTCAAATCAATAAGGGCAAATGATGATTCGCTCCTGAGAATATTCCAGTTGCAGCGATGCTAATGCCAAGATTGGTATCAGATCCCAAGTTCCTGACTCGTAATAAAACTCAACGAGTCACAAAAGAAATGCATATGAAACAGCCGAAATGATAGGGCAACTCGCAATAAAAACCAGCGATTAAAATTAACAAAAATAGCCGAAATTATTGGGCGCCGTGAATAAAATAGCCGAAACGATTGGGCAAACGCGACTTTTGCGACATAAAAAGCTGAAAAGATAGAGAATCGCATAAATATATACAAAAAACTTGTCTGCCCTGCAAGTAGGTCCATACTGGCTCTTGTATACAATCCATAGGCACAAATGAAAGAAAGGAAATCATAATTTCCCACCATATTTCTTCAAAAGAAGATCCGAGAATTGATGGCACGTCTACAGCCTAGAGAGTATTTGGACGTCCCACTTATTCCTGCAAAGTACAGACGCGACGTCAACAAAGACCTGATTGAAAGCTATTTTGCGTATGCGCTTTAAAAAGATGAATCAAAAACATTTGTTAACCGCAATCAAGAACGGTGTCGCTTGGTAGCTAGCCGGTGAGTACGGGTCGGTCCACAGGGATTTTGTGTATTCTCAAATTGTTCTAACGAGTTAATTCCGATTGTTGTCGGATTGATTAAATCTAAAAACTAAGTTGATCTAGACTAAAATCTTGCTAGGGTTAGGTTTAGGTTAGGTTTGGAAAGTCAATATTCCTCACCGCTTTCCATGCCCAAATTAAAGATCTATTAGGTGTTATGGTAATAATTAATAAAGTGGATTCGTACCAACGGGAAGAAACGGTGTTTCTTTCTCTAGGTTCGTGTCCTTCCTTTCTTAATTCTTACCCTAACCTCTATGGAAAACACGCACAACCGGTCCTTTATACTACGGTATCACCGCTACCTCATGGGATAGGGTGCCGTAGGGAGCGGTGTGTGCATGTATGCATGGAGTCCTATAAAAATGTGTGATGGGCAACAAAGGGGTGAGAGATCTTTATCTCTCAAGACTTCCCCAAATCTAACCCTAACAAGTGAGGAGACTACTCACTCATTAGGGAATTGAAAAACATTTTCTAAGTATCTAACTAGGGCAGATAATGAAAGATCTAACTAGGGCAGATAAGAAATTACCTAGGGCATGGAAATAAAATTTAACTAGGGCAATGAAAAGAAAACTTACTCCTAATTTTTATTTGATGCTCTCTTCTTTCTTTACAGAAATTTACAGATCTGAATTTAGATAGATGAAATGAGGCATAAGAAGAGGCATGACCTAAAACAAGTTTTAGGGATTCTATTTATAGAGCATAGAAAATCCTAGGGTTACAATCGACGCACATTTGCTTTTACAATTTTACCCCCTAAGAAACCTAGTCAACGCACCAACGCGCCGCCACAGAAATTTCCACCGACAAATGTCTCGTACGGCCGCGGTTCCGCGGCCAAAACCCATGTTTGGCCGCGGATCCGCGGCCAGGTAGAGGGGTCTTGGGCTCATGTTTCTAGGTATTTTTCTGTTGCATTTTTCCTTCTATTTTCTTCAGTTGTTTTCTCAGATTGGCTTCTAGATTTCTTCCAGATTTCCACAGTGAATAATGTCGTGGATTTTACCGTTTGCTTCATGTCGAAGTCTTGAACCTTGCGCTGCCTTTGAGCTTTGTGAACTTGTTTATTGATCTTCGTTTATTCTCCAAACTGTAGGCTTGATCAAGATTCTTCCATTTGTTGGTCGTAGTCTCATTTTTGTATTGTCTTTTCATCTTTTTTACTGTTTTTGTTCCGAGAACCTGTAAGCTGCAACTATGTAGCAAACATGGGTCAAAAGCACCTGTTTATTTGTAAAATGAATAAGAATGGGGAATATAATAATGTAAAATTATGGTATGAACAAATACCCCCAAACTTATCTTTTGCTCGTCCTCGAGCAAACCTAGTTTTATTCTCGAAAAAAACCTAGCCTCACTTTCGCAGGGAAACACGATTGCACTGAGCTCGTGCAACAAGCCGTTAAACCTCTAGGTGTCCCTAGTAGGAGGAGTGTTGTCTTCTGAGGGTTTTCAGCGGATACTACCTACAAAATCCTATCAATTCGGCCTATTGACTTTCATTCTCCAATTAGGTTTTCCGACAAGGAATTCTATTATCTTCGACTCATAAATTATCCACCCGTATTTTTCACGCTTCCTTTTCACTTAACTTAAGATTATTTATATTCTTGTGAATTTACTTAGCTTTTGGCATCTTTTAAGTTTTCCTTCTAGGGTTTTATCTCAACTTAGGAATTTTTATCATTTCTATTAAAGATATAAGTCCTATTCGTCATTCCTATCTCTTATCTAAATCCCTATCACATATCCCTACGTGTGTGTATATCACCCCTACACTTGGAAATTCAAATCAAGCTATTATACCCTTGTCCATCGTCCAAAGTACTTTTAGTTGGTGAACTTTTTAGATGAAATTGCTCACACATCCTTCATGCGACCGTTAATACATCTTGAGGTACTAACGACCGATTACAAAATGTGTTTGCACATTAAGGCGTAATTCCTAGTCTTGTAACACCTAAGGCTTTTAGCAGTGACTCCCAAACCAGTTGGTCTAAGGCACTAGGTGATAAAGCACCCTCGCTAAATTTTTTTTTCTATTAATGCAGCCTTAAGTAATTACAAAAACCAGTGTTCATTTTTTTTATTATCTCTTTATTCACACTTGTATTTTTATTTTATTTTTCTTCGTACTAAGGACTTTAGACAAGAGCATTTCAAGGTCTCTTCTACTATTCCAAGTTTCAAGGTTCGTGTTTGTGCAATTTGTAGGGTATATATTTTCAGAATTTAGACTTAAGCTTAGAAATTATTTTTCAAACTTATACTTTAATAAAGATATCAATACTTTTCCCTTGTTTTAACTTAACCCAAGAAGTCAACTCGAAATTTGCCTATTTCTAAATAAACTACAAAGACATATACTTTCTACTGTTAAATTTTAAGAAAGGTTATTTTGAGGGTTTTTAATTTACTAAGTTAGTTATTCCTAGCTAGTTAACCTTTTTGTCAAACTCAAGTCAATTATGGCTAAAATTGAATATTTTAATTTTTATAATTTTCAAAATTTTCAATTTTTATGGATTTTAAAATAAGTATGCAAATGCAAGAATATACACATGAATGCGAAGGAAGAAGGCTTACCGAGCATACCTCCAAACTTAAACTTGACAGTGTACTCACTGTCAGGCTACACCAAGAGGGTCAAAATGTCGGCACTCCCCTGTTTATTTTTTTAATAGTTTTTTGTATAATTTTTATGGGTTTTTTTTAAAAAAAATTATATAAAAAAAGGTCCCCCCCAAACTTAAGTGAGACAGTGTTTCCACTGTTTTAAGCGTTAAAGTTCAGAGTTAGGGAGGAGAAAAAAATCAAACTATACAAGGCCTTACACAGGCCGAAGATTAGCATCAACCATTCAAAAAATTTATCGTTATAATGGTAGGGTTGGTGGAAGAATGGAGTGTAGAGAAAGGAGTTGAGAAACACACGAACCGTATGGGAAGAAGAGTGGAATATGGTCTCGGTATATTCGGAGAAGAATGGCGGAAAAGAGAAAGAAGTGTAGTACGAACTTGAGGGTGTAAATCGAGTGAATAAATTAGCGCAAATTGTGATGACCGATGTGTTAAAAACGATTGTGCTAATCTATCAACCCGTCGAGAAATGGGGTCAAATCTCTCAAGATTCGCGAGAAAACATGGGTACATTGAACTTGGTAAACCATCCATTGGAAGCGGAAACGCGACGGATTCTTGCGCGGTCGAAACGATGGAAAGGACGACGGGGAGTGATTTAGGAATAGTCTTATTCTCACCTAAGTAAACTGTCTCGAACTTGAAGGATTCCATCAATGGTTCGAAATGACTGTAAGCAACCGAGTCTGATGGTTCAACTAACTCATCTGAAAATTCAAAGGACTCAAACTCGGGCGGTGAGTATTCAAAATCGTCCGCAAAAGTGAAACACTCGTAATCGATATCGGCTGTGAGAACTGTGTCAGATTCAAAGAGGTACGCACTAGTGGCGTCCAAACTGCTGTGATCGAAGAGAAATCTTTCAAGATCACAGCCCTCCTGCGTGATCTTTGGTGTAGTCGGAACGATTGGAAAGATGAGGGGGGTGATTTAGGAAGTATAAGAGTTAAATGTTCAGGAGGATGAATTGGAAAATTCGACTCGTCAAACAAAAATGGTTCATCCTCAACACTATCCTCAATACTATCCTCATAATTCTTCTCAATACTATTCTCATCCATGCAATTATCATCAAAATCAAGACGCATATGAAGTTCGGGAGAAACATTTAATAACTCGGGATGATGAATTGGATATAAAATTTCAGTTAAATTTACGGGTTCATCATCCAAAATATTCCCGGCGTCAATATCCCCAATCAAGTGAAAATCAATTTTTTCTGACACCTCATCAAAAGCATGGATATTTATCAATTCAGGTTCTAGATTGGAGGTGTAGAGATCAAAAGGATTGGTGACAGTTTCACTCGAAAGGGGCTCTTCACAATCAGGTAGATCAAACACTACAAAGTCGCACAACTCATTAAACGTTTTATTTTTAACTGGTGAATCATTTGGGACACTTGTTTGAAAACCGGAGTTGTGGGATTCAATTGAAGATGGGTAGGTTTGATTTATAAGTGTGTAGAACTCACTCTCACCACTCAAATTCTCACTCTATCCAACCGCCTCATCATACATTGGAATTTTTGGAGCTAGTTGGAAACTAGCTACCGGGCCACTAGGTTGCATAAGGGCGGCAATGGACGCATCCAAATTCCTCATATGTCGGTTTGTTGCTGCAATATACGCTTCCAACGACTGTTCCAGACTAGACATGGGTTGTGAAGGGGTTTCAGTAAAAGATTCAAAATTGTTTGGATTATGGAAACTCCTAAATGGCTGTGTAGAAGCAAGGTCTAGGGAAGGTGTGAAAGTCGGGTAGAACTGGTAAGAATTGAATGATTGGACAGGAGTAGGATCAACATTTGGATAAAAAGGTGAATGGACTTGTTGATCCCAAGAACTAGAAGTGTTGAAAGAAGTGAAAGATCGGTTACGAGATTGTTCAATATGTTCAGTTATAGACATGGGTTTCGGAGTTACAACAGGACTCGAAAAAGGAGTATCAACGTAAGAAGGTGGTGAGGGTTGAAATGGTTGATACAAAGTGGATTGCAGAGTCGAACTGTTTCTCCTAGACGCTTCTATTCGATCTTTCAAAGAAATTTTGGGTATGGAGGGGTCGTCCGTAATTCAACCAAAACAATTCGCGTATGAAGCAATGTTTGGATGAGGGTACCAAAGTTCGGCAAGAGTTTTGGGAGGTGGGGTACCCATGATGTAAGAAAGGAGAAGAAAAAGAATGTGGGTGGAAGTGGGGTGCACGGATTTCTTAGCGACAAGTTGCAAGTTTTTGTAAATTTTTTTCTTTTTGTGTTTTTTTTATGGAGCTTTTTGCAAAAAGATTTTCGATAAAAGGCTTAGACACACGTTCAATCAATCACAAATGCACAATCAAGCCTAGATCTAGGGTCACCTAGATCAGCTAGACAGCTCTTAACTGTTCCAAAGGGCAAGAAGTAGGACCTCAAACCGCTTCTTCACCGCCAATTGTGGCAAGATAAGTACAAGTAGAGAAAGGAGGGATCCGCTCACGAATCACCGTGAGACGGGCTTTTTAAAGTTACCTTTCACTACCTGTCTAGCCTAGGCACCACAAAGTCAGGTTAGGATCAACGGTCGATGCCTACAACTATTGCTTTGTCCTATTGAGCGCGAAATCCTTAGGGCTGAGTCTAATCCTTTTAAATTAGATTGATGGTCAATTCAATATGCCTTAAGTGATTTTTGGGGTCCTGGGAAGGGTAATGAAATCCCCACCCAATCTGGATTGGTGTTCAAGCCCCTTAAAGTCAAATTAAAGCATGCAAAGCAGTAAACACAATCAAACACTTGCAAAAAAAATTTTTTAGCGCGGTGCAAAGAATCCTGCACAAGATCAAGTTATTGGAGAAGGGGAGAAATTTTTGCGCAAAGAACCCTGCCGGAAAATTCTACAGAGGAGATAATAGGGTTACAGAGAAAAAGAGAAAACTTACAGAAGGATTTTTGCTCGCTGACGTCAGCAAGGCGCCGCGGTTCCGCGGCTAAATGTTGCCTTTGACCGCGGTTCCGCGGTCAAATCATTGGTTTAGATCCCCAAAACTTTTCTGTTTTCTGTTCTGATTATCCTCTGCTTGTTCAGATCTGCTGTTTGCAGTTTTGCACTCTGAATTTTTTAAGATCTGAATCCGTTCGTCGATCCTGCACAATTCAAACAAAATACCCTTAAAAAATAACAAGATGATAAATTTTTATATTTTTTTCATTTTTTATGATTTTTCAATTTTTATATTAACCCGAAATTACAAAAAGAAAATAACTACGCCATCCCCGGCAACGGAGCCATTTGATTTAAAGCTATTTTACGTATGCGCTTTAAAAAGATGAATCAAAAATATTTGTTAACCGCAATCAAGAACGGCGTCGCTTGGTAACTAGCCGGTGAGTACGGGTCGGTCCACAGGGATTTTGTGTATTCTTAAATTGTTCTAACGAGTTAATTCCGATTGTTGTCGGATTGATTAAATCTAAAAACTAAGTTGATCTAGACTAAAATCTTGCCAGGGTTAGGTTTAGGTTAGGTTTGGAAAGTCAATATTCCTCACCGCTTTCTATGCCCAAATTAAGATCTATTAGGTGTTATGGTAATAATTAATAAAGTGGATTAGTACCATCAGGGAGAAACGGTGTTTATTCCTCTAGGTTCTTGTCCTTCCTTTCTTAACTCTTACCCTAACCTCCATGGAAAACACGCACAACCGGTCCTTTATACTACGGTATCACCGCTACATCGTGGGATAGGGTGCCGTAGGGAGCGGTGTGTGCATGTATGCATGGAGTCCTATAAAAATGTGTGATGGGCAAGAAAGGGGTGAGAGATCTTCATCTCTCAAGCCTTCTCCAAATCTAACCCTAACAAGTGAGGAGACTACTCACTCATTAGGGAATTGAAAAACATTTTCTAACTATCTAACTAGGGCAGATAATGAAAGATCTAACTAGGGCAGATAAGAAATTACCTACGGCATGAAAATAAAATTTAACTTGGGTAATGAAAAGAAAACTTACTCCTAATTTTTATTTGATACTCTCTTCCTTCTTTACAGAAATTTACAGATCTGAATTTAGATAGATGAAATGAGGCACAAGAAGAGGCATGACCTAAAACAAGTTTTAGGGATTCTATTTATAGAGCATAGAAAACCCTAGGGTTACAATCGACGAACATCTGCTTTTACAATTTTACCCTCTAAGAAACCTAGTCAACGCACCGACGCCCCGCCACAGAAATTTCCACCGACACGTGTCTCGTACGGCCGCGGTTCCGCGGCCAAAACCCATGTTTGGCCGATGATCTGCGGCCAGGTAGAGGGGTCTTGGGCTCATGTTTCTAGGTATTCTTCTGTTGCATTTTTCCTTCTATTTTCTTCAGTTGTTTTCTCAGATTGGCTTCTAGATTTCTTCCAGATTTCCACAGTGAATAATGTCGTGGACTTTACCGTTTGCTTCGTGTCGAAGTCTTGAACCTTGCGCTGCCTTTGTGCTTTGTGAACTTGTTTATTGATCTTCGTTTATTCTCCAAACTGTAGGCTTGATCAAGATTCTTCCATTTGTTGGTCGTAGTCACTTTTGTATTGTCTTTTCATCTTTTTCACTGTTTTTTTTTCCGAGAACTTGTAACCTGCAACTATGTAGCAGACATGGGTCAAAAGCACCTGTTTATTTGTAAAATGAATAAAAATGAGGAATATAATAATGCAAAATTATGGTATGAACAAGACCCAAGGGTCAAATAAAAGTGGAGTGATGGCAAAATCCTAGCTCTAAACCTCGATTGTGATATGTACAGTATAGAGATCACACATATGTCAACCTTATTTTAGTAAAGAATCGGTATGACACCAAAACAAAAATGAATAGGCAGCATATTCCTAACTTCAGGTCTTGATGGTAAGCCTAGAGATCATTGGATGTCATCCCACTTCAGAATGGTGCGGTTATGACTCATCGGGGCTTCAAATCAAGCCTAACCTCAAATACAGCACCATGGTAATACCTAACGCTTGATCTTCCGATGGTAATATGGATATTCCAACTTAAGAAGATTGCTTGAAGAAGTCTTGTCCAGTCTTAAAAGGGATCAGAGATATAACAGACGCAGGGCTACTTGAGCCGCAACCTAAGGGATTGCATATCGAGAATATATCAGCCAATACGACGGTATGATGGAGTTAACCTAATACCACAAACTTAACGGATCCCTGTCATAAAAAAGGGAGGTTATCTACAATCAATGTTAGGGCAAGTTCGCCGGTAAATCTAAAGGAAAGGTAAACTAAACACTCCGAAATGAATGAATAAAAAAACCCCGAAATGAATAAATAAACAAAAAAACCCGAAATGAGCAAATAAATAAATCCGCGCTAGATCAAGGCAATTAAAAGATATAGAGATGCGAATATAAAAACAATATCTTTTATTCATGAATCAAAGTGGTTAAAAGATACAATATCTAAGGAGTACAAAAAAATATGTATATATGCATATCAAAAAGGTGGAGCTCCTAGCAAGCTGGCAAAATATCTTCTCTTCTCTTTGAATTCCTTCTCTCTTTTCTCTAAAGTGGCTAGCAGGGCTTCAGTCTCCTCCTTTTGGCGATGACGTTCAGCGAGCTTGTTGTCAATAGCATGCTTCTCAGCGACATGGTTTTGCACCACTGTTTCCATGGTCGCAACTTCATTATCCAAGGACAGTCTTTTGGCCGTAGCTTGGGTAAGCGCTCTGCGAAGTACGTACACCTTATTAGCAGTGGTTCTTCGCTCCCTTCTTAAACGCCCAAGTTCTCGGGAGGCTGCTTCACCCTTTGCCTTTTTTCGGATTAGCCTCTGCTCCTCAGACTCGATAAGAGCAGCGCATCGCTTGACGCGTTCGTTAAGCTGAGCCCTTGACAATTATGCTTCGGTGGCGAGATGCTTAAACGCAATCTCATGAAGACAGGCTTCTACTTGCCGACAGTAATCAACCCAAGTGAGAACCAGGGATTCTTCATGATAGATGTTGAAAGTTTCTAATATAAGGTTGACTACCTCGGTAAATTCTCCTGCTGAATATGAAAATCCAGCATTCAGTTTCGCGATGAGAGCCCTTAGCGACTGTAAACTGCTTGCTGCCAGTACTGGAGACGTGCATCGGGAAAAAGGCCCCCCGGGCATGGCGACCTGAGACTCAAAATGTAGGTTCCCTTGCACTCTCGTCTTCTATAAACTGCAGAACTATATTGCAAGCCGTTATGAGTGATGATCATTATAAGAAAATCAAGAGAGAAAGGGTCAAAGATGAATCTTACCGGCGCTAGACCCAGGCGCTGGGCGGGAGGATAAGCTCTGACCTAGCCTTGCCAAAATAACGCTGGAAAGTTAGGACACCATCAGACCCATCGCTGAAACATCAGATAGATGAACGGAGTTGGTAAAAAAAATACCTTCCATTGTCATCACAGAAGAAGTATGGGGAGCAAAAATGGTCATAATGCCAGCCTCTCCGGTATATAGAATATCGGGAGTCGTGAAAGTGGTGGCTCCCGATACTGAGGATGATAAAGTTGCCGGCACATCTACACCTAAAACAAAGAATAAATGCATCAGCAAATGTATCTGGTGAAAACGAAATTAAGTGTAAAGTAAAGGTAGCAGGAAATACCAATAAGCCCTGCGGAAGTCAGTGGGATTGGAACCACAGGCATTCCCCGAACGCTGCCAACGTGAACCCTGCCTTGATAGAACTACTTCGGTTTATAGAATCTAAAGGAGCCGAGGCTCTTGATTCAACAGCCGTTGTCGCCACACTGTTGACCCCGTCAGATCTGCGAGCCACTAACAGAGGCTGTGACTTTAGGAGCAACAGGATTATGCATATCAGAACCCGAATAATCGAGTTCATTCATGTAAGGGTTTACCTGTTTGTCATTCGCTGGCTCCACAGATGGCACAGGGACCCCTACTGAAGGGATCTCGCCTTCTTCAGGAGTATCATCGATAGCTTGATTGCTGGAACTAGCACCAGCTGTAGATACAATAACCAAGGGGTTAATAAAATAATCACTTGGATTGGGACGAATATAAGGAAATACCATTTTAACTGAAGAGGCCTGAAGTACGGCTTCCTCACTGAGACGACGTGTTTCTTCCACCTGAGCCATCTGAAGAGATCTTCTCTAGGCATGTACCAGCTGGACCTGTTCATCATTAATAGGTTCGGTATCGAGAGCGGTGGACACTGGCCGCTTAAGTGCACTTTCCCGTGACAGCCGGGAAGAGCCGTGAGTGAAAGTCGGCAACCCCAAAGGGCACGCGATAGCTGTTCGAGGAGGGGCGTCTGATATATGAATACCAGATGATCGTTCGCTAGCATCTACAGAGAAAATCACAGAAAAAGAAATCGATAAGCATAGAAAAGAAATGGTTCATCGTACATATAAAACATCAGGACAACGAATCTCACCGGAACCTACTGGAACCCTGGGTAGTTCGTTGCCTCATGCGCGTTTCTTTTTTATATGAATCAAGCGACGCTTGGATAGCTTCTTCAGTGGACATCGCTGCGAAAGAATGGAAAAACGATTAGATACGAAATATCAATTACAAAAAATACTTGGAGAAAAGCAGAAGAACTATACCGGCTGCCGCAAACGCCCGTGTCCTCTCTACTTCTTCCGCAGCTAGTTGTGTAGAGGCAGATAATGCTGCCTGAATATCAGCATCATCATCTTCTGACAAGGATTCTACAACGGCTACCGCAATGTCGATAGCCTTCGTAGAGGATGACTCTAGGAAGATAACAACGACATTCATCCCATATTCAGAAATGCTTTGGGTCGGGGAAGCTTAGGTCTCCGGGCCAACCATAAGTGAAGTCTTGCACCTCTTATGGGAGCCAGTGGCAGCTAGAAGGACCATTTTCTTGCTTAACGGTACCCATAGCCGACGCTTCCTGATTTCTGAATTGGACGGTGAGTCACCCGCAACGTCAGCCCCACCAAGTGATCTCGCTTCCGGTGTAAGAACAGGATCATCAATAGGCGAAACACCGCCAGTTGGATGTGACCTACCGGAAGGTCCAGAAGCAATCGACGATGGACCTCGCTTTTTACCAGCTGCCGCTCTTCTCTGGGTGCCAGGAACAAGTTTTGTCTGGGCAATCCTGAAAGCTCGAGCCATCCTGAGTTCCTGGACAGCGGGAGAAACTGCCAGTGACCTTTCCTAAGGCACGGAAGGAAGAATGACCGACCTCGGTCTCAAGGAAAAAGCGGGTTTCGATGCCCTCATGGCCCTCTGACGACCAAGAAAGACATGCTTCTCTTGGTCAATGATCCCAGCCATAGATGATGAATAACACGATCGAAAGGCTGACAATAGTCGAGGGACGCGGTTCGTATCAGGAATCGCGAAGCGGGATTCGGTCCCCAACCTCATAGAATGGTGAATGGCGCTTTTCGCTAACTCCCTCATAAAAATAGGCTCACAACGAAAAGATTAGAGTGGAACGCCTTGGTCATACCCAAATTACCGGGAAAAGTGGTAGGGGCTATAGCCTATAGGCGACATAGTTACTCCGCCGGTACACAAAGAAACCCGGGCGGATCGAGTAAAAATAGGCAATGTCTCTATTCGGAAAGCTCAAATCACCCTCTCTTAGTACATCTAGTAGAGGTTGACCGGTATGGTGAGACTTAACGAGCACCCAATCACCGAAATAAATTTGTCTTTGCTCTTGGAGGATGAAGGGGTTGAGACACAGCCGGCGAATGTCCTTGTTCGATTTAAGCCCTGTAGCCCCGATGAGTTTCATTACCATGGGAAATGAACCCATGTCAAAAAACATCGATTGAAAATGCTCACTATATGCTTCATTCACATGCAGATGGATCCACGCACAGTGCGATGGCATATACACATGCTCCTCGCCTGGGTCGTCCGAGGTGGATAGTTCGGTGAGACCCTGATATAGAAATGATAGCCCGGCGATTCTGATGGATAGCCTTGCATCAGAAGCTATCCGATCGGTAAGGTAGAAAATAGAGGTCCGCATCAGTCTTGGATGGACAGGGATTGAAAACCAACTCAGCCACAAGTCTATGAAAACAATAAAAAAGGAGTTCCGGTCGATCCCCGAAGCAGCGACGTCCTTAAACCGATAAAGGGATGCGCTAGGACGGAAATATTCCTCTATCGCTGCGTGATCGTTCCCCTACATGCGTAGGCTGAAAGGATTTCTCATGTCAGCGTGCCTGTCAATATCGGCCCTGAAGACATGCGGATTCAAAAACCTAGCAATGAAGGGCTCAAAGGTAACTCCTTCCCCTTTACAGGATTTATGCATCTCCTCAAAAATGGTTAGCACTTTCTTAAGGCCCGGTCGTAGGAAAGCAATCACATTATCACTAGTTAAATATCCAGCAGCCAAGCCCACGGCAAAGACAAATTCGTCACGGGGAACTACCTCCTTATAATGCTCACCCGTGATTGGCAGTTCGGATATATGTTGGAATTCCAACAAAGAGATAGACGCCTCCCTGTCGGACATCATGAAGGTGCTTGTTTGTACGTTCCACTGTTCAAAGAAATACTTCTCCCACCAAGGCTCGGTCTTGGGGTCCTCAAACAGTGAAGCATAAACCTCTCCATAAAACCCGGTGCGCTCCAGCAAACTCCTCTTCATCAACAGGATAAACCTGGCCCAACCGACGTAGCCGACCAAATATCTCAGGATCATACCTACATTGTAAGGTATGTTAGTGCATATGCCCTAGAGGCCATTACTGTATCATACTAGTTTCTATATTACTTGATGGAAGCTTGGGATATTCACAGTTGTATAGACAATCTTGCTCAAAATAGTAGTATGCTAATTGGTTTGTTTCTACTTTAATGTGTGTATATGTTTCTTAGAGCATATTGCCTTTACACATTAGTGGAGCCCTTAGGATCTTTGCTTGATTACCAGCGTTGTGATGGCAGTCACACTAGTGGGGGCTGGGTAATCTATAAGCACATCCTTATACAGGTCCCTAGTCGTAGGATTATCGAGACGGGGCATCGATACTCCGGAATAGACTAGCGTATGCGCTTCTCATCCCAGCAGGGGAGATGGTCTATCCCACAGCCATTAGTACGTCGTACTTGAAATAGTATGCGGGTGCTCGTTAGGTTACGAGTACACTGGACAGGACTCGTCGGGAACTGTTGGTTGGTATTATACCTATCGTCAGTTATCAGTTCCCAGGTGACATGAGTACAGCTTAGTCCGTTGACTTGACACTGTCACTTCGCCTCGAGTGTGTTCCCACTGTTCTTAGATTGCTACCCTACCACGGCTTAAAGGAGTCGTGCAAATAGGTAGCAGTTGGGTGCAGTCCCGAAGCACTTGGAGGCAGTGACGGTTAGACAGGATTCGTCTCTCCCGGTATTGGGGGTTGATATCGCGCTGTGTCTAGGAGAGCCATTACACAAAGTCCCTGGCCAGGGCTAGCGAGATTTGCTGGTAGTGTTTCCAGTGTTATCTCAGGGTGTTCTGGGCTACACTCCGACACGGCTTGTACCGCTATTAGGGGACTGACGTTTACCGCCCCCTTGGCCCGCCATGCGATACTCTTAGACGAACAGACCGGACTGTATGGAGATTGTCACATTCAGGCTCAGTAGGAGTTTAGATGGGTTCACCTCGTCAGTCTTCTTATCGGCACCTACCTGGGGACCGTTATGTACAGCTAGTACCGCTTGCGGCCCGTGGTTAAACCCACTGCCAGCGTAGTGTCGAATCTTTAGAGTCCCACACAGAGGGTTATTCGCCTTTGGGCAAAACAGAGTAGAGGTCGCATGGTTTTGCGACGGGGTTTGTTCACATCCGCGCACTTGTGCACGTTTGGTGTCCGGACAGTTAATACTAGCGGGCTTTGGTTTAAGCCAGATCCTAGTATATATTTTGGGATTGGTTTTATCTCATTGTATTCGTGTTCCTCGGAACATGGATACGGGTGTGTATGCACAGTTGACTGAGGCAGAGGCAGAGGACTTTCATTAGGATTGATGACCGTTGTCTTTTTCTTAACCCTAATGAATATGTGAAATATGATTATTGATATTAATTAATTATAATTGTGTTATGGTTAGGGTTGTTGACCATTTGACTATGGTTGACTTGTTGACCTATGTTGACAAATTGACCATCATCATTTCACATGAAAGATGCTCTTTGATTCTTGCAAAATTCATTAATGTGAAATAATAATGGTCATTTCAAGTTAACCATCACTATTATCTTTGATTAATTATTTAATTATCATAATTCACATATATGTGAGAATGGTTGATATTATCCTCATTCTCTCTCATCCTCTTCCTCTCTCTCAAAGCTCTCCCCTCTCATGAGTTGAGAACCATTTTACTTTTGAGATAAAACACCAAAATTACTCTCTACTCATCCTAAGGTTCTAGGTTTAGCACACCAAGCACTTTAGTTACCTCTAGGTTGAGGTAGGAGCCAAAGGTAGAGGCCCTCGGGTGAATATTTCTTCGGCAAGAGAAGGCGACGAGGAGGACCCGTTCATCCCACTCCAAGGAGCAAGAAGAGAAGGAGTTCAAGACTTAGGTATAACTCTTTAACCGAGTAGCTAAATCTTTTAGCATGGTTATTAGTTTTTGTTTAGCAAAGATCCTCCTTTTAGTCCATGTTGCCTTGAGTTCTAAAAATCGATTTTTTATACCGTTTCCGCCTCCCCGTAAGCACCGGGGTGGGCAACGTGGACTTACAGTGGTATCAAAGACTAGATAATCACAAACTATCATGTTAGCAAAGTATTTAGAATTTCGATCGGAAAATAAATCGCAAAACACGTCCAAAATGTGAACTTTCTGCCGATTTTTATATCTGTTCAAAAAATAATTAATCATACACTAAAAATCGGCTCAGGGTTTTTAATGAACACCCAAGAAAAACGATCCAGTGACTCGGTCAACGCGCCGCGGAACCGCGGCAAGAGCATGCGGCAAGAGCATGCTCTTGCCGCGGATCTGCGGCCGAGTTGACTCGGCCGTGGGTCATTTTTCTTGCAGTGTTCTTATAATGGTGTTTTGGGATTTTTAGGATGGTTTGTTTCTGCCCAGAATTTCCAGAGAATAAATTTGTGTTTGGGGTGGTTACAAATCCTTATTTTGATCGAAGTTCTATAGACTTTAGCTAATGGGTTATATCCGTGATGTGATATATGCACTGAACGTCAACTAATCGCTATACGTCGATTAGTGGGGGTTTTGCATATCTGTGATCTGTAATGTTGATGGATTGTGTATATGAACTCGTTGGACTGTCGCGGATGAATAGCCAGGGTTTTGTGAGATGAGAGTTTTCTTTATCTTTCATTTGATGTAATATGTAAATTGATGTAATATTATTTTATGGCTGCACATCCGGGATGAGGTTGTAGCCGCCATTGTATATTATTTCTTTTACTGTTTTTGCTCCTAGGATAGACCCAAGGTGGGGTGCACAAACTACCGGGTACCTCGAAGTGCCGAGTGGCCTACTCACGTTGTTGAGGGAGGTTGCTTCACTTCGGGTACTTGGCGGGTAGTTTGTCGTACCCATAGGGGTCTAAGGTGGGGTTTGGCTATTCATCGCGACCGTGTAATCCATTTTTCGTTAAAGGCTCGAACGAAACGCGGATTCCTAGTATATCCAATGTTTTCATCTGTGATCTGGAATGGCTATCATTGCATCTGACGAATGTTTATATCTATATATGATATCTAGTAGGCGTTGCTTACGTTTTGCATCCGCGCTAGTCCAGCCCCCGCTCTGTCGTTAGTTAAGTAACCTAACGGGTGATGACGGGACCCCGTGGCGAATGCGGATGGCATAAGCGTACGTCATATTTTCGTTGTTTTCTGCAATGGTAGGATTAATTGATGGGATGCATTAAATTAATACAAGAAAATAAACCAAAGTTAAAGTCGTTGGAACAATTTCAAAACCACTCGGTTTCTTTTCAAAAACAACTTTTAAACGCGGAGCTTAAACCACTCCTTTTAAAAGTTATCTCGTTCCTTCGATTATATCAAGTTCACTACGTTCACGGTTTCGCCAAAACCATCCGTAGCCCTCCATCATTTCAGTTAAATATTCGGTAGTATTCAAGCTATGTATTTTGACCTACGCCAAGGCATAGTGACTGGTAGCTGCCGGATATTTATCTATTGCATAGATAGATGCGTTGGTTTGAGACAGTCGTACTGCCATTTTGGCCTACGTCAAGGGTAGGTACGGGTGGGTTCAAATTAACCTGGTAAATGATGGGTAGAACTTGACATGTGACTTATGATATTTTGGCCTACGTCAAGGTCATAAGAGCATGGGGCAAAAATCCACATCGGGGGTTTCTAAAGAAACTGAAAATTGCTAGCGCTGCATACCATTTGGAGTGTGATGATTCTGGTAGGATTCCTTCAGTTTTATCACACGATGATATTTGGATCCCGATCCTACTGTGAGTATATGCTACTCCTCAGGAACTTTCTCACTTAACGATCAATGCTATAAACCAAGTAGGTGTCTAGAAAGTTGTTAGCGGGGCTACGCCCACAGAGAAAAGAGGTTATTTAATTAAGGAACTTCGCGAAAGTGTTGGAAAACCTCCCTCGAAGTACCAACACTGGCCTGGCTGAACGGTTAAGCAAGTATTGTACGGTGAGATTGATCCCGACTAATTCTTCCCTTTTGGTTTGAGGAAGGATTCGAGAAACAGTGGGAGCCATCCTGTTTAGACAAACTAAAAACCACTCTAAACTTGCAAGAGCATCATGCTAAAGTGTTTCTTCTCTCTCTCCTAATTGCAGCAACCAAGCATCATGACCGGGCTTAAGTTACTACTAGATAAAAATATACTGACAGGGCCAAACTACAAAGATTGGCTCAGGAATGTCAAAATGGCAATCACTTATTGCAAGTTGGGGTATCTCCTTACCACCAAAGCTCCCCCTGTCCCAGGTCCCAAATCCAGCGTCACGGATAAGGAAATCCGAAAGACCTGGGAGATTGACTGCGCGAAGGCCAAGTGCCTCGTGCTTGCCTCTATGGACAATGAACATTAGAGAAGGCACGAGAATATGGACCTTGAATCCATATTTCTCCATACTAAGGAACTATATGGAGAGCAATCCCGTATCGCCAGATACGAAGTCTCGAAAAAGTTGTTTTCGGCGAGATTGGCCCTCGGATCATCGGTAGCGGAACACGTGCTTAAGATGATTGGCTACATTGAAAAGCTCGCGGACCTCGGGACCACGTTAGAAAA
Source organism: Agapanthus africanus (assembly GCA_030015575.1). Classification (NCBI taxonomy): domain Eukaryota; kingdom Viridiplantae; phylum Streptophyta; class Magnoliopsida; order Asparagales; family Amaryllidaceae; genus Agapanthus; species Agapanthus africanus. The sequence continues at coordinate 459,030,248 of CM057349.1, forward strand.
CGAGCTCTACACTGACTTGATTCTCCAGTCCCTTCCTTCCACTTACGCCCAGTTTATCCTGAACTTCAACATGCAAGGAAAAAAAGTTGAACTTCCGAAACTCCTCAACATGTTGAGGAGTGCAGAGGGCACCCTACAGAAAGGTAGGGAAACATCCACTTTGTTTGTTGGAGGAGCTTCCTCTTTCAGGTCCAAGGCGAGAGCCAAAGGAAGGAAGAAGAAGGCCCACACCAAACCAAGGGGCGGTGTTAGTAAAGTGGAAGCCAAGGGAAAGGCAAAAGTAGCAAAGGTAGCGGGAAAGCTTGTGGGAAAGGAAGAGTTCTTTTACTGTCACAAGAGTGGACACTGGAAGAAAGATTGCAGGGCTTGGAAGGCCAAGAACCAGGACCCGAAGCAAGTTGTGGCTTTGGCTTCAGGTGTGTATGTTATTGAAAACTGTCTATCAATAAACTCTACTTCCTGGGTATTGGATACCGGGTCAGGATCTCATATCTGTAATTCTTTACAGGCACTGAGAAAGCATAGGGTTTTGAAGGCATGTGATATGACCTTCAGAGTTGCAAACGGAGCTAGCATGGATGCTGAGGCCGTGGGGGACTATCACCTGGGATTGTCAGATGGACATGTTTTGGTTTTACGTGATTGTCATTTTGTACCCAGTTCGACTTGTAATATCATATCTGTATCTATAATGTCTAAAGAAGGTTATGATTTTGCATTTGTAAGCAATGTTGTAAACATTCACCTTAATCATGTTCTGATTGGGTCGGGTACATTAAACAACGGTATATACGTATTGAACCAACCACAGATTTTTAATGTCCAGAATACACACAAAAGAAAGTCTCCAGAAATAAATCATGCTTTCTTATGGCATTGTAGACTGGGTCACATCAATGAGAGAAAGTTGACTAAGTTACATAAAGAAGGATATTTGGATCCGTTTGAATATCAATCATATGCAACTTGTCAATCATGTCTCAAAAGAAAGATGACAAAGACTCCGTTCACTGGACATGGAGTAAGAGCGAGCGAGCTCTTAGGACTCATACACAGCGATGTATGCGGTTCGATGTCTACACATGCGCGAAGTGGTTATTCTTACTTCATTACTTTTACGGATGATTTTTCAAGGTTCGGACATGTCTTCTTAATGAAGCATAAATCTGAAGCCTTTGAAAAATTCCAGGAATACAAGAATGAAGTAAAAAAAAAACAGGCAAAAGTATCAAGACACTGAGATCTGATCGAGGTGGTGAATACTTGAGTGCCGAGTTCCTGGATTACCTAAAAGAGAATAGAATTCTTTCTCAACTTACTCCTCCATACACCCCACAACATAATGGTGTATCGGAGAGAAGGAACCGAACCCTATTGGATATGGTACGTTCCATGATGAGTAATGCTGAGTTACCGTGATCATTCTGGGGATATGCACTAGAATCAGCTGCATATCTTTTGAACCGAGTTCCAACTAAGACTGTGCCTACCACACCATATCTGATGTGGAGTAGGAAAAAACCCTATCTTCAATATTTGAAGATTTGGGGATGTCCAGCTTTTGTCAAAAAGCAGCATACGGACAAACTCGAGGCACGCTCAGTACAGTGCAAGTTTGTGGGATACCCAAAGAACTCCAGAGGGTATCTTTTCTATTACGCAGAAGAACAAAAGGTTTTTGTCTCTCGTAATGCCCACTTTCTGGAACATCTGTTCTTAGAAAAAGAAATAAGTGGGAGCGTAATAGAACTGGAGGAAATTCCAGAACCACAAGCTATTACTGAAAGCTTAGTAGAATCAGAAGGTTCGAAAGAATAGGACATTCATGTGCCGCTTCGTAGAAGTAGTAGGCAGTCTCATCCGTCCGAGAGATACTACGGTTTTCTCATAGACGGGGATAGAGAGGATTGCATCATTGATGATGATGAGCTGACTAGCTTCCAGCAGGCCATTCAGAGCGCTGACTCGGTAAAATGGCTGGATGCAATGCGGACCGAAATGGAGTCCATGTACACCAACAAAGTATGGACTTTGGACGTTGCTCCAGAAGGGGTAAAACCCGTAAGCTGCAAATGGATCTTCAAAAGGAAGATTGGTATAGATGGACAGGTTGAAACCTATAAGGCTAGACTTGTTGCAAAGGGTTTCCGTCAAAGACCTGGTTTGGACTATGATGAAACCTTTTCTCCAGTGGCTATGCTCAAATCCATTCTGATCCTTTTTGCCAATGCTGCCTTCCACGATTATGAGATTTGGCAAATGTACGTAAAGACCGCTTTTCTAAATGGAAATTTAGAGGAGTGTGTCTATATGGACCAGCCAGAGGGTTTCATTCAGAGTGGGAGCAGCGGGAAGGTGTGCAAGTTGCTTAAGTCCATTTATGGACTGAAGCAGGCATCGCGGAGTTGGAACATCTGTTTTGATGAGACGGTCAAAGAATTTGGCTTTATCAAAAATCCAGATGAACCATGCATCTATAGTAAAATTGTAGCATGAACTATCGTATTCCTCGTTTTATACGTGGACGATATTCTCTTGATAGGAAATGACATTCCTATGCTACAATCTGTCAAAGGGTTCTTGTCACACAGGTTCTCCATGAAAGACCTGGGTGATGCCTCTTACATTCTGGGGATTCGGATATATCGTGATAGGTCCAAGTGGATATTAGGACTTTCACAGTCCAGGTACATCGACACCATACTGAAAAGATTCAGTATGGAAGATTCCAAGCGCGGCACTTTACCGGCTTGTCACGGGATCACCCTCTCCAAAGAGATGTCTCCCAAGACTGATTTGGAAAGGGATCACATGTCTATTATACCCTACGCCTCTGCGGTAGGCTCTATAATGTATGCGATGTTGTGTACCAGACCAGATGTAGCTTATGCACTGAGTGTGGTAAGTCGGTATCAGTCAAACCCTGGGGAGAAGCACTGGATAGCGGTAAAGAACATTCTCAAGTACCTGAGAAGGACTAAGGAGACGTTCTTGGTGTATAGCGGAAAACACCTCCAGATCGAGGCCTTTGCTGACTCCAGCTTCCAGAGTGACAAGGATGACTCCAAATCCATGTCAGGTCATGTCTTTACCCTCAATGGAAGGGAGGTGTGTTGGAAGAGTTCCAAACAGGAAACCGTTGCTGACTCGACGATGGAAGCGGAATATATCACTGCATCTGATGCCGCAAAAGAAGCTGTCTAGATGAGGAAGTTCTTGACAGAACTTCAGGTGGTTCCATCCATTGTTGATCTAATACCTCTGTATTTTGACAACAACGGGGCTATAGCTTAAGCGAAGGAACCCAGGTCTCATCAGAAGTCCAGGCACATCTTGAGGCGGTATCACCTGATCAGGGAGATCGTGGATCGCTGGGATATCGAGGTTCGGAGGGTTGCTATAGAAGATAACACTGCAGATCCATTCACGAAGGCCTTACCCCAGACTCAGTTCGAGCGGCTGATCGAGATGATAGGTCTTCGATACGCCAGTACAAGGCCTTAGTGCAAGTGGGAGATTGTTAGTGTATATGCCCTAGAGGCCATTACTGTATCATACTGGTTTGTATATTACTTGATGGAAGCTTGGAATATTCACAGTTATATAGACAATCTTGCTCAAAATAGTAGTATGCTACTTGGTTTGTTTCTACTTTAATGTGTGCATGTGTTTCTTATAGCATATCGCCTTTACACATTAGTGGAGCCCTTAGGATCTTTGCTTGATTACCAGTGTTGTGATGGCAGTCACACTAGTGGGGGCTGGGTAATCTATAAGCACATCCTTATACAGGTCCCTAGTCGTAGGATTATCGAGACGGGGCATCGATACTCCGGAGTAGACTAGCGTATGCGCTTCTCATCCCAGCAGGGGAGATGGTCTGTCCCACAGCCATTAGTACGTCGTACTTGAGATAGTATGCGGGTGCTCGTTAGGTTACGAGTACACTGGACAGGACTCGTCGGGAACTGTTGGTTGGTATTATACCTATCGTTAGTTATCAGTTCCCAGGTGACATGAGTACAGCTTAGTCCGTTGACTTGACACTGTCACTTCGCCTCGAGTGTGTTCCCACGGTTCTTAGATTGCTACCCTACTACGGCTCAAAGGAGTTGTGCAAACAGGTAGCAGTTGGGTGGAGTCCCGAAGCACTTGGAGGCAGTGACGGTTAGACAGGATTCGTCTCTCCCGGTATTGGGGGTTGATATCGCGCTGTTTCTAGGAAAGCCATTACACAAAGTCCCTGGCCAGGGCTAGCGAGATTTACTGGTAGCGTTTCTAGTGTTATCTCAGGGTGTTCTGGGCTACACTCCGACATGACTTGTACCGCTATTAGGGGACTGACGTTTACCGCCCCCTTGGCCCGCCATGCGATACTCTTAGACAAACAGACCGGACTGTACGGAGATTGTCACATTCAGGCTCAGTAGGAGTTCAGATGGGTTCACCTCGTCGGTCTTTTTATCGGCACCTACCTGGGGACCGTTACGTACAGCTAGTACCGCTTGCGGCCTGTGGTTAAACCCACTGCCAGCATAGTGTCGAGTCTTTAGAGTCCCACACAGAGGGTTATTCGCCTTTGGGCAAAACAGAGTAGAGGTCGCATGGTTTTGCGACGGGGTTCGTTCACATCCGCGCACTTGTGCACGTTTGGTGTCCGGACAGTTAATACTAGCGGGCTTTGGTTTAAGCCAGATCCTAGTATATGTTTTGGGATTGGTTTTATCTCATTGTATTCGTGTTCCTCGGAACATGGATACGGGTGTGTATGCACAGTTGACTGAGGCAGAGGCAGAGGACTTTCATTAGGGTTGATGACCGTTGTCTTTTTCTTAACCCTAATGAATATGTGAAATATGATTATTGATATTAATTAATTATAATTGTTTTATGGTTAGGGTTGTTGACCATTTGACTATGGTTGATTTGTTGACCTATATTGACAAATTGACCATCATCATTTCACATGAAAGATGCTCTTTGATTCTTGCAAAATTCATTAATGTGAAATGATAATGGTCATTTCAAGTTAACCATCACTATTATCTTTGATTAATTATTTAATTTTCATAATTCACATATATGTGAGAATGGTTGATATTATCCTCATTCTCTCTCATCCTCTTCCTCTCTCTCAAAGCTCTCCCCTCTCATGAGTTGAGAACCATTTTGCTTTTGAGATAAGACACCAAAATTACTCTCTACTCATCCTAAGGTTCTAGGTTTAGCACACCAAGCACTTTAGTTACCTCTAGGTTGAGATAGGAGCCAAAGGTAGAGGCCCTCGGGTGGATCTTTCTTCGGCAAGAGAAGGCGATGAGGAGGACCCGTTCATCCCACTCCAAGGAGCAAGAGGAGAAGGAGTTCAAGACTTAGGTATAACCCTTTAACCGAGTAGCTAAATCTTTTAGCATGGTTATTAGTTTTTGTCTATCAAAGATCCTGCTTTTAGTCCATGTTGCCTTGAGTTCTAAAAATCGATTTTTATACCGTTTCCGCCTCCCCGTAAGCACCGGGGTGGGCAACGTGGACTTACAAGGTATTCCCTAAGGCCTAGCCTCATCTTGGCCCATCCGACGTCCCAAAAGATCCACCAGCGTTGGTGCTATCATTCCTTCCGCGGACGGTCACAACCTGTTGTGAGCTATCCAGTCCTCCACCTCCGCCTTGGCGGAGGCTCAGTGTAATGGATAGCCCCCAAAGGATCGGAGGGTGCCTTGCATTGAAAGCTGACTCGGCCTTGAATTATTTGGTTGTACCATCAAGCCATATAGATGCAGACCCTGTTGCAAAGTATCGTAATCCTGGATCATTCGAAAGATCTCTGAGTCTGTGGGTTCATCCGGACGCAAGCCCTCCGGATGCTCATAGTCGAAATCTGATGGGTATGTCATTCTATCTGAAAGGAAAAAGAAAATGAGAGGGCATTAAAGTAACAATCGTAGAATATCCTGAACAGTGGGAGTCCTAACTACGAAATTAAGAAACTCCATAGGAATTCTTGGGCAAAGTTCTTTAAAAAGTGCTTAGACTAAAGTGTTTAAGTTTCTTCAATCTCCATAAACTAATTATTTGAGTTGCTTTAAGGTATCTAGACAAAGTCCTAGGCCAAATTTGTCATGATTACACGTTCAAAGTGCGCTGCAGACAAGTTAAAGACAAGTGCGCATTTCATAAGTGCGCAATATGCAAGTGAGTCAAAAACAGAAGTGCACAACACACTTATCGCTTGAAATCTAGAGAAGCAAAGGCTTCTGAAAGGAAGCAAAAACATCGAACAAGTGCGTAAGCATTAGAGAGACAAGTGTGCAAAAAGGTGCAGTTCTTAAGGTGCGCAAGTAAAAGTAACAATGATGCACTTCGAAGATGGGGGTGCACCCCTTTTATAGGAGGTCAAAAGTCGGCTAACCTTCAGCAAATCTCAAGGCAAATCCAATGGTTCGAAGTTTGACACCGATTGCACCCACACGCAGGCCATGTACGCGCGATCAATGGAGGGCATTTGTTCTCACCTATTTAAGTGCACACCAGGTCTCAGGAGCGCGCTTGATAAAAAATGGTTCAATTGACATGCACACTTCATGAAGTTTGATTTAATTGACTTGCACACCTATATACTTGTGTACTTCATGAAATTTGATTTAATCGACTTGCGCACCTATATACAAGCGCACATCATGAAATTGATTCAATCAACTTGCGTAACTATGTACAACCACACATGATGAAATCAGTTCAATCAATTCGCACACCTATACATATGCGCACATGAAAGCTAATGCAAGATACATCCACATATGCTAACGATGGGCTCTTGCAGGAAAAGAAAACTTTAGCACACCAATAGAAAAAGAAGTGTGAGTGTAAAAGAAAAGAAGCATTTCATTAATATGTCAAAAAGGAGGATTACAGGCTAATACTGAAAAATAAAAGACAAATAAAAGTAAAGGTTGTTACATCACCCGAAAGTTCAGAGCAGCAATAAATTGATCGAGTTTTAAGAATGAGTGAAGTCATAAACAGACTCTGAAAAAGACTCACAAGCCTTGTCCTCCATCGCCGTGCATGTCTGTTTGCCTCTATCATAAGCAGACAAGATCACCCGCAGTTGGAAGATTACATGCAGAAGGTGGCTACATGGTCATTCAACCCTTTGGAAAGAAACCCCGTCAGGAAAACTGAATGCACTTTATCCGTAGCTTGATCAAGAGCAAAGAAAGGCATTGCATCCATAGCCCCAGAAATGGTATTATGGATGGCTTGAAATATCAGCTAGAGCAAGGTGGAGCGTCGATGAAGTTTTTGCCCACTGTGAGCCTCAAAATGATGAAGTACGTCTTCGTACTAAGTATCAGTAAACCCGGCTCGTAAAACCGGATGTTAGCATGGGAAACAATCTTCCTAATCATGTAAAAACGGCCAGCTAAGACACCTGAAAGAAAAGGACTGGAAAGGCATCAGTTCACTAAAAGGGTGGACTAAAAATATCCAACTTGTCATGCCTTACTTCCTAAAATACGTAAACACGGCACGTAACAGAGTCAACCATACTACCTGTAGCTAGGAATCATCCCTCCACAGTCACATTACGGCTGTCAATCGGATATCAAGAATAGTAAAATATATAATCCAGCAAATATATGTCCATCCGCCACAATAAATAAAACCAAGAAATAGGTATAGCGAAAATGAATCAAGATCCAATATAGGCTCACATCAATAGAAATAAAACTGCTGAAATATATAAATAAAAGTCTCTAAACTAAATAGCTAGCTCCTTATTGCTCGGCTTGATTGCTAAAGTACTCTTGATCTGCCTGCGATAAAGGTAAAGGAATTGGGCCATACAAAACCCAGACTTCAGTGCGTCATAAATATCAAAACAATAGTAATAACCAGGATATGATGATATGATTAAACATGCGTATAAATAACTAACTTAGGGGTAACACAATGAGATAAATGTATGTGATGTGTATCCTAGAGTCTGTGCCTCTAGGTTATCTATTCTACAAGTCTTTAAAATCAACCAATGTAATCCTCATCGTAACTCAACAATATATATCCCGTTCATTCCCCACGGGACCACGATACAATAATTATTCCGTAACGCTCGGAATCACGGCAAACAATAATTTATTCCGTAACGCCCGGAATCACGACAAACAATGATTTATTCCTCTTGAGTTATGTTTCGGTTACATTCTTGATTTCCCCTTTTCCCCTAAGATTCTGTGTTCAAGTCAGGTATTGCCAATATAATCTAATGCCAACATAGGATCAAGCAGGTACCGGTCTTATCTATGCAGACAACAAGTCACGTCCATCAGGACAACAATCAAGATTGTTGGTATTAGCAATAAGATCCAAGTAACAAGTCTGGTAATGTGTCGTGAACATGTCATGTACTGTATATTAACCAAAATAGATACCAATGTAAAACTGTAATCAATATCGAAACACAATTAATGCCAGGATGCATATGTATCTATCTGTAATATCCATTACACATCTATTACCATGTATGATGCAATTTAGATAACGTATCGAACTAATATAGTAGTATGATAACGTTATGACGTTTCGGTATGCAACTACATAATCTATTATCAGTACGGATACAGACGGATACTGAAAAACGGTAAATCGGTAATATTTGCTGAATTATTAAAACACATGCACTATTATTTATTAAATAAATATTGATATAATAACATAACATGTTGCAAGTTTAGAACTTGCCTGATCAGATCTCACATCAAGATACGGATATCACGTTCCGACGTCGAAAAACATTACGACGTACGCAGGACAAGACCTGGCTGAGAAGCTGCATGACGTGATGACAGGGCTAGATAACGACAGTGGCTGGGTCGTCCGTATCGTCGGCGACGCGCAAATCCGGCGAGACGGCCAGAAAATCAAGAAAAGAAAAGAAAGAAAGAAAGAAGAAGAGAAAGAAGTAGAGGTTGTTGGGGTTTGCGGAGTTTTGGGGATGTATAGAGGGGATGGTAGCGACAGCGAGGTGACGGGGAGTTGGGGCTGTCGTCGGCGAGGTGTTGTGAGGTTTGAAGGTGATCAGAGAAGTTGTAGAGGGGGTCATTGGTGGTGGTGTTGGGTGTTCTTAGATTCTAGGGAGGCGAGGAGGTGAAGAAAAGGTTGGTGGTGATGAGTTTTCTTGACGACGAGGGTTGCCGGTGATGGGGTATGGGTTTTCTTGGGTCGGGAAAGTTGGTGCAGGTTGTGAGGTCGTCAGGGAGGAGACGAGAGATGGAGGGTGATGACTAGAGGGCGAGGATTAGGGCGGTGGTGATGCGAGGGAGCGGTGGCGGCGGCGGCGAGCGTGGGCGGTTTAGGGTTCGCAGGGAGCTGAGGACATGAGAAGAAGAGAGGAAGAGAGAGAGGTAAGGTTTATAATAATACACACACACACACACACACACACACACACACACACACACACACACACACACACACACACACACACACACACTGAGAGAGAGGAGGTGGGAACGGGGTTATTAGGGAGACAGAGAGAAAGAGACGAGAGAGAGCGAGATTTAGTTTATATTTAAATTAATATATATATATATATATATATATATATGTAACAGTATTATATATTATTATTTATATGAATATTATATATATATATATATAATATTCATATAACTAATAATATATAATACTGTTATATATATATAACAGTATTATATATTATTAGTTATATGAATATTATATATATATATTGGGATTTTACAGCTAATACCATATTATTCCGAATATTACCCGTGCCCCTTCTAAAAATCTAATTTTTCAATATGGAGAATATACGTAAAAGTTTAACACATAATGCGATATCCTGTCAATAAAAATGTATACCCCCAAGTACGGATCTACGTAAATATATGTAGCGATCAAAACGAGTCTGTTCTAACAATTAGGGTATGAACATGATATATGGGTGCAGCCACATGATATGGGGTATGATGACATACCATGCTAGATATTAAAATATATTATTTGATTTATATTTTGTATTATAAAGATATGCGGATACTAAAATATATTATATATGTTTACAAAATCTCGATTTGCATGGATCCTTTGTACTGGCAAATATTTGATTTAATCTTGAACCATGACGGGTTTCAAACATACGGGTCGGGTCGGATAATAACTGCAATTGCTAATTTCACCATCAGCAACCCAAAAGCAATAATAATAAAGAAATCTGTCGCAACATTTGAAATACCCCAAAATATATTGTATAAATTCACCAGGGTGTTACATTATACCCAACTACAAAAGAATTTCGTCCTCGAAATTCCCGGAACAAGAAAAGACAAGGAAACACGGATCTAAGAAAAAAGGTGTGGAAACTTCTGTCGGATCTCGTCTTCACATTCCCAAGTAGATTCTCCGTGCGAACGATTCCCCCATGAAACAAGTACTAGAGGGATAATTTTATTCTTGAGGGCCTTTTCTCGTCGATCTACAATAGCCATTGGTCGCTCTTCATATGTTAAATCCTCCCTTACTGTCAGTTCCGAGTGATCTAGGACGTGCGTCTCATCTCTAACAAACTTGCGGAGTTGAGATACATGAAACACGTCATGAACACCCACCAAGGATGGTGGTAAAGCCAATCGATATGCTACCTCTCTAACACGCTCGATAATACCGAAAGGCCCCACGAATTGAAGACTAAGCTTGCCATGACTACCAAATCGGATTACTCCTCTAGTCGGTGATATCTTCAAGAATACAAGATCACCAACTGTGAACTCCGGAGGTCTTCGTCTAGTATTAGCCCAACTTTTCTGCCAATCTTGTGCCACTTTCATATGATTTTGGATCACGTTAACTTTCTCCACCGTTTGCACAATAAGATCCGATCCCAATAATTTTCTTTCTCCGGCATCGTCCTAACAGACAGGCGAGCGACACTTATGACCTATAATAATTTGAATGGAGCCATCTGTATAGTCGCCTGAAAACTGTTATTGTATGAAAACTCCACTAAGTGCAAATGATCCTCCCATAAACCCTTGAAGTCTAACATGCATGCTCTCAATATATCTTCAAGAGTTTGGATCGTTCTTTCAGAATGACCATCTGTCTGGGGATGATAGGCCATTCTAAACTTCAAACGAGTTCCCAAACTTTCCTGTAGACTCCTCCAAAAATGTGATAGAAATCGAGTATCACGATCCGAAACGATACTCACGGGTACTCCATGCAATCTCACAATCTCCTGCAAGTACTGCTCTGGCAAAGCCTCCGTCGACTGACCAACCCGAAACGATATAAATGAGCCGCCTTGGTCAATCGATCGATAATCACCCAAACTGCATTATTACCCTTTGGACTCTATGGTAAAGCTGTCACGAAATCCATGGTTATATGTTCCCACTTCCATTGAAGAATCGAAAGTGGTTGCAACAAACCAGCTACCCTTTAATCTTCAGCCTTGACATGCTAACACAACAAGCATTTCGATACGTAGCGAGCAATCTCTCTTTTCATACCTTCCTACTAGAAATGTTTTCGTAGATCTCTATATATCTTTGTGCCTCCCGGGTGTACTAAATACGCAGAACTATCAGCCTCCTTTATGACTTCTTCACGAACATCTCCCTTAGGCATACATAAACGGCTCCCATATCGTAACGAACCATCTTCATGAATCAACAAATCTGTTCGAAGTCACATTTCTACTTGTTCTTGAAACTTTTGCAATCTTAGATCATGCAACTGTGCTGCTTTAATGTTATCGATCAAGGATGACTATACTTACAACTGCATCAACTGTCCCGAAAAATCTGATAGTATAATCTCTAATTCGAATCTCTGAAGATCAGCTATAATCTCCTTCTGTGCAGTCAACATCTGTATTGCTGGCAACCAACATAGAGTATCCGGCATTACATTAACCTTCCCCAGATGGTATTTTAGATCAAGATCATAGTCAACCATCAACTCTAACCATTTATGTTGGCTCATGTTGAGCACTTTCTGTGTGAACACATACTTTAGGCTTTTGTGATCGGTAAATACTTCTACCTTTTCGCCCAATAAGTAGTGTCTCCAAATTTTCAGAGCGAAAATCACTACTGCTAACTCCAGATCATGAGTTAGGTAGTTCTTCTCATGAATCTTCAATTGTCTTGACGCATAGACTATGACCTTTCCATACTGCATTAGAACACATCCCAAATCTTTCCCAGATGCGTCGCTGTGAATAACCAACCCTCCGGAACCATCTGACACAGTAAAGATAGGAGCGGTTGTCAATCTTACTTCAGCGCTTCAAAAACAGACGCACACTTCTTGGTCGATACGAACGGCAGCTCCTTTCATGTTAGCTTGGTCAATAGTTCTGCTATTCGAGTGAAGTTCTCTACAAACCTCCTATAATATCTGGCAAGCCCAAAAAAACTTCTGATCTCCTCTACGTTCTTTGGAATTGGCCAATCATAAACAGCTGCAATCTTTTTAGGGTCATCTCCGAATACAACATGACCCAAGAACTTTACTTTTTCGAGCCAAAACTCGCATTTGCTCATCTTAGCGTATAACCTTTCTTGTATCAATGTTTGCAGTGTGATCCTAAAGTGTTCTGCATACTCTTCTTTGCTCGTAGAATAAACCAGAATATCATCAATAAACACTACTACAAACTGATCCAGGTACGGTGAAAATATTCGGTTCATCAAGTCCATAAATATTGACGGTGCATTTGTAACTCTAAATGGCATCACTAAGTACTCGTAATGCCCATATTGAGTTCGGAACGCTGTTTTGCAAATGTCTTCAGATTTCACCCGAACTTGATGATATCCAGATAGTAAATCCAACTTCGAGAATACCCTCGCGCCACTGAGTTGATCGAATAATTTGCCGATACGAGGGAATGGGTACTTATTCTTAATAGTCACCCGGTTTAATTCTCGATAATCGATGCACATCCGTCGTGTGTCATCCTTCCTCTTGACTAGAAGAACTGGATCTCCCCATGGTAAACCGCTGCTGCGAATCCAACTCTTCTTTAGCAATTCGGCAACTTGTTTCTTTAGCTTTTCTAGTTCCACTGGCGCCATTGGATAAAAGCCTTCGAATTGGCGCTACTACAGGAATAAGATCAATCGCGAACTCCACATCTTGTTTAGATGGTAAACTCGAGATGTTCTTGAACACATCTATGAAATCCCGAACTGCTATCTATGCTTCATCTGCAACTTTTTTATGAATTTCACCTTTCAGCACACACACAACCAGTTCTCTTCATCATAAATTTACAGGTCTGTTCTACGGCTCGTGAGTTAAAAGCCCACCACACCTCCGCTGCACTACACTTATAAACTGAGGCGGGTTCGTCAGAACTTCTTTAATCAAAACATCTTACATCTGATCGGTCTTGAAGCAGTCTTTACTACTGCAATTATCATATGTTCTCCTGTGTTTCTCCTTATTCTTCGAAACGCAAATGGATTGGTCCTTACGGGACGAGAGGAAAGATATAACGTGGTTACTGGATTCATGCTAGCGATAAGATATAAACTCATAAGCAATGACGCCGAGAGAAAACAAGGTAATATAACGACCATAAGTCCAGAAAAAGAATCAATATAGGACTCCAGGTTACCTAAATAAAGTACCACATTGTAACCATGCCGCGGTAAATAGTTACAATCATTTAACTCCATTCAAGTCATCCAAATCCTACTATCAGAATCGAAAGAATAAAAAGAGAGAAACAATAAGGAATCAGAAGGATTCCAAGTCGAGATGCAATATCATTTCCATATCGTCAAGATAAAAGAGTTAAGGGAAAGATAAGATTCAAGAATTTGAATGACAAGACAATAATGTGACAGGACATGTTCCTAAAATTCTGGATCTTAAGGAAAATATATTAGGTATCATACCCAACTACAAAATGAACCAAACCCTAGCTAACCTAAAACCTATGGCTCTGATATCAAACAAACCCTGTCACGCCCCGCTTCCCAAAATACGTAAATACGGTACGTGACAGAGCCAACCATGCTACTTGTGGCTAGAAATTATCACTCCACAGTCACATTACAGCTGTTAATCGGATATCAAGAACAGTAAAATATATAATCCAGCTAACACATATCCATCTGCCACAATAAATAAAACTAAGAAATATGTGTAGCGGAAACGAATTAAGATCCAATAAACAATAGTATCTGAATCACGTCCCAATATGGGCTCACATCAATTGAAATAAAACTGCTGAAATAAATAACTAAGAGTCTCTAAACTAAATAGCTAGCTCCTTATTGCTCGGTTTGATTGCTAAAGTACTCTTGATCTGCCTGCGATAAAAGTAGAGGAACTGGACCATGCAAAACACAGACATCAGTGCATCATAAATTTCAAAACAATAATAATAACCAGGATATGATGATATGATTAAACATGCGTATAAATATAACTAACATAGGGGTAAAACAATGAGATATATCTATGTGATGTGTATCCTATAGTCTGTACTTCTAGGTTATCTATTCTACAAGTTTTTGATATCAACTAATGTAATCCTCTTCGTAACTCAATGGTATATATCCCGTTCATTCCCCACGGGACCACGGTACAATAATTATTCCGTAACGCCTGGAATCACGACAAACAATGATTTATTCCATAACGTCCGGAATCATGGCAAACAATGATTTATTCCTCTTGAGTTACGTTTTGGTTACATTCTTGATTTCCCCTTTTCCCCTAAGATTCTGTGTTCAAGTCAGGTATTGCCAATATAATCTAATGCCAACACAGGATCAAGCAGGTACCGGTCTTGTCTATGTAGAGAACAAGTCACGTCCATCAAGACAACAATCAGGATTGTTGGTATTAGCAATAAGATCTAAGTAACAAGTCTGGTAATGTGTCGTGAACATGTCATGTACTATATATTAACCAAAATAGATACCAATGTAAAACTGTAATCAATATCGAAATACAATTAATGCCAGGATGCATATGTATCTATCTGTAATAGCCATTACACGTTTATTGCCATGTATGATGCAATCTAGATAACGTATCGAACTAATATAGTAGTATAATAACGTTGTGATGTTTCGGCATACAACTAGATAAGCTATTATCAGTATGGATACAGACGGATACTGAAAAACAGTAAATCGGTAATATATGTTGAATTATTAAAACACATGCACTATTATTTATTAAATAAATATTAATATAATAACATAACATGTTGCAAGTTTAGAACCTGCCTGATCGGATCTCACGTCGAGATACGGATATCACGTTCCGACGTCGAAATAACGTTACGACGCATGCAGGACTGGACCTGGCTGAGAAGCTCCATGACGTGGTGACAGGGCTAGATGATGACAGTGACTGGGTCGTTCGGATCATCGGCGATGCAAAACTCCGACGATACGGATGGAAAATCAAGAAAGAAAAGAAAGAATGGAAAGAAAGAAGAAGGAGAAGAAGAAGAAGAGAAAGAAGTGGAGGTTGTTGGGGTTTGCGGAGTTCTAGGGATGTACAGAGGGGATGGTGGCGACGGCGAGGTGACAGGGATGAGGGGATGCCGTCAGCGAGGTGTTGTGAGGTTTGAAGCTGATCGGGGAAGTTGTAGAGGGGGTCATTGGTGGTGGTGTTTGGTGTTCTTGGGTGCTGGGGAGGCGAGGAAGTGAAGAAGAGGTCGGTGGTGACGAGTTTTCCCGACGACGAGGGTTGTCGGCGATAGGATGTGGGTTTTCTTGGGTCAGGGAAGTTGTTTCAGGGTGTAAGGTCATCGAGGAAGAGACGAGAGATGGAGGGTGATGACGAGAGGGCGAGGATGAGGGTGGTTGTGATGCAATGGAGCGGCGACGGTTGCGGCGAGCATAGACAGTTTAGGGTTCGCAGGAAGGTGAGGACATGAGAAGAAGAGAGGAAGAGAGAGAGAGGTAAGGTTTATAATAATAATAATAATATATTATATATATACTGAGAGAGAGGGGGGGAGTTGGGAACGGGGTTATTAGGGGGAGAGAGACAGAGAGAGAGAGATGAAAGAGAGAGAGATTTAGTTTATACTTAAATTAATTAATATAGATAACGGTATTATATATTACTAGTTTTATATATATATATATATATATATGGATTTTACAGCTAATACCATATTATTCCGAGTATTACCCGTGTCCCTTCTAAAAATCTAGTTTTTCAATATGGAGAATATACGTAAAAGTTTAACCTATAATGCAATATCCTATCAATAAAAATGTATACCCCTAAGTACGGATCTGAAAGTCTACACTAGCACCACCATGGGGTCCAAGTGGCATCAAGCATGCCAAATTCAAATTTTTAAGGTGCTAAGCTAGACTTAACTAGATCGTTAGCTAGGTGATTAGGGTTTAAAGTTTGATATCTACTAAACTAGAAGAAGTGAAAGATGGCTATACCCTTGAAGATCAAGTCATTCACTTCACATGCTCCATGTAGTAGTCTCGCTACTCCACTAGGCTCTACTTGAAGCTTTGTACGAGCTTCCTCTGATGACCTTCGTGCTGAAGATGATCCACACAATGTCCCTCCAACTCAAGCTATCTCTACACTAAACTCTTTAGCGTAGAAAACACGCTACACTCGATCACTAGTCAAGTGTAGGATGGTGAAGTAGGGATGTTTAAAACTCACAAGTTTGCATTCAAGCTTCATGGCTCACATCACAAGTAAGGGTTGAAGCTTGAACCATGACATTGAGGATGAAGAAGAAGCTAGAGGGCAACCATGGGAGCAACTCAAGACAATGGCTAAGTGTTGAGAATGAAATTAGAATGAATGACAACTCTTGACCCCCACTCATTCAAGCATGGAATTTTACAATATAAAATTGCAACCATACTTGAATATGAGTCAAGATGAATAAACAAACATAAATCCCATGCTTGTAACCATACTTTTATTTTCCACCTCATTTCTATTTTTCTCAAAAATAGAAATCCATATACCATGCTTCATTATATATATATATATCATATATATTAATATATTTATAATGAAGAATAATTAGTGAGCTAATGATATTAGTTAAGATATAATTATATCACAAAAAATATATATCACATTATTAAATCAACACTTGATTTAATAATCCGGTTATATCACATATGACCGACTAATATCATTTATCTGTATATCACATTATCAAATCAACACTTGATTCGACAATCTGATTATATCATATTTAACCGAACCTGATAACAGATGACTGCCAGATTATAATACGGTATCACATACACGTATTTAATCAGGCCTACACACATATTACATGTGTCCTACTTCGTTTCTTTTGAACCAGGAAACTTCTATGTGGGACTCTAAACACTCGTCAATACACCAGCAGTAGGTGATGATCACATCAGTCACCTACAAGCCGTCAGCGGTACTAGCTGGATGTAACGGCTATCTGGGTATTGAGCGATATGAAGATCAACAAGCAAGCTTGTCCATAGTCTTCATGAAGACTATCAGTATCATTACCGTACAGTCCGGTCTCTTCGTCTGATATGTCGCATATCATGTCTAGGGGTGGTAAACGTCAGTCCCAAGTAACGTGATAAATCATGCCGATGTCTGGCCTATAACGGTTCGAGAAACTACTGATAACACTTATCAGTAAATCTTGGCAGCAGGCCTGGCCAGGGACTTCTGGTTATAGCCAATCGAGCATAGCGCAATATCAACCCCCATTACCGGGAGAGACAAAACCCCTTCTATTGCTTATTGCCTCCATGTGATTCGGGACTGTACCCAAAATCCACCTGTTTGCACACTCTCTTGAGCGTGGTAGGGAGGAAATCAAAGCACAGTGGGAATCACATAAGACTCTATGATGATCTCAGGTTTACAGACTAACCTGTACCAGGGTTACCAGAGGACTACTATCTGACGATAGGTATACTACGACATAGGAGTCCTCGGCGAGTCATGTTCGGTGTACCTATTCTCCAATGAGCACTTGTGTATAATCTTTGATGTCACACACCAATGGTTGTGGGATCAACCATCGCCCTCTAAGGGACAAGAAACGTACACACTGTTCGGATTTCCTCAGCATCTAGTCTAGAGTTTGCAAGCATCAAGCATGCCACAACAAAAAAATTTAGGATATGCTAAGCAAACATCCAAGGAATCATACTAGAAAATTAGGGTAACAAAACCTTGTAATCAAACATTACAATAGAAGTGAATAAGAGATACAACCTTTGTAGCTCAGTCCTTCACTTCAATAGCTCCGTGATGTCGTCCCTTCGCTGCGATCATCGATCTCCTGGACTCAAGATGGACTTCACAAAGCGTAGTGAGCAAACATACTTGAAGACTTCGAGGCCGAAGATGTTCTACGTCGAGGGAACTCAAGTACAAGCTACCTCTTCATAAAGTGATGAACTTTGTGAAGCAAACACCCTAAACTAAATGGCAAGTAGTAGAGGATGGAGAAGTAAGAATTTTGCTCACTTTGGATTTGATGTTCTCACAATATTTCTTCTCATCTTCAAACCCTAGAAAGCTTCTCAAGCTCAAGAAGAAGATAAAGATGAAAGAATAACGAAAGAAAGAGAATGAGGTTAGATTTACAATCATGGTGAGTTAGTGTCATACACTTAACCATTGTAGAGACTTAACCATGGGTTATGATAAGTGATTGGGTTTATAAAATATCTTTAATAAAATAAGAGAGTGGACTAATTTAATGAAGCTTACAAGCTTCTACAAGCTTCAAGCCATGACTTAATTCTCACCATTTTGAATTACTAAATATAAATAAAACCCTAATTCTTATCATGGTCATGGTATGAGTCCAATACACACAAGTTGCATATATAACCTAATATGATACAATGTATATACACATATATAACATGTACACAAAAGTGAGAAAAAGAAACAATTAAGTGAGCAATATTAGTTAATGTAAATTCATATATCAAATATATAATTATACATTAAATCATTAAATCAATACTTGATTTAATAATCCGGCTATATTACATATAACCGACTAATATCAATAATATCAATTTACCGAATCAACACTTGATTCGATAACCCGGCTATATCATATATACCCGGCCGATATCACATGTCGCGAGAATACAATACGGTATCACGTACGCGTATCAATCTCAGTACCGCACATATCACATATGTACTCCTACTTCGTTTCGCTTGAGCCAGGAAACCTCTGTGTAGGACTCTAAAGACTCGTCAATACGCCGACAGTAGGTGGTGATCATATCAGTCACCCACAAGCCGCAAGCGGTCTGCTAAACGTAACGGCCACCCGGGTATTGAGCGATCAGAAGATCAACAAGCAA
The DNA here is from genome assembly GCA_030015575.1 of Agapanthus africanus. NCBI lineage: Eukaryota > Viridiplantae > Streptophyta > Magnoliopsida > Asparagales > Amaryllidaceae > Agapanthus > Agapanthus africanus. The sequence goes on from CM057349.1 coordinate 459,049,630, forward strand.
GCCTGCTCATACTCCTGCGAATCCAATCAGTAACACTACCGTACAGTCCGGTCTCTTCATTTGATATGTCGCATATGTCGTCTAAGGGTGGTAAACGTCAGACCCCAGTAACTTGATAAGTCATGCCGATATAAGGTCCATAACGGGTATGAAACTACTGATAACACTTACCAGTAAATCACATCTACCCTGGCCAGGGATTTCAATTATGGCCAATCGAGCATAGCGCAACATCAACCCCCAATACCGGGAGAGACGAATCCCTTCCTATCGCTCATTGCCTCCATGTGACTCGAGACTGTACCCAAAAACCACCTGTTTGCATGACTCAGTAGAGTCATGGTAGAGTGGAAATCAAAGCACAGTGGGAGACACACAAGACTTTATGATGATCTCAGATCGACAGACTAACCTGTACCAATGTCACCAGAGAACTGCTACCTGACGTGAGGTATAATACCATCTAGGAGATCTCGGCGAGTCCGTTCAGTGTACCAGTCGCTACTGAGCATCCATATACCATCTCTGATGTCAAACACCAATGGATATGGGATCATCCATCACCCATCATATAGGTCGAGAAGCTATACGCTAGTCTACTCTGGAGTATCGATGCCCTATCTCGATATTCCCTTGACTAGGAATAATTAAAGGATGTACTTATAGACTGCCCAGGCCCCTACTACTATGATCTGCATTATAATCCTGGTAGTCAAGTACACATCCTAAGGGCTTTATCAACATGTAACTAAGATACATCATGTGTACATGTTAAGATAAAGAGATACAAGATAGCATACTATCATGTCGAGCAAGAAAGTCCAACCTATGTATGTCCAAGCATCCACTTTAATATACATCGTATGTACAATAATGGCCTCTAGGGCATACATATAACTAACAATCTCCCACTTGCACTAGGGTCATATGTTGTAGTATCCAATACCCAACAATCAGCAGTGGTTGTAGTATCTCATACTCAACCATCCCATAAAAGTCTCTTTTGGGAAAAGGCCTTTGTGAGTGGATCCGCCGTGTTGTCCTCTGAGTCTACTCTCCTAATCTCGATCTCCCTGAAGATCAACCATCTCCATGATCAGGTGATACTGCCTTAGAATATGTCTGGGTCACTGACGGGACGGGGGTTCCTAGGCTAAAGCCACAGCTCCATTGTCACATAATGGTAGGAACCAAGTTCATCTCATGAACAAATATCTACCCTGACTATCTCTTTGGTAGCATCGTTGGTAGCGATGCATTCAGCCTTTATTGTCTAGTTTGCCACGGTATATAGCTTGGAACTTTTCTAACATACCGTCCCTCCACTGAGGGTAAAAACAATGCCTGCGACTGACATTCAGTCGTCCTTACCACCCTGGAAGCTATCCAGTGATTCTCTTCAGGATTGATTGATACCTTCTCACTACACCTAGTGAGAATCCTAACATCCACTTAGATATATCTCATAGATCCAAAACCCAGAATTTAGGAGGTATCACTTTGATCCTATATGGAGAATCCTTGTGATAAGAGAAGATTGACCGAGTGTAGCATAGGAAATACCTTCCCAATCAAGAGTATGTCATCCACGTACTATACGAGGAAGACCACCTTACTCTTTACTACCCTTTTGTATATACAAGGTTTATCTATCATTTTGATGAAGTCAAACGCTTTGACTACCACATCAAAAACAGATGTTCCAACTCCGCGATGCCTGCTTTATCCTGTAAAGCAACTTGCACACGTTTCTACTGCTCCCACTGACTACGAAGACTTTTGGTTGTGTTCTTATAGACACTCTCTTCTAAATCAATATTTAGAAAAGCAGTCATGACCCCCAACTGCCAGATATCGTAGTCATGGTATGCAGCAATGGCAAGTAGGATCTGGATGGACTTAAGTATAGCTATTGGAGAAAAGGTTTCATCATAAACCATACCTGGTCGATGACGAGAACCTTTTACAACAAGTCTAGCTTTGAAAGTCTCAACTTTTCCATCCACACCATGTAATCTTCTCAAGATATACTTGCTCCTGATGGGGGTTTTAACCCTTCAGATAAAGCATACAAATTCCATACTTTGTTGGTGTACATGGATTCTATCTCAGATCGATTAGCATCCAGCCATTCTTACAGAGTCGCTACTCTTGATGGCCTGCTCGAAACTAGTTGGGTCATCTATCTCATGATGCAATCCTCGCTCGCACTGTCATCGAAGAAACCATAGTATCTCTCAGGAAGATGAGGAACCCTACCAGATCGGCGGAGAGGCCAAGGTTCGTCGGGAGCTATTGAATCCACTGCTTCTACCAAATCATCAGCTGCAGTTTGTATAGATGGAACTTATTCCAGTTCTACCTCATGACCATAAATTTCTTCTATAAAAAATTCCTTTTTCTAAAAAGGTGGCATGCCGAGAAATAAAATACCTTTTGTTTCTCAGTGCGGTAGAAGATATTCCCTTACGAATGCTTGGGATATCTAACAAACTTCCACAGAACTGACCTTGCCTCGAGCTTCTCCGGATTTTGCTTTTGACATAGGCCAGACAACCCCAAATCTTAACTTGCTTAATACATGGGCTCTTCCCATTCCATATCTCATATAGAGTGGTAGGCACCTGATTTGGTTGGAATCGAATTCAATAGGTATGCAGCTTCACAAGTGCATAACACCCAAAGAAAATAGGCAACTCAGTAGTACTCATCATAGAGTGCACCATATCTAATAGGGTGCTACTGCTCTGCCCCGATACATCTTTGTGCTGTGGTGTACACGGAGGAGTAATGCTGAGAGAGAATCTCATTCTCCTTTAGTATAGTCCAGGATCTCCATGCTCAAGTATTCTCCTCCCCGATCTCATCAAAGGACATAATACTTATACCCGTTTTGGTTCTCTACTTCTAACTTATATTCTTTGAATTTCTCAAAAGCTTCAGACTCGCGTTTCAACAGGAACATATGCCCGAATCTTGAGAGATCATCAGTGAATGCAATGAAGTATAAAGAACCAGTCCTTGTGTAGACAGGGGACTACATACATCATCATGTATCAATCCCAAGAGTTCATTAACCCTTTCTCTATTTTCAGTAAACAGAGCTATGGTCATTTTATCTTTATGACATGGATGGCAAGTTTCACAAGATGTAAATTCAAACAGATTTAAATATGCATTTTAATGTAACTTAGCTAGTCTGGTCGTATTGATATGACCTAGTCTACAATGCCTCAAGAAGGATTCGTTCATTTCTGAATTCTTCCTCTTGTGTGTGTTCAGTATGTTAAGAACTGTGGTTTGATTTAGAACGTATATACTATTAGATAACGTGCCTGAAGTGATCAACACTTGATATAGGAAATGTTCAAAATATTATCCAAAAATACAAAATTATATCCTTCTTTACTTAATAAAGATACTGATATGATGTTGTATATCAGGTTCGGTATCTAATAACATTCGTTCAGAATCTATATATTTTAATAATACAAGGTGATAACTGCCAACTGATTTGACTGCAACATTTGCACCAATCTCTTTACTTAGAGACATATCACCCTATTCTCAGTTCTCTACCTTTCTGTAGCCCATGTAACAGATTACATATGTGGGATCCCGATCCGGTATCTCATACCTAGGACATAGAGTATACTGAGAAACAGTTCTTGGTAATGAACACACCCGAAGAAGATGCATCAGCATGCACTTTTTTCGTTTGGGTGGCACGGGAATTCTGGTAATCCCTTATTTCTTGCTCGGTCTTATAACAATTATAAGTTGGAGCGGGACCAACATTCCCCAGCTCAGTATAATAAGCGGGTTCGGTCAATACATCCATCCTATTATCTTGATTAAGGCGTGACATGGTCGCTACATGGAGAGAGAGAGAGAAGAAAACACTCTGCGTGCGCTCTTATAAGATTAGATTGGTTATATATTTTATCTAATCAGGATGGTTCCTACTTTTTTCATCAAATCTTCCTTCAAACCCTAAAAGGAAAGACTAGCCGGGATTAATTACATCCTACAAGTTCGCCAATCTTTCAGCCAGGCCAGTGCCGGTACTTTGAGGGAGGTTCCCTGTGCTTTCGCACGGACCTAATTAAAATAAACCTCATTTTCCCAGGGGCGTAACCCCGTTGACACCTTTTTAGACACCTTCTTGATCGGCTAATTGTAAAATGAAAAACTCTCCCAAGAGTAACAATTACTCACAGTGCGTATCGGGATCCAACTATCACATAGAAGGTATGCAATCTCATTGAAAATTTCAATACTTGAAACTCCCGATAATGGTTTTTACACCTAGCACTTATGACCTTGACTATGACCAACATATCATAAGCACTAGTCAAGTTCTACCCATTATTTCGTGATTAATTAGGCCCACCCATATAACCCTCGGCTATGGTCGACATAATCATGTGACTGTCCTAACTAATCGCATCATATACGGTGTAGGAAGACATCACTTAGGTACCGTACACTACGTCTCGGCTATGACCGACATACACAGCATGAATACTAAGTACTCTACTTCCTAAAATGACGGAGGGTTGCGGATGGTTTTTAAGAAAACCTTTAAAGCTTTGAACTTGATGTCGTTGCAGAATCAAATGATTTTAAATGGAGTGTTTTTTAGGCTTTTGCTAGTTTCGCTAAAGAGGTTACTCCCGGTGAATGGATCTCGGCTCTTTCCTCGTCGAATGAGGTGTAGGATATTCACAATATCACTATGCAAAGCAAAAACTAGAAAAACAATCAAAAGAAGAAACCGAAGGTTGTAGCGTCTGCCAGTTACTGCTAAAGAGGTCACTCCCGGTGAAGGGATCTCGGCTCTTTCCTTATCGAATAAGGTGCTGGATATTCTACAAGGAATACCGCTATGCAAAGAAACAACTAGAGCTACCAATTTTAGAAAATTCGATTCCAAAACATCTTTAGGTTTATTTTTCTTTCATTAATCTCATTAATGAAGGTCCCATCATATAAGTTACCTAAACATCACAGATAAATACAACGTACGCTTATGCCATCCGCATTCGCCTCGAAGTCCCGTCGTGCACCGTTAGGTTAGGTAACTAACGGTAGAGCGGGGCAGGGCTAGCGCGGGTGAAAAACATAAACAACGTCTATAATATATCATATAATGTATCCATCTCAAAATATAAAATAATCACATCACAAAATATCAGCAGCAGAAGACAACATATGAAATATTGGATATACTAGGATGTTTGTGTTTTGTATTTAACCAACAATAGAAAATACAGATTCCAAAATCATGATGAATAGCCAAACCTACATCCCTAGACCCCTACGAGAGCGGCAAGCAACCCTAATATCGGCACCCAAATATCAAGAAATGGTCTCGACTTCTCGAAATGGTCTCCCACTGGACCCTAGAACCCGGCTACTTGTGCTCCCCTCCTTGGGTCTATCCTAATGCGGAAAAGTAAATAATATACATCAATAGTGACATCATCCTCAACCCGAAAGTGCCCCAATAAAAGAATATTACATACAAGTTTTTACATGAATGAAAATGAAAAACTCTCATCTCACATAAAACCCCCGGCTATTTAAACACGACGATCCAATATAACATATCACAGCAACACGTAGCATCACATGTCATCAACGTAAGTAAATATGTGTATCCCAATTGCCGTTGACGTATAGCAACGAAACCGGCGATACACCACATATTACACTTACGGTCGCAGAAAAGAAAGTGAAAAACTACAACAGTTGGAATCCGCAACCACCTTAGACATCATAAACCCGAAATATCTCATACTGCGGATTTCATGCTCAACAATATGAATTCCATAGACATCGCATGGCTAACAATTATAAACCCTGCATTTTAGTCTCGATATTGAAAACACTTTCCAATAACAAGTCGGGTAATTCAACAAGATTCCCGACATCCCGATCAAATGCTCATCGGAAACTTTAGTAGACAGCCGCACCCCCCGATGCCAACGACGAAGTGTACTAAAGCGGAACAATGCTATGGGGTTGTCCTACAGTCACTTGGTCGGGGCTATGGGGCGTGGCTATCTAGTAAGGTTTCCCGGCGAGTATCCGCATACGCTACGTGATTGCGACGGACTTTTGATCACATCAAAATCCCGTGGCAACCGATCAACTGAGACTAAATTGCTAGATTTATAAAATTCAATTATTTTGGATTCCAAGTATTGTATCACAATCAACTAGACGATGTTAAACATTTTGATCAAATCAACAAACACCTTCATCTCCCTAAGAACTCAACACTTGAACAAAGTTGAAATACCCAAAACGTGCCACAGTACCGATAGACCAGCCGTAGAAAGGTCAAATCAACGCCTCACCTATGGCACCACGGAACTACGACAAACCCTAGGGTTCGATCGCGGTTCCTTGGGCATAGAATCGAGTTAAGGTTTTTGTTCTTCTAAAGGGTCCATAGAGTTACTTGCACGACTGTTGAATATACTCAATTTAGAAAACTCCAACTCTTGGAAAACTTCAGAGGGTATCATGAGGCAGTGTTCGAAGCTCGCTCGAAGTATTAAACATCATCTAGGTTACCATTACAATGTTAAAAATATACGACTACGAAACACTCCGTATTAGTCCTCTATCAAAATTTACATCACATGCAATTTTGGACCAAACAAACTGTCACGACCCAAAGTTCGGCCTGTGACCGGCACTTAACCACGTGACGTCTACAGGCGTAACGCGACTAAATAAGCCCAAACCCAGAAATCAAAACCATAAAAGTATAGAGTGTTTAAAAAATTTATTAGAATATTTGTTAAAACATTTATAAAACTTTAAGTTGATTAGTAGAAATTCTTTAAGGTTCAAGTTATTATTTCAAAATTTTGACAGCATTTCCTTTGTAAAAAGTAGCCCCGAAATCGGGTACAAGACAATATATGAGTAAAATGATGTATAATAAGAATAAAGCATCCCAAACGGGAGCAATCACGCCCAACGGCGGAAACATCACAATGATAATATACGACGCCATAGCGAAGACTGAGTAAAAATAAGTGAAGACAGCAAGAAATATAGAACTGCATAAATAAAGTCGGCTCACAACGAGCTCAACACCAGAGTACAAAATAATATACATCATCCTCACAACTGGTCTCTAAGTCCATACATAAGTAGTAGATGGAGAATACTAGATACAATGATGTATATAAGTGAAAAGTAAACAGATACCGCACAAAAACCCACCTATCAGCAAAAGGGCTAGTATGCCAATTGCAGTGGTATCTGTGACAAAAGGTGTAAGGAAGCAGCCTGCCGCAACTACTCCGAAGGGCAACCTGCAAACACTGTGGCACAACGGGGGTGAGTTGCCAACTCGTGAATAGTAGATAACATATAAAAGTAATCGCGAGTATGCACGTGCTGCGGTACTCTAACCTATGCCAACAGATAACATCTATATGATGAACTGGATGCTCAAAATCCTGCAACAAGTGCGATCTAATAACATCTCTATGTGATGAGCGAGGTATGTGATAATCATGTATAGCAATGCAATCTAACAACCCTATATAGAATGAGCAGGGTATGCAATGATTGTGCATAGCATGCGTACTCTAACAGGTACAATAGGTACAGGATGAGATGTCAAATACTAAATGCTGAGCATGGGAATAAATAATATCTACACGGAATGTCAACGTGAAAAAAATAGTCGGTGCCCAACAATACACCTAAATCCCAGTAAAACTCAGGCGCCGTCATCCTCATCGGCCCTCAAATCCTGTAAATCTTATAAAGTCGTGAGTGCCCAATATCGGCACCCAAATATCAAGAAATACTCATGTCCAGTATCGACACGCAAATCCTCACATATCAGGCTCCGTCAGTCCGGGTCTGCCCACGGGCTCCGTCTGCGGTATCGGCCCTCGGCCCCGGCAGTACGGGTCGTCCCGTATCCATCTATCGACTCTGGTCAGTATCCTACGGATAACCGCCAGGTCCAACCAATCACCGGTAGGTAGTGGTCCCACTGCCAGGCTCATCGTCTACTGCACGACAGATCAGTTCTCGTCCCGGGGTACCATACCGGGTCCACCATGTACCCACAATCGGCCTCGTCCAACTCCTCGATTCGGGTTCTCATATCACACATCTCAGCACCGAGAAAACGCATGGTGGACGTACTGAAATATCATATCAAGGGAAACCGGGTTTTTAAACAGTGCGTATTTTCTTAAAATAATACTCTGGTTCCCAAATCCAGAAATCACATAAATCCAAACTCAATGCGTAAATCCATGCAAGGTGTCGTATGACACTAAGAGTAAAAGAAAGGGAAAACCGCTCTTTTAAAAGATCCAGTTTTGAAATATCCCATGCGGTCTCTTAGTTTTTAAATCATGTCAATATCATCCATGTATGTAACATATGTATGTGTATAGGTATGGATGTGCAAATGGATATATACGCAATGTGAGCGTAGCAATGTACATGTGTACTAATATGGATATCCGATGTATATGCGCACATGTGTAGATATATCATGGTATGTATGCACTAAGTGAATATATAGTGTGCATGGTATGAATATAATTATATATATATATATATATATATCTCACTATGTAGCATGTCATGAATAATCATCAATGAAGCACAATCAATACGATATATGATTAGTAGCAAACCTATAATGTGAGTGTCATGGAAATCACTAACGGCGTGAGTGTGACATAAAAATAGTGCTCGTGCAGCTTGGACTGTTAATGATAGTGCAGTGTTTTATATTACCAATTCTACATGCACTAGGAGATGGTATGCTACTATAGTATGTATATAAATCTATACGAACACATGCAATCTAATATATCCTATACCGCCCTGACGCTTAACGCCATACGAGCGATTTCCCCGTAGATGTTAAATCTACTCACCTGGTCGCGTGCTACACGTAGCCGACCACTTGCTTTCCCTTCTTGGCGGCGTCTGACATACTTGCCTGGGAACCTGGAATTTACACAAGAATCCAAATATAAGCGAATATCCCGCAAAACGCGATATCGAAACAAAACGGGAAACTCGCGTCGCGAATTAACGCGCGTGTGTACGATAAGCTGAAACGTGTGTGTACGCGTCTAAAACTCATCCCGACACGCCGCGATACGCTGAATCACAGAACCCACTCGCGTATCGCGCGTATCGAGCAAACTAAAAATACCTGAAAAATGACATACTGTCCCAGATTTTATCCAGGTTAAAATATTACAAATCTATATATACCATAGACCTACAAAATGTAGCAGACACCTGTACCAAAAACCCTAGGACCTATCTCCCTAGTCTGGCCGCAATTTGCAGCCAGAAAGAATTTTCCGGCGGCCTGAAGTGAAGGTGGGGGTCTCGTTCTCTGGTGGTGGGGTCAGGGTCTCTCAAGTAGGCTACAGTCCTCTCAGATTTATTCTAAAATGCCTGGGTCGATAGCAGATCACAATATCCTAAGATGTGTGTCAAAACCCGTATTTTAAAGTTTCAAGTTTAACGATATAAGGCTATCTAGCTAATTCTAGCGACACTACTAGGCTAAATCAGAGTAAATAACACCTAATAGGGTTGATCAAACTATAAGCACACTAACTTAACTAGATCTAACATCAATACAAAATCTAGCACTAAAACTCAATTTAAACACTAAATAAGCTAAACAAACACACAATCTTAGCAACCATGGAAATGGAGGTAAGAGGTTATACCTCACTCGACCCTACGATGCAGGGTCAGGAGAAGAAGAGAAAGGAGAAGAGGATGCTGCAGTTGATGGGGCTGCTGCTGTGCTACTGAAGCTGTTGTTGCTGAAGCTGATGTTGTTGCTGTTGCTTCAGCTGAAGCTGTTGTTGTTGTTGATGGTGTTGATGCTGGGGCTGCTGCTACATGTGTTGCTGTTTCTTGCACTGCTGCTGGGGCTGCTTGGGCTGCTGCTACATGTGTTGCTGTTTCTGCTGCAAGGAGCTGCTACTGCTGCTTGGTGTTGCTGCTGCTTGCACTGCTGCTGGGGCTGAAGCTGCTGCTGATGTAGCTGCTGTTGATGCTGGGGCTATGTGTGTGAGAGTGATAGAGTGAGAGAGGGAGAAATGAGTGTGCAAACACTACAAAATGATTATACAAGAGAGTAAAACCCCCATCTCTCTCTCTTGCCTCATTAAATGCAAGCATGGGCTCATGCCATGATGCACACCCTCTCTCTCTCATTTAATGCATGCATGGCATTGCCATGATGCACTCTCTCTCTCTCTCATTTTCTCCCAAGTCAACCAAAGAAAATAGTTTAAATCCCTTTTTATTTAAAAAAAAATCCTTAATTAAAATCATTTTATCTTAACAAGGAGGGGTTAATCTACCATGGTTGTTAAACACGGTTTAACCCAAATTCTAACCCTAGTTTGCATGCACAAGTTTGTTCAAGCCTAGGAAAATTCTAGAAAAATATTTATTAATTTTGATAAAATATTTGAAAATCAATTTAGTAAACTTTTTATTAAAAATCACATAATAAAATATAATTAGTCACTAAACACATTCTAAGGTGTTACAATCTTCTCCCCTTAAAGAAATTCGTCCCCGAATTTTAAAATATAAAGCAACGCATACCTTCAAAAAGATGAGGGAACTTCTTCCGCATCTCTCCCTCGGCCTCCCAAGTGATCTCTTCACCCTTCGGGCTGCACCAAAGCACCTTTACTGATGGCAAGACCTTCGATCTAAGTTTCTTCACCTGCCGGTCCAATATCACGACTGGCTGCTCGGTGAACGTAAGATCGGGCTCGAGCTGAACGGTCTGATGCTGAATCATGTGCGAAGGGTCATGTAGGTATCTGCGAAGCATCGACACGTGGAACACGGGGTGAACATCTGGAAAGTCGGGTGGAAGAGCAAAACGATATGCTACTGCGCCCACACTCTCGAGGATCTCGAAGGGACCTATGAATCTGGGGCTAAGCTTCCCCTTCCGTCCAAACCTCATCAGTCCCTTCATCGGAGAGACCCTCAGAAAAATGTGATCTCCAACCATGAACTCTAATCTGCGGCTGCGCCTGTCAGCATACGATCTCTGCCTGCTCTGAGCTGTCCTCATCCTGTATCGAATCAGCTATATCTTCTCGGTCTTCTCCTGTACGATCTGTGGCCCCAAAATACTGCTCTCGCTAAGCTCTGTCCAACAGACGGGCAATCTACATCTCCTCCCATACAAAGCCTCGAAAGGTACCATCTGAATAGTATCCTGGAAACTATTATTGTAGGAGAACTCCACCAAGGGTAAATGATGATCCCAGCTACCACCAAAGTCTAAAACGCAAGCTCGGAGCATGTCCTCGAGAGTCTGAATAGTCCGTTCTGACTGGCCGTCGGTCTGTGGATGAAATGCTATGCTGAAACTCAAGCGGGTGCCCAAAGCCTTCTGAAGCCTCTGCCATAGTCGGCTGGTAAACTGGGTGCCTCTGTCGGACACAATACACGTCGGGACTCCATGCAGTCGTACAATCTTGTCGATGTAAATCTGGGCGTACTGAGCAAATCCGAAAGTCGTCTTCACTGGCAGGAAGTGAGCCGCTTTCGTCAAACGATCCACGATCACCCAAATGGAGTCATACCCTCGCCTAGTTCTGGGTAGACCCACAACGAAATCCATCGAAATCTGTTCCCATTTCCACTCCAGAATGGGTAACGGCTGTAGCTCTCCCGCCGGCCTCTGGTGCTCGGCCTTGACTTACTAACAAGTCAGGCATCTAAACACGAAATCTACGATGTCCCTCTTCATTCCGTCCCACCAGTAAATATCTCTCATATCATGGTACATCTTGGTGGAATCGGGATGGACACTGTACACCGATCGATGTGCCTCCTCAATAATCTCACGCCGCAGTCCCTCAGCATTTGGTACGCACAGTCTAGTCCCAAATCGCAGTATCCCCTGATCATCGATCACGAACTCGGAAAATCTGCCCTGTTCAATCTGTGCCATGATCTCTGAACATCGGTCATCACTGTGCTGTGCCTCATGTATACGGTCAAGTAACTATGGGCATGCACGAACATGCGCAAGCTGTCCTCCGATCGGCGTGAACTCGAACTGCACTCAGCTGTCGCATAATATCTGCCAATCTGTCGATGACTGCCTCTGCACTGCACTCAGACAAGATAGACTGCTCCCGGGCCTCCTGCTCAAAGCATCTGCTACTACATTAGCCTTGCCTGGGTGATATAAGATCTCGCAATCGTAATCCTTCACTAGTTCCATCCAACGGCGCTGTCGGAGATTCAGGTCCCGCTGCTGAAATATATACTTTAAGCTCTTATGATCAGTGAATATCTGGCACGACTCGCCGTATAGGTAATGTCGCCAGATCTTAAGTGCAAAGACCACTGCAGTCATCTCCAAATCGTGAGTGGGGTAGTTCTGTTCATGTCTCTTCAACTGGCGCGAAGTATACGCGATCACCCTATCATGCTGCATCAATACGCACCCTAACCCCACTCGTGAAGCGTCACAATAGACTACAAATCCGCCTGATCCTGAAGGCAACGATAAAACTGGAGCCGTAGTCAAACAAGTCCGTAGCTGCTGAAAACTGTGCTCGCACTCCTCCGTCCAATCAAAAGGAACTCCCTTCCGGGTCAATCCGGTCAAGGGTGCAGCAATACGGGAGAAATCCTGTACAAACCGCCTGTAGTAACCGGCCAATCCTAGAAAACTGCGTATCTCAGTAACGGATGTAGGCCTGGGCCAACTCTGAACGGCCTCAATCTTCCTCGGGTCTACACATATACCATCCCGTGTAATCACGTGGCCCAAGAAGTCTACGATGTCCAGCCAGAACGCGCATTTGGAGAATTTTGCAAAAAGCTGGTGCTCCCTCAAGGTTTGCAGTGTGATCCGCAGGTGCTGCTCGTGCTCCTCTCTACTCCAGGAATACACCAATATATCGTCATTGAATACGATGATGAACAAGTCAAGGTACGGCCTGTATATACGATTCATCAAATCCATAAACGCTGCTGGGGCATTGGTGAGTCCGAACGATATCACCAAAAACTCAAAATGGCCGTAGCGCGTGCGGAAAGCTGTCCTCGGAATGTCCTCCTGTCGAACTCGCAACTGATGATAGTCTGATCGTAAATCGATCCTCGAAACATATCCTGCCCCCTGAAGCTGGTCGAACAAGTCATCGATGCGTGGCAACGGATATCTGTTCCACACGGTAACCCGGATTAGCTGGCGGTAGTCGATACACAGACGCAAACTGCCGTCCTTCTTCTTAACAAACAGGACCGGAGCACCCCAAGGAGAAACACTGGGTCGAATAAGTCCCTTATCTAGAAAATCTTGCTACTGACCCTTCAACTCACTAAGCTCCGCCGGGGCCATCCGATAAGGCGGTATAGAAATAGGCCCCGTGCCGGGAATCAAATCAATACAGAAAGCAATATTGTGCTCAGGCGGTAGCCCAGAAAGCTCATCAGGGAACACGTCAGGAAACTCGCTAACAATCGGAACCTGATCCAACGGAACCTCTGTAGTTCTAGTATCGCAAACATAGGTGAGAAATCCCTGACATCCCTTCCTCAAAAGCTGTCCAGCGCGAAAAGAAGAAATCAAACTGTGAGGGGCGGCACCACGGTCCCCCAGCACAACAAAAGTCGACTCGCCGGGAAAACAAAATCTAACTGTCTTCTCGCAGCAATCCACAGACACATAGCACGTGGTTAACCAATCCATACCCAAAAGAACGTCGAAGTCCAACATCTCAAGAAGGATCAAGTCGACAGGCAACTCTCTCTCGCCAATACGGACGGTACAGGATCGGAACACGTGTCTAGCAACAAACGACTCTCCCATAGGAGTAGTCACAACAAGCAACTGATCAAGCTAACCGGACTCTTTACCCAAACTCGGCACAAAGTATGTGGATACTTACGAGTGCGTGGATCCGGGATCGAACAACACGTGTGCATCAACAGAACATACTGAAAGGATACCTGAGACCACCGCATTGGACGCCTGCACGTCCTGATGCGTCAATGCAAAAACCCGTGCCTGTCCTCCACCTGCAACTGGCGGTCCCCTACTAGCAACTGGCTGCACTCTGCCGGTAGCTGGCTGTCCGCTGCCTCGTCCACCTCGCCGTCTAGGAACAAACCCTCCGCGACCACGGCCTCTCTGTGCATGAGTCTGACGCGGAGCAACTGTGGGTACAATAGGCAACGCCCTCTGGGGTGGAGAAGGTAGAAGTGTGACGTGCGGTACTGCTGGCTCACTCCGGGGTATCTCAGGACAATCTCGAACACGATGATAAGAACTCCCGCAGCGGATGTTAGTGTATATGCCCTAGGGGCCATTATTGTATCATACTAGTTTGTATATTACTTAATGGAAGCTTGGGATATTCACATATATATAACAGTCTTGCTAAACATGGTAGTATGCTACTTGGTTTTTCTATCTTAATATGTGAGTATACGTATTGATAGAGCTCTTAGGATCTTACTTGACTACCAGCGTTGTGATGGCAGTCACACTAGTGGGGGCTGGGTAGTCTACAAGCACATCCTTATTCAGGTCCCTAGTCGTTGGATTATCGAGACAGGGCATCGATACTCCGGAGTAGACTAGTGTGTACGCTTCTCATCCCAGTTAGGGAGATGGTCTGTCCCACAGCCGTCAGTACGTCGTACTGGAGATAGTATGCAGGTGCTCGTTAGGTTACGGGTACACCGGACAGGACTCACAGGGAACTGTTGGTTGGTTTTATACCAGTCGTCAGTGAACAGTTCCCAGGTGACATGAGTACAGCATAGTCCGCAGACTTGACACTGCTACTTCGCCTCGAGTGTGTCCCACTGTTCTTAGATTGCTACCCTACCACGGCTCAAAGGAGTCGTGCAAACAGGTAGCAGTTGGGTGCAGTCCCGAGCAATTGGAGGCAGTGGCGGTTAGACAGGATTCGTCTCTCCCGGTATTGTGGGTTGATATCGCGCTGTGTCAGAGAGCCATTACGCAAAGTCCTTAGCCAGGGCAAGCGAGATTTGCTGGTAGGTTCCAGTAGTTTCTCAGGGTGTAATGGGCTTCGCTCCGACACGACTTATACCGCTATTAGGGGACTGACGCTTGCCGCCCCCTAGGCCCGATATGCGATAGTCTTAGACGAACGGACCGGACTGTACGGAGATTGTCACATTAGACTCAGTAAGAGTTCGGATGGGTTTCCTCATCGGCCTTCTTATCGACATCTACCTGGGGACCCTTACGTACAGCTAGTGCCGCTTGCGGTCTGTGGTTAAACCCACTGCCAGCGTAGTAGTCGAGTCTCTAGAGTCCCACGCAGAGAGTTTCCCTACTCCAGGCGAAACGATATAGAGGTCGTATGGTTTTACGACAAGGGTTCGGACGCATACGTGTGTTTTCGCACGTACGACTTTCGGACAGTTTTTACTAGTCGGCTTTGGTTTAAGCCAGTTACTAGTACCCGGTTATTGGATTTATACAGTCTAAAGTTTTTCCGTGTTTTCACGGATAGGAGGGGCGTTCTCGTAATTGCGCGAGAAGCTTCTAGAAGATGGTGACTAAGGAGGTTTAGGTGGCATATACATTGAATGAGATTAGTGAGTCATATGGATGATTCATCCATGTCATTAATGCTTCATAATTGCTTAATGACTCATGGAGATGAATCACCACAAGATATTTATCAAGCATGGCTGTAAATCATTTTCTTTTCTTTTCTTAATAAAATAAAATGCTTGATATATATTATGATAACTCATTTTCTCTTCTCATTATTATGTTCATCTTCTCTCTCCTCAAGCTCTCTCTCTTCAAACCCTAATCCTCCCCTCTCATGTGTTGAGTACAAGGATTAGTTAGACTACTTAATCCATAACCATACTCTATTTCATATAGGTACTTTGATTAGCACTTAAAGATACCTAGTTGCCTCAAGTTTAGAGGCAAAGCTTGGAGTTTAGCTCTCGTGGTGGATCGTCTACTACTTGGAGAAGGCCGAAAAGGAGGTGGAGTTCATAAAGACGAAGGACACAGTTCTTTAGGTATAATCCCTTTACATAGTAGTTTAGAACTTCTATGTTTGATGTTAGTTATCGTTTAGCTTCGATTCATGCAGTTAGTCGATGTTTAAGCAAAGAACAAGATCGTTTTTCATATTTCCGCCTCCCCGCAAGTCGTGGGGTGTTGTACATCGACTTACAGTGGTATCAAAGCCTCGCTAAACAATAAATAACTCACTTGCAAAATTTTATGAATTTCGAACGAAAAAAACGAAACCGGAAAACCCCGATATCATGAGTTTCTGTCGATTTTTAAATGAAGTCCAAAAATTTTTCAGGGAGGTTCAGATAGCTCTAAATGACAGTAGTAGAACACCCAAGAAAATTGGGCCCATGAATCGGCTAAAGCGCCGCGGAACCGCGGCGGATCCTACCGATCCGCCGCGCTTCCGCCACCGAGTTGCCGATTCATGAACCCAATTTTCCTGTGTTGGTTCTCTGTGATATTTGGTATTTTCTGGAATTTTTTATTTTTGCTCAGGTTTCAGATTTACAGAAAAGTATTGGAGCAAAATTAAATGTGTTTAATCGATCGAAATTATATGGTATTTGCTTGTTGGATTATATCTGTGTTTGTATTATGTGTTCGTAAACCTCCCCTAACTGCTAGTATGTCGGTTGGCAGGGGGTTGCACATTTCTGTAATGGATTTTATCTGTTTGTGTATATGAACTGTGCTGGACTGTTGTGATGTATAGCCGGGGTTATATGATGGGTTATTATTTAATTCATTTGATGTAAATGTAATTTGTTGTAATATTATTTTGTGGGGCACATCCAGGTTGCGGTTGTAGCCACCGTTGTATTATTTCATTTTACTGTTTTTGCTCCTAGGACAGACCCAAGGAGGGGTGCACAAACTGCCGGGCGGGTAGTTTGCCGTACCCGTTGGGGTCTTGGGTGGGGTAATGGCTATTCATCACAACTGTGTAATCCGTCTTTTGTTGCAGGCTCAAAACAAACACGGATTACTTGCAAATCCAATAAAGTTCATCTGTGATCTGGAATGCCTATTATTGCGTCTGACGAATGTACAATATCTATATATGATAGCTATTTAGACGTCACTTATGTCTTACACCCGCGCTAGCCCAGCCCCCGCTCTGTCGTTAGTTAAGTAACCTAACGGGTGATGACGGGACCCCGTGGCGAATGCAGATGGCATAAGAGGACGTTGTATTTTCGTTGTTTTCTGCAATGATAGGTTAATGATGGGACGCATTATTTATAATGCAAAGAAAATAAACCAAAAGTTTAATCGTTGGAACAATTTAAAAGAAACCACTCGGTTAATTTTTAAAACAGATATTTTTAAATGCGGAGCTTTAACCACTCCTTTTAAAATTTATCAGGTTCCTTCGGTTATATCAAGTTCACTACGTTCACGGGTTCGCCAAAACCATTCGTAGCCCTCCGTCATTTCATTTGGGTATTCAGTAGTATTCAAGCTATGCATTTTGGCCAAAGTCAAGGCATAGTGTTTGGTAGCTGCTGGGTTTTCATTTGTTGCATAAGATAGATGAGTTGGTTTGGGACAGTCGTATTATCATTTGACCAAAGTCAGGGGTATATACGGATGGGTTCAAATTGACAAGATAATGACGGGTAGAACTTGACATGTGACTTATGACATTTTGACCAAAGCCAAGGTCATAAGAGCATGGGGCAAAAACTTATATCGGGAATTTCTAAAGAAACTGAAATTTGCAAAGAAATGCATACCATTTGGAGTTTGATGAACGTTGGTAGCATTCCTTCAACATTATCATACGATGATATTTGGATCCCGATCTTACTGTGAGTATATGCTACTTATCAGGAGATTCGTCACTTAACGATCAATGCTATAAACCAAGTAGGTATCAAGAAAGGTGTCAGCGGGGTTACGCCCCCAGAGAAAAGAGGTTATTTAATTAAGGAACTTCGCGAAAGCGTTGGAAAACCTCCCTCGAAGTATCGACACTAGCCTGGCTGAACGGTTAAGCAAGTATTGTACGGTGAGAATAGTCCTGGCTAATTCTTCTTTTATGGTTTGAGGAAGGATTCGAGAAACAGTGGGAGCCATCCAGTTTAGATAAACTAAAAACCACTCTAAACTTGCAAGAGCATCATGCTAAAGAGTTTTCTTCTCTCTCTCCTATTTGCAGCGACCCTGAAAATGACTGGACTTAAGTTACTTTTAGAGAAAAATATACTGACAGGGCCAAACTATAAAGATTGGCTGCGGAATGTCAAAATGGCTTTGACATATGACAAATTGGGGTACGTCCTCACCGCTACGGCACCTGCTGTCCCTGGTCCCAAATCCAGTAATGCGGATAAGGAAATCCGCAAAACCTGGGATTTAGATTGCGCGAAAGCCAAGTGCATCGTGCTTGCCTCGATGAACAATGAACATCAGAGGAGGCACGAGGATATGGACCTAGATGGCATATTTCTCCATACAAAGGAACTTTATGGAGAGCAATCTCGTATAGCAAGATACGAGACCTCTAAGAACTTGTTTCGAGCGAGGTTGGCTGTCGGGTTATCGGTAGGAGAACATGTCCTAAAGATGATCGGCTATATTGAAGAGCTCGCAGACCTTGGGACGACTTTGGATAATGAGCTCTATACAGACCTTATTCTCCAGTCCCTTCCTTACACCTACGCCCAGTTTATCCTGAACTTCAACATTCAAAGAAAAGAAGTTGAACTTCCGGAACTCCTGAACATGTTAAGGAGTGCAGAGGGCACCTTGCAGAAGACAAGGGAAACACCCGCTATGTTTGTTGGCGGTGCATCTTCTTCCGGGTCCAAGGCTAGGGCCAAAGGAAGGAAGAAGAAGGCCGCCACCAAAGCTAGAGGAGGTGTTAGTAAGGTGGGAGGGAAGGGAAAGAAAAAGTTTGCGGTACAGGTAGTGGGCCAGGATGAGTGCTTCCATTGTCACAGGAAAGGGCACTGGAAGAAAGATTGCAAGGCGTGGAACGCCAAGAACCAGGAACCGAAGCAAGCTGTGGCTTCGACTTCAGGTGTGTTTGTAATTGAGAATTGTCTGTCAATTAACTCTACTTCCTGGGTATTGGATACCGGATCAGGATCTCATATTTGCAATTCATTGCAGGCACTGAGAAACCGTAGAGTGCTGAAGGAAGGTGATATGACCCTAAAGGTTGCTAACGGAGCTAGCGTGGGAGCTGCGTCCGTCAGGGATTATCACCTAGGATTGACGAGTGGACACATTTTGGTTTTACATAACTGTTTTTTTGTACCAAGCTTAACGTGTAATATCATATCAGTTTCCTTGTTATCAAATAAAGGTTATGATTTCACGTTTGTAAGAGATGTTGTTAACATCCACCTTAATCATGGTTTGATTGGGTCCGGTACACTAAATAACGGTATATATGTTTTAAACCAACTCCAAATTTTCAATGTCCAGAACACACTAAAAAGAAAGTCTCCAGATTTAAATAAAGCTTTCTTATGGCATTGTAGACTGGGTCACAT
Source organism: Agapanthus africanus (assembly GCA_030015575.1). Classification (NCBI taxonomy): domain Eukaryota; kingdom Viridiplantae; phylum Streptophyta; class Magnoliopsida; order Asparagales; family Amaryllidaceae; genus Agapanthus; species Agapanthus africanus. Next base: position 459,069,238 of record CM057349.1, read on the forward strand.
CAATGAAAGAAGGTTGACTAAGTTACATAGAGAAGGATATTTGGACTCGTTCGAATATCAAACTTATGACACTTGTCAATCTTGTCTCAAAGGAAAGATGACAAAGACTCCATTTACTGGACATGGAGTAAGAGCGAGCGAGCTCTTAGGACTCATACACAGCGATGTATGTGGTCCAATGTCTACGCATGCAAGAGGTGGTTTTTCCTATTTTATTACTTTCACGGATGATTACTCAAGATACGGATTCATTTATCTGATGAAACATAAATCCGAAGCTTTTGAGAAATTCCAAGAGTATAAGAATGAAGTAGAAAACCAAACCGGCAAAAGTATCAAGACACTTAGATCTGATCGAGGTGGTGAATACTTGAGTGCCGAGTTCCTAGGTTACCTAAAAGAGAAAGGAATTCTCTCTCAGCTTACTCCTCCATACACTCCACAGCATAACGGTGTATCGGAGAGACGGAATCGAACCCTATTGGATATGGTACGATCCATGATGAGTAATGCTGAGTTACCGCGATCTTTTTGGGGTTATGCGCTAGAATCAGCAGCATATCTTCTGAACAGGGCTCCTACCAAGACTGTGCCTACCACTCCATATCAGATGTGGACTGGGAGAAAAACCCCATCTTCAGCATATGAAGATTTGGGGATGTCCAGCTTTTGTTAAAAAGCAGCATGTGGACAAGCTCGAGGCACGATCAGTAAAATGTAAGTTTGTGGGATATCCAAAGAACTCCAAGGGATATTATTTCTATTACGCAGAGGAACAAAAGGTTTTTGTTTCTCGTAATGCCCATTTTCTAGAACATCAGTTTTTAGAAAAGGAATCAAGTGGGAGCGAAATAGAACTAGAAGAAATTACAGAACCACAAACTAATACTGAAAGTTTGGTAGAACCAGTAGTTCAAGAAGAACAGGACATTCCCGCACCCCTCCGTAGGAGTAGTAGGCCGTCTCATCCGCCTGAGAGATACTATGGTTTTCTCATAGATGGGGATAGAGAGGATTGCATCATAGATGATGATGAACCTACTGACTTTCAGCAGGCCATCCAGAGCGGCGACTCGGTACGATGGCTAGATGCAATGCGGACCGAAATGGAGTCCATGTACACCAACAAAGTATGGACTTTGGACTTTGCTCCAGATGGGGTAAAACCCATAGGATGCAAATGGATCTTCAAGAAAAAGATTGGTGTAGATGGACAGGTGGAAACCTATAAGGCTAGACTTGTTGCAAAGGGTTTTCGTCAAAGACTTGGTTTGGACTATGACGAAACATTTTCTCCAGTGGCTATGCTCAAATCCATTCAGGTCCTTCTTGCTATTGCTGCCTTCCATGATTATGAAATCTGGCAGATGGACGTAAAGACGGCTTTTCTGAATGGAAATTTAGAAGAGTGCGTCTATATGGATCAGCCAGAGGGTTTCAATCAGAGTGGGAGCAGAGGGAAAGTATGCAAGCTGCTTAAGTCTATTTATGGACTAAAGCAGGCATCGCGGAGTTGGAACATCTGTTTTGATGAGACAGTCAAAGAATATGACTTTATCAAAAATCCAGATGAACCGTGCATATATAGTAAAGTTGTAGCCAGAAGTGTCGTATTCCTCGTCTTGTACGTGGATGACATTCTATTGATAGGAAATGACATTTCTATGCTACAATCTGTCAAAGGATTCTTGTCACACAGGTTCTCCATGAAAGACCTGGGTGATGCCTCTTACATTCTGGGGATCCGGATCTATCGTGATAGATCCAAGAGGATGTTGGGACTTTCGCAGTCCAGGTATATCGACACTGTACTGAAAAGATTCAGTATGGAAGATTCTAAGCGCGGTAATCTACCGGCTTGTCACGGAATCACCCTCTCCAAAGAGATGTCTCCCAAGACTGATTTGGAAAGGGAACGCATGTCTATTATACCCTACGCTTCTGCGGTAGGCTCTATAATGTATGCGATGTTGTGCACCAGACCAGATGTAGCTTACGCACTGAGTGTGGTAAGCCGGTATCAGTCAGACCCAGGGGAGAAGCACTGGATAGCAGTAAAGAACATTCTCAAGTACCTAAGAAGGACTAACGAGATGTTCTTGGTTTACGGCGGAAAAGACCTCAGGTTAGAGGCCTTTGCTGATTCCGGCTTCCAGAGTGATAAGGACGATTCCAAGTCCATGTCGGGTTATGTCTTTACCCTCAATGGAGGGGCGGTGTGCTGGAAGAGCTCCAAGCAGGACACCGTTGCTGACTCAACGATGGAAGCGGAGTATATAGCTGCTTGCGATGCCGCAAAAGAAGCAGTCTGGATGAAGAAGTTCCTAACAGAACTTCAGGTGGTTCCTACCATAGTTGATCCAATACCTCTGTATTGCGACAACAACGGAGCTATAGCTTTAGCGAAGGAACCAAGGTCCCATCAGAAGTCCAGACACATCTTAAGGCGGTATCACCTGATCAGGGAGATCATTGATCGTAAGGAGATCGAGGTTCGGAGAGTTGCTTCTGAAGAGAACATTGTTGATCCATTCATGAAGGCCCTACCTCAGATTCAGTTCGAGAGGCTACTCGAGATCATCGGTCTTCGATATGCCAGTAAATGGCCCTAGTGCAAGTGGGAGATTGTTAGTGTATATGCCCTAGGGGCCATTATTGTATCATACTAGTTTGTATATTACTTAATGGAAGCTTGGGATATTCACATATATATAACAGTCTTGCTAAACATGGTAGTATGCTACTTGGTTTTTCTATCTTAATATGTGAGTATACGTATTGATAGAGCTCTTAGGATCTTGCTTGACTACCAGCGTTGTGATGGCAGTCACACTAGTGGGGGCTGGGTAGTCTACAAGCACATCCTTATTCAGGTCCCTAGTCGTTGGATTATCGAGACAGGGCATCGATACTCCGGAGTAGACTAGTGTGTACGCTTCTCATCCCAGTTAGGGAGATGGTCTGTCCCACAGCCGTCAGTACGTCGTACTGGAGATAGTATGCAGGTGCTCGTTAGGTTACGGGTACACCGGACAGGACTCACAGGGAACTGTTGGTTGGTTTTATACCAGTCGTCAGTGAACAGTTCCCAGGTGACATGAGTACAGCATAGTCCGCAGACTTGACACTGCTACTTCGCCTCGAGTGTGTCCCACTGTTCTTAGATTGCTACCCTACCACGGCTCAAAGGAGTCGTGCAAACAGGTAGCAGTTGGGTGCAGTCCCGAGCACTTGGAGGCAGTGGCGGTTAGACAGGATTCGTCTCTCCCGGTATTGTGGGTTGATATCGCGCTGTGTCAGAGAGCCATTACGCAAAGTCCCTGGCCAGGGCAAGCGAGATTTGCTGGTAGGTTCCAGTAGTTTCTCAGGGTGTAATGGGCTTCGCTCCGACACGACTTATACCGCTATTAGGGGACTGACGCTTGTCGTCCCCTAGGCCCGATATGCGATAGTCTTAGACGAACAGACCGGACTGTACGGAGATTGTCACATTAGACTCGGTAGGAGTTCGGATGGGTTTCCTCATCGACCTTCTTATCGACATCTACCTGGGGACCGTTACGTACAGCTAGTGCCGCTTGCGGTCTGTGGTTAAACCCACTGCCAGCGTAGTAGTCGAGTCTCTAGAGTCCCACGCAGAGAGTTTCCCTACTCCAGGCGAAACGATATAGAGGTCGTATGGTTTTACGATAAGGGTTCGGACGCATACGTGTGTTTTCGCACGTACGACTTTCGGACAGTTTTTACTAGTTGGCTTTGGTTTAAGCCAGTTACTAGTATCCGGTTATTGGATTTATACAGTCTAAATTTTTTCCGTGTTTTCACGGATAGGAGGGGCGTTCTCGTAATTGCGCGAGAAGCTTCTAGAAGATGGTGACTAAGGAGGTTTAGGTGGCATATACATTGAATGAGATTAGTCTCACGACCCGAGAGTACGGAACGTGACCGGCACTTAGATTACGAAGCGTCTAGAGACGCCACGTAACCTAAGTAAGCCGAAGCCCAGAAATCTAAACCATATAAAAGAAGAAGAAGTAAAAGAAACATGAAGAAAAACAAGTTTAAAAATACCAGCAAATTTTCCCAAAAATTTCGGCAGAGTCTCCTCTGTAAAAACCGGCCCCCAAATGGGTACAACAAGTATAATATACATAAACAATAAAAAAGCATCCCCAAACGGGTGCTAGCTCAACGCCAACTGGCGGAAACAACCACAACGAGCACAATAATATACAACGCCAAAGGGCGAGGCTCAAAACTCAAAATAAAACAAAACCACCAGATCAGAATAATATATGCGCGACTCTAAGGTCAAAATAAAAGACTGGTCCAATAAACTTATCAAGTAATACAAGTATGGTTGATGGAGCTTACTAGATACAAATGAATGAATAAAAGTACAATGGTGGTTCGGATACAAGTGAACCAACCTACCGTGCAAATCACCCTGAAGAAAAGATGTGCCAACAAGCTGCCAGGGAAACCTGTACATCGAACCTGTAATAAAATTTGGCACAACGGGGGTGAGTTGCCAACTCGTGAGTAGAAGACATCTACGAAAAGAAATCGAATGCACAACGCTATCCTAGGTCATAATAATACACTATTATATCCCAATCATCTAGTAATAGCAGGGTAAAACTACGTGTAAATGCAGATACTCCGTGCTCGTGTCAGTGCCTATAATACTATGTCATATGAATGGATATGCATGCATCATGAATATAAAATAGCCAATCCTGAAATCCAGAAATATCTGTATAAGAAATCCTTAGCTGTTATCATAGTAAAATGTGTATAAGAATCTGAAATCTCAACAATGAAATCCATGGAAATCCGTGTCAAGCATCGACACAACACATGTAATCTCAAGTCTCAAAATCTCGGGCTCCGTCGGTCCGGATCGGCCCATATCATCAAATCTCACGACAACGGTCGGTATCCTCCGGATATCCGCCGCGCCAGACATCACCGGTAGGTAGCCTTCCCCTGCCAGGCTCATCGTCTACAACTCGATCTTCTTGCCCCGGGGTACCATACCGGGCCCACCATGTACCCGAGACGGTTCATCCACTCCTCGAATCGGGTCTCGAAATCCATCAGAAAACATGAAATCTCATGGTGGACGACACATACATCACAAGAAAACCGCATCTTATTTTAAAAAAAAGAGGAGAGAGAGAGAAGTTTGTTTATATATTCTTGCGGTTTTCCCCAAAATCCAGAAATCTCATAGAAATCCAAATCTTAAAATCATGAGTAACTATATGATAAGTGTCGGCATATGCCCATAATACTGCATGATAACATGAAAATATGAATGCATGGATGTCTAAGTAATAAATATCATGTCTATACTAACATCAGAGAATAATCACAATATTATATCGGTCTAGTTGTTAACTGATTCTATCCATAAAAGACAATATGATCTAAAGTGTACGTGACATAGCAATTACCGATGATGATGTGTGTGAGCCGGCAAATAAGTGTGCGTGGAATATGCGCATCATCGGTAATGGTGCTGGTGTCCTAACAGGTATGGTTTGTACTGATTATTGCAACATATGTAAGAACATGCACCATGATGATTACAGTATGAATGTAAAGACAGATGTGCATTTTCCACTCCTCTGCGAAATCCGAGTACAACAACCACTATGTGAGTCGAACCTAAACTAGTGTCCATCTAACATCCTAAGGAACTAAACCTAATAGACTAGTCAGTAAGAAACTAGAGTCTACCTAAGGTCTGAATCAATATCTCTAATAGTCGGCGATCCCGCCTCAATAGCGTCACGTACGTAGTACGGCTTCCTCGAATCAAGAGTGCGGATCAATCATCAAATCTAAGCCTCGTACGGTAAAATCCATCGTACGGCATCCCAATATCGGGGTACGGTCAAGTATCTCCTAGGTGTCTCCTCATTCGTATAATGTCATCATCAACACATCTCATGATCAAGGTGCTAAACTGTGATCGCATATATCAATCATATATCATTGCCATCATGATAAGCATCATTAGTTTATCCTCAGAAATATCATGTTATATGTATCATATTGTGATTAAGTCATACCGATATTTTATCGTCATCAAGTCACAAGCTACAGCCCAGGTACTATTTTAGCGTCTCATGTACCTCAATATCACCACCACCCTTCATAATTTATATATTCATGTTCATTATCTCTTTCTCTAATGATCCGCTAACACTTTAATACAACTGTATAGTCAAGAATCACGGCATCAAGCCCAGTTACACTGTTTCATCATACCTCGGATATCATATCACATCAATGTATCCCATATACGTGTTGTATATATATATATATATACCTATACCTCGTCCTATATATATATACACATGCACGTATACACCATGTCGTGTTTCAGTGTGTGCGTGTGTGTTTCTATCAGAAACCTACGAACCTCTCCCAAAGTATTCATCCTCAGGTATGGTTTTCCTAAATCAGTCTAGTCCCGCCTAGGGTCATTACTAGGGTCCTGCTTAGTAAGAATCTAGGGTCACATCGGGTTTCCTAATGTCAATAATTACTATTCCTATTCTACGTTGCAGGGGTGCTAAACGCCATCCACCCGACTTCCCCCCGTAGATATGCATCTACTCACCTGGTCCATGTCTGCCGAAGACGGTGTCGCCATCCTCCTCTTCATCGCCCGCAGTCCACGTGAGGGGTACCTTCAAAATGTGAAATCCAAACAAGAATTGAGCCTCCAAAATGTATGCTTTCCATCTCCAAATTTCATATAAAAATGAGCAAGGAATAAAGAGTATGGAATAAATAGGATTTTGTGGAATTTTAATTGAATTTTTTATGTGTTTTTGATGAATTTTGAATAAAAATGAGGTGGAAAATGGGGGGGCAGCCATGGGGGGTTTGTGGCCGGCCCTAGAGAGGTGAGGGAGAGAAAGAAGAGAGTGGAAAAAGTGTGTAGAAGTTTCAAGAGAAGAAACATCAATAAAAGTCTTTTCATGCTTTATTTATTTATTTATTTATTTCTTTACTATAGCAACTCAAGAAAGCTCTAGAAAATAGGAAAAATTTGCAAATAATTTTTGCATGATACACACTAAATTCTAATATGCCATGGTTCATTTTTACAAATTAAAACCATTCAAATTTGTAATTTACACTAATTTAGTGTAAAAATAAAGCTTATGTTAATATTTAAAATAATTAATTTAGGAAACATATTTTATTAAACTAAAAATTTATAAGTGGCTAAATAAACACCATTTACTAGTAATTTCATAATTAAAATAGATATTTTTAAAATTATAATGAAAAACAATCACGGTTTGGTTTTACGAAAAATACATTTTACTTTACCGAAAATCCTAAAATTCACTTAAACACTTTTATTCATTTAATTATTTATTTAATTATTTTTAAAACATTACAATCTTCCCCCCTTTAAGATATTCGGTCCCCGAATTTAAATTAAAACTTCCCTTCCAAATACTAAAACATTTAACAAAACACTCAAATCGTCGGGGCTCCGAAATCATCAATACATAACAAAAATCAACTCCGTCAAGCATAACGCAATCATCGGAGTTATGGCGAGAATAAAATATTAAAACCCAATATGAAAACCATCTTAATATACATCAATCTATAACTTATATATAGTGCGCATCATAGTAAAACCATCCAAATATCTGGATAAGGAAATATGCAAAAACCCCTTTTGAAAATCGCCGTGTGATGCACGTGTCACGGCATAAGTAGCGGACATTTATTTAAAAAAATAGCTATATATATATATATATATATCTTTTATTTAACATACACATCCTGCCTGGTTACTAAATCAAATAGTAATGATTATAAAAACACACTGCTTTAACTGAAATCAATCCCAATCACATCAATAAAATATCATGTGCGTCCGGTGCGCACTGAAATCGAAACCAAATACAGATACCAAGAATACACGCAACAACAAAACTAAGTGCAACAGGTGTTCACCAAAAACATCTGTCAAGTGCAACGGGCGTGCACGACACAATATCAGGTGCATCTAATCTGCACAAAACCCCGATTTAGTGCATCTGCGTGCACAAAATCGCATCAAGTGCGCCAAGTGTGCGCAAGAATCCTAATCAGGTGCACATGGTGCACGAAAACATACATCGAATATCAAAATCGAAATCACAGTACAAAAATACATGAAAACTAGGTCGAAACATATGTCAAAATCATGTGTAACCCCTATGCACGAAATCAAATCAAAAATCTCGAAATATATAAACCCAAATCAAGTGTACTGGATATGTACTAAACAACATCAATACAACTGATATATGAAACACAAATAGAATGTAATGAAGGTACACACATGAAATACCAATCGTAGAACAAAGTCCTCCAAATACCAAAATCCAATCCACGAAAATATGAAATTCAAATCACTAAATCCCAATCGTAAACACTATCGTCAATGTACGCCTCTTTCTTCTGATGTCGATTGCTTCGAACTCGTCTCTTTGTAGCTGTGCTGACTGCGCTACCAACGACAATCTTCATATCTAGAGTCTCCCACGTAGTCGATCCCTTCACTTGATATCCGAACTACATTAAACCTTTCGACCGATCTATCAAAATCCCATAATTCCCCGAGAGCTCAACACTCAAGTACAGCTTAAAAATATCCGGTACATACCCCAGCATCGATGATCCAGCCGTAGAAGGACAAACCCAAGCCTCACTAATGGCACCGCGGAACTGCCGTAAACCCTAAGGTTCAAGGGCGTTCTCGTGGTCATTATGTCGAGTTAGGGTTTCATTCTTCTAGAGGGTCCATCGAAATACCTGCATGTTCTTCCGAATACTTTAAACTTGGGAAAATGGTTTTCTGATAATCGTTCGAACCCTTTAACTTCATCCGGACGGCATGTGAATACCCTTCATCCGCATGCTAAACAATGCTTCAATCCTCAAGAATAACCAATACTCTAATGGTTATCGTATTCGAGCCGCAGCTTCCTCTGCCCGTGGTAACAGAAACCACCATCCGATATCGACGAAGATAGATCAAAGGAACGAATGAAATACGGTGCAAACAATGTACATCCTAAGGCTCCTTAAGCAGAGTAGCGTATCGTAAGTATGCCGCGGACCATACCCACGGTACGTTACTCTACCTAAATCGCCTACTCCATCAACCAAGGGTCACCTAGACTTATACAAGGTTAAACCTAGCGCTCTGATACCAACTTTGTCACGACCCGAGAGTACGGAATGTGACCGGCACTTAGATTACGAAGCGTCTAGAGGCGCCACGTAACCTAAGTAAGCCGAAGCCCAGAAATCTAAACCATATAAAAGAAGAAGAAGTAAAAGAAACATGAAGAAAAACAAGTTTAAAAGTATCAGCAAATTTTCCCAAAAATTTCGGCAGAGTCTCCTCTGTAAAAACTGGCCCCCAAATGGGTACAACAAGTATAATATACATAAACAATAAAAAGCATCCCCAAACGGGTGCTAGCTCAACGCCAACTGGCGGAAACAACCACAACGAGCACAATAATATACAACGCCAAAGGGCGAGGCTCAAAACTCAAAATAAAACAAAACCACCAGATCAGAATAATATATGCGCGACTCTAAGGTCAAAATAAAAGACTGGTCCAATAAACTTATCAAGTAATACAAGTATGGTTGATGGAGCTTACTAGATACAAATGAATGAATAAAAGTACAATGGTGGTTCGGATACAAGTGAACCAACCTACCGTGCAAATCACCCTGAAGAAAAGATGTGCCAACAAGCTGCCAGGGAAACCTGTACATCGAACCTGTAATAAAATTTGGCACAACGGAGGTGAGTTGCCAACTCGTGAGTAGAAGACATCTACGAAAAGAAATCGAATGCACAACGCTATCCTAGGTCATAATAATACACTATTATATCCCAATCATCTAGTAATAGCAGGGTAAAACTACGTGTAAATGCAGATACTCCGTGCTCGTGTCAGTGCCTCATATAATACTATGTCTTATGAATGGATATGCATGCATCATGAATATAAAATAACCAATCCTGAAATCCAGAAATATCTGTATAAGAAATCCTTAGCTGTTATCATAGTAAAATATGTATAAGAATCTGAAATCTCAACAATGAAATCCATGGAAATCCGTGTCAAGCATCGACACAACACATGTAATCTCAAGTCTCAAAATCTCGGGCTCCGTCAGTCCGGATCGGCCCATATCATCAAATCTCACGACAACGGTCGGTATCCTCCGGATATCCGCCGCGCCAGACATCACCGGTAGGTAGCCTTCCCCTGCCAGGCTCATCGTCTACAACTCGATCTTCTTGCCCCGGGGTACCATACCGGGCCCACCATGTACCCGAGACGGTTCATCCACTCCTCGAATCGGGTCTCGAAATCCATCAGAAAACATGAAATCTCATGGTGGACGACACATACATCACAAGAAAACCGCATCTTATTTTAAAAAAAAGAGGAGAGAGAGAGAAGTTTGTTTATATATTCTTGCGGTTTTCCCCAAAATCCAGAAATCTCATAGAAATCCAAATCTTAAAATCATGAGTAACTATATGATAAGTGTCGGCATATGCCCATAATACTGCATGATAACATGAAAATATGAATGCATGGATGTCTAAGTAATAAATATCATGTCTATACTAACATCAGAGAATAATCACAATATTATATCGGTCTAGTTGTTAACTGATTCTATCCATAAAAGACAATATGATCTAAAGTGTACGTGACATAGCAATTACCGATGATGATGTGTGTGAGCCGGTAAATAAGTGTGCGTGGAATATGCGCATCATCGGTAATGGTGCTGGTGTCCTAACAGGTATGGTTTGTACTGATTATTTCAACATATGTAAGAACATGCACCATGATGATTACAGTATGAATGTAAAGACAGATGTGCATTTTCCACTCCTCTGCGAAATCCGAGTACAACTACCACTATGTGAGTCGAACCTAAACTAGTGTCCATCTAACATCTTAAGGAACTAAACCTAATAGACTAGTCAGTAAGAAACTAGAGTCTACCTAAGGTCTGAATCAATATCTCTAATAGTCGGCGATCCCGCCTCAATAGCGTCACGTACGTACTACGGCTTCCTCGAATCAAGAGTGCGGATCAATCATCAAATCTAATCCTCGTACGGTAAAATCCATCGTACGGCATCCCAATATCGGGGTACGGTCAAGTATCTCCTAGGTGTCTCCTCATTCGTATAATGTCATCATCAACACATCTCATGATCAAGGTGCTAAACTGTGATCGCATACATCAATCATATATCATTGCCATCATGATAAGCATCATTAGTTTATCCTCAGAAATATCATGTTATATGTATCATATTGTGATTAAGTCATACCGATATCTTATCGTCATCAAGTCACAAGCTACAGCCCAGGTACTATTTTAGCGTCTCATGTACCTCAATATCACCACCACCCTTCATAATTTATATATTCATGTTCATTATCTCTTTCTCTAATGATCCGCTAACACTTTAATACAACTGTATAGTCAAGAATCACGGCATCAAGCCCAGTTACACTGTTTCATCATACCTCGGATATCATATCACATCAATGTATCCCATATACGTGTTGTATATATATATATATATATATATATATATATATATATATATATACCTATACCTCGTCCTATATATATATACACATGCACGTATACACCATGTCGTTTTTCAGTGTGTGCGTGTGTGTTTCTATCAGAAACCTACGAACCTCTCCCAAAGTATTCATCCTCAGGTATGATTTTCCTAAATCAGTCTAGTCCCGCCTAGGGTCATTACTAGGGTCCTGCTCAGTAAGAATCTAGGGTCACATCGGGTTTCCTAATGTCAATAATTACTATTCCTATTCTACGTTGCAGGGGTGCTAAACGCCATCCACCCGACTTCCCCCCGTAGATATGCATCTACTCACCTGGTCCATGTTTGCCGAAGACGGTGTCGCCATCCTCCTCTTCATCGCCCGCAGTCCACGTGAGGGGTACCTTCAAAATGTGAAATCCAAACAAGAATTGAGCCTCCAAAATGTATGCTTTCCATCTCCAAATTTCATATAAAAATGAGCAAGGAATAAAGAGTATGGAATAAATAGGATTTTGTGGAATTTTAATTGAATTTTTGATGTGTTTTTGATGAATTTTGAATAAAAATGAGGTGGAAAATGGGGGGGCAGCCATGGGGGGTTTGTGGCCGGCCCTAGAGAGGTGAGGGAGAGAAAGAAGAGAGTGGAAAAAGTGTGTAGAAGTTTCAAGAGAAGAAATATCAATAAAAGTCTTTTCATGCTTTATTTATTTATTTATTTATTTCTTTACTATAGCAACTCAAGAAAGCTCTAGAAAATAGGAAAAATTTGCAAATAATTTTTGCATGATACACACTAAATTCTAATATGCCATGGTTCATTTTTACAAATTAAAACCATTCAAATTTGTAATTTACACTAATTTAGTGTAAAAATAAAGCTTATGTTAATATTTAAAATAATTAATTTAGGAAAAATATTTTATTAAACTAAAAATTTATAAGTGGCTAAATAAACACCATTTACTAGTAATTTCATAATTAAAATAGATATTTTTAAAATTATAATGAAAAACAATCACGGTTTGGTTTTACGAAAAATACATTTTACTTAACCGAAAATCCTAAAATTCACTTAAACACTTTTATTCATTTAATTATTTATTTAATTATTTTTAAAACGTTACAATTAGTGAGTCATATGGATGATTCATCCATGTCATTAATGCTTCATAATTTCTTAATGACTCATGAAGATGAATCACCACAAGATATTTATCAAGCATGGTTGTAAATCATTTTCTTTTCTTTTCTTGATAAAATAAAATGCTTGATATATATTATGATAACTCATTTTCTCTTCTCATTATTATGTTCATCTTCTCTCTCCTCAAGCTCTCTCTCTTCAAACCCTAATCCTCCCCTCTCATGTGTTGAGTACAAGGATTAGTTAGACTACTTAATCCATAACCATACTCTATTTTATCTAGGTACTTTGATTAGCACTTAAAGATTGCCTCAAGTTTAGAGGCAAAGCTTGGAGTTTAGCTCTCATGGTGGATCGTCTACTACTTGGAGAAGGCCGAAGAGGAGGTGGAGTTCATAAAGACGAAGGACACGGTTCTTTAGGTATAATCCCTTTACATAGTAGTTTAGAACTTCTATGTTTGATGTTAGTTATCGTTTAGCTTCGATTCATGTGGTTAGTCGATGTTTAAGCAAAGAACAAGATCGTTTTTCATATTTCCGCCTCCCCACAAGTCGTGGGGTATTGTACATCGACTTACAACGGAAACATCCCGACAATGACCGCTGCCCCTCCTGGGGATAAGAGCTGAACAACCGGCATCGCCCCAAATCTCTGCCACCTACAAGACGTCTGCCACGGCGCCGAAAAGGCTATCTCTGTGCTGATGTATCCGCACGAACTCTCTTCGGCTCTGGAACTACCGAAGTCTCAGCAAGGCGCTCCTCGACTAATAAGGTTGCGTCTACAGCTGCTGCATATGTCTCGCAATGCTGTGCGCTGATCATAAGGAACAATGGTGTAAGCAAGCCTCGAACAAATCTCTTGACTCGCATCTCCTCAGTAGCCACCAGGTACAGAGCATAAACTGATAGCTCGGTGAACAGCACATCGTACTCTGCCACTGTCATCTCTGGTGTCTGGCGTAAGGACTCAAATCTGCGTGCTTGGGCATCCCTAACACTCTGGGGAAGGAAACAGGCTAGAAATACCGTCGCAAACTCTGTCCTGGTCATAAAAGGAAGACCGGCTGCTCTGCCCTTCTCAACCGATTCACACCATTTCTACACAAGACCCTCCAGGCGAAAGCTCGCGAACTCTACCCATCGCGCATCTGAGCATCTGAGCGAACGGCATATCCGGGCCATCCTATCAATGAAAGACTGTGGGTCCTCGGCTGCATCGGTGCCTGTGAAGGCCGGAGGCTTCAGCCTCATGAACTCTGCTAACGATACTGTAATCACCTCCGTGGCTGCAGGGGCAACTGTCTATACGGTAGGTACCATCGCGGTCCCTGTGACGGGTGGAGCTACCTCTGGTCACTGCGCTCGAAGCGTCTCAACTAGCGATCCTATCATCTGACGCATCTCCTGCATACTGGATCCCATCATCTGGCGTATCTCCTGCATACCGGATCCTATCGTCTGGTCTGTCGAAGGAGGAACAGTCTGCTCGGGTACAACAGGGGTACTACCCGGATCAGTCCTTATCTCAGACTAGTCAACTCGAATCTCGGCCCTCGCGGTCGCTCTCTGCGCCTTCGTAGTCTTTGGCGGCATAGTGGCTGAAAAGGAAAATAGGATTCGATAAGGATACGGAAGTCGAATAGCAAGAATATATACAATCATGAAGGAATTTCAATCAATAAGTCCTAAGGTCACTTAGGCGGAGTACCGTGTCGTGAGTATGCCGCGGAACATACGCACGCTACGCCACCATGCTGCAGCTACCTACTCCATCATATCAGGGTCATCCTACACTCTGAAGGTAAAACCTACACTCTGATACCAACTTTGTCACGACCCAAAGTTCGGCCCGTGACCGGCACTTAACCACGTGACGTCTACAGGCGTAACGCGACTAAGTAAGCCGAAACCCAGAAATCAAAACCATAAAAGTATAGAGTGTTTAAAACATTTATTAGAATATTTGTTAAAACATTTATAAAACTTTAAGTTGATTAGTAGAAATTCTTTAAGGTTCAAGTTATTATTTAAAAATTTTGGCAGCATTTCCTTTGTAAAAAGTAGCCCCGAAATCGGGTACAAGACAATATATGAGTAAAATGATGTATAATAAGAATAAAGCATCCCAAACGGGAGCAATCACGCCCAACGGCGGAAACAACATCACAATGATAATATACGACGACATAGCGAAGACTGAGTAAAAATAAGTGAAGACAGCAAGAAATATATAACTGCATAAATAAAGTCGGCTCACAACGAGCTCGACACCAGAGTACAAAATAATATACATCGTCCTCACAACTGGTCTCTAAGTCTATACATAAGTAGTAGATAGAGAATACTAGATACAATGATGTATACAAGTGAAAAGTAAACAGATACCGCACAAAAACCCACCTATCAGCAAAAGGGCCAGTATGCCAACTGCATTGGTATCTGTGACAAAAGGTGTAAGGAAGCAGCCTGCCGCGACTACTCCGAAGGGCAACCTGCAAACACTGTGGCACAACGGGGGTGAGTTGCCAACTCGTGAATAGTAGATAACATATAAAGGTAATCGCGAGTATGCACGTGCTGCGATACTCTAACCTATGCCAACAGATAACATCTATATGATGAACTGGATGTTCAAAATCATGCAACAAGTGCGATCTAATAACATCTATATGTGATGAGCGAGGTATGTGATAATCATGTATGGCAATGCAATCTAACAACCCTATATAGAATGAGCAAAGTATGCAATGATTATGCATAGCATGTGTACTCTAACAGGTACAATAGGTACAGGATGAGATGTCAAATACTAAATGCTGAGCATGGGAATAAATAATATCTACACGGAATGTCAACGTGAAAAAAATAGTCGGTGCCCAACAATACACCTAAATCCCAGTAAAACTCAGGCGCCGTCATCCTCATCGACCCTCAAATCCTGTAAATCTCATAAAGTCGTGAGTGCCCAACATCGGCACCCAAATATCAAGAAATACTCGTGTCCAGCATCGACACGCAAATCCTCATATATCAGGCTCCGTCAGTCCGGGTCAGCCCACGGGCTCCGTCTACGGTATCGGCCCTCGGCCCCGGCAGTACGGGTCGTCCCGTATCCATCTATCGACTCTGGTCAGTATCCTCCGGATAACCACCAGGTCCAACCAATCACCGGTAGGTAGTGGTCCCACTGCCAGGCTCATCGTCTACTACACAACAGATCCGTTCTCGCCCCGGGGTACCGTACCGGGTCCACCATGTACCCGCAATCGGCCTCGTCCAGCTCCTCGATTCGGGTTCACATGTCACACGTCTCAGCACCGAGAAAACGCATGGTGGACGCACTGAAATATCATATCAAGGGAAACCGGGTTTTAAACAGTGCATATTTTCTTAAAATAATACTCCGGTTCCCAAATCCAGAAATCACATAAATCCAAACTCAATTTGCAAATCCATGCAAGGTGTCGTATGACACTAAGAGTAAAAGAAAGGGAAAACCGCTCTTTTAAAAGATCCAGTTTTGAAATATCCTATGTGGTCCCTTAGTTTTTAAATCATGTCAATATCATCCATGTATGTAACATATGTATGTGTATAGGTATGGATGTGCAAATGGATATATACGCAATGTGAGTGTAGCAATGTACATGTGTACTAATATGGATATCCGATGTATATGCGCACATGTGTAGATATATCATGGTATGTATGCACTAAGTGAATATACAGTGTGCATGGTATGAATATAATTTTATATATATATATATATATATATATATATATATATATATATATATCACTATGTGGCATGTTATGATAATCATCAATGAAGCACAATCAATACGATATATGATTAGTAGCAACCCTATAATGTGAGTGTCATGGCAATCACTAATAGCGTGAGTGTAACATAAAAATAGTGCTCGTGCAGCTTGGACCGTTAGTGATAGTGCAGTGTTTTGTATTACCAATTCTACATGCACTAAGAGATGGTATGCTACTATAGTATGTATATAAATCTATACGAACACATGCAATCTAATATATCCTATAACGCCCTGACGCTTAACGCCATACGGGCGATTTCCCCGTAGATGTTAAATCTACTCACCTGGTCGCGTGCTACACGTAGCCGACCACTTGTTTTCCCTTCTTGGCGGCGTCTGACGTACCTTCCTGCGAACCTGGAATTTACACAAGAATCCAAATATAAGTGAATATCTCGCAAAACGCGATATCGAAACAAAACGGGAAACTCGCGTCGTGAATTAACGCGCGTGTGTACGATACACTGAAACGTGTGTGTACGCGTCTAAAACTCATCCCGACACGCCGCGATACGCTGAATCACAGAACCCACTCGCGTATCACGCGTATCGCGCAAACTAAAAATACCTGAAAAACGACATACTGTCCCAGATTTTATCCAAGTTAAAATATTAAAAATCTATATATACCATAGACCTACAAAATGTAGCAGACACCTGTACCAAAAACCCTAGGACCTATCTTCCTAGTCTGGCCGCAATTTGCGGCCAGAAAGAATTTTCCGGCGGCCTGAATTGAAGGTGGGGGTCTCGTTCTCTGGTGGTGGGGTCAGGGTCTCTCAAGTAGGCTACAGTCCACTCAGATTTATTCTGAAATGCCTGGGTCGATAGCAGATCACAATATCCTAAGATGTGTGTCAAAACCCGTATTTTAAAGTTTCAAGTTTAACGACATAAGGCTATCTAGCTAATTCTAGCGACACTACTAGGCTAAAACAGAGTAAATAACACCTAATAGGGTTGATCAAACTATAAGCACTCTAACTTAACTAGATCTAACATCAAAACACAAATCTAGCACTAAAACTCAATTTAAACACTAAATAAGCTAAACAAACACACAATCTTAGCAACCATGGAAATGGAGCTCAGAGGTTATACCTCACTCGACCCTACGATGCAGGGTCAGGAGAAGAAGAGAAAGGAGAAGAGGGTGCTGCAGTTGCTGGGGTTGCTGCTGTGCTACTGAAGCTGTTGTTGCTGAAGCTGATGCTGTTGCTGTTGCTTCAGCTGAAGCTGTTGTTGTTGTTGATGGTGTTGATGCTGGAGCTGCTTGGGCTGCTGCTACATGTGTTGTTGTTTCTTGCACTGCTGTTGGGGTTGCTTGGGCTGCTGCTACATGTGTTACTGTTGCTGCTGCTGCAAGGAGCTGCTGCTGCTTGCACTGCTGCTGGGGCTGAAGCTGCTGCTGATGTAGCTGCTGTTGGTGCTGGGGCTGTGTGTGTGTGAGTGATAGAGTGAGAGAGGGAGAAATGAGTGTGCAAACAATACAAAATGATTATACAAGAGTGTCAAACCCCCACTCTCTCTCTCTCTTGCTTCATTAAATGCAAGCATGGGCTCATGCCATGATGCACACCCTCTCTCTCTCATTTAATGCAAACATGGCATTGCCATGACGCACTCTCTCACTCTCATTTTCTCCCAAGTCAACCAAAGAAAATAGTTTAAATCCCTTTTTATTTTAAAAAAATCCTTAATTAAAATCATTTTATCTTAACAAGGAGAGGTTAATCTACCAAGGTTGTTAAACATGGTTTAACCCAAATTCTAACCCTAGTTTACATGCACAAGTTTGTGCAAGTCTAGGAAAATTCTAGAAAAATATTTATTAATTTTGATAAAATATTTGAAAATCTATTTGATAAACTTTTTATTAAAAATCACATAATAAAATATAATTAGTCACTAAACACATTCTAAGGTGTTACACAAACAATACCTAAAACCCCACAATCTATAGTACAATGCACAGAACAAAAACGAGGCAGTTCTGGGTGAAAGTGGCTGGCCACAAGGGTATTGATCTCGGGCCATTTCCGAGAAAATGCTCTCAAATTTTTTCTGTGCACTATATGTATCACATACATCACTCTGTAGTTGTTTGCATAATTTTTAAAAACTTTTTCAATATCAACAGAGAGCAAAATCTGCAGGGTTTCAGAAATCGTATTTCGGAGTTGTTTCGGTTTCGTATTAATCTAACATCGTCTAAGTTTCTAGTTAGGCTATGATACCATGTTGGGATTTCCTCAGCACCTAGCCTAGGGTTTGCAAGCATCAAGCATGCCACAACAAAAAAATTTAGGGGGTGCTAAGCAAACATCCAAGGAATCATATTAGAAAATTAGGGTAACAAAACCTTGTAATCAAACATTACAATAGAAGTGAATAAGAGATACAACCTTTGTAGCCCAGTCCTTCACTTCAATAGCTCCGTGTTGTCGTCCCTTCGCTGCGATCATCGATCTCCCGGACTCAAGATGGACTTCACAAAACGTAATGAGTAAACATGCTTGAAGACTTCGAGGCGGAAGATGATCTACGTCGAGGGAACTCAAGTACAAGCTACCTCTTCACAAAGTGATGAACTTTGTGAAGCAAACACCCTAAACTAAATGGAAAGTAGTAGAGAATGGTGAAGTAGGAATTTTGCTCACTTTGGATTTGATTTTCTCACAATATTTCTTCTCATCTTCAAACCCTAGAAAGCTTCTCAAGCTCAAGAAGAAGATGAAGATGAAAGAATAACAAAAGAATGAGAATGAGATTAGATTTACAACCATGGTGAGTTAGTGTCATACACTTTACCATTGTAGAGACTTAACTATAGGTTATAATAAGTGATTGGGTTTATAAAATATCTTTAATAAAACAAGAGAGTGGACTAAGTCAATGAAGCTTACAAGCTTCTACAAGCTTCAAGCCATGACTTAATTCTCACCATTTTGAATTACTAAATATAAACAAAACCCTAATTCTTATCATGGTCATGGTATGAGTCCAATACACACAAGTTGCATATATAACCTAATATGATACAATGTATATATCACATATATAACATGTACACAAAAGTGAGAAAAAGAAACAATTCAGTGAGCAATATTAGTTAATGTAAATTCATATATTAAATATATAATTATACATTAAATCATTAAATCAATACTTGATTTAATAATCCGGCTATATTATATATAACCGACTAATATCAATAATATCAATTTACCGAATCAACACTTGATTTGATAACCCGGTTATATCACATATACCCGGCCGATATCACATGTTGCGAGAATACAATACGGTATCACGTACTCGTATCAATCTCGGTACCGCACATATCACATATGTGTTCCTATTTCATTTTGCTTGAGCCAGGAAACCTCTGTGTAGGACTTTAAAGACTCGTCAATACGTCGGCAGTAGGTGGTGATCATATCAGTCACCCACAAAGCACAAGCGGTCTGCTAAACGTAACGGCCACCCGGGTAATGAGTGATCAAAAGATCAACAAGCAAGCCTGCTCATACTTCTGCGAATCCAATCAGTAACACTACCGTACAGTCCGGTCTCTTCATCTGATATGTCGCATATCTCGTCTAGGGGTGGTAAACGTCAGACCCCAGTAACTTGATAAGTCATGCCGATGTAAGGTCTATAACGGGCGTGAAACTACTGATAACACTTACCAGTAAATCACATCTACCCTGGCCAAAGATTTTAGTTATGGCCAATCGAGCATAGCACAATATCAACCCCCAATACCGGGAGAGACGAATCCCCTCCTATCGCTCATTGCCTCCATGTGACTCGGGACTGTACCCAAAAACCACCTGTTTGCACGACTCAGTAAAGTCATGGTAGGGTGGAAATCAAAGCACGGTGGGAGACACACAAGACTTTATGACGATCTCGGGTCGACAGACTAACCTGTACCAGTGTCACCAGAGAACTGCTATCTGACGTGAGGTATAATACCATCTAGGAGTTCTCGGCGAGTCCGTTCAGTGTACCCAGTCTCTACTGAGCACCCGTATACCATCTCTGATGTCAAACACCAATGGATATGGGATCATCCATCGCCCATCATATAACTCGAGAAGCTATACGCTAGTCTACTCTGGAGTATCGATGCCCTATCTCGATATTCCCTCGACTAAGAACAATTAAAGGATGTACTTGTAGACTGCCCAGGACCCCCACTAGTATGATCTGCATTATAATTCTGGTATTCAAGTACACATCCTAAGGGCTTTATCAACATGTAACATAGAGACATCATGTGTAAATGTTAAGATAAAGAGCAACCAGATAGAATACTATCATGTCGAGCAAGAAAGTCCCACCTATGTATGTCCAAGCATCCACTATAATATACATCATATGTACAATAATGGTCTCTAGGGCATACATATAACTAACACACACTAGTCTACTCTGGAATATCGATGCCCTAGTCTCGATATTCTCTCGACTAGGAACTGATTAAAGGATGTAATTTTGGACCACCCACGCCCCACTAGTATGATCTCATCATAATCCTGGTAGTCAAGTAGATATCCTAAGGGTTTTATCAACATGTAAGAGACAGACAGTATAAATACCAGTCTATATGATAAGATAAAGGTAACCTTATAGCATACTATCATGTCGACCAAGAAAGTCCTCAATATATATGTCCAAGCATCCACTGTTTCATGAATAATGGCCTCTAGGGCATACATATTCCTAACAGGATCTACATAAATATATGTAGCGATCAAAACGAGTTTGTTCTGACAATTAGGGTATGAACATGATATATGGGTGCAACCACATGATATGGGGTACGATGACATGCCATGCTAGATATTAAAATATTTTATTTTATTTTTATTTTGTATTATAAAAGATATGCGAATACTAAAATATATCATATATGTTTACAAAATCTCGATTTGCATCGATCCTTTGTACTAGCAAATATTTGATTTAATCTTGAACCATGATGGGTTTCAAACGTGCGGTTCGGGTCGGATAATAACCGCAACTGCTAATTTCACCATCCGCAACCCAAAAGCAATAATAATAAAGAAATCTATCGCAAGATTTGAAATACCCCAAAATATATAATATAAATGCACTAGAATGTTACAGAACTTCAAAATTAAAGGCTGATTATGGTCAAACTTAAGAGACATACTTGAGGCAAGAGAAAATTTTAAGGTTTATCTTAAATTAAGTGTGCAACCAAAAGAGTGCGCAAAATAAGTTAAACGCCCAATCTAAAGGGTGTGCAAATTAAATGAAAAGCGCAAACTAAAAGTGGATGCGCAACTCAAAGCAGAGATGTACAAACACACTTACCAATGTAGTAATAAAGCAAAGGCTTCTAGTGGAAAATAAGAGTTTTAGAAAAATACAACTCTAAAGGGGGTGAAAAAAATGACACCTATTTATAGGATTTGAAAGGACGGTTCGCATTCTGATAAGTCCCAAGACAGAATCGATGAATCATAGCTCGACACTTGTTTGTCTCTTCGAAGAAAACAAGTGTACGTGCCTGTTTGATGACAAATTCATATAACCATGCGCATATGCGGCAAGTGTGCATATGATAGGTGTGCATACGCACGTGCAACGAATGGCCGCAATGCACACTTGATCAACAACATATGCAAGCACATGCACATTCCCTGAAAATAG
Source organism: Agapanthus africanus (assembly GCA_030015575.1). Lineage (NCBI taxonomy): Eukaryota > Viridiplantae > Streptophyta > Magnoliopsida > Asparagales > Amaryllidaceae > Agapanthus > Agapanthus africanus. Next base: position 459,091,564 of record CM057349.1, read on the forward strand.
TTGCTTATTGAAAAAGAAACAAATCATGATTAATGAGCAATAAAAAAATTTAATTAATAGTAAAATATTATGTTGGTTAAACAGCTTAACCAAAAGTTTTGTGGATCAAAGATTCAATGGTGCACATGTCATCCTTAATTGATATAAATCAATTAGATCTTTTTAAAACGATATAAAATCAGGTTGAGATCAAAACAAACAAAAACAAATCCTAATTTCTTCTCTCCTATAAATAGAAGACTCATATGAAGAAATCATGAGAAGAAGACCCCCCCCCCCAGATGCTTGATAAAATTTTAAGTTCTCACCTTCCTCAACCAAAAACTACTCAAGATAGAAATAAAGAGAAAAACATCTTTTTTCCTCCACTAAAATGCTTTGGCTTTTATACAGAAGCCTTTGTTTTTTTACGAATCCATTGATTCGCCATTAAAATATCAAATGATCTTAGAGTTTATCCCTCGTTCATAAATTTTATGCTTTACGAGAAATTGATCCTAAGATCCAAAGAAAAACAAGATGCGTACCAAAAACAGATGAAAACCAAGGTTTTCACTTCTCTGCAAACAAGAGAAGAAGAAAAAAGTGAGAGATAAAACAGAAGCCATGGCTTCTTTTAATGAAAGCTTGTGCTTTCTGATAAAAATAAGTGTGCACTCAAATCAGTGCGCGCTTAATGGGAAAAGAGAGCTGCTGCTCTTGGGAAAGTAGTCCCTCAGGATATGCGCATCACGTGATACCCACGTGTACGCACTTGATGAAAACCGTCTCTGAAGGCATGTGCACCATGTGATATGCACGTGTGCGCACTTGATGAAAACTGCTTATGATGGCATGCGCATCATGTGACATTTAGGTGTACGCACATGACCGCCAATGTACAAGCACCAGAAGCAACGCATGCATGCTTACTAAATACATATGTACAAACATACATGAGCATATATATTGAAACCCATAATAGATGCGTCATTTGATACACATGTGCACACTCTTTTCAAATGAAATAAATGGGCAAGTGCGTCACATATACGTGTGCACTTGTACTATAAAATATCATTTAATCACTTAAACAAAGTTTAATTAAATGATAAAACTTATGTTGATCAAAATATCAATATACCCAAGCAATCTTAGCCTCAAAGATGACTAAAGATCCTTAATCCATACTTGTTAAATTGATCTTAATCCAAAACAGGATTAACGAGCCTTAACTACATATTTCTGAGTTAATCTTAGTCTCGAAAATGACTAGCGATCCTCAGGTAACATATCTTGAACTTATGGACCTCGTTTATACGAGATCTATGTCCTAGGTTCAAACCCAAATTTAATATACAAATTCATAATAATCCAAGCCGTACGGACGATGACATAAACTAGTCTCCGGATACAATCCACGGGCAACCTTAATAAATAAAAATACAACACGATACGAAGTGACCTACCAGAGAAGAAGAAAGTGGTTATCGCAATCTGATAACGTAATTAACTGCAGGTGCTTGCCCTTATATGTAAGAGCGTCCCCACAATCAAAAACATCTCACAAATGAGGGGGATCTGATAAAATATGCTATATCGGTCGTATCTATCCAAATCTCCGATATACGAAACCATAAATCAACTTGGTATCTTCGGAGAGGTGGATGGATATATCCAAATAGTATCTGCCCCCAAATTTAGGCTAGACATCTTCGTGTCTCAGTCCTATTTTCGGCGGTAAATAAAGGTGACTCCATTACATGCGAGTACACTACCACGCTAGGAGTCGTCCATTCTAAACTCCTTCAGAATTGTGTCAAATTACCCAAATAGGGACACTCTCTAAATCCTACTAGAGCTAGCACCATAGACTTAGACACCAGAATCATTGATATATTATCCAAATCCTGTAGGGAGAAATGAATGTATCATCCAAATTTTAAACCGAATTATAGCATAGGAACATCACTTTCTAATAGGATTATGTCATCCACATCTTATATGAGGAACTTGACAATACTCCCTACATCCTTGTTATAAATTCCAAGTTCATCTATTATTTTGATGAAGTCAAAAACTTTGACCGTAATATCGAAACAGATGATCCATCTCCGCCTATGCCTGTTTTAGTTTACAAATAAAGTTAAGAAACTTGCACACTTTCTCTGCTCCCACCGACTATGGAAACTCTCTGGTAGAGTCACATGCACGTGCACTTCTAAATCCCTATTTAGAAAAATGTTATAGTCATCCATCTGCCAGATCTCGTAGTTATGGAAAAAACGGCAGTAGCAAGTAATATTCGTATGGACTTCAACACTTACACTGAAGTAAAGGTTTCATCACAATCCACACCGGGTATTTGATGAGAACATTTTACTGCAAGTCTAGCTTTATTAGGTTAATATATTTCTATCCACACTAATTTTCTTTTGGAATACCTACTTGCACCTAACGGACTTTACCCCTTCAGGAGCACCCAACAAAATCTACATTTTATTTCAGTGGATGGATTCCAACTTGGATAACTAGGCATACAACCATTAGTCAGAAGCTAATACATCCTGTTCTCCGCCGAAAAACGCGACCGGGACGTTGGGACGTCAGGCCTGAATTTTGGGGGCAGATGCTATTTGGTTTTATCCGTCCACCTCTCCGAAGATACCAAGTTGATTTATGGCATCATGTATCGAAGCTTTAGACGGATGCAACCGATGTAGCAGATTTCGTCAGATTCCCCCTCATTTGAGGGGTTTTTTTATTGTGGGGACGCTCTTCCCTGCAGGCGCAAGCCCCTGCAGTTAATTACACTACTGCATCGCGGTAACCACTTTCTCCTTCTCCAGATGGTCACTTCGTGTCGTGTATGTTTGTTTTATTTTTGGCTGCCCGTGGATTGTATACGGAGACTAATTTATGTTGTCGCCCGTAGGGCGTGGATTAGTCAAAATCCATATTTTCTTAGATTTGGGTTTGGGTTGGGTTTAAGGATCGTTAGTCTTGTTTTAGACTAAGATCAACTCAAACATTTGTTGAGGATACGTTAGTCTAATTTTAAACTAAGATCTACTCAACAGGATCATTTAGATCCAACAAAAGAGTATTTGGACTCCATTGTTTTAGTTTAGGGCTATTGCGGTCCATTGGGTTTAAGGACATCATAGTCCGTAAAGTTTAAGGACATCATAGTCCAGTTTATAGACATCATAATCTATGAGTTTAAGGACCCCACAATCCTTGAAATGTCTGGTTGTCGGGACCCGCCACCTCTCTGAAAACATTGAAGGATTACGACACATATCAGAGGAGTGAAGAGATGTACCCTTGAACCAATATTGTTTGGAAGATCTGTAGTCAAGTTTGGGACTAAGTTCAAAAATTTATGAGCATATGGGCTCAATTAATCTGAATTAGGGATCTGTGGCCAACTTGGGCTCGGTCCATTTGGTTAAAATGTTGGACATTTAATTAGGCTCAGTCCTTTTTCATTTAACAACGCTGAGCATTGGTTTGGGTTCTGACAACCGTTTTTGTCTTTTATTAAGTACTGAGCACTCATTATAGCACTGGGGCTTTATTTAAAAAACAGTTTATGTTCTCTCAGCGCACACGTGAGGAGCACGTGGTGCGCTTGGCTCTGAGCATCAGTCAATGAGCGCAGAGCGCTTCTGTTAAGTAGCGCACACGTGAGGAACACGTGGCGCGCTTAGCGCTGAGCGCCAGATTTTGAGCGCTAAGGCGCTTCTGTTAAGTAGCGCACATGTGAGTAGCACGTGGCGCGCTTGGCGCTGAGAGCCAGATTTGGAGCGCTAAGGCGCTTCTGTTAAGTAGCGCACACGTGAGGAGCACGTGGCGCGCTTGGCGCTGAGAGCCAGTCAATGAGCGTAGAGCGCTTTTGATCAATTTTGTTATCTGAGAAATAAGTTCTCGCTTACAAGAGACTTTGTCTCATAGTTCTAACAACAAAGTTCTTATTTTTATAAGAGATGTTACAATCTCTTCTATTTTCTTTTGTGAAAAGCTTTGTCTTTGTAGATCTATGATCTGAAGAGAATGAAATTCTTCCCCCCCCCCCTTTTTATGATGAGATGCTGTGATCTCTTTTTGTGAAAGATCTCTGTCTTATAGATCTATGATCTAAAAAAAAGAACTATGTTCTTCTTACTTTGATGAGATGGTTTGGTCTCTCTGTTTTTACCTTAAAGAAGAGTTCTTCTTCTCAGATCTTGCTCTTTTCTTTGAGATTTCTCAAAGCTTGGGGGGGGGAGGTCCCTCTCTGCAAGACTTGAAGTCTTGGGGCCTTTTTATAGGGTAGGCTGATTTGTTAAATCAGTTAAAGAGATTTTTCTCTTATTGATTTAGGGATATTTCCCCACCATTGGATCTTTGATCGTAGGGCTTCTGTTTTATAGAAGGCAATCTTCTTGTTTTTAACAAGAATGGGAAAATATTTTTTCCATACAGAATTTATTCTGTATCTTGGTGATTTTTAATCACTATTGGATCTTTAATCCAACGGTGCTCCAATTTACAGAGCACGATCTTTCCTGTTTGGAAAGATTTGAGGAGTATTTTCTCAACAGAATTTTATTCTGGTAATTTGATGATTTTTTAATCATCTTCGTTGGATCTTTGATCCAAGGGTGGAGAACATTTAGTTCTAGCGCTGGCACTCTCGTGCTTTGCGCGTGAGGCGCTGCCTCAGAGTCTTTGACTCTTGGCGCTAGCGCACTTAGCGCTAGCGCTCTCGTGCTTTGCACGTGAAGAGCTGCCTCAGAGTCTTTAACTCTTGGCGCTAGCGCACTTAGAGCTAGCGCTCTCGTGCTTTCCACATAAGGTTCTGCCATAGAGTCCTCAGCGCCAGCGCTCTTGGCGCCAGCGCTCTCGTGCTTTGCACGTGAGCACTGCCTCAGAGTCTTTGACTCCTAGCGCTGGCGCTCTTGGCGCGAGGGCTCTTATGAGGTGCTGCCTCATTTCAAATTTCAAATTCTGAAATTTTAAATAGAGTTTTGCTCTCTGATTGGGGGAAATAAATGCCCCCCTACCGTTGCGCTCACGTGACTCACACGTGAGTGCAGCGGTGGCAGCTTTTCCACCATTGGATCAACTTGGAAGTTGGATCGGCTCCCAGCGCCTATAATAGGGCCTTTGGCCCTTAAGATGACTGTTTGTTCATCTTCCTGTTTTTCTTGAGAATTAATTCTCCTTCAGAGCCTAGCTCTCTGCCTTAAGAACTCTCTTAGAGTCGGAACCCTGTCAAAAATTTAGGTAAAGATCAAATCTTTGAAGGGATTATTTCATAATCTAGGGTTTCACCCATTTACAGAGCTTTGCTCTTCTCAAATCATATAGATTTTTAGGGTTTCTCAACAGAGCTTTGCTCGTCTTAGATCATAGATCTAAAGAGATCTTTTTTAGGGTTTCTTAACCCATTAAAAAAGAACTCTTAGAGTTCATTTTGCAGATCTTAAAGATCTCGGAGTTTTTAACTCAGTAAAGCTTTGCTTTATCAGGGTTTTGATGGATGATTCCATCATCTTCACAGAGCATAGCTCTTAAAATTTTTTAAGGAATTTTATTCCTCTCATGATTAGAGCTGACAGATGTCATTCTGTCTACAGAGTGTTGCTCTCAAAAGAGTTTAACTCCTTGGCCCGAGGGGCCTCTTATTAAATGAGAATTCTTTTAAGATTTCTTATTTAATGAGTGGCTGTCTCATCAATGATGAGCCGTCATCTTGATTTTGTGGATCCCCTTTGGTCCCTTTCCACTGCATTGCAGCGCGGTACGAATTTAAAGTACCAAGTGCCAGAACTAAAACTGTAGCATTGACGGCTAACTCTTGTTCTTTTTCGCGCAGGTATTATGTCTTTCGACACTTCTTATCCATTTGTTCGTTCGGAAAGCGGATTCCCTGAAGCGCCTATAGATAAGGAAGTCTTCGGGTTGATCAAAAATCACGACCCGGAGCAAAAGAATCTTCATTTATGGGGGGTAGTACAATCAAATCATCCGGGGTCGACGCAGCTTTTCTTGTGTGGTGCCTTCGGAACCCATTTCGGTGATCTCCTATGCCGACTCACCCCCAGTGAACTATGCCATAGAGGAGGTCAACTGGACTTCGGAGGGTTGCCTTCAGCCCTCTATGGCCGCGATACCCGTACAGCCGCCGATGGTTTTAAATACTCTAGGGCGGTGTATATGTCAAGGCGAGTCGCGCCCTTGAGGACAGACGTATATGATTGGCTTGACTCCTTGCCATCCAGCCGGGTACTTACAGTGGGCCCGATACACTTTGTCGGCCAAGAAATCGCAGCTGCTAAAGCTCGGGTTGTACCCCGCGATTTATGCATCACTCTTCCAGTATTCTACGCCCCCTGTATGGTGGGTCAAAGCTTTCCTGGAACAATGGAACATTCCGACTCATACATTTCTTCTAGCAGATCGGGAAGTCTCAATCTCTTTGGAGGAATTCGTGGAGATCTCCGTCTTGCCTGTCAGGGGAGAGCATTATGAGGAGCTAATTCCTCCTGATGAGTACATCTTTACTGCCAAGTCAGTGGGGATGGGCCTTACCCCGGAGAATGCCATTCAACATCAATGCCCAAGTCTGATTAAGGTGTTGAATATTTATGAAAGTCTATTTCTCGAATCCGGAAGCCACGGGGTTAACTTCATAGATTTCATCGCTCGTTTTCTCCGCTCAGAAGTCCTGTCGAAGGAAACCGCACAATTCGCTAAACTCGACGATCCTTTTGGCTTTGGTTTGGACAACTAGCCGGCAGCGGAGGCGGATCAAAGGAATTTCTTTCTCCCTAACACCCCGATCGTCTCTTTCGCAGAGCTCGCAGCTTCCGACATCGACGAAGAGGCATTCTTTTTGGGGTTCCTTGGGCTATGGCTAAGATGGTTTGTGCTCCCAATGCACCCTCGCCATATGAAGCCGTATGTCTTCTACCCAGCTTACCGAATGGCTAATGGGATGCAAATAGCCGTCAGAGTCGCTGGGCTGGCTCACCTATCTCATGGCCTTAGCTTGGCGGCCGACACCACTCAGCCGGGGGTGCAGCCCGTAAACTTCTCGCTGCACTATTTCACTTCATGGCTCGAGCTGCATGTGCTCGGCGCTTTTGGAGTCCACAAGCGGCCCTGTTTCTACGAAAGTTATAACTTTCCTCGGGTTATGCGGCCGGTTGACGCTTCCGCGTTGGAACCGACTCAACGAGAGGCTCGGGGCTTGGTTCTTCGCCCGTGTATGGTCGGGGATGGCATGACCTTCGTCGATAAGGTCTTAACCATCGGTAAAGAATCTGCAAAAACAGTGCAACCTCTGCGCGACACTTTTAAAGATGGGGATTCTACCTTGAAAGCTTGGGAGATTCTTCATTTATATTCGATTTAGGAAGAACAATTCGGCGTTGTTCATGAGATACAACCCGCACCGCTTTGCTCAACAATCAAGCTACAATCAGAGTGTCTCGCTAGAAGCGTTTTTAGCTGAGCCTTCTGCTACAGAGGAAGGTATCCGTAGTGCACCGCACCATTCATGCGGCTAAATACCGGGTCTAACTTCTTTATTAGCGTGCCAAGCTGCGTTACGAAAGCTTTGAATGTGTACATGGCGTGGTACCAGCACACGATGGGTGCTGTTATCAGGCAGGAAAAATGATTATTGCTTGATCGTAAGGGCGCTGTCCCAGCTGGTAATCCAGCCGTTCTTTTGAAGCGACGGACCATAGTTAGTCCTTCCTTGAGAGAGGCTGCTACGGCGGTGGTCTCACGTGCCTTTCCTGATAAGCCTCCACCCCGTGTTCCCACAGAAACGGCAGCTGTAGCGCCCTCGGATTCTGGGATGGGTTCGGAGATTGGGACTCGTCACCGAAAATTGCCCGCTAAGCGCAAGCTCCTCTTGCCGGCTGCCGGCGTCCGCTCACAGAAGAAGAAGTCGCTATTTTCTGCGGACGTTGTATTTGGCCAGGAGCCTCATGCTCCCCATAGCGAGGGCCTGGGTGAGTACGGGACCAATGAGGGTCTATTTATCGTGTCTGCAAACAATACCGATCTTCAAGCTCCCCTTGTGGCTTCCGAGCGACTGGCTCGCGATGAGGCAACACTGATCACTATCGCACAATCAAGTATACTCCAGTTATATTTTTCCGCGTTTATTCCTTCCTTGCTTTTACTAATGTCCTTTTTTTAACAGGTATCTCTGCCGAAGAGGCTCTCGCTGCTTCCCTCAAAACATTTGAAGAGGAAGAAAGGCTCCGTGCTTCTTTTGGCTTTGGTATGATTCGGCTCATTATGCCTTCATTACTCTTTCTTTATTTGTAGTCTGACCCCCTCCTTTATTTTGTTGCAGGGACTACTTTAACGCGGGCTATCCCAAGTGTGGTGCCGATAACGAGCGGGGATGCGGCGACGCTTCCAGAGCCGGCTAATGTGGCCCCAGCTCCCATGCCAGTATTGCGAGAGGCTTCACTTAAACAACCGAAGACGGTAGCCATAGCGGCTCCAGAGGCAGAGCTTGGTTCGGACGATGACGTCCCTCTGACGGAGGTCTTGAGGAGATCGCTTCTCACTGCTCAGACCGAAAAGAAGCGTAGGAAGAGTGCGGCTAAGGAACGTAATGCCAGCTTGGTTGTGGGTGCAGTTCAAGCATTACCCCATCCGTCGCTATTTCTTCAGAGGATGCTCCAGCCACCCTGTCTACCGCCCATAGACAGGTTGTGCGCGCGGCTCGGGAAGAAACCAAAAAGCCGCCCTAAAGTAACGTAATGCTGAGTCTTTTATTAGAATTTGATCTTCAAATTCTTATATACCATTTCTTGCAGGGCCAAGTCCTGGCGATGAGGTGGCAGGTGAGATAACGGTAACCACAGAGCCCGAAGCGGCCACTCTATCGAGAGAGTCTGGGACTGCCCAAACCGCCGCTCTTTCCCTCTGCGGTTCTCCGATATCTGCAGGTATTGCAAGCGTTACAACGGCTCTTATAGAATCAGGGGATGAAGCTACAGGTGCCGAAACTATTCCACTGAAGGAGAGCGAAGAAGCTGCAATGCCCGGTGAGGCTTTCGTCGCGGTTTTTGCTGCTGACCTGTCAGGTAAGTCTCGAGCCACTGTCCTCTTTTATTTCATAATCTCGTTCAGCTTCCTCTGACGATGTTTTGTTTGTAGGTGTGGCGAACGTGGAAATTGTTCCATCTGAAGCACCTCTGGTTGTCGCCGTGACGGTTGTTGTTGCATCGCCTTCTCCTATGTCCCCCAGAATGTTGGAAGGTATGGTTTCGCGATCTATTTAATTGAACTATGAACACCGCCTTCCTTGTACTGACCATGTATCGTCGCAACCTTGCAGGAGTCCTCTTTAATCATCTGTATCAGGTGCTGAAACCCGCATTTCTCCTTCCAGTCGGAAGTCACTCTACCTGCCGGTGTTGGTGAGTATAGTTTTTAATCAACATCCTCTCCTTTCTTTTATGGGAAACCATGCCGTTGCTAATTCTTTTTTTAATTAATTGCAGCGTTAAAGATTGGAGGAGGGGACGAGAGAATAGCTGCGCCTCCGGTACTCCCAACTTTGCCACCTGTCGTAGCCGGTATAGTAGACTCCATTGTCGTGTGATTTCTTTATTTCACGAGTCAGCTTTTAACCGCAATTCATTTTGCAGCAATCGCATCGGCTCCAGCTCCCTTTGAGTCTCGAATCCCAATGCCGGGAGGGCCTTTTTCTAGACATCTATCTTCCAAGGGCGCTGTGACTAGCCTGCGTATGTTGAGTGAATCCATCGAGGAGCTTGACGTGGAGGCCTCTGCATTCGCTGCAGATTTTGCTGCTGAGATTAATCCCATCCTGGCGACGCTTGTGCACTTCTATAGCGAGGGCGTCGTCAAATCTTGGGTTAATTACTGCAGACAGATCGAGGCTTGCTTGCACGAAGTTGAGCTCAAGCATCCTGCTCCCGAGGTTCTGGCTCTGTACTCCCAGCGGGCTGCGTGGGTTGAGCAAAGTGCCATTTTCCTTCGCCATTTCGAACAAGAGGCGACCCTCAAGCGAAAAAAACGTAAGGTGACTTCCGCTAAGTCTGTCCAACTGCGTGCCCAGGTCAAAGCGAACGCTGCACAGCTGAACTCTATTTTTGAAAACCTCCAACGGTATATTTCTGACGGGCTGGTGCTGAGGAAAAAGCTTGACTTCACTGAGCAGGTTACACAGAATCAGGAAGCTTCTCAGTAGGAAATCGATGAGAAGCTTTCATCCTACTTACAGCAACGGACTCGAATTGAAGCGTAGTTGGCCGCGGCGGCTGATCATGAAAAGGAGTTGAGAGGAGTGTGAGAGCGGCTTGCTGATTTTCTAAAAACGCCTCCTTCTCAGTAGCCATCTTTGTATCGATCGAAAATTTGTAACATGACTTTATTCATTTTTTTTTCTTTTGTATGATGTATCTTGTACACAATTGAATTCATGAATAAAAGACAAACATTTTTTTTATTATCGCTTTCTTCTCTCTGCTGTGTCGTTGGCATGTTACTCTAGCAAGTGTAGCCTGCAAATAATAGATAACAATTCATCTCGAACCCTTTGTAGGGTAGCGATGGCTTAGGAAACAGGTTCAGGTCTGCTGCCTAAGTCTTTTCAACTTTATGAGCCATGAGGGTCTCATAAAGACTTTTCTCCCTACGAGTCGAGAAGATCTCGTAGGTGTATTTTCTCCTTAGGAATCGTGAGGATTCCTAAATGCATTTTCTCTTGAGAGTCGTAAGGATCTCACAAAAGAATTTTCTCCCTTACAAGTCGAGAGGACTCGTAAGTGGTTGTTTCTCCCCTTGTCAATATTCGACTTAGGAGAGTGTGGCCCGTAGATAGTCCATCTTGACCTCCTTGCAGGGCAGTGATGGCTTAGGAGACAGGGTTAGGATCTGCCACCTAAGACTTTTCAACTTTATAAGCCATGAAGGTCTCATAAAGACTTTTCTCCCTACAGGTCGAGAGGATCCCGTAGGTGTATTTTCTCATTAAGGGTCGTGAGGACTCCTAAGTGCGTTTTCTCTTAAGAGTTGTAAGGATCTCACAAGAGAATTTTCTCCTTTACAAGTCAAGAGGACTCGTAAGTGGTTGTTTCCCCCTTTATCGATATTCGACTTGGGAGAGTGTGGCCCGTGGATAGTCCATCTTGACCTCCTTGCAGGGCAGTGATGGCTTAGGAGACAGGGTTAGAATCTGCCACCTAAGACTTTCCAACTTTATGAGCCATGAGGGTCTCATAAAGACCTTTCTCCCTACAGGTCGAGAGGATTCCGTAAGTGTATTTTCTCCTTAAGGGTCGTGAGGACTCCTAAGTGTGTTTTCTCTTGAGAGTCGTAAGGATCTCACAAGAGAATTTTCTCTCTTACAAATCGAGAAGACTCGTAAGTGGTTGTTTCCCCCATGTCAATATTCGACTTGGGAGAGTGTGGCCCGTGGATAGTCCATCTTGACCTCCTTGTAGGGCAGTGATGGCTTAGGAGACAGGGTTAGGATCTGCCACCTAAGACTTTTCAACTTTATGAGCCATGAGGGTCTCATAAAGACTTTTCTCCCTACAGGTCGAGAGGATCCTGTAGGTGTATTTTCTCGTTAAGGGCCGTGATGACTCCTAAGTGTGTTTTCTCTTGAGAGTCGTAAGGATCTCACAAGAGAATTTTCTCCCATACAAGTCGAGAGGACTCATAAGTGGTTGTTTCCCCCTTATCGATATTCGACTTGGGAGAGTGTAGCCCGTGGATAGTCCATCTTGACCTCCTTACAGGGCAATGACGGCTTAGGAGACAGGGTTAGAATCTGCCACCTAAGACTTTTCAACTTTATGAGCCATGAGGGTCTCATAAAGACTTTTCTTCCTACAGGTCGAGAGGATCCCGTAGGTGTATTTTCTCTTTAAGGGTCGTGAGGACTCCAAAGTGCATTTTCACTTGAGAGTCGTAAGGATCTCACAAGAGAATTTTCTTTTCATGCGCAGGGACACTAATTTCCCTAAGGTCAAGACGAATCGAGAGATTCCTGCAAAGATACTGATTTCCTTACGGGTCGACGTGAATCGAGAGATTCTCGTCAAGGAAGCTGATTTCCCTGAATTGAGATATTTTGCCAAGGACACGGGTTTCCCTAAGGTCGAGATGAATCGAGAGATTTCTGCAAAGACACCGATTTCCTTGCGGGTCGACGCGAATCGAGATGTTCTCGTCAAGGACGTTGATTTCCCTGAATTGAGGTTTTGCCAAGGACACCGATTTCCCTGGAGGTCGAGACGAATCGAGGTATTCCTGCAAAGACACTGATTTCCTTGCGGGTCGACGCGAATCGAGATGTTCTCGTCAAGTATGCTGATTTCCCTGAATCGAGGTTTTGCCAAGGACACTGATTTCCCTGGAGGTCGAGACGAATCGAGAGATTCCTGCAAAGACACTGATTTCTCTGTGGGTCGACGCGAATCGAGATGCTCTCGTCAAGGACGCTGATTTTCCTGAATCGAGGTTTTGCCAAGGACACTGATTTTCCTGGAGGTCAAGACGAATCGAGAGATTCCTGCAAAGGCACTGATTTCTCTGCGAGTCGACGCGAATCGAGATGCTCTCGTCAAGGACACTGATTTCCCTGAATCGAGTTTTTGCCAAGGACACTGATTTCCCTGGAGGTCGAGACGAATCGAGGTATTCCTGCAAAGACACTGATTTCTCTGCGGGTCAACGTGAATCGTGGTTCTCTCCAAGGACGCTGATTTCCCTGGAGGTCGAGACGAATCGAGGTATTCCTGCAAAGACACTGATTTCTCTGTGGGTCGACGCGAATCGAGATGCTCTCGTCAAGGACGCTGATTTCCCTGAATCGAGGTTTTGCCAAGGACACTGATTTTCCTGGAGGTCGAGATGAATCGAGAGATTTCTGCAAAGACACTGATTTCTCTGCGGGTCGACGCAAATCGAGATGCTCTCATCAAGGACGCTGATTTTCCTGGATCGAGGTTTTGCCAAGGACACTGATTTCCCTGGAGGTCGAGATGAATCGAGATATTCCTGCAAAGACACTGATTTCCTTACGGGTTGACGTGAATCGAGATGCTCTCGTTAAGGATACTGATTTCCCTGCCAAAGACGCTAATTTCCCTGCGGATTGGAGGTCATTGGCTGACTTGCTCCGCTTTCCGCGATGTCAGGGTTGACATTCTCCTCTTTCTTCGGTGTCAGGGTTGACATTCTCCGCTTTCTGCGGTGTCAGGGTTGACATTCTCCGTTTTCTTCGGTGTCGGGATCGACTTTCTCCGTTTTCTACGGTGTCGGGGTTGAATTTCTCCATTTTCTACGATGTCGGGATCGACTTTCTCCGTTTTCTACGGTGTTGGGGTTGACTTTCTCCGTTTTCTACGGTGTTGGGATCGACTTTCTCCATTTTCTACGGTGTTGGGGTTGACTTTTAGGTTGTCTGTAAACCGTGGAGTCTTAGAATTAGGGACTTTGCCATGGCTCCGATTGGTTGTGTAGCATCCGTATCCTGTTGGCACGAGGAGGAACGCCGTTGCTGATCTTTAGGCTGGAGATGTTGCCGTTGAGATTTGGAACTAGGGACTTTGCCATGGCTCCGTTTGGTTGTGACCCTGAGTTCGGTGGTTGACGTTACGTCTGTGTTCGATTGAGAAGAAACATCATGGTGATCTTTAGGCTATGGATGTTGCTGTTGAGATCTGGCTTCCCTTTAACAGAGTCTGGTGGGGATATGTGGTTCCTTTTTGTTTGTGCTCATGGATTGTATACAGGGGTCAATGTGATCTCACCTGCAGGGCCAAAGTTTCATCCTTTCATTCATTTTTTTTATTTCTTTCCGCGATACTCTATCATTTCGGCTTTTATATCGCGAAAGTCGCGATTGCCTAATCATTTCGGCTATTTTTCGTGGTGCCCAATCATTTCGGCTATTTTTCTTTTTACTCGCTACTTTTTATTGCGAGTTGCCCAATCATTTCGGCTATTTTTGTATGCATATATTTTACTTGCCGATTTTGTTGTAAGGTGGCCCATCATTTCAGCTAATTCATATGCATTTATGGCTCACTGACTTTTCGCCGCGAGTATGGAACCTGGGATCTGATACCAATCTTAGTATCAGCATCGCTGCGATTGGAATATTGCCAGGAACGAATCATCATTTGTTGTCAAAGAACTTGGAATTTGTTACCGATTTAGGCATCAACATCGCTACTACTGGAACATTGCCAGGAGCGAATCATCATTTGCCTCTGTCGATTCGAACAAAGGCGGCTTAGCAAACAGGGTTAGGATCCTGTCGACTAAGGCTTTTGACTTCATAATCCATAAGGGTCACATAAAGGTATTTCTCCCTACGAGTCGTGAGGATCTCAAAGGTATGTTTTCTCCATAAGAATCGTGAGGATTCTTAAGTGTATGTTCTCTTGTAAGTCGTAAGGATCTTGCAAGAGTGTTTTCTTCTTGTAAATCAAGAGGACCTACAAGTGTTTGTTCATTAAATGAGGGCATTCCTCGTTGTTGGTGGGACTCGGCAAGGAAATGATTATTTATGCCCGTGTATTGTATACAAGGATCAGTATTGAACCGCTTGTAGGGCAGTCTGGGAAATGTGATGGCTTAAGAACAGGTTCAGATCCCTGTAGCTTAAGACTTTTGAATCTTATGAGCCGTGAGGGTCTCATAAGAGGGTTCTCCTTACGAGTCGTGAGGATCTCGTAAGTGTAATTTCTCCTTAGGAATCATGGGGATCCCTAAGTGTGTCGCTCCTTTGTGAGTCGTAAGGATCTCACGTAAGTAGTTTTCTCCTTACAAAGTCGAGAGGACCTTGCAAGTGTTTTTTAACGAGATTGCGCCCTTTCGGGTTTTCACAAACTCGCCGGTAGCCCTGCTGTTTTTACTCACGGAGCCCTTTCGGGTTTTCATCCGTGCCCATCTTGCTTATAGATGTACCGTTTTTTTGTTTTTTTGTTTTTTTTGTTTTACACGTCAGCCCAAGGATGTTGTGGGTTTGTAGTAGTTTAAAGACGTTTCGGTCAGTTGTTTGTAGGTCCAAGATTTTTTTCAGGCAACGTACGATTACGCAGCTGGCTGTTCTCGCAAATCTTCGCATCTTTTGTGTCGGAGGTGGATTCCTTGAAGAGAGAGCTGAGGGCTATTTCTTCGTCAGAGTCGCTTTCAAAGGTAATAACTTGCGATCCCTTGGTGTCAACCATGTGACAGTTGCCGGCAGTTCTTTTGCGCTCATCTGTCGTGCTTCTCTGTTCCCGACAAGCCTTGCGCTTCACTCGCTGAACATGTTGTCGGTGGGCAACATACCCCTGCCACCAGTTTTTAAAGGCCATGCACTCTTCGGTAGGGTGTGCAATCCTCTGATGGTATAAGCAGAAGTTAGGATGTACGTCCGCTTCATCAAGATGTATACCGCCAGGAGAATTTCCTCTGAAATAGGGCAACTTCATTCCCATTGATAAGGCCCTAGCAAATCGTTTCCTTGCTTTAAGCTTGCTTTTGCTGGCAATAGGGATGCTTCGATCCGGTTGGGGTATTCTATGGCTTCCCATTACCGGAGCTTCTTCAACTTCACGCCGACGCTTGTCCCTTTCGTACATGGCCATTTCCCGCTCTCTGTCAGCTTTTCTTTTCTAAAGAACTTCGTTTAGCAGCATGCCAATCAACTCATCAGACGGTTCCAAGGATTTTGGTGCCGATTCTGCCCCCAGCTTCTCTGCATCAGGAGCTTCTTTATCGTCTATTGACGAGTGAGAGATCATGTGACAACCTGCCACGTAATCTTTGGGTTCTTCTGACGCGTCTTCTCCCTCATCTTTGTTTCCATCTCTGTCTTCAAGGATAATCGGGGGGTCTTCAGCTGGAGGATCTGGTTGTATCATCATCCTGACCATATCTTGGAATAAAAGCGCCATTTGTTTTATATTGGTCGCTTGTTCTGCGGCCTCTTTGTCTTTCCTCTCGAGCATTCTCCGGAGGAATTTGGCATCAGTTTCCTGTTCTTGATGCTACTCCGACGATGTTTCCGGGCTTTCTTTTAGCCTAGTGAGTGCGGCCATTTTCGTTAGCATCTCTTTGAGCTTTTGTTGTTGTTGCTCCTGAGCCTTTGTTACTAATCGGGTGAGCGGTCGGTGACCCGTAGAAGCACGGCTTTCCTCTTTTCCGGAAACCATATAAACAGTGTGCACCACCATGCCCCCAGATTCAGGGCGTTTAGGTTCAGCACCCTTTAGATTCGTTGCAGCCGTGGGAATTTTCTCCGGCCTTCTCTTTTTGTGGGCGATCGAAGTTGAGGGGGCCGTTGCAGCGGGCACCCAAGTAGATGACACCTTATTTTGTACCTTCTCTTGCCGAACTTTTATCTTCTTCGGTCGGCGGGAGTAGTCTTGGTTGATCACCGAGTCTTGGACTTGTCGCCAGACCTTGTGAATTTTAGAGGACAGCCGTTGAGAGGGCTGCTCCAGCCTTGTCTTTGCAGCATTCTCCACAAGTGGAGGAGATCTTTTTAGCACGGCAGTCGGAGAGTTCTTGCGGACCCTCCTGAGTGGTTCAAAGCTGTTCCAAGTTGGAACAGCAGCGTCGACTTCCACCGTCGGAGCTGGCGGGGTAAGTCAAGATGGGGAATTGCCCTCCAGCTTTCCTCACTCGGCGCCAGTGGCGACGTCGAGTGTGTCGAGCAGACGGTACTGGCTCAGCAATGGGGGTGGCTTGATCATGCCTCCTGCTCCGGTGGAGGGTTGCCGTTGGTGCCAGCCTATTGAAAACTGATGTCCGTTGAGTGGGGATGGCCAACCTGTCGAAGGTAGACTTTTGAGCAGAGGAAGCAGCCTTGGTGACTTCGCCTGAAGCGGGAGTTGGAGCGGACAGTCTAGCGAAGACTGATCCCTTGGCAGGAGAAGCCTCTCTGATGATTTCGTTCACTGGAGCAGGGATGGCTATCCGTTTCGGGATACCCCCTTCAGGTATTGCAAGCTTTTTTATAGGCTCAT
Source organism: Agapanthus africanus (assembly GCA_030015575.1). Taxonomy (NCBI): domain Eukaryota; kingdom Viridiplantae; phylum Streptophyta; class Magnoliopsida; order Asparagales; family Amaryllidaceae; genus Agapanthus; species Agapanthus africanus. The sequence goes on from CM057349.1 coordinate 459,108,564, forward strand.
TGGAGTTTTGGCCCAATCTGTTAAAGACTGAGGCGTTGGATTTGGGCGACCCATTGAGAGAGGCCGCGGTAGTCGTAAGTCGATCAAAGACCGACTTCTTCGGAGTTTCTTGTGACGGTAGTAGGGCGTTGAAGCTCATGGGTGGGAGCATGGTCCCAAAGAACTGTTCCACTGGTGGCTTGCATCACCTGTTCCATTGGCATCGTAAAAACGGAGGCCGCTTAAGGCCCATAAACACTCTTCCAGCAAGGACAGAGTGGGAGTAGTTGCAGTTGTTGCAGTTTGTGCCGTTGAAATCCATTTTCTCTGCACGGAAGCAAGACACCAAATCTTAGTAGCTCGAATCAAGGGGCAACCATAGCAAACCGTGATTCATTCATGAAACACAATACATGAAGTGTGGAGTGGAAAGAGAAAAGGCTCCACCGGGCGTGCTAGAATCTGTTCTCCGCCGAAAGACGGGACCGGGACATTGAGACATCAGGCCTGAATTTTGGGGGCAGATGCTATTTGGTTTTATCCGTCCACCTCTCCGAAGATGCCAAGTTGATTTATGGCACCATGTATCGAAGCTTTAGACGGATGCGGCCGATATAGCAGACTTCGTCAGATTTTCCCTCATTTAAGGGGTTTTTTTATTGTGGGGACGCTCTTCCCTGCAGGCGCAATTCCCTGCAGTTAATTACGCTACTGCATCGCGGTAACCACTTTCTCCTTCTCCAGATGGTCACTTCGTGTCGTGTATATTTGTTTTATTTTTGGTTGCCCTTGGATTGTATACGGAGACTAATTTATGTTGTCGCCCGTAGGGCGTGGATTAGTCCAAATCCGTATTTTCTTAGATTTGGGTTTGGGTTGGGTTTAAGGATCGTTGGTCTTGTTTTAGATAAGATCAACTCAAACATTTGTTGAGAATATGTTAGTCTAATTTTAAACTAAGATATACTCAACAGGATCATTTGGATCCAATAAAAGAGCATTTGGACTCTATTGTTTTAGTTTAGGGATATTGCGGTCCATTGGGTTTAAGGACATCATAGTCCGTAAAGTTTAAGGACATCATAATCCAGTTTAAAGACATCATAGTTTATGAGTTTAGGGACCCCACAGTCCGTGGAATGTCTGGTTGTCGGGACCCGTCACCTCTCTGAAGACGTTGAAAGATTACAACGACACATATCAGAGGAGTGAAGAGATGTACCCTTGAACTAATATTGTTTGGGAGATCTGTAGTCAAGTTTGGGACTAAGATCAAAGATTTATGAGCATATGAGCTCAATTAATCTGAATTAGGGATCTGTGGCCAACTTGGGCTCGACCTATTCGGTTAAAATGTTGGACATTTAATTAGGCTCGGTCCTTTTTCATTTAACAATGCTGAGCATTGGTTTTGGTTCTAACAACCGTTTTTGTCTTTTATTGAGTACTAAGCACTCATTATAGCTCTAGGGCTTTACTTAAAGAACAGTTTATGTTCCTTCAGCGCACACGTGAGGAGCACATGGTGCGCTTGGCGCTAAGCGTCAGTCAATGAGCGCAGAACGCTTCTGTTAAGTAGCACACATGTGAGGAACACGTGGAGCGCTTAGCGCTGAGCGCCAGATTTGGAGCGCTGAGCGTCAGATTTGGAGCGCTAAAGCGCTTCTATTAAGTAGCGCACACATGAGGAGCACGTGGCGCGCTTGGCGCTGAGCGCCAGATTTGGAGCGCTAAGGCGCTTCTGTTAAGTAGCGCACACGTGAGGAGCACGTGGCGCGCTTGGCGCTGAGCGCCAGATTTGGAGCGCTAAGGCGCTTCTATTAAGTAGCGCACACGTGAGGAGCACGTGGCGCGCTTGGCGCTGAGCGCCAGTCAATGAGCGCAGAGCGCTTCTGATCAATTTTTTTATCTGATAAATAAGTTCTCGCTTACAAGAGACTTTGTCTCATGGTTCTAAAAACAAAGTTCTTATTTTTATAGGAGATGTTACAATCTCTTCTATTTTCTTTTGTGAAAGACTTTGTCTTTGTAGATCTATGATCTGAAGAGAATGAAATTCTTCTCTCCCCCTTTTTATGATAAGATGCTGTAATCTCTTTTTGTAAAAGACATCTGTCTTATAGATCTATGATCTAAAAAAAAATAACAATGTTCTTCTTCCTTTGATGAGATGCTTTGATCTCTCTGTTTTACCTTGAAGAAGAGTTCTTCTTCTCAGATCTTGCTCTTTTCTTTGAGATTTCTCAAAACTTGTGGAGGGGGGGTTCCTCTCTGCAAGACTTGAAGTCTTGGGGCCTTTTTATAGGGTAGGCTGATTTGTTGAATCAGTTAAAGAGATCTTTCCCTGATTAATTTGGGGATGTTTCCCCACCATTGGATCTTTGATCCTTGGGCTTCTATTTTACAGAAGGCAATCTTCTTGTTTTTAACAAGATTGGGAAAATATTTTCCCATACAGAACTTATTCTGTATCTTGGTGATTTTTAATCACCATTGGATCTTTGATCCAACGGTGCTCCAATTTAAAGAGCACGATCTTTCCTGTTTGGAAATATTTGTAGAGTATTTTCTCAACAGAATTTTATTCTGGTAATTTGATAATTTTTTAATCATCTTCGTTGGATCTTTGATCCAAGGGTGGAGAACATTTAGTTCTAGCGCTGGCGCTCTCGTCCTTTGCACGTGAGGCACTGCCTCAGACTCTTTGACTATTTGCGCTGGCGCACTTAGCAATAGCGCTCTCGTGCTTTGCACGTGAAGCGCTGCCACAGAGTCTTTGACTCTTGGCGCTAGCGCACTTAGCGCTAGCGCTCTCATGCTTTGCACGTGAGGCGCCGCCACAGAGTCCTCAGTGCTGGCGCTCTTGGCGCGAGCGCTCTCGTGTTTTGCACGTGAGTGCTGCCTCAGAGTCTTTGACTCCTAGCGCTGGCGCTCTTATGAGGCGCTGCCTCATTTCAAATTTCAAATTTTGAAATTTTAAATAAATCTTTGCTTTCTGATTGAGGGAAACACATCCTATGGTATGTTGATAATTAGCAAGGTCATCATCACCATGATGCGAACCGCCCTATAACCGTATACGAAAAAACCAAAGTAGCTCTCGGGTGGCTGAGATTACCTACTAAATCTACGGAGTGGCTAAGATTTGTCAGGGACAACTGTTTCCAGTGCATATCCCAAAATAAAAATGGCAACTCAGAATTATTCATCATGGAGCGGACCATCGGAGGAGTAATATGAGAGAGAATCAAATCCTCAATACGGAATACCGAGCATAAGTATTCACATCTTCGATCACTTCGAAAAATCTTAATACTTACAACGTATGGTTCTCTACTTTAATTTTATACCCTATGAACTTTTCAAAATCTTTGAACTTTGCATTTCAATAAGAATACGTGTTTAAGACCGGAGAACTTATAGGTAAAACATAATAAAGTATGAGTACCAACTCCTTGTCCTGATGGACATCTAATAACATACATCACAATGTATAAGTCCCAAGAGTTCACTAACTCAAACTCCGTGTGTTATAAGTTGAAAACTGTATTTTGGTTAAGAATATCTATACCGTTAATCAATGCACCTTACCTAATCATCAAATGATAAAGATAAGTATTTATAACATATTTTTCAAAAATTGTATCTCACTTTATAAAACAAAGAGACAGATATATCAGTTTTAAAAATTGGTGCAAAACAACGGTTATTCAAAACCAAAAACTCACCGCTAGGCAAAACAAGGTGATTTTCCCTAATAGCAGCAATTGGTCCGATTTCTGACATTGAGGATCAAATCACTGTTTCCTAATACTTACTCCTTCTCAGCATCTGTAACGTCTTATTGATGTGGGATTCTAATCCGGTATCCATATACCCACGGGTCAGAGTTAATTGAGAAACGGTCTTAAATTACAAACACTCAGGAAAACTGAAACATCAAATTGTTTCAAGGGTGGGTCAGGTATTCCTAGTAATGCCACTTTTACTGCCTAGGTACATAACCGTAGTTGCAATATTCTTTCCTTTTAGCTGCAACCCATGTAGATGTCTCTCCGTCTTACCTTCTGTATACCGAACATAGGATAGTTGGTTTACTTCTTACCCTTCCTTTCAGTTTCAATCTTGGGATTGAAAGAAGACTATGCAACAAGCATAACTGGTACATTCTCCTTATTTAAAGAGCTTTCAAACTTGAGATAAGGTGGAGAGGAGAGAAAAATGAATTATATCAACATACAATTCACTTTCTCCATAACCAGTGGCCATTCTTGACCGAAAAACTTTCTTCGAGTTCCTATATAACTATACGAGATGACCTTCCAAGCAATATGGATCTCTGTATTTGATACAGTGGATTCTGAAGCAAATAAAGGGGAAGTAGGATCGGTAAGGACATATGCGACTTCGTCGTGGATTAGGGCAATCATGACATTCTAAAGCCAAAATTTGTAAAAAAAAGTTCGGTTAACTTGGTTTACGAGTTTTAGTTTAAGGTCAGTCATAGGTCACTGTCACAGAGAGAGAGAGAGAGAGAGAGAAAAGAAACACTCATCGTGCACTCTATCAAGATTGGATTGGTTTATTAATTTATCTAATTAGGATGGCTCCTACTGTTTCTTCGAATTCTCTTTCTAACCCTAGAAGAAGAACTAGCCGGAATCATAAATCTCCCGGGAGTAACTCTTACTCACAGTGGGAATCGGAACCCAAACTATCACATAGAATAGTATGCAATCATATTGCAACTTTCAACACTTGAAACTCTCGATACCAGTTTTTGCCCCTAATGGCTTATGACCTTAACTGAGTCAACAAATCATAAGTTGCTAGTCGAGTTCAACCCGTCATGTCATGATTAATTTAAATCCACCCGTACGACCCTTAACTGAGTCAACAAAGTTGTACAACTGTCCTAACCAATCACTTCATATGCTTGGCAGGAAGACATCACTTAGCTACTGTACACTACGCCTTAACCGAGTCAAAAAATACAGCATAAATACTAAGTATTCTACCTCCAAAAATGACAGAGGGTTACGACTGGTTTTGAAGAAAACGTTTAATATAATAAACTTGATATTATTGAAGGAACCAAGTAGTTTTGCAAATTTATAGTTATATAGACTTTTGCTTAAGTGCGGATTCCCCGTGAAGGGATCAGGGCTCTTACCTCATCGAATGAGGTGTAGGATATTCCTAACCGACTATCATGATGCAAAGCAAAAGAATATGGATATAATTTCTTTTTATAAAAAGTTGGTTCCTACAACATATTTTAAATATGTTTTCTTTGCATTAATCCAAACTAATACAATCTCATCATTTAGATAATCACATATTATCTAGTATCTTCTCACACCATCACAGAAAAGCATGATATGAAAAGAACAGAGAATGCTATATATGCCATCCGCTTTTGCCACGGGGCCCCGGGTCTTCGCCGTTAGGTTACTTAACTTACGGCAGGGCGGAGGCAGGGTTGAAGCGGATGCAAAACATATATGAGCATTTATTTATATAACACACACACACAAATATCATCGCAGGAAGATAATCAACATTATAGGCATGCAGTAAACATCATAGGCAGGTAATCATCATTACAAGCATGTGCTAAACAATACAGAAATGGAATGGTCAGATTTTCTAGGAATCCCGCATTTCGTTTGATCCGTAAACAAAACACGACATTCCACGGTTGCGTGAATCGCTCATACAAAGCCAACCGAAGACCTCTACAAGCACGACAAGCTGCCCGCCAATCCTAGAAACGAGGCATCCCTCACTCATCTTCGTAAGTGAGCCATCCAACGTTTTCTAGAATCCAGCAACCCGAGCGCTCCTCCGCGGATTTATCTTATCCTCCTACAAGCGCGGCGAGCAACCCGCTGATTCTAGAATGAGACGGCCCGATTTCAACGCCTTGAGATGACCACCTACCGCATTCTAGAATCCGGCTGCCCGAGCGCTTCTCTTCGGAGTAATCCTATAACCTGTATTATACAACGGCAACAACGATTGCATCCTGATCGTGTCCCGACAAATAATAATACAACCAACGGCGACGACAGCCACAAGTCAGCCGCTCGTCCCGAATAATAGAATATTTATTTGGCTAATACATGAATTAAAATATAACATCGAGCATTACAAACAATTCACACACGCGGGGCTTTTCGTTGCGACAATTCGAACCAAACCAAACATACATCCATATATCAACATATATTCGTATAAGCTATCAAACCAACTCGATCGAATACATCATTGAGTCAATTTGAATCCGCGGCAAATTAATTCATAACCTACATCGGCGCGAATTTGATATTCCAAAAAATTGAATTCCAAGATCAACCCGGCTCCAAAAACCATCTCATTTCTTGCATCAAACGAATCCCAGAGGACCCGAAAATTGCCCGAGCGCCTATCGGAAGACCAGGCCTCATGGGTCTTGCCCGAGACCTCGGGCAAGACCCATGAGGCCTGGTCTTCCGATAGGCGATTGAACACTCTACAAAGGTTGTGGCCTATTGACTTGCTCTTTAGGTTTTTCTAGTTTTCTCACAATTGCATGTATTTGATGATTTTTTGTTTGGATTGGTTCAATATTTTCTAAAAATTATTGTTTTCCATTCCGCCGTGGTCCGTGAATGTCACGACCCTAGGACCAATATCTAACATGGTATCAGAGCAAACTCAAGGTCTTTTTGGAAGAAGAAGATGGTTGAAAAGAAAAAGAATGAGAACCCTTCTCTTTTTTCTTTTCCATCTCATTTAAATTATGAGACCTCTCTTATCATCTCTTTCTCCTCTTTGTTGTTACACACAGAGAGGGAGGGCCCCACTTATGTAAATTTCATAACATTATAAATAACTATAAACACACACACACACATCCATAACCATAATGAGAGTGCAATATTTATATGTTTCAATATATATATAAATAACATATACATCATATGTATATAGAATTAAAGGAAGTATATGTATTCTATACACATATACATCATGTATCAAATACACGATAAACCATCGGTATCATGTACCGTAGAGAATGTGTGTATCATATACACAATAATAGAAACCATATAAAAATACGGTTATCAAGTCAACACTTGACTTGATATTCCGGTTTATAAATAAACCGGCCAGTTGTCCGATTAAATTACGTATATTCATTATACATATTTAATTGAACTCATGCGCGTATCCAATACGCACGCCACATCAACATTTTTCCTGGGCGGGCACTTTCTTTGCGGGACTCTAAAGACCTGTCAATACGCTAGCAGTTGATTAAACAGGATCATATTCGATTGAATCTGAAACACTTTCAGATTCAATCCTCTCACGGGTTAACCTACAAGCTCATCAGCGATACTAGCTGCATGTAACGACTACCTAGGTATGAGCAAGATAAAGACAGGTCAACGAATGAACTCATTCGGGCCCGACAAAATTATAAGCGACGAATACCATACAGTGCGGTCTCTTCGTCAAAGAATATCGCATACAGGGTCTAGAGAGTGGAACCTGTTAGACTCTCAATAACCTAATAATTCATGCTAACAGAGGACTTATAACCACCAGACATACAACTGAGAACACTTATCAGTTTATCTCCACTGCAGTGGCCACTGACTTCTGATTAGAGTCATGTCTCGCACAGCACGATATCGACTCCCTATAATGGAAGTGACGATTCCCTTCGACCGCTCACTGCCTACATGTGCTCAGGGACTGTACCAACTAATTGCACGCTCAGTAGAGCCGTGGTAGGGTAGTTATCAAAGTATAATGGGAACACACACAAGACATTTAGCGATCTCAGGTCAAGGGGGTACTTTGTACTATCGTCACCAAAGAACTTTTATCTGATAATATATATAATACCATCTAGGATTTCTCAGTGAGTCCATGCAGTGTAACGCATTCCTAATGAGCACATATATACAATCCTTGGTGTCAAACACCAATAGTTGTGGGATCGGCTATCGCTCTCTAATCAGGTCAGGAAACTTATACACTAGTCTAAACTGGAGTATCGATACCCAGTTTTAATACTTCTACGACTAGGGATATTTAAGGATGTGCTTATGGACTACCCAGGTCCCACTAGTATGATCCCTATCATTAATCCTGGTAGTCAAGAAAAATCTTATGGGCTTTATCTCATATATTAGCGATACGTGATAACGAGTAAAACGTATACACGTGAAAAATAAAGAAAAACTGGATAACATACTATCATTTCGAGCAAAACTATTCTTCGTATAGGTCCTCTTTGAATTCTGTCACGCCCCGCTTCTCACCATATGGGGAAGGAGACGTGGCGGGCTGCAACGTATTTATTCAGAAGTAAACACGTTAAACGTAAATAAGCAATACAAATGAATAACATTGTTGGGGTCAAAAGTTTCACCCCGATCGACCAAGTCAAAACCAAGGTCAACCCCAAGTCAAGTGGGTCCGAGCCCAAGCTAAATAGGCCCGAGCCCAAGTCAAGACCAAGCATGGAAGAGGCCGGCTCCAGGCCAAAAAGGATGCGATAAATTGGTCTAAATGTAATTTTTAGAAATAAATGTATGTAAAATGGGCAAAAAGCCAAAATTTTGTAATCCCCATGGCTCATGTACAAAAATAAATAAGTATATAAGGCATGGGGTGGCACAAATGCCATTTGGCAAAGCCCAAGAGACTATATATAAAGTGTGTACCTATAAAGGCAACATGATAAAAAAAATCAAAAGGACTTTTCCTCTCTAAAAAAATTAGGGTTCTGTGCCTCATTCTCCTTCCTCAAGATTCTAAACATTCCTCCTTTTTTTTAAATTAAATCAAGTGTTTCACTCTTCTTTTCCCAAAAAGGAATAGTTTTTCACCATGAAACCCACAAAGGGGAGCTCAGATCTTCCATTAGATCTCTAAAAAGGGAGATGTTTAAGTCTCACCCCCCCTTTACCCCCAAGATCCAGCCAACGGAGAGGAGGAAGAAGGAGACCCATCTCCAAGAATCCCACTTTGGGAAGATCCAAGGCTCAAGAGAGAAAAAAGGGGTCCCCTTTCATCAGCTCCAAAAATCTCTTAGGAGTTTAACCCCACAAAAAAAATAGTAATAATAAATCCTTTTTTTAGGAGTTTAACTTCAAAAGTCAATTGGGAGTACAATTCCCAGTGTAGGGGCAGCCCCCTTTGTCCTTTTTTCTAGGAGTTTAACTCCAAAAGTCAATTGGGAGTACAACTCCCAGTGCAGGGGCCAAGTCCCTTTGTCCTTTTTTTAGGAGTTTAACTCCAAAAATCAATTGGGAGTACAACTCCTAGTATAGGGGGCTAAGTCCCCCTTTTTCCTGCTGGCGACCAGCGTCCGCGTGCCAAGCACGCGAGGCGCTCGCGTACACGCGTTCTTTGGACGCTATTTACCTTTTTTATATATGCATACACTCCACAACACTGTCGCTGTTAGAAAAAAAATTCTAACGGGGTCCTGTCCCGCACCCCGCAAGGGGGTTGCTAGCTCACTTGACCCCCAGCCTGCTATCCGGGTAGCGGGACCCCCGTAAACTCTACGTGGCCCCCGATATACCCAAGATCCCTCAAAACACAATACACGCACACTGCACATTGAGTTCGCATAACCAGTTTGACCCGTCAATCGGAGATTCTTTCGCTCCAAAGGCGAGGGGTAATTAACGGCAGCTTAGCCCGCGGCTGCCGGAGATTCAGATCCCCATAATCAATAAACCCCCGTCTATCCTAGACAGGGGGAATCTGTAGTACGCCTGACAAGCGACGCGTATTCCTATCTCAATTGGGTGACGAAAAACACCCTACAAACACAATAATAACAGAAGATATAATAAAACAATAACTTTTTATTGATAACCATTCTTTACATACAACTGAAAAGTAAAGTATAATGAAAGAAAGCGATGCCTAAACAATGGCATATGAACTGAAAGAAAAGTAAGTACAAGTAGGAACTAGAACTCTGACTCTTCTGTAAACTGCTCCAAATCGTCCTGATTGGGCTCGATCTCCTGAGAGTCGGGTCCTCCTGACAACATTCCAAAAAAAGAAGAGAAATAAATGTCGTCGGTGAACTAGCGCTCGGTAAGCCCTAAAAGATAGAATGGAATAGATAAGTAAAGAGAATAGAACTGGTAAATTATCTGTTTATTATGTTAACGTAGTTGTTTGTAACTTGGTACAAAAAGTATCAGTGTATATGAAAGGAGTCAAACTTATCCCGTGGACTATGGTAACCCGTAGTACAAGGTCCCGTCGACAAAACCATGGGACAACGACACGGATGTTCATGTAGTGTGTTTTAGTGACCATCTCGTTCCACTTCTAATACGTTCTGTACCAGTCTCCGTTAAACCCCGTAATATATATTGTATTGATTGTATTGATTTGTAGTTATCAGATTTGTCGAGACCATGGTATAATTTGTTCATGTAAATAGATTCAGGATGTAAACGGATAGTCATATAGTCAAGTTCAAGATATAGCCATGGTTCGTTCAAGTCAAGTCATGTTGCATGTTGTTCTGGTATTCATTTTCAAGTTCAAGTGTTCATGTTTGGTATATTGGATTCATGTTGCATTAGAGTTATGATTGGATTCATATTTGGATTGTATTCAGATTAGACTAAGACTCAGATTGAGTCATACACATAAACAGATTTGGATCCTAAATTAGATTTTGGTGTTATTGGTAACTGTTGCACATGGATGGCATGATTTGTGTATTTTTCCAAGACAATTACCATTGATAACCCCATTTTAGTTTTATATCTAAAATAGGCAAGCACCCACTTTCTCCGGCTCCCTGATACTCAAGAGAATTGGTCCCGCATAAACCTATATTTACTAGGGTTCTTAATGTAAATTTAATATAACTTGAGGGGTTTTTATGAAAAATATTTTTAGTATACTTTCAAAATAAATCTCAAGTATTTATTTATCGTATTTAAGGTTTTCATGGATGTAACTTTTAAAATGTGAGGTATTCTAGCGAATATATACCTAACTTGAATAGTTCAAAATATTTTAGTGTACAATTAGACTTGTATTGATGCTTGATAGTATTTTCATGAAACTTTATATTCTAGAAAACATGGAATTTTATTATATATTAAAAATAGATGGTTTGTTATAATATTTATATAATTATTAAAAATTAATTTTTATTATTAAATAGAAATTCTCGTTTTTCTTAAAAATTATATTAAAATTCCATCGAGATCGTATACTCCATAAGTAGGTCTGCATCTCGCTCTACTAGTCCTGAGGATGTGCGATAATCCGCGCCATCCTGACCGGGTTTTCCAAAATGGGTTGTAAAGGTATAATCGCAAGGAATTTAAGTAATACTATTTACAAGAAAACGAGTTTTTATAGTTCGAGGTATTTTATTGAAAAGTCGTATTTTGTCACAAGATATTGGTTTCAAGAGAATCGTGCTATGTCAAGATGTGTGTATGTGAGAGGTAGATCATTATCTCGTGAGGTTTTCTAAAGGTATGCTAAGCAAAAGTATTAAAAAAATGTTGTATGTAAACTTCATGGTATTTAACTATAAAAGCTTAAATAAAGTTGTTTTACGTAGAGTTTTAAAGTGAAACTTGTTTCAAAACATTAGTTAATGACTAACAAGCAATGTATAGTGATATGGATGAGTGGTTATTAGGATAAATTGTAATTTTCAAGGTTTTAGAAATAAAAGACGGTATAACTCTACTTACCGACATGTTTTGAAAAGAGGTCATTTTAGGATAGGAAGAGAGGAAAAGAGATGGGATTTACTTGCTAGAAGATTAAAGGAGAGGTATAGGAAGAAATTGGTAGCTTCGTGGAGTCGCGGGGTCGCCGGAAGTGCCTCGAATTCTCGCCGGAAATGGAACTACGGCTAACTCGACTTGTACTCTTCTTTGACTTAGAAAATTTTGAGATTTTTTGACGAGATTTCAGAATGAAGAGGGATAGGGTATGGGGTTGTATTTATAGGGTAAAATTAGGGTTTTAGAATTGAAGAGAGAATTAAAAATGCATTAAAAATAGGATTAAAGGGTGAATTTAAACTCTCTGGATAAATGCAGGAAAAACAAACAGAACAGGGGTAGTGGGGTAGGCCAAAGGTGTTGTGTGCAAAGCACAGGGGAGTATTACCTACGGATGACCGGCGTGGCCGGGCCTTGGGCCGTTCTTGCCGGTTCGATGGGGGTGTTGGGTGCTGGGATTTGAGCCACGTGTCTTAGTCTGTACGTACAACATTGTGCACATGTTTATTTTTCTATCTTTTCATTTCTTACGTGTAATGCACGTGTAAACTTTTGGGCTTCCAAAAAGTTTAAAAGAAAAATCAGTAAAAATAATATGTGACTGAGAGAATTCGAGCACAGGGGTTATGTCACTGCAATGCAAGGCTTTACCAATGAACTATAAGTTATTTCTTACTGTTCTTAAATAAGAATAACTTTTAAATTGTGCTCAGATTTGCAAACTCTTTTCTGTATTTTAAGATGAAAAATTTTGTACAGAAAATTCAGGATCATTACAAATTTTGTAATTGCATTCCTGCAATTACAATAATTTTCTTGAGGGCACCCATATCCAACAACAACGAGCACAATCACGGGTCTAAAAGGTTTGTTCTAAAGTTGGAAATGGCAAAGGCTTATGATCGTCTTGACTGGGATTTCCTATGATGCATCCTTACCTCAAAGGGCTACAATGGCAAATGGATTTCATGGATTTTATATTGTATATCATCGTTTAGCATGAGGGTGATAATCAATTGCCAATGTTCGGATCTGTTGGGGTTCTCGAATGATATACGACAAGGTGATCCATTGTCTCCGTTTGTTTTTATAACCTTTTTGAATATCTTATCTCTAATGATTAAGGATATTGAGCGGAACCAAAAGATTCAGAGTTTCACTCTTTTGCGAGGACACTTTTCGATTTCACATCTAATGTTTGCGGATGATGTTGTGCTTTTTGGAGAGATTAAGAATACCGAGCTTAACCAATGGAGGCATATTTTAAACACTTATACCCTGGCATTGGGACAACATATCAATTGGGGGAAAACATCACTTCATGCAAAGACTGATCGAATACCGTTGAATAGTTTTTTGTTGTTAACTTGATTGTTTCCGATCTCTGTAACGGTGGATGACTTTGAATACTTGGGTATTCCTATTTGACATGGGCACTAAAAATGCATTGACTTTGAGAACTTGCTCCATTCTTTGCGTGCCCGGGTGGCTGGTTGGAAAATAAAGCTATTATCTTTCCCGGCTAGATTAACTTTAGTCCGTTCTGTTCTTGGAATAATGCCTTCTTATTGTTTTAGATTGACAGCTTTACCTGTCACGGTGTTGGATTCTGTGGATTGGATCCTTCATGACTTTCTATGGGGGAGGGAATTGGAAACTAAGAGTTCTTACCTGACGGCAAGTTTGTTTACCAACTAATAGGGACGGTCTTGGTATAAGATCAGCGCGTTAATCAAATGAAGTTCTCATTTCCAAACAGGCAGCTAAACTAATAACTGATGACTAGTCTTTATGGGTGGGACTTGTTCGGGCCAAATATTTTAATTTGCGGAATAATTGCTGGAAAGAGGTAGGACCAATGACACCTTCCTGGCGATTAATTTGCAAACAACACTCGTTGTTGCGACTAAGAGCTAAGTGGGACCTTGGAAATAAGTGTTCGATACGATTCTGGAAGGATTGTTGGATTATTGATAGACCTTTGGATTCGTTTACTTGAACTGTGGATATTAACAACTTTGATGACTCCTGCGTCAAAGATTAGACTACTGTTAATGGCTGGGATTTACATCACCTTCGGGGAATATCGATGGATATTGTGCAGTTAATTCTCCAAAAGACACTCATTGACCGACAGGACTATGTGCGATGGTTTTCCAATGGTGATGGATCTAATTTTAGTGTTGCACATGAGTATCTGCGACGTCTGTTGGCTGAGGACGCTACGGAGCATAAAGGGATTCTCCTACCTCATAAAATGCGGATAACGCGATGAATACATTAGTTTATTTGGCGCCTTCTTAATAATAAATTTCCAACTGTTGACTTCCTTTTACGAAGATATGTTCAAGTTCCTCCGATTTGTGAACTCTGCACTTCCTCTGGCATGGAAACTGTGAGACACCTCTTTCAAGGTTGTACCTGCTGGAAGGAATATATGAAAATTTTATCAACAAAGATTGGCATACGGTTGGATACGTTTTCGTTCAATGGCATGGTCATGGCTTTTCGGAAGGAATGTCCATTTACTTGTGATGCTAGATTAGCATCTATTTTGGCCAAGACCTCTTGGATTTGGTGGAAGTTTCGATCGACAAGAAAATTATCTGCTCAGAATGATGAAGCCCCACAACCTTCTTATTACTACGCTTTGCAACAAATGGTTCGTACTGTGCGGTTGCTGATCGAGAAATCTTTCTGATTTTTCTCTTTTTCTTATTTTATATTACTATATTGTCGGGAGTTGTTATGGTACTGGAATGGGAAAAAATGGACAATACATGATTAACCCTTTCCAATTGTCAAATTACAATTGTTATCACCAAAATGATTATGTCTCTTTCGACCCCAATAATCCAATTACTATTATTATAATTACCAAATCATATAACATAAATGTAATCTATATATACATAAGTGGCAACACAAATGTTAGGAAATGGACACATCAAGTGGCCCGTATCTTTTCATCTTTTGTTGGTGTCATGTTAGATTTCCTTTTTTGCGCACTAAATTCCAAACTTGTTACGCTACTAGTGTTAGTGATTCCAGCAGGAGATGATGTTGAGATGAGAGAAATGAGAGATGAGGGTGGATTGAGGTTTTTTTTTTTTATTAGCACATTGAACTGTTATTGGATGTTGGATCCTTTGATGTACTAGCATAGCATTTACTGGTACCCACTTGCTCTTTTCTATGATGTAAAATATTGTTTTGTAAACACAAAAGTTGATGAGCTTTTACAAAAGTCATATTGGGAATTTATGGAAAAAAGAAGAGCAAGGACCCGTATTGAATCACAAGAAAAAAACCGATAGGAAAACCGTCGTCGCTCTTGAGTTTAATTCTTCAGTATTCCTAAATTTTTTTTTCTTTTGTTTGAAGTAGTGTTAAAAGATAGCAATTGATAAAACTCTTGCTACATCATTAAAAGTAGAAATTCCAAATCTATGGTTCGTGTAAACTTGTGCCATGTTATCAAGGAAAAGAATAAAGTGAAAAAGACAAAAGGTTAGCATTATACCACCTTTTCTCATTTCTTTTTTTTCTTCTTCTTCTTTTTTCTTTTAAGTTCCTTTATTATTTGAATGTGATTGCTTTTGTTCTCATCTTGGTTATTTTATCCACAATGATTGCTTTATGTTCAGACTTCTACTGTCTTTGACCAACTAAACAGAGCAATTGAGATTTCTAGATAACAATTAACCTATTCCAATTTTGCAAAACAAACAACAAATTAGGCATTTTAAGAAGACACAGTTTGAGATATTTTTTTGCATGTTAAAGTTGAAGAACCAAACAGCCCCTATATTAATGTAATAGTAATGCGGATGTCATATAAATTAAGAGCATACCCAAATAAAACAAGCTAAATTTAAATTAAGTAGAAGAGAATTTCCAACATAAGACAATTTTAGAATTTTTTGGATTTAAGATCATAAATTAATCGGTACCCTGTTCAAAATCCTTCAAAGGTGTTCCTAAATTTACCAATACCCAAAATTTTTTATTACAATTTAAATTTATTGAGGTTTTTGTTGTTTGCAGTTTGCTGTCTTCAAATTTTATTGGAATATGCCGATCCTTGTGATTGCATTAAGGTTTTTGTTTTCGGCGGTGCAAACTTGTTCAACAATGATAATTGTACAATTATAATGACTCTCACACATTAGCAGCTATTGAAACTAGCTATTGAAACTGATTGTTTGGAAAATTAATTCGCTATTAGAATCATTTTCTATATCTCATTAGTAACATGATAAATATCACCTATAAATAGAGCTCCAAAGACTTTGGAGCCAAAGGTCGAACCATTTGGAATAAGAAAATGATTTTCATCTCAAATCATTAGCATTTTTTTTTTCCAAATTGTCCCTAAATAATTATTATCACATAAGTACCAAAATAACTACTACTACCAAAATTAAGAACATGCAACATGCATGAGACAAACTAAACAAAAGATCAGTTAAAGCTCATTTCTTACCAGCGAATGTTGCATGCAAATAAAATGAATCCTGCATGTTGCCTTCTATTTTGTTGCTAACCAAACAACCCCTAATCTCATCAATATCCTTCTTACTTGTCAAATTACCACACCATTTTTTTGTGAAATCAGGTACACATGTTAAATGAAGATCATTATGTAATTTTTTACAAAACTTTTAGGGTAAACTGTCAAAATCTCCCAAACAAGTTTTGGTTGAAAAAAAACTCCGGGCTTCGAAACGGTTATATCTAAATAGACCATAAATATGCAACTGCATAGACATCACATAATAACTAGATATAGCAGGCAACTATATAGATACCGTAGCCGGGCAAGAGATTTTTTGACAACTCAAAAATTTTCAAGAGGTTTTTGACAAACGCATCGAAGCAGGGTTTGTTGTATGCGGGGAAACTTGCTTGGGTTTTCAACAATTTACCCAAACTTTTAATGTTTGCACATGTAATGCATGCATACATCATGTTAAATGTTATGGAAGAAAGACTACCTATTTGAGAATCTTTTGAATGGTTGGGTCAAGTGTGTCATGCTAAGGATCGAATGGAGATTTCAACTTTAAACCAAAAAATTAAAAAAAAATTGAGATTTCATTTTGAAATCCCTTCTCTTTTGGATTAAAATAGAAGATTTTACTGGTCTCTATCTTTTACATATTTTACTATTATAACTATAATTCTTAAAAGTCTCCAATTTTGATTTTAATTTAATGGTCTAACACAAACCTATAGCGCCTTATTTTTTTAACAATAAAAAAACCAATTGTTTTAGATAAAACTATACGATTATCTCAACTATTGTTGAGTTTTAATAACTACCAAAATCACGGTGGATAGATTTTGAAGCAAATCAACAATCCTTACCCGTCTCTAATGTTTTGAATTCAAATTTAAAGCAAATTAAACATATTTTCTTTTGGAGATGTGCATCCAACGAGCACCATACTGGTAGATATTAACTAGAAGAGATTAATTTAATTAGCATAATCATATAATACAATCGAACCTTTCGTTAATATCAAATTTAATTACGTTTTAACACGTGGATGTCCTTCAGATTTCCAAAAGATCATGTCTGTTCCTAGAGCAAACTTCTGAGATTTGATAACGAATCTTTTGTAAACTAATAATAATTATCCTTTAATTTAATTAATTATTATGCATGAATCCAAGATGATAATTTTTCTTGTCAATATCAAGAGGGATCCATACTTGAATAAATAATAAGATTTATAGACTGGATGATTTTACTACTAACTAAACTATTTTAATATTTAAGATATTCTTACTAGCCAATTATATATATTCATCTAAGATTCTAAGAAGTGCATATTAATCTTTGAAGTGCACGACAAGTCAATATCTGTTGTATGACACATGAAATCACATCACGTTATGGATTTATTTTGGAATATCTGTCGCATTATAGATTTTTTTTT
Source organism: Agapanthus africanus (assembly GCA_030015575.1). NCBI lineage: Eukaryota > Viridiplantae > Streptophyta > Magnoliopsida > Asparagales > Amaryllidaceae > Agapanthus > Agapanthus africanus. The sequence goes on from CM057349.1 coordinate 459,126,277, forward strand.
TGACGATCAACGGCAAAGTTTGAAAGCGAAATTGGAGGCCAGATTCAACCACTTTAGAAAAACGAAAACGGATGTTTTTACATGCCTTACCCAGACAGAATTTGTTACTAGCTTGCTATCCTCTTACCTAGCAGGCAAAGATTTACCTATATGGGAAGACTAATTCATTCTGATCGACACGCGGATCAAACTCCATTGCGTTGCCTTTTTTTAATTTATTTTAATAGTTTTTATTTCTAAAATTTCAAATTGCTATAAAGGATAACATTTAGATTTAATTCCTAATATTCACTCTCTCAGACATACAACAAAAATAATGTCTGTGGCAAGCTTAATTTTGAACATTATGCTCAGATATTGAATATTGATAGTACGTTGTGACAAGACGATCACGAAGATAATAACAACCGATAAAGAGAAAGAATGAACCAATCACAGGCAAATAAAGTAATAAAAATACTAACCATAAAATCAAATAGGCGAAGCAGTGTTGGATATGTATGCCCTAGAGCCCTTTATTGTATAGGATACTAGGGGTATGTATGTACAGGACAATGTTACTCGATATGATAGTATGTTATTTGGTTTGACTTTATCTTAATATGTGTATATATTTTACTTGTTATTTCATATCGCTTATACATGTGGATAAAGCCCGTAGGATCCTTGTTTGACTACCAGCATTGTGATGACAATCATACTTGTGTGAGCTGGGTAGTCGATAAGCACATCCTTAAATGTCTCTAGTCGTGGGAGTATTGAAACTGGGCATCGATATTCTAGAGTAGACCGGTGTATACGTTTCTAGATCCTGACGAGGGGCGATGGTTGGTCCCACAGCTATTGATGTGTTTCATCTAATATTGTATACATGTGCTCACTGGGGGTGAGTGTTGGGTCAAAATTACATCCCGATCGACCAAGTCAAAGTCAATCAACACCCAAGCCAAGTGGGCCTAAGCCCAAGTCAGGACCAAGTATGGAAGGGGTCGGCTCCATGCCAAGAATAAATCAATAAATTAGTTTGATGTAATTTTTTAGAAATAAATGTATAAAAAATGGACAGAAAACCAAAATTTTGTAAATGTCATGGTTTATGTGCAAATAGAAACAAGCACATAAGGTATGAGGTGACATAAGTGCCATTTGGCAAAGCCCAAGGAGGCTATATGTAAATTGTGCATCCTTTAAAGGCAACATGATGATGAAATAAAGAACAACTTTTCACTCTCTCTCAAAAATTAGGGTTCTGTGCCTCCTTCTCTTTTCTTAAGGTTCTAAACCTTTTTTCTTTTTTTTGAATTAAATCAAAAGTTTAACTCTTCTTTTTCCAAAAAGAAACAGTTTTTCACCATAAAACCCTTTAAGGGGAACTCGAATCTTCCATCAAATTCCCAAAAGGGAAGATTTTTAAGTCTCAACCTCTTTTCTCCAAGATCCAGCCAATGGAGAGGAGGAAGAAGGAGACCCATCTTCAAAAAACCCACTTCGGAAAGATCCAAGGCTCAAAAGAAGATCCAGGGCTAAAAAAGAGAAGAAAGGGGTCCCCTTTGATCATCTCCAAAGATTTCTGGAAGTTCAACTTCATTTGTCAAGATCTTTTGGAATTTAACTCCATATATAAAACACTTTTCTGGAAGTTTAACTCCATTCAAAATCTTTTGGAGTTTAACCACACAAATAAAACCCTTTTTTTAGGAGTTTAACTCCATTCAAAATCTTTTGGAGTTTAACTCCATAAATAAAAAATCCTTTTTGGGAGCTTAACTCTACTTAAAATCTTTTGGAGTTTAACTCCATAGATAAAAATCTTTTTCGGGAGTTCAACTCCTCGTTTCGGGGCTGAGGCCCTTCTTTCTGAAGGCGCCCGGCGCCCACGCGTCCGGCGCCCACGCACCTGACGCGTGAGGCGCCCGCGCCCGGCGCCCACTAGCCGGGCCCGTGTGCCAGGCGCGTGTGAGGTGCTGACGCCCACGTGTCGGGTGCTCAGCGCCCACACATCCTTAGGACATTACTCACCGGTTTTTTTTCTTTTCTTCTTTCTTTTTTCATACACTCCACACTCAAAACACGTCTTCTGCTAGAAAAAATTTCTAGCGGGACCCCCGTAAACTCTGCGAGTCCCCCAATATACCCAAAACCACTCCAGACACACATATACGCACACTGCATATTTAGTTCGCATGACTAGTTTGACCCGTCAATCGAAGGTTCCTTCGCTTCAAAGACGAAGGGTAATTAACGACAGCTTAGTCCGTGGCTGCCGGAGATTCGGATCCCCACAATGAATAAACCCCAGCCTACCCAAAGCAGGAAGAATCTGTATACGCCCAACAAGAGACATATATTTCCCATCTCAATGGTGTGACGAAAAACACCCTACAATGAGTATACTGGACGGACTCGCCGAGAACTGGTTAGATGGTATTAAACCAATCGTTAGATAGCAGTTCTCTGGTGACATGAGTACAGATAGTCTGTCGACATGAGATCGTCATTTGTCTCGTGTGAGTTCCCACTGTGCTTTGATTACTATCTTACCACGGCTCTACTGAGCCGTACAAAGAGGTTTTAGCTGGGCACATTCCCGAGCCACATGGAGACAGTGAGCGATTGTTGGGGATTCGTCTCTCCCGGTATATGGAGTCGATGTCACCCTGTGTTCGGTTGGCCAACACCATAAGTCCCTGGCCAGAGCGGATTGAGAATTATTGATAGGTAGATCAGTAGATTCTCGGATGGTTTTGACCCACATCGGCACGACTTGTCAAGTTATTAGGGGTTTAATGCTTTCCACCCGTATACCCGACACGCGATACTCTCAGACGAATAGACCGGACTGTACATAGATTGTCACGGACATGCTCAGTAGGGAGCTCAGTAGGGGTTCGGATGAGTTTGCTCGCCGACCTTCTTTTTGATATGTACCTAGGTAGCCGTTACGTACAGTTAGTGCTATTGACGTGCTTATGGTTAAACCCACTGTCAGTGTACTGTCGAGTCTTTAAAGTCCCATACAGAGGGTTTTCCTGGTTCAGGAGAAATTATGTAGAGGTTGTATGGTTATATGTGCTGGGTTCCGATCATATACGTATACTAACTATACGGATTTTTGTTCGGACGGATAATACTGACGGGCTTAGGATTAAGCCGCATTATTGAATCAAGTATTGATTTAAAAATGATATAATATTATTTTATTGGATTATTTTATCTCTTAGTATTCGTATTTTTTGTTGTACGAATACGGGTATGTATATACGGTGGATATATTCTTGTATTTATACTAGAATACTTCTAGAAGAGGACACCACATTTCGTGTTATTCTATTTATTGAAAATAGATAATGAGGTGGAGAGATGAGGTGTATTTGAGCATGGTATGACGCATGGTTGTTTGTTTTATTTATTCATTTATGATAACTATTCAAGCATGGCTACTATATTTTATTGAAAATGAAATGCTTGATAGTTTTGCACTTAACCATTCTTCACATCACTTTTACCTTAGAATTCTCTCTCCTTCCTTGAGCTCCTCTTCTTCCTCAAACTCCAACCCTCTCATGAGTCGAGAAACATGAGGTTAATGAGATAAATTAATCCAATTAACATTCTTTACATTCACAAAACCACCTAAATTAGCAAACTAGGTATTTTAGTTATCTCGTTTTTTATGTTGAACCTTGAATCAAAAACTCTCAGGTGGATCATCTTCGACGCGATGAGGCCAACGACCAAGCTCGATCCCGATGGACGAGGAGCTTAAGAAGAGGATTAAGAAGATCCGAAGGACTTGATCACATAGATATAATCTCTTCATAGTATATTAGAACCCAATGTAGTTTTTGCTAGTTAGAGCTTATGGTTGTTCTTGGGATTATAGTCGATGTTGCATGCTTCAAAATTGTTTTTTTTGAAAATTCCACATCTCTACAAACCCAGTAGAGTATGTGACATCGACTTACATGGTATCAGAGCCACTCCATAAGCCTTAGATAGTTCGTAGTGACATTAGAATTCCGCCGTTTTTGTCGCGCACGGACGGTCGATAAAAACAGTCCCAAAAATTTAAGTTTTAACTTATTTGCACATCCCGTGGGCTCACGGTTTGAACCAAGAAGCCGTATGGTGAAACTTGGGCACCACAGGGAAACCTCGGGGGGACTGAAGGTCAGGCCCACCCCCATGACCACCACAAGTTAGCATTGGGGGTGGGGACCCGAGAGCACCCCACAAAGGTGCTCTCGGGTCTGCCCGTCTCTTGGGACCACCTCGTGGTGGCCCCCGGGCCCCTTAAGTGACAGTTAATTTAATACCCTTCGCCTCCGCAAATATTCGGGCGGATTTCGAGTCTATTCGACTTCCGGATTGGCTTATAGCGAATGTTTATGGGACTTGAGTGAATTGGATTTTCATGTTTTGGAAAATTGGAAGTGTTTGCTAATTATGCACGGAATTCTAACGTCGTGGTTTTCTTTACTTGCTTTTTTGATACGTATATGTGTTCTTAAACGTCTTCCAATTGTTATACGTCGATTAGAAGGGGTTGCACATATCTTATGATATTCTGTGTTGATAATGGTTTGATAGATCGTCGCGTGAATGGTCCGGTGTGAATTTAGATGTGAGATGTGAGTGGATTTTTTAATTCATTTAATAATTGATGTATATTGTTTTATTGGGGTACATCCGGCTTGAGGATGTGGTCACCATTTGTATATTATATTTTTCATTTCTGCATCTAGGATTGACCCACGGACGAGTGCACAAGCGATCGGGTTCTAGGATTCAGTGAGTAGCCATCTCGAGGAGTCGAGACCCGGGTCACCCAATTCTAGGATTTGCGAGTAGCTTTCCGCACTCGTAAGGGTTTAGGATTATTCACACTCAGTTATTCATATGACCGTAGAGGATTGTATTTCGTAGGTGGCTCAATGAAATTCATATATTCCTAATTGATCTATTTTTCCATTCTCTGTAATGTTTATATCTATCGGTGATACTTATCATGCCTGTGACGAATGGTTATGTGTGTGTGTGTGTGTGTGTGTGTGTGTGTGTTGTATATATTTTGCATCCGCGCTAGTCCAGACCCCGCTCTGCCATTAGTTAAGTAACCTAATGGTACATGACGGGGCCCATGTTAGTTATATGTATGCCCTAGAGGCCATTACTGTACATATGATGTATATTGTAGTGGATGCTTGGACATATATAGGGATGACTTTCTTGCTCGACATGATAGTATGCTATCTGGTTGCACTTTATCTTAACATGCACTCTGATTGTCTCTATGTTACATGTTGATAAAGCCCTTAGGATGAGTACTTGATTACCAGGACTATGATACGGATCATACTAGTGAGGACAGTGCAGTCGCCAAGTACATCCTTCAAATGTTCCTAGTCGTGGGAGTACCGAGACAGGGCATCGATACTCCAGAGTAGACTAGCGTATGCGCTTCTTGACCCATATGATGGACGATGGATGATCTCATATCCATTGGTGTTTGACATCAGAGAATGTATACGGGTGCTCAGTGGAGACTGGGTACACTGGACGGACTCGCCGAGAACTCCCAGATGGTAATATACCTCACGTCAGATGGCAGTTCTCTGGTGACACTGGTACAGAGTAGTCTGTAGACCCGAGATCGTCATAGAGTCTTGTGTGATTCCCACTGTACTTTGATTTCCATCATACCACGTCTAAGAGGGCGTGCAAAAAGGTGGCTTTTGGGTACAGTCCCGAATCACATGGAGGCAATGAGCGATAGGAGGGGATTCGTCTCTCCCGGTATAGGGAGTTGATGTTGCGCTGTGTTCGATTGGCTATAACTGGAATCCCTGGCCAGGGTTACTGATATTTACTGGTAAGTGTTATCAGTAGTTTCTCGAACTGTTATGGACCTCATATCGACACGACTTATCAAGCTACTGGGGTCTGACGTTTACCACCCCTAGGCGAGATATGCGACATATCAGACGAAGAGACCGGACTGTACGGGAGTGTTGGTGACTGGATTCACAGGAGAATGTACAGGCTTACTTGTTGATCTTCTGAGCGCTCAATATCTGGGTGGCTGTTACGTTTAGCTGACCGCTTGCAGCTTGTGGGTGTTTGATATGATCATCACCTACTGCCGGCGTATTGACGATTCTTTAGAGTCCTACACAGAGGTTTCTTGACTCAGGAAAAACGGAGTAGGAGCACATATATGATATGTGCGGGACCGAGAACAATATGTGTATGTGATACCGTATTAGATTCTCGCGATATGAGACATCAGCCGGGTATATGTGATATAACCGGGTCATCGGATGAAGTGTTGATTCGGTGGACTGATACAGATTATATTAGTCGGTTATTTGTGAAATAGCCGGATTATCGGATCAAGTGTTGATTCAATAATTTAATGTATAATTATATATTTGATATATTAAATTACATTAACTAATATAAGCTCACTAAAAGATTCTTTTTCTCACTCGGGTAATACATTGATATATATTCGATATATATTAATTGTATTATTTTATTTTGTTACAATAAATATTGTATATGTGATATATAATATTGTAACATGATATAATTACTAATACAACATGTTTAGTGGAGATTAAACAAGGTTAGGGTTTGATTTGGGTTAGTTCTTTCTTGAACCTTCTAGAAGGTTTCCTTTTTTGTTTTTGCAAAGATATTTACTTAACCCAACCCACACCCTTAACCATGGTTTTGATCTCTACTATGGTTAAGTCTTTTCTTGACTTAACCATGGTTGCTTTTGTAATGATATGACTACTTTCATTATCATCACAAATGGATTACTATTCTTCTTCTTCTTCTTCCTTGATGCAAAAGCTTTCTAGCTTTTTGCTTAGTGATGAAAATGAGTGAGATTAAGAAAACAAATGAGAGCTAAAATCCTACTTCATCATCCTAATCTATCATAGCCATTTAGATTAGGGTGTTCACTTCATTTAATGAGTGAGACCTTGTGTTAATGAAACTTCAAGGTAGATCATCTTTGTTATCGAAAATCGGAAGCAAGCTTGCATCTTTCTCTTCGTGGAGCCTCTCGAGAGTCCGGAACTTGATGATCGCAGTGAAGGGACCACAACACGGAGCTTATGAAGTGAAGGACCGGACTACAAAGGTTGTAATCCTAAACTCTTAGATGTTAAAGTGTTTAACATGCTTTGTTTCGCCTAATCTCTAGTTTAAGATCTTGGTTAAGGGTTGTTCAGCACGTCTAAATTTTAAAACGGGCATGGTTGATGCCTCGTAGACCCTTGTGAGAGTGCCTAGTAACTCTACAGTGGTATCAGAGCCAAGCTAGAGGTTTAGGCGAAGTCTAGGCAAAGTTTAAAGTCCGATCGAACTCCGAATACCCGTAAAACCCTAGTTTCTGGAAATTTTCAAAAGTTGATTTTTTTTCATATTAAAAATGCTCAAAAAATTCAACAGGTAAATTTATGGACAGGTGTGAAAAATGACACCTTAAATCCCTCAGAGCGCCGCGGAACCACGGCCAAACTAGGGTATTGGCGGCGGTTACGCGGCAGGACTTGGGGATTAAAGGTTAGTTTTTGCTACAGTTGATCCGTCTGTACTTCCTGATTCTTCTGGGTATTTTTAATTTATACTCAAGTGTTGAGTTTTCTGGGTTGTATTGGGAGCTCGTTGATTCGATCGGATAATTTATCTCCGTTTAAGTTTTTTCCGGGTAATTTTAGAAATTGTTAAAAAGTTCGAACGGATATCAATAACTCGCTTTTTCCCCTATCGGAAAATTTTTCAAAAGTTGGATTTTTTATCGAGTTTGAAACTTCCGGAAAATCATGCAAGTAACGCGGTGGACCCTCTAGAAGAACACAAACCTTAACTCGATTATGTGACCGTCTAAACCGCCTCTGAACCTTAGGGTTTGGGGCAGTACGGCGTTGCCACATGTGAGGCGTTGGCTTGACCCTTCTACGGCTGGACCATTGGTACTGTGGCATGTGATGGATATTTTTTTGAACTCCGCTCAAGTGTTGAGCTATTTGGGAAAACTTGGGTGTTTGATTATTCGATCGGAAAGTTTAACATTGTCTATTTATCTGGAATGTGATACAATATTTGGAATCCACATGTAGTTATGAGATAACTAATTTGAATATTATAAATCTAGCAGTTCAGTCTCAGATGATCGGTTGCCATGGAATTTTGATGTGATCAAAAATCCGTCGCAATCACGTAGCGTACGCGGATACTCGCCGGGTAAACTTAATAGACAGCCACGTCCCATAGCCCCGACCAAGTGACTGTAGGAGAACCCCGTCGCAAAAAGCATCCGTTCGGGTGCTCGCGGCAGCGGTATTCCGCCTTAGTGTACTTCGTCGACGGCATCCGGGGGTGCGGCCGTCTACTAAAGTTTGCGACGATCATTCGATCAGGATGTCGGGAATCTTGTTGCATTGCCCGACTTGATATTGAAAAGAGTTTTCGATAATGAGACTAAAATGCGGAGTTTATAATTGTTAGGCATGCGATATCTACGGAATTCATTTGGTTAGGCATGAGATGTCTAAGGAGGTTGCGGATTCCAACTGTTGTAGTTTTACACTTTCTTTTCTGTGACCGTAAGCATAGTATGTGGTGTATCGCCGGTTTCATTGCTATACATCAACGACAATCGGGATACGCATACTTGCTTACGTTGATGATATGAGATATTATGTGTTGCTGTGATATGTTTTATTGGATCGTCGTGTTCTGGATAGCTGGGGGTTTTATGTGAGATGAGGGTTTTAATTTCATTCATGTAAAATTCATTTGTATGTAATATTCTTTTATTGGGGCACTTCCGGGCTGAGGATGATGTCACCGTTGTATATTATTTACTTTTCCGCATTAGGTAGACCCAAGGTGGGGAGCACAAGCAACCGGGTTCTAGGGTCCAGTGGGAGACCATCTCGAGGAGTCGAGACCGGGTCTCCTAACCCTGGAATTGGCAGAGTTGCTTGCCGCTCTCGTAGGGGTCTAGGGATGTGGGTTTGGCTATTCATCGCGACCGTGGAATCCGTGTTTTATACAGGCTCGTATTAAAAACACGGACGTCCTAGTATATCCAATATTTCATATATGTTCTTCTGCTGCAATGTTCTGTGATGAGATCATATTACTGCCTGAGACAAATGTTTATATTATATATATGAGATATATGTTATATTGCAGATTTCGTTTCAAAAGTGATGCTTGTGAAGCATAATAAAATAAGACTTCATTAATGAGATTAATGAAATAAAAGAAACCTAAAGATATTGTAGAAACTTGTTTAAAAACTGGTAGCTCTAGTTCTTGCTTTGCATAGCGGTGTTCCTTATAGAACATCCAGCACCTTATTCGATAATGAAAGAGCCGAGATCCCTTCACCGGGAGTGACCTCTTTAGCGAAACTAGCAGATGCTACAAACTCGGTTTGTCTTTTGATTGTTTCTATAGTTTTTGCTTTGCATAGTGATATTTGTGAAATATCCTGCACCTTATTCGATGAGGAAAGAGCCGACGATCCCTTCACCGGGAGTGACCTCTTTAGCAAAACTAGAAAAGGCCTCAAAAACATTCCATTCAAAATTACTCGATTCTACAACGATATAAAGTTCATTACGCAAAGGGTTTTCTTAAAAACCTGTCGTAGCCCTCCGTCATTTTAGATAAGTAGTTTTTAGTATTCGTGCTGCGTTTTTTGACTTAGTCAAGGCATAGTGTGCGGTAGCTGATTAGTGCTTATCTGCAAAGCATATGATGCGATTGGATTAGGGTAGTCGTGTGACCTTGTTGACTTAGTCAAGGGTCGTGCGGGTGGGTTTAATTCAATCGGGAAATGACGGGTTGAATTTTACTTACGGTCTACGGTTTGTTGACTTAGTCAAGGTCATAGATCGTTTGGGGCAAAATATTATCGGGAATTTCTAGTGTTGAAATTTGCAATGAGATTGCATACGTCCTATGAGATAGTTGGATCCCGATACCCGCTGCGAGTAAGAGTTACTCCTGGGAGAGTTTTACACATTACAATTAGCCGATCAAATAGGTGTCTAGAAAGGTGTTAACGGGGTTACGCCCCAGGAAAAACGAGATTTATTTTAATTAGGTCCGTGCGAAAGCGCGGGGAACCTCCCTCAAAGTACCGGCACTGGCCTGGCTGAAAGATTGGCGAACTTGTAGAGTGTAATTAATCCCGGCTAGTCTTTCCTTTTAGGGTTTGAAGGAAGATTTGACTAGAAACAGTGGGAGACATCCTGATTAGATAAATTGATAACCAATCTAATCTTGTAAAAGCACACGCTGAGTGTTTTCTTCTCTCTCTCTCCTGATTGCGACTATATCACGCCTTAATCAAGATAATAATACGGATGTATTTGACCGAACCCGCTTGTTATACTGAGCTAGGGAACGTTGGTGCCGCTCCAACTTATAATTGTTATAAGACAGAGCAGGAAATAGGGGATTGCCAGAATTCTCGTGCCGCCCAAACGAAGAAAGTACATGCTGATGCACCTTCTTCGGGTATGTTCATTACCGAGAACTGTTTCTCAGTATCCTTTACGTCCTGGGTATGAGATACCGGATCAGGATCCCGCAAATGTAATTTATTACATGGGGTACAGAGAGGTAGAGAACTGAGAACGGGTGATAAGTTTCAAGAGTTGGAAATGATGCAAGTGTTGCAGCCAAGTCAGTTGGCAGTTATCATCCTGTATTATCAGAATACATTGATTCTGAACGAATGTTATTAGATACCGAACCTGATATACAACATCATATCAGTCTCTTTATTAGTAAAGAAGGATATAATTTTATATTGTTGAATAATGTTTTGAACATTTCCTATATCAAGAGTTGATCGGTTCAGGCACGTTATCTAAAAGCATAGACGTTCTAAATCAAACCACAGTTCTTAGTGTACAGAACACACACAAGAGGAAGAGTTCAGAAATGAACGAATCCTTCTTGAGGTATTGTAGACTAGGTCATATCAATGCGACCCGACTAGCTGAAGTTACATTTAGATGCATATTTAAATCTGTTTGAATTTACATATTGTGAAACTTGCCGGTCATGTCACAAAGATAAGATGACCACAGCTCTGTTTATTGGAAACAGAAAAAGAGTTAGTGAACTCTTGGGATTGATACATGATGATATATGTAAGGTTCCCTGTCTACACATGCCAAGACCGGTTCTTTGTACTTCATTGCATTCACTGATTATCTCTCAAGATTCGGACATATGTTCCTGTTGAAACACAAGTCTGAAACTTTTGAGAAATTCAATGAATATAAGTTACAAGTAGAGAACCAAAAATGGGTATAAGTATTATGTCCTTTGATGTGATCAGGGAGGAGAATACTTGAGCACGGGATTCCTGGACTATTCTAAAGGAGAATGAGATTCTCTCTCAGCATTACTCCTCCGTATACACCATAGCACGATGGTATATTGGGGCGGAGCAATCGCACCCTATGTGATATGGTGTGCTCTATGATGAGTACTACTGAGTTACCTATTTCCCTTTTGGGAGTTATGCACTTGAGAAGCTGCATACCTATTGAATAGGGTTCTAATCAAATCAGTTGCCTACCACTTCATATGTGATATGGAATGGGAAGAGCCCATATCTTAAGTATGTTAAGGTTTGGGGTTGTCCGGCCTATGTCTAAAAGCATAATCTGGACAAGCTCGAGGCAAAGTCAGTTCTGTGGAAGTTTGTTGGATATCCCAAGCATACACAAGGGAATATCTTCTACCTAACCGAGGAACAAAAGATGTTTTGTTTCTCAACATACCACCTTTGTGAAAGGGAATTTCTTGTGAAGAAATTAGTGGTCATGAGGTAAAACTGGAAAGAGTTCCAGCTATACAAACTGTAACTGATAATTTGGTAGAACCAAAGGATTCAATAGTTTCTGACGAACCTCAGCCTCTCCGCCGATCTAGTAGGGTTCCTCACCCACCTGAGAGATACTTCGGTTTCTCTATGATAGTGGGAGCGAGGATTGCATCATGAGATGATGACCCAACTTATTTCGAGCAGGCCATCAGGAGTGGAACTCTGTAAGAATGACTGGATGCTTAGCGATCTGAGATGGAATTCTTATACACCAACAAAGTATGGACTTTGGTTGCTTTATTTGAAGGGTTAAATCCCCATCAGGAGCAAGTATATCTTGAGAAGATTATTTGGTGTACATAGAAAAGTTGAGACTTTCAAAGCAATGCTTAAGTCCATCCAGATCCTACTTGCCACGGCTACATACCATGACTACGATATCTGGCGGTTGGGTGTCATGACTGCTTTTCTAAATGTTGATTTGGAAGAGAGCGTCTATAAGTACATAGCCAGAGGGCTTCGTAGACAGTGGGAGCAGCAGAAACGCATGCAACATGTTTTATGTGATAAATCAGGCATCGCGGAGTTGGAACATCTGTTTTGATGTGGTAGTCAAAGAGTTTGACTTCATCAAAATGGTAGATGAACCTTATATATACAAAAAGGTAGTAGGGAGTATGGTGGTGATCCTCGTAGAGTACGTGGATGACATACTCTTGATAGAGAAGGAGTTTCTTATGCTACGCTCGGTCAATCTCCGCTTATCACAAAGATTCTCCATATAGGATCAAGGTGATACCTCCTAAATCCTAGGTTTTATATCTATGAGATAGATCTAAATGGATGTTAGGATTCTTACTAGTTGTAGTGAGATGGTATCAATGGATCCTGGGGAGAATCACTGGAAAGGTTCCAGGGTGATAAGGACGACTGAATGTCAGTCGCAGGCATTGTCTTTACCCTCAGTGGAGGGACGGTATGTTGGAAGAGTTCCAAGCTAGATATCGTGACTTACTAGACGATTAAAGGCAAGATACATCGTTACCAAGGATACTACCAAAGAGGCAGTCTGGATAGATATATGTTCATGAGATGAACTTCGTTCCTACCATTGTGTGACAATGGAGTTGTGGTTTTTGCCAAGGAACCCCCCGTCCCATCAGAAATCCAGATATAATTCTTAGGTAGTATCACCTGATCATGGAGATGGTTGATCTCCAGGGAGATCGAGGTTAGGAGAGTAGACACAGAGGACAACAGCGCGGATCCACTCACAAAATCCTTTTTCCCAGTAGAGACTTTTATGGGATGGTTGAGTATGAGATACTTCAACCGCAGCTAATTGTTGGGTATGTGATACCACAACAGATGGCCCTAGTGCAAGTGGGAGATTGTTAGTTATATATAGGGAGGACTTTCTTGCTCGACATGATAGTATGCTATCTAGTTGCACTTTATCTTAACATGCACTCTGATTATCTCTATGTTACATGTTGATAAAGCCCTTAGGATGAGTACTTGACTACCAGGACTATGATGCGGATCATACTAGTGAGGACAGTATAGTCGCCAAGTACATCCTTCAAATGTTCCTAGTCGTGGGAGTACCGAGACAGAGCATCGATACTCCAGAGTAGACTAGCGTATGCGCTTCTTGACCCATATGATAGGCGATGGATGATCTCATATCCATTGGTGTTTGACATCAGAGAATGTATACGGGTGTTCAGTGGAGACTGGGTACACTGGACGGACTCGCCGAGAACTACCAGATGGTAATACACCTCACATCAGATGGCAGTTCTCTGGTGACACTGGTACAGAGTAGTCTGTAGACCCGAGATCGTCATAGAGTCTTGTGTGATTCCCACTGTGCTTTGATTTCCATCATACCACGTCCAAGAGGGCGTGCAAAAATGTGGCTTTTGGGTACAGTTCCGAATCACATGGAGGCAATGAGCGATAGGAGGGGATTCGTCTCTCCCGGTATAGGGAGTTGATGTTGCGCTGTGTTCGATTGGCTATAACTGGAAATCCCTGGCCAGGGTTACTGAGATTTACTGGTAAGTGTTATCAGTAGTTTCTCGAACTGTTATGGACCTCATATCGACACGACTTATCAAGCTACTGGGGTCTGACGTTTACCACCACTAGGCGAGATATGCGACATATCAGACGAAGAGACCGGACTGTACGGGAGTGTTGCTGACTGGATTCACAAGAGAATGTACAGGCTTGCTTGTTGATCTTCTGAGCGCCCAATACCTGGGTGGCTGTTACGTTTAGCTGACCGCTTGCAGCTTGTGGGTGTTTGATATGATCATCACCTACTGCCGGCGTATTGACGATTCTTTAGAGTCCTACACAGAGATTTCTTGACTCAGGAAAAACGGAGTAGGAGCACATATATGATATGTGCGGGACCGAGAACAATACGTGTATGTGATACCGTATTAGATTCTCGCGATATGAGATATCGGCCGGGTATATGTGATATAACCGGGTCATCGGATCAAGTGTTGATTCGGTGAACTGATACAGATTATATTAGTCGGTTATTTGTGAAATAGCCGGATTATCAGATCAAGTGTTGATTCGATAATTTAATGTATAATTATATATTTGATATATTAAATTATATTAACTAATATAAGCTCACTAAAAGATTCTTTTTCTCACTTGGGTAATACATTGATATATATGCGATATATGTTAATTGTATTATTTTATTTTGTTACAATAAATATTGTATATGTGATATATAATATTGTAACATGATATGATTACTAATGCAACATGTTTAGTGGAGATTAAACAAGGTTAGGGTTTGATTTGGGTTAGTTCTTTCTTGAACCTTCTAGAAGGTTTCCTTTTTGTTTTTGCAAAGATAGTTTGCAAGATATTTACTTAACCCAACCCACACCCTTAACCATGGTTTTGATCTTTACTATGGTTAAGTTTTTTCTTGACTTAACCATGGTTGCTTTTATAATGATATGACCACTTTCATTATTCATCACAAATGGATTACTATTCTTCTTCTTCTTCTTCCTTGATGCAAAAGCTTTCTAGATTTTTGCTTAGTGATGAAAATGAGTGAGATTAAGAAAACAAATGAGAGTTAAAATTCTACTTCATCATCCTAATCTATCCTAGCCATTTAGATTAGGGTGTTCACTTCATTTAGTGAGTGAGAGCTTGTGTTAATGAAACTTCAAGGTAGATCATCTTTGTTATCGAAGATCGGAAGCAAGCTTGCATCTTTCTCTTCGTAGAGTCTATCGAGAGTCTGGAACTTGATGATCGCAGCGAAAGGACCACAACACGGAGCTTATGAAGTGAAGGACCGGACTACAAAGGTTGTAATCCCAAACTCTTAGATGTTAAAGTGTTTAACATGTTTTGTTTCGCCTAATCTCTAGTTTAAGATCTTGGTTAAGGGTTGTTCGGTACGTCTAAATTTTAAAACGGGCATGGTTGATATCTCGTAGACCCTTGTGAGAGTGCCTAGTAACCCTACAGCCCCGTAGCGAATGCGGATGGCATATATGTACATTATATTTTCGTTCTTTACTGATGTGATAAGGTTAATTGATGGGACCGCATTAATCTCACTTAATGCAAAGAAACAAACCTAAAATTTGATATCGTTGGAACAATTATAAAACCACTCGGTTCTCTTCAAAAACAACTTTTAAAAGCGGAGCTAAACCACTCCTTTTCAAAAGCTATTTGGTTCGTTCGACTATATCAAGTCCATTACGTTCATAGTCTTCGTCAAAACTAGCTGCAGCCCTCCATCATTTCAGATAGGTATCAACTAGTATGCATGCTATGTGTTTTAACCTTCGCCAAGGCACAGTGTTTAGTAGATAGCGGGTACTTATCTGTAGTATAAATTGATGCAATAATTTATACAGGCATACAGCTGTTTTAACCTTCATCAAGGACTTATATGAATGGGTCTAGATTAATCTGGACAATGACGGGTTGAACTTGACTTGCAACTTATAATGTTTAGATATTCGTCAAGGTTATAAGCGCTTGGAGCAAAAACCGCATCAGGAGTTTCAAACATACAGGAAAGTTGGTAGTGTTGCATACCTTCTAGAGTGTGGTAGTTTTGGTAGGCTTTCTTCAAAATTATCACATGATGATAGTTGGGTCCTGATTCTACTGTGAGTACTAGCTACTCTTCGGGTGAGTTTTTCACTTTACAATTAGCTAATCAAGTAGGTGTCTAGAAAGGTGTTAACATGGCTATGCCTCTGGAAAACCAAGGTTATTTAATTGGGTCCGTGCGAAAGCACGTGGGACCTCCTTCCAAAGTACCAACACAGGCATGGCCGAAATATAAGCGAACTTGTAGAGCGTGATTAATCCCAACTAATTCTTCTTTTAGAGTTTAAAGGAGAATTTGAGGAATCAGTAGGGGTCATCCTATTTAGATAAACTAATAACCAATCTAAACTTACAAGAGTATATGCTGAGTGTTTCTTTTCTCACTCTTTCCTAATTGCAGCGACCATGGCGGGACTTAAATTTATACTAGATAAAAATAAACTGACTGGGCCGAACTATAAAGACTGACTGAGGAACATCCACATGGCCCTTACTTATAATAAGATTGCATATGTCCTCACGGCTAAAGCCCCCCCTTTCCAGGTCCAGAATTCTCAGTCGCGGACATTGAGGTCCGTAAGACTTAGGATCTTGATTGCGTGAAAACCAAGAACCTCGTGCTGGCCTCCATGGATAACGAACATCAGAGGCGGCACGAGAAGATAGACCTTGCTTCTATCTTCCTCCATATCAAAGATTTATATGGAGAGCAATCTCGTAGCGCAAGATAGGAGATCTCGAAGAAATTGTTAGGGATATGAATGCCCTAGAGGCCATTATTGTACATTAATGTATATTATAATGGATGCTTGGACATATATATAGAGGACTTTCTTGCTCGATATGATAGTATGCTATCTGGTTATCTTTATCTTAACATGTTCACTGGTATTATTATACTGTCTCTCATATACATGTTGATAAAGCCCTTAGGATGTAGGCTTGACTACCAGGACTATGATGCAGATCATACTACTGAGACCTAGGTAGTCTACAAGCACATCCTTTAATTATTCCTAGTCGAGGGTATATCGAGACAGGGCATCGATATTACAGAGTAGACTAGTGTGTACGTTTCTTGACCCTATATGGGGTGATAGTTGATCCCATATCCATTGGTGTTTGATATCAAAGATTGTACCCAGGTACTCATTAGAGAATGGATACACCGAACAAGACTCGCCGAGAACTCCTAGATGGTACTATACCTATCATCAGATAACAGTTCTCTGGTGACACTGGTACAGGTTAGTCTGTAGACCCGAGATCGTCATAGAGTCTTGTGTGGTTCCCACTGTGCTTTGATTTCCTCCCTACCACGGCTCAGAGGAGTCATGCAAACAGGTGAATTTTGGGTACAGTCCCGAGTCACATGGAGGTAATGAGCGATAGGAAGGATTTCGTCTCTCCCGGTATAGGGAGTTGATGTTGCTCTATACTCGATTGGCTATAACAGGAAGTCCCTGGTCAGGGCTATTGATGAGATTTACTAGTAAGTGTTATCAGTAGTTTCTCATACCGTTATAGGCTTTACATCGGCATGACTTATCAAGTTATTGGGGTCTGATGATTCCACCCCCAGACATGATATGCAATATATCAGATGAAGAGACCAGACTGTACAGTAAGTGTTACTTATAGGCTTCATGGGAGTTTGGACAAATTTGCTTGTTGATCTTCTATTCGCTCAATACATGGTAACCGTTACGTCCAGCTAGTACTGCTGACGGCTTGTGGGTGACTGATGTGATCATCACCTATTGCTGGCGTATTGACGAGCCTTTAGTGTCCCATATAGAAGTTTCCCGGTTCAAGAGAAACAAAGTAGGGCACATATGTTAATATGTGCAGGGGCCTAATTAAATACGAGTATGTGATATCGTATTCTAATCTGAGGGTTATTTGATATCAATTAGGTTATATGTGATATAACCGGATTATTGAATCAAGTGTTGATTTGATAATGCGATATACAGATAAATGATATTAGTCGGTTATATGTGATATAACCGGATTATTAAATCAAGTGTTGATTTAATAATTTGATATATATTATATTTGATATAATTATATATTAACTAATATTATTAGCTTACTAATTTTTCTTCATTATATATATATATATATATATATATATATATATATATATTAAAATGAAGCATGACATGGATTTTCTCTTTTTAGAAAATAGAAAATAAGGTGGAAAATGGGGAGACTTTTTTGTGGAATAGGCAAGCATGGCTATTTTCATTTATTTATTCATTTGGTATCACTATTGAAATATGGTGGGGATAAAATATTGATTTTATTTACATGCTTCAATAAGTGAGAATGATAACTTAGCCATTCTTCATGCCTTTGCCATTCTATGATTGCTCATGTGTTGAGTTCATTTTACCTTAGCTCTCTAGCTTTCTCCATTTTCTTCACTTCCTCATCCAAGCTCAATCCCTCACATGAGTTTTAAAACCTTGAGCTTGTGAGAACCCTAGTAAGTAAACAATACCCCTACTTCACTATCATACACTAGATTAGCACCTTGGTGTTGTGTTTTTTCTTCACTAAAGAGTTTAGTGAAGAGGTAGTTTGGATTAGCGGATTTCGGATGGAACATCTTCAGCACGAAGGTCATCGAAGCAAGTTCGTTCAATCTTCAAGTGGAGCTTAGTGGAGTCGTGTGGACTACAACCCGGAGTTTTAGAAGAGAAGGACGCGGTCTACAAAGGTTGTAGCCTCCTTCCCTTAGCCTAAAGTTTAGTTATATCATGTTAAACCCTGATCATCTAGTTTAAGATCTTGATGAGTGTTGATTAGCACCCCTAAATTTTTAAAAATGGCATGCTTGATGCTGGTAAAACCCTATGGTGGTGCTAACATACACTTTCATGGTATCAGAGCTAAAGCTAGAAGATTAGATGATATTAATAGAAACACGAAACCGAAACCCTAATCACCAAGTTTCTGTCGATTTCAAAATGGACTCTGAAAATTTTTTAAACAACTGCAAAATGTTATATATGATATAACTAGAACACTGAACAAAAATGGGACCAAAACTCCATTATTCACCCGGCGATCGTCGGCCCCACCTGCTCCATTTGGTCTCGTATTTGTTTGGTGTTTTGTTGGCATGGTTTTGGGGTTTCGGGCTATGTTATATTGGCCCAGTTTGCATGTGATATTAATAATTCTGTTAGGGCTAATCAGAGTGTTTCGTAGTCATGTTTTTAACGTCGTTTCGGATTTAAATTTGATATGTGATACAACACTTGGAACCCGCAGTTAATTAGTTTTGTGAAAACTAGTTTGTCTGTAAATCTAGAATGTTAGTCTCTTTTGATCGATTGCCACGAAATTTCGATTCGGATCGAAACTTCGTAGCAATCGCGTATCGTACGCGAATACTCGCCAAATAATTTTACTAGGTAGCTACGCCCCATAGCCCCGACCAAGTGACTTTAGGAGAACCCTGTTGCCAAAAGCATCCACTCGGGTGCTCACGGCCACGGTGTTCCGCCTAAGTGCACTTGGTCAACGGCATCAGGGGCGCGGCCATCTACTAAAGTTCCCGACGAGTATTCGATCGGGTAGTTGGGAATATTGTTGAATTACTCGACTAAATTATTGAAAAGTGTTTTCGATATGAGACTAAAATGCATGGTTTATAGGTTAGGCATGAAATTTGGAATATGAGATATTCCGGGTTTATGATGTTTAAGGAAATGCAGATTCTAATTATTGTAGTTTTTCATTTTTTTCTGCGACCGTAAGTGTAATATGTGGGATATCCCAAATCTCGTTTCTATATGTCAACGGAAATTGGGATACACATATTTATTTACATTGATGATATGTGATGTTATGCGTTGCTGTGATATGTTATATTGGATCGTCGTGAATGAATAGCCGGGGGGTTTTATGTGAGATGAGAGTTTTTCAATTTTCATTCATGTAAAATTTGTATATGATATTCTTTTATTGGGACACTTCCGGTTTGAGGATGATGTCACCATTGATGTACATTATTTACTTTTCTGCATTAGGATAGACCTAAGGCGGGGAGCATAACTAACCGGGTTCTGGAGTCCAGTGGGAGACCATCTCGAGGAGTCGAGAACGGGTCTCCTAACTCTAGAATTGGCAGGGTTGTTTCCCGCTCTCGTAGGGGTTTAGGGATGTAGGTTTGGCTATTCATCACGACCGTAGAATCCGTGTTTTTCATTATTGGTTTAATTTAAAACACGGACCTCCTAATATATATAATATTTCATATGTTGACTTCTGCTGCTTGGTTCTGTGATGTGATCATAAAACTGCATGAGACAAAAGCTATATATATGTGATATATATAATAAGCGTTGCTTATATTTTGCACCCGTGTTAGTCCAGCCCCCGCTCTGCCATTAATTAAGTAACCTAACGGTGCATGACGGGGCCCCGTGGCGAATGCGGATGGCATAAGCATACGTTCTATTTTCGTTTCATTTTCTGTGATGTTTAGGGAAACATTAAATGTTGGGACTTCATTAATGAGATTAATGAAAAGAAAAGAAACCTAAAAATATTGTAGAATCAAAAGTTTTTAAAAAGGTAGCTTTAGCTCTTACTTTGCATAGTTGTATTCCTTGATGAATATCCAACACCTCATTCGATGAGGAAAGAGCCGAGATCCCGTCACCGAGAGTGATCTCTTTAGCAAAACTAGCAAATACTATAACCCAATCGGTTTTGTTTTTATAGCTTCTCTAGTTCTTGCTTTGCATAGTGGTATTCTTTGATGAATATCCAGTACCTCATTCGATGAGGAAAGAGCCGAGATCGCTTCACCGAGAGTGACCTCTTTAGCGAAACTAGCTAAAGCTACAAAAACACTCCTTTTCAAATCACTAGACTCTGCAAAGATATCAAATTCATTATGTTAAAGGTTTTCTCAAAAAACAGCCGTAGCCCTCCGTCATTTCAGATAAATACTATTTAGTATTCGTGTTGCATTTATTGTCCTGCGTCAAAACGTAGTGTGTGGTAGCTAATTAGTGCTTATCTGCAGCATATGATGCGATTGGATTAGGGTAGTTGTGCGACTTTGTCGGCCTGCGTCAAGGGTCATACTGGTGGGTTTAATTTAATCAAGAAATGAACGGGTTGAACTTGACTAGCGGCCTATGGTTTGTTGGCCTGCATCATGGTCATAGGACGCTAGGAGTAAAACAATTATCGGGAATTTCAAGTGTTGAAATTTGCAATGAGATTGCATACCTTCTATATGATAGTTGGATCCCGATACCCACTGCGAGTAAGAGTTACTCATGTGAGAGTTTTCCACTTTACAATTAGCTGATCAAGTAGGTGTCTAAGAAAGGTGTTAACGGGGTTATGACCTTGCGGAAAAGAGGTTATTTAATTAGTTCCATGTGAATGCATGGGGAGACTCCCTCGGAATACCAATACCTGCCTGGCCGAACGGTTGGCGAACTTGTAGGGTGTAATTAATCCCGGCTAATCTTACCTTTTATGGTTTGAAGGAAGATTTGATAAAAACAGTGGGAGCCATCCTAATTAGATAAGATAATAACCAATCTAATCTTGCAAAGAGCGCACGCTAATGCGTTTCCTTCTCTCTCTCTCTCTCTCCAGGTAGCGACCAATGACACGCCTTAATCAAGATAATAATATGGATTTATTGACTAAACCCACTTATTATACTGGGCTAGGTTCCGCTCTATCTTATGATTGTCATAAGTCTGAACAAGGAATAGGGGAATATCCGTATTCCCACGCCACCCGAACGAAGAAGGAGCATACTGATGCATCTTCTTCAGGTGTGTTCGTTACCGAGAACCGTTTCTCAGTTTGCTCTACGTCCTGGGTATTGGATACCGGATCAGGATCCCACGTATGTAATTTTTTACATAGGATAAGAGAGGTAGAGAACTGGGAAAGGGTGATAAGTCTCTAGTAGTAGGGAATGGTGCAATTGTTGCAGCCAAAGCAATTGGCGAATATCACCTAGTGTTACCAACTGGTAATATATTGATTCTGAACGACTGTTACTACGTACCAAACATGATGTGCAATATTACATCAGTTTATTTGCTAACTAAAGAAGGATATAATTTCACATTAGAGGATAATGTTATGAACATTTTTCTAAATCAAGTGTTAATTGGGTTTGGTACGTTATGTAATGGTATATACATTCTAAATCAAACGACAGTTCTAAACGTATAGAACACACACAAAAAGAAGTGTTCAGAAATGAACGAAGTCTTCTTGTGGCATTGTAGACTAGGTCATATCAATATGACAAAGCTAGCTGTCATGCCCCGCTTCCCAAAATACGGAATACGAGGGGTTGACAAGGCCAGCCATGCTCCTACGGTCAAGAAAATATCCTGCCGTAGTCACACTTCGGCTTCTAGCTTTACGTAGTAATCAGTAATCAGTGCACAGATAATGAGAAATACAGTCACTAAATCAAAACAAATACAAAAGAACTAACCAGATGGAGATCAAGAGAGTATAGCTCTGGGTCACTGATCGAGATGTCCGCGATATCCTTGAAGTACGTCAGGTCCTGGTCTAAGCTAGATCCACTTCTCACTCTGAGCATGCATACTCAGGTCGTCAGAGTGACATGATAGCAATATATATATATATATATATATATATATATATATATATATATATATATATACACACACACAAAGGTAAACACGTGCAATAATGTTGAATATGAAACCGTAAGCATGGAATAATGACGTAATCATGAAGTAGCCAATACAGGTAGCTAATAGAGCAAGTAAACAGTGAAGCAGTAAACAATATGGAAGGTATGTTGCATCAGTAAGCAATGCATGTCAATGTCACTAATCCTATCAGTCTCTAAGTCTCACTGTATAGGTCGCTAAGCCTATCGTCAGTCCAAGTGTGAGAGTCAACCACGCAGGAGTATCCCCCACCCAAGGGTAGGACCCAAGGGCAAGGGAACACGGGCCCGAAATACGCACGATAATAATTAGTAACTCCATCCATACAACTCCCAAAATCACGATATAAGCCGGCAAAGGTACTCCCGAGATTCTGTTGAACTCACACTCAAAATACCCCACACCCCTTGGTCTACATCAAACGCCAACCATAAACTCAACTACCGGTTGGTCCATGATAAGTCTGCGCGAGAACTGGAGACAGGATCTCCAACAAGCATGTCCCGACTGATACCCAAGATAAATGGACAGTGTTTGGTGCCTTACCTATGACACCCATACAAGTGCTTCCATAATCGTCCCATACCAATTATAGTCACACTTATACACGTCCCACAGACGTCGACAATACAATAAATCAATAGGGTTCACTGATTGTGTACAAGTACGTGTCACTTTCACTTATCCATTCATGCTTAAACGCTAACGGACTTGCCACAATCAAACACTAATACCTAACACTGGGTAATGCATATGATCACTAAGTTACCAATGCAATGACATCTATATAATGTGACGAGAATACAGTAATTAAGGCATGATCAAGATATCATCAGTCGGTGTCCTACTACTTGCATAATTTATCATAAATCATACATGCAAAATTTAGAGAAACAATAAAAAAGTGGTAAGCGGTATGTTTAATTATCTATCCATCAAAATTGGTTTCACATTAATCGGGTTTCAGGATCACTAGATATGGACATTTCATTTTAAGCGTTCACTGCTGGAAATCCGGTTCCAGAATCGGAAGTCCGTTTCGTAACGCATTTTTATCCCAGTTGGGATCGCAATTAGGCAACGCTATAGTTGAACAATATTTAGAATTATCAGTTAGGTTTCCACCGTAATTAGAGGATCAGTAATATGTTATGTCGACAGGGAGTTGTGGACAGATTATGTTCGATGTGTAAAATCTGCCTCTGCAGAATTCAGCAAGACGTTTCGACATTGTAAAATGAGTTAAAAAAATCAAAAGTTGAGGAATCCAGTGAGACCAGTGGAATAAGAATTCCAACTCAATTTTCTACGTAACGATATAG
This sequence comes from Agapanthus africanus, assembly GCA_030015575.1. NCBI lineage: Eukaryota > Viridiplantae > Streptophyta > Magnoliopsida > Asparagales > Amaryllidaceae > Agapanthus > Agapanthus africanus. The sequence goes on from CM057349.1 coordinate 459,150,306, forward strand.
GGTTCCGCGCATTCTCATATTTGAACAGGAATATACAGGGGTTTAGAAACAGGGGTTAACCGGGATTTCCATTCTGGACTGCAGTCCAGAATCGTAGTCCTCCGCAATTATCTCTATCATAGTTTATTAAAATTCAGTTATCAATAGTATAACGCAGTAGGTTAAACAGCTAGATTCGATACGAGCCATCGAACGCTAAAATCTGGTTTATACACAATTTATCATAAATTTTATAGTTTGGCATGTACGAAGGTTTTCAGGTTTTACGACAGAATCTGGGACATCATTTTATGTGAGCAAACGACATAGTATTGGAACCAAAGTCTCGAGGGACATTCCTTACAACTCGGGCCATCACATTTTATATGTTGCCGTCAATTTAACGGGAGTTTCCATTCGGACCGTGCATCGAACACTTGAATTATACGGTTCACGTAAAAAAGGTATGCGGCAATTATTAGTAACTAGAATTGTAACATAAGGATTTAGCATGAAGCAAGTATCAAACTTGCCTGAAGATGTGTCGACGACGGTACGGCAGCGGCGCGATCACGGCACACGCGCGGCATGGCAATCTCGACTTGGCTCGAGCTCGAGTTCACGGCGGCGGCGGAGAGCTTGGACGGCGGCTGGAGGTGGTGGGTGCAGGGTCGCTGGGCTGTGGCGGTGGCCGGAAGAGGAGGAGACGTCGAGGTGCACGGCGGTGACTGAGGTGATCGCCGGTGAGGGTGCAATGACGTGGGGTGAGGCTCGGAGAAGGGGGTGCAGTGAGGAGTTGGGTCTTGGTTGGAGCTCGGAGCTGGTGTGCAGGAGGCTCGATGAGTGGAGCTCGGAGGCAGCGGAGAGGTGGAAGTCGCGGTGCTCAGAGGTGGCCGAAGTTGGAGGTCGGCGGCGAAGGTGGCAGCGAGTCGATGGGCTAGGTGCTAGGGTGCTCGGGTTGCAAGTGGAGTCGTAGTCTCGTTGTGATGGGTAATGGCGGCAGTAAGGCTTGGTTTTGGGTGAAGGAGAAGAGGAAGGTGATGGGGGCAGAGGCGACGGTAGGGGCCGATGAGGTGGAGCCTCGGTCGTGGTGTAGTGGGGTACAAGGGGGACTCGGTGGCAAGGGGGTGGTGAAGTGAGGTTCGAGTTTTGGAGAGAGGAGCGACGGAGGATGACGAGGTGACTGAGGTGGTGGTGGTGGTGGTGGTCGTCGTCGTCGGGGTGTAGGGGTGAAGCAGGGGGTTTGGTGGAAGGTGGAGTGAGGAGAGGAGGAGCGGGGGAAAGAGAGAGGGAGCGAAAGAGAGGGGCAAGGTCGATAGGAAGGTGGGTATGCGCTCGCGGTCGTGGGTGAGGGAGCGGGGACGTGGTCGCGACGGGGAGTGGGGTTCGGGGACATGCGCGAGAACGGGGGAGGGAAAACGAGCGGGAAAAGATTTTAGTGAGGAAGAAGATGGAGTCGGGTCGGGTCGGGTATTGGGCGCGGGTTCGGGTTAGGAATAAGAGGAGGGTTAGGGGGTTTGGGCCGAGCCAGAAAATTATAAAAATAGGAAAAATAGAGGGGAAAGGAGATGGGCCGGAATAGATAAAAAGGAAAGGAAAAATGAATGGGAAAGGGGAGAGTTAGGATCTGAGTTGGGATAGGAAAAACTAATTTAAATAAAAGTTATACAAAATATATATATATATTTAAATCGGAATAGATCTGGATTAAATTCTGGAAAAATACGAAAAATTTGTAGAAAATTCAGGAAAATATCTGGAGACTTATTTATTAAGATATGCTAAATATTTAAAGGGAATGGGTATAGAAAAGGGAGAATAATAAAGGAAAAAATAAGAAGGCTTCGAGTAATAGAATTAGTTTTAGGTAAACGAATTTAAGAAGGGAAATAGGATAAAGGAATTAGAATGTTTAAATACTTAAAATAATTATAAGTATAACTAGATAAGCTTGTAAGTGACCCCTCTTATAAAAAAACACGGCTATTGGCGTATACAAGAACTGGGTGCTACACTAGCTAAGTTGCATAAAAATGGATATTTGAATCCGTTCGAATTTACATCTTATGATACTTGCGAGTCATGTCTCAAAGGTAAGATGACCAAAACCCCGTTTATTGGACACAGAGAAAGAGCTACTGAACTCTTGGGACTGATACATAGTGATGTATGCGGTCCTATGTCTATACATGTCAGGAATGGTTTCTTGTACTTTATTACATCCACCGATGATCTCTCAAGATACAGACATTTGTTCCTATTGAAATATAAGTCTGAAACTTTTGAGAAATTTAAGGAATATAAGTGCGAAGTGGAGAACCAAACAGGTAAAAGTATTAAAATCCTTCGACTTGATCGGGGAGGAGAATACTTGAGCACGGAATTCTGAGACTACTTAAAAGAGAATGGGATTCTCTCCCAGCTTACTCCTCCGTATACACCACAGCACAACGGAGTATCGGAGCAGAGGAATCACACCCTATTAGATATGATGCGATCTATGAGGAGTGTTGCCGAGTTACCTATTTCCTTTTGGGGTCATGCACTTGAGACAGCTGTAGACCTATTGAATATGGTTCCCACCAAATCAGTGCCTACCACTCCATATGATATATGAAAAGGACAGAGACCATATCGTAATTATGTTAAGATATGGGGTTGTCCAGCTTATGTTAAAAAGCAAAATCCGGATAAGCTCGAAGTAAGGTCAGTTCTGTGCAAGTTTATAGGATATCCTAAACATTCGCGAGGGTATATCTTCTCCCACACCGAGGAACAAAAAGTTTGTGTTTCTCGAAATGCCACCATTTTAGAAAACGAATTTCTTGTGAAAGAAATTAGTGGCAATGAGGTAGAACTGGAAGAAGTTCCATCTACACAAACTATAACGGACAATTTGGTAGAACCAGAGCATTAAATAGTCCCCGACGAACCCCAGCCACTCCGCAGATCTAGTAGGCTTTCTCATCCACCTGAGAGATACTACGGTTTTCTCATAGACAGTGGGAGCAAGGATTGCATCATGGAAGATGATGACCCAACTAGTTTCGAGCAGATCATCACAAGTGGAGACTCTGTAAAATGGCTGGATGCTATACGATTTGAGTTGGAATCTATGTACACCAACAAAGTATGAACTTTGGAAGTTGCTCCTGAAGGGGTAAAATCCATCGAGAGCAAATGGATCTTTAAGAAGAAACTTGGTGTAGATGGAAAAGTTGAGACTTTCAAACCTAGACTTGTAGCAAAAGGATTTCGTCAACGAGCCGGTGTCGACTATGATGAAACCTTTTCTCCTGTCGCTATGCTTAAGTCCATCAGGATCCTACTTGCCATTGCTGCATACCATGACTACGAAATCTGACAGATGGATGTCAAGACCGCTTTTCTAAATGGTGATTTAGAAGAGAGCGTATACATGACACAGCCAGATGGCTTCGTAGATAGTGGGAGCAGCGGAAGTATATGCAGGCTGCTTAAATCAATTTACAGAATAAAGCAAGCATTGCGGAGCTGGAACATCTATTTCGATGAAGATATCAAAGAGTTTGACTTCATCAAAAACGTAGATGAACCTTATATATACAAGAAGGTTGTAGAGAGTAAGGATGTCTTCCTCGTATTGTACGTGGATGACATACTCTTGATAGGAAACGATGTTCCTATGCTACACCCGGTCAAGCTCTTCTTATCACACAAGTTCTCTATGAAAGATCTTGGTGTTGCCTCCTACATCCTGAGGATTAAGATCTATAGAGATAGATCTAAACGGATGTTGAGATTGTCTCAATCCAGGTATATAGACACCATACTAAAGTGGTTTAGTGATTGATTCTGTGAAAGTGTAAAGTAGTAACCGCAATCAATAACGGTGTCGTGTGTAGCTAGCCGAGATAAGTACGGGTCGTCCGCAGGGATGCGTGGAACTTTTAATCTTACTTTAGACGAGTTGATTAGAATAAAAGAATAGGGAGAATTGTTTCTAGATCTATATTAAATACGGATGTAGAATTTATAGTTTTAAGATCTAGTTTAAATACGGATATAGATTTTATAGGGAAAAAGGCTTATAGGGTTCGTTAGGATTTAGTAGTCATGGATGACTAATAAAGATGACTCATTTTATCTTTTGATAGATTTAAAACTAAATTGATAGTGATGAATGAGGATCAAGGTTCTTGGAAGAAATTAGGGTTTCCCCACTATTGACCATTTTCCCTTCATTGATCTCTATTCATATCTAGCCTTTAACAAAACAATTGTTAATCTGATCTCAAATCGCGGTGAAAACTATCAATAAATTGATAGCGCGCCCGATAAGAATGTTAACGATTCTTTTACTAAAGTTTATAAACTTCATAAGATGTAAAAAAAGTTAAAATATTTTCTCATCTATTGTTCTACCCTAATCTTACGAACCCTATCAAGCGGAGAATTACTCGCGCATGATAGAGATAGAAGAAGAAACGATAGATAAGAAAATCATAATGCAGAAATTAAATGCGATAAGAATAAAACAGCTACCTTTATTAATCAGCTAAATCAATTACACTTTTTGATCCTTTAGAAAATGGAATACAAAACTCTAATTTGCTTCTCGATCTATCTTGAAGGAGATAGATGAACAGCTGATTGATCAACCTGAATACATGAGTCGACTTTAACTTCGTGATCTCTTCGGTTTGATACTTTTCCAAGTGAGGCTCTCGATCCTTTATATAGTCCCAAAACCAGAAACCCTTGATTCCATAGGTTAAGATGCTGTTAAGATCATGATACTGAAATCTCACATTGTACGGCCACTAAAACGCCGCGGATCCGCCGCGTTTACCCCTATTTGGCTGCCCTTCCGCCGCGGTTTGGTGGAGTTAGGATTTGGGATTTTTTCTGGTATTTTGTGTTGATATTTGGAGATCCCCTAGATGTATAAATTCTGAAAATAATTCTCCGGGTCTCTGCTGTTGCTAGATCTCATGATTTGCTTCAATATTTTGACAGATTCGATTCTGACATCTTGATTTAACCGGGATCTCCTTGATTCCAGACCTGAGCTAATATCTGCACAATATCTCAAATCAAAGTGTTAGTAATATTTGGTGTTTTTTTTAGATATTATCCTAATCATTTTATATGATATTATATTTTAAGAATATTGATTAGGGATATTTGATATGATATGCATATTACTATTATATAAATATTATATGCATATATTTTCCTTCATAATATTAATTATAATATATAAACATATGACAATAGATATTGTACAGATAACCCTCATATGTTTTATAATTATAATAAACACTTTTAAATATTTGAGAAAAATAAGCAAAATTTTATATCAAATGTGCGATATTTTCGACTGAACAAATACCCCCAAACTTAATTTTGATCGTCCCGAGCAAACTAGTTATTCAAGAAAGGGAGAAAAAGAAAATGAAAAACCTAAGTAGCACACTTTCGTAGGCAACACGATTGCACTGAGTACGTGCAACAAGCCGTTAAACATCTAGGTTTCCCTGGTAGGAGAAGTGTTGTCTTCTGAGGGTTTTCAGCGGAATACACCCACAAAATTCCATAATAAAAAAAAGATGGTGAAAGTTACATACAAAGATAAGAACTATAAAAGAAAAAACTTGAAAACAAGAGTTTCCAACTACACTAGCTTTTCAGTTGCCATGAGTCATATCTTAATGGTCATGAAAAGATATTAGAAATCACATCATCTCTCAATAAAGCATCGCTTTTAGTTTTCCATCCTACCTTTCTTCCAAACATCGATCATATACCTCTACGTGTGTGTAAAAGACATCGCTACACTTAGAGAATTCAATTCAAGCTATCATACTCTTGTCCATCTTCCTTAGTACTTTTTAGTCGGTGAATATTTTAGATGGAATTACTCACACTTTTTTCATGCGACCGTTGATATTTCTTGAGGTACTAACCGACCGATTACCAAATGTGGTTGCTTATTTAGGCATAATTTTTCGTTTTGCAACACCTAAGGCTTAGCAGTGGCTCCCAAACCAGTTGATCTAAGACACTAGGTGATAAAACACTCTCGCTATATTTTATTTTATGCTATCTTAAGCAATTACAAAACCAGTATTTATTTTTTTCTTCACCACTTATACTTTACTTTTTTTTCATACTAAGGCTTTTAGACAAGAGCTTTTCAAGGTATCATCTACTATCCCAAGTTTCAAGATGTGTGACAGTGCATATAGTAGGGTATCAACGTTCAAATGTTTGACATCAAGAATAGAGACTATTTTTCAGACTTATTTTTATCCTCGGATTAGTAATTTCCTTCATCTTATTAACCCTTGGGACAACAGCTCATAACTACTTATTACTAGTTTCGTTTAAGAAAATATCTAACTTTTTATTTTTCTTAAACATTTCCAATCTTACATATGTAAATTTTTCACTTTCAAACTTTCATTATCAAAAAAATTTTGTGCTTATATTTATAATAATGCAAAATAATGCGTGAATAAGCATAAACCTCCCCAAAATCTGTTTGCAGCAATGTCCTCACTGATATCATCTTTTAAGCTTAAAAAACCTGTAGACTTGGGAGGAAAAGTTAGTAACAGGGACATAAATAAATGACAATGAAATCCTCCCCTAAACTTATTTATGGCTCATAATTTTGTAAAAAATTATTTTCTTTTAAGAGCCAAAATATATCCCCCCCAAACCTGAGTAAAATAGTATTAAACGTTTAAAATTATAAAGAGGGGGTAAACTTATTGGTCAATATAAAGTTTTATAAAGACCAAAATTCAACACCAATCATTCGAAAAATTTATCAATGTAGTGCACTAGTTGGTAGAAGATCATGTCACCTATCGACGTGAAGAAATGGGGATGGGATAAAAGGTGGAATAGAACGGGTTTATGTCTTGGTTTATAGAGACGAAACAATGGTGGTGGATTACTCGTATTCTCGTTATTGATAAGAAGAAAGGGTGGTGGTTCAATTTCTTAGTGTTGGGGTTGATTCATCATAACTCCCATATTTTCTAAGAATGCGAGTTCTTCAGCGAAAATTTCTTCAAAACTTTCATCGATATCCCGAATAATAATCTCATCGGAAAGAACGGGATGATACCCGGACTCCATAAAAGGTTCATATTTAGCGTTAAATGTTGACCCGGACAGCTCGATAGAAGGGTCCGTATGTGTATAATAAATAGCAGGGTCAAACAACAACGTACTAGCGGGTCAAGATCAGAATCGTAAAACTGTTCAAATTCGCTGCTGTCGGAATCCATCCTTTCGACATAAAATACTTGAGCATAGGGTTCGGAGAGTTCACTTCCCAATTTGTAAATGTTAAGCTCAATTGACATCACTACTACAAATAAGGTTGCCCCTACGGAGATATGCGTAGGGGCGAAAAAATACCCCTTAGGTGCAAAGGCCGCAGATGCAAGTTGAAGCCCTGAACTTGCCCCTACGGGCAAAATCTTGCCCCTACGGATTTCTGTGTAGGTCCTGTTGCACCTACGGAGTAGGCCGTAGGGTAAAAAAAGTTATATTATTTACGGTTTTTTTAATATATTAAATGTAACTACGGACATAGCCGTAGGGCCAAGTACTACCCCCTACGGATATATGCGTAGGTACCTATCCGTAGGGGCACAATATCAGAAATCCTGATATTTTGCCCCTACGGATAACGCCGTAGGGACGAAGCAGCGGCCCCTACGGATATGTCCGTAGGGGCACTCCCAACCCTCTGGTACTGAGATCAGGGAGGAAATATCAGTTACTGCTGATATTTGGCCCCTACGGATAACGCCGTAGGGGCAACATGTGTACCTACGAATTAATCCGTAGGTACATATTATCTGTATTTTTTTTAAAAAAAAAGGGCTGCCTGATTTTTTCCCGCCCTGTGCACAATAATATATATATCAATCAAATATAAAATTAATCATCACACAACATATATCGCAGTATTCATAATCACATCTCACGCATATATATAATATACAAAATTAGAAACCCAAAAACTGAATATGATATAAATATAAACCAATATCAATATCGTTTCAAAATGTAGTACAATGTGTATGATATAAATAAATACATGTTTCAAAAAATAAGAACCAAAAAGCTACCCTAGTTCGGTCCAGCTCCACCTCTGAATAACGATAGAATAACGCGCGCCTGCTCCTCGGTCAATAAACTCTGCAATTCGGCGCGAGCGGGAGTCTGAGCGGCCTGTGGAGCTGGCGATGTGGTCTGCGCAGCCGCCGTCGAGGTAGTCGCTTGCGGAGCCGCGGCTGCGGGAGTCTGAGCGGGCGGTGGAGCTATAGGAGCTGTCTGCGGAACCGCAGCCGATGTAGTAGCTTGCGGAGCCGCAGCCGAAGGAGATGCATATGGAGGCTCGGTCGATGTACCCTGTCGCGTCTGGACATAACGTGTGTAAAAAGCGTGTAAGAACTGTGTATTATTCGAATTCGTATCATTATTAAGTTATTTCGAAACCCCGTTTGGATATCTAGTTTGTTGTTTATTTTAATTACATATGTATGTATGATTAATCAAACTTAAGTCTAAAACCAAATAAGCTCAAGCTACGTACTAATTATGGATATGTTGATATCTATATAATATGACATGATACTTTATTATAAAGTAGTATACATACCAGCATCTCCTTCAACTCCTGAACGGTGGCCCTCAAGCTCTCCAGTTCCTGATGGACACGTCGGTCACTGGAGACGGAGGAAGTAACCGCCGGGGTGGAGTCCAACCTCATATGAGCCCTGCTAGGGCCCAGTCCCCGGCCTCTCTTCCAACCTCCGTGGTGCCCTCCGTGTGCGGCGTCCAGAACTGGGGTCAGCAGCCTCGGATCGCTCTGTCCGGTAAAATCGATTCCCGAGGCCTGGGCCTGCTCAACCACCCGCTCCTACACCCACATTAAGCAGTAAAGTATAAGTATAAAATTTAAACTTGAACCTTCCAAAACTAAAATTTCAAATTTGGGTAGAAAAAATATTAACACTTATGCAATACTCCTGGGTAGCGACGTCGGGATATCGAAGCTCGCCCGTGGCGGGATCTGTCGAGGTGCCGTGGACGGCAAGATATGGGGACAGCACGCTCGGTGTACCACCTGACGCCACAGTCCGAGATGTCTGCAATATTAGAAAGTAACTCTTAATATTAGAAATATTAGAAATAACTCTTAATATTGCAGAATATCACAAAGGTCGGTCTATTGTAATTTACTGATAACTCCATGGCTCGAGTAATGTTCCTCGAGCCACCTGTGTAAGTGGGGCGATCCCTCTTCGCCGACTTCCTGTTCTCTGTATTCTGAACGGCCTGTGTTTGCACAACGCATTAACATTTAGTTTTCTAATTAAGGAACACAAAGAAATAAATTATATCATAAATAATGAATTACATTTAAAATACATACCTGTTTGCGTTGGGAGTCGAAATAAGCGTACAATAGAGGCCATGTCTTTACGTCGACTCTCGCAAACGCCGGAGTAGATAGGAGGGCCGCTCTCTCTGCCTCGGGGGTCACCATCCACAGGGAGTAGCAATCGGCCTTCAGCTCATTCCTGTTGTATCGGACCTTGGTCTGCATGTTCTTCATCAGGCCATTGTACAGAGCATGAAGGTCTAGCACCCTCCCAGGGTGATCAGGGTCGGCTACAGGCTGAAAATCGTAATCCAACTGAAAATACAAAAAAAACATTGTTATTAGATTGCAAGTGTTAATAATAAATATATTGGATAAATCAAATGAAAATAGGCCGTTAATACGTACCCGAGCCTGATCAGAGAAGAGAGCGAATGAACGCCGGTGCTGCTCGCCCCACTCAACGTGAAGTGGATTGTCACACCCCGCTTCCCAAAATACGGAATACGAGGGGTAGACAAGGCCAGCCATGCTCCTACAGTCAAGGAAATGTCCCGCCGTAGTCACACTTCGGCTTCTAGTTTATCATGGTAAACAGTAAATAATGCGCAGGTAATGAGAAATACGGTAACTGGAACATAACAATAAAATGAACTGACCTGATGGGAAACCAAAGATATAACTCTGGATAGCTAAACAAGATGTCCGCGGAGTGCGTCTAGTCCTGGTCCAAGCTAAATCTGCTCCTCACACTGAGCATGCATACTCAGGTCGTCAGAGCGACACAATAGCAATATAATATGTATAAAATCATGTGACAATTCTAACAGTGGTAATAGATATGTGAAACAGTAAATCAATGACAGCATGAATATGAATGTACAGTAATCAATGCAGCGGAACAGTAAAAGCAATAGAACGATATGCCACGTATGTCAACACAGTAAATAAGATATCACAATGCCAGTATCCCTATCAGTCTCTAAGTCTCACTGTACAGGTCAGTAAACCTATCGTCAGTCCAAGTGTGAGAGTCAACCACTCGCGAGTGTCCTCCACCCAAGGGTAGAACCCAAGGGCAAGGGACCACGGGCCCAACATGTATATCACGGTGAATATCACATACCCTGTAAATCTCCATATAACTCCCTAAATATATAAGCCGGCATGGAACTCCCGAGATTCTGTTGGACTCATACTTAAATTACCCCTCACCCCGTGGTCTACATCAAACGCTAACCATAACCCTAAATACCAATCGGTCTGTGACAAGTCTGCGCGAGAACTGGAGGCAGAACCTCCATCAAGCACATCCCGACTAATACCTAGGATAAATGGCAGTGTCTGGTGCCTTATCTGTGACACCCGTGCAAGAGCTTCCATAAGTGTCCCATACCACTTATAGTCACACGTACACGTGTCCCATAGACGTCGACAATGCAATAAAATAATAGGGTCACTGATTGTGTACAAGTACGTATCACTTTCACTTATTCACGGATACACGAACACTGACGTACTTGCTACAATCATTACTAAAATCTAACACTGGGTAAATGCACGATATCACTAGGTTATCACTGCAATGATATGAGTATGATATGATGCATAAACAATATATAAAGCATGTTTAGGATGTCCTGAATCAATAATCTACCACTTGCATAATTTATCATAAATCATACGGTTACAATTTAGTGAGACGATGAACATGTAATAATTAGTATGTTCAGTTATCTATCCGTCGAATTTAGTTTCATGCCAATCGGGTTCCCGGATCATTAGTTATAGCCATTTCATTTTAAGCGTTCACGGCTGGAAATCTGGTTTCAGAATCAGAAGTCCGTTTCGCAACGCATTTTAATTCCAGTTGGGATCAGATTTTAGCGATGCTACAGTGGATGAAATCTAGGGTTTCTAGTAAGGTTTTCAACTCAATAGACGGATCTTTAATCGCGTCTTTACGTCAGGAGATATACACTGTTTAGTACTACTATGTCAATTCTGATTCTATTGGGACTGTTATGCGTCCCGATCTTTTAAATTACAGAATAAATAACAAATGATAACGAAACAGAATAAAATCAATTGTGTTGTCTAGCTAACAGATTTATCTATAATAAACAGTGGAGTTCCGCAACCTACGAGTTAAGTAAATCCTGTGGTACCCATTACGGAACAGCACGCAACAACTGGAGTCGCTCTGGACTGCAGTCCAGAGTCGCACACCGATCCAAATATCGTCACAATTTAAGTACAGGAATATCTGGAAACTAGCATAGGGTTAAAGTTCATCGAGTTGGGTTCGATTTGAGCTCTCGAACGCACCATTATAGTATGTATATGATTTATGGTGAATTTAACGATTTTCAGGTACAATAAAATTACAGTTTTACGATTAAACTTGGGGGTAGTTGTTTTGGTCATTAACGATCAAATTATCGAACCAAATTCATGCACTAGGTTCACAGCCATACGGGCCAAACTATACCATTTAGTTCCGTCAAATTTGATGGGTATTTTCATTGGGAACACATGTCGAACAGGTATGGCACATAATTGAATCTAAAATTGTAACTTTACTATCTATGTAATTATAGATTGTAACTTAAGTAAATAGCATGTAAGCAAGTAACATACTTGCCTGGATACGTCTCGGGGATGCACGGCAGCGACGCGGTCTATTGTGATGGCCCGACGCGATCACGACAAGGATTGGCCTCGGCTCGATCTTGGCTCGGTCTCGGATTGAGTTCTGTGCTTGACGGCTCGGTACCGTGGTTGTATACGCGGGTTTTGTTAGTTTTGAAGAGGGAGGGAAATAACAGAGAGGAAGAGTTAGAGAGAGAAATTGGAGAGAGAAATGTAGAGAGAGAGAGACAGAGGGAGAGAGAGAGTGTGTGAGGAATTAGAGAGAAAGTGAGAAAACAAAGAGAGGGAGAGAAAGCAGAGGGAGAGGGAAGGAATGAGAGCAGAGAGAGAGGGATGCGTGTAGGCAGAGAGAGAGAGATGAGTGAGAGAGAGAGAAGACTGAGAGAGAGAGAGCTGAGAGAGAGAGATGCAGGGGGAGAAAGAGAGATTGAGAGAAAACAGAGGAAAGTGAGAAAGAGAGAGAGAGAGAGAGGATGAGTGAGAGAGAGAAAAGACTGAGAGAGAGAGAACTGAGAGAAAGAGATGCAGGGAGGAGGTAGGAGGGGAGATGAGGGCAGTGACGGTGGTGGAAGGAGGTCGAGGCGAGCGGCGGTGAGGAGACGGCGGTGGGCGTGAGTTCTAGAGAGAATGGTAGAACGAGAGGAAAAGAGAAAGAGAACGTGGAGGCGAGAGAAAAAAGAGAGGAGAGAGGCGCGCGTAGTGGGAGTAACGCGCGCGAGCGTCGGTGGAGGCGGAGGCGAGAAGCGCGGGCGACGCGGTCGTGAAGAAAACGCGCGCGGGAAAAGCGCAACGGGAAGAAGATGAAGTGGTGGACCGGGTCGGGTTGGGGGCGCGGGTAGTGGAGAAAAGAGTGGGCCGGGCCTGAGAAAAATCAAGGATAAATAAAAGAAGGGGCCGGGCTTAATGAAAATAATGGTGAGAACGAGAATTAAGGGCCGGGCCAGAAAATAAAAAGGAAAGGATTAATTGGTGGAAAAAAAAGAGAAGCGGTTGGGCTTGGAGAAGGGGCTGGCGGGCTTGGCCAGAGAAAAGAGATTTAAAGTTTAAATTCTTGGGGAGAAAAGAGTGTGGGCTCGGGCTGGGTTTTATTAAAAGAATTTTAGTTGAAAAAATGGGCTGGCTGAGGGAATATAAAGGAAAAATGAACTTTGGTTAAAAAGGGAAAAATTTAGGGTTTTGAGTTTTATTGATAAAAGAAAAATGGGTTTAGAATGAAATAAAAATAAAAATAAAAATATAAAATAACAAAATACAGATTTTGGTATAAAAGGGGCTGGGTATTACATGGATAGTTCTTCACGAGCTGGCTCTCGTCCCCCATATACCGGCCGAACCTCTCGGCATGAGGACCGGTATAGCGATAGTCAAGGGTAAAAAAAAGGGGAATGCTGCCTCCCTCTAGCTCTGTCAGGCCTCAGCCTATGGGACTGATTTGGGCCTCGAGTTCCCCTCTGGGGATGGGGAGGCCCTGCGTCTGCACGAAATATCAAGAAAATCAATAATAAGATAAAGTTGTATTAAGAAATCAAGGTTAAACGAAAATTCAAGTGTGATATATACCTCCGGTGACTATCGCACGAGCCTGGGCCCGGGCAGCAGCACGAGCGGGACGATAGTTCCTCCGGTGAGGAACAACCGGGGTCCCGGATGCGGACGCATCCCCTCCAACTAGAAAATAAATATCGGCGCTAAATTTCCATGAAGTTCATATTTATTCTATAGAGCATATGTAAAATGAATAAATATTTTAAATTTATTCATACTAACCTGCAGACGATGCGGAGGGTATGGAAGCGGCAGGAGTGGCCCCTGCGGAAGATGTGGACGCACCACCTATAATTAGACAATTAAAAATAGATTATATAAGTAATTGCAAAAAGAATGTGTAGATCAATAATATAACGTTCTAAATCAATATGCATGCACTATAGGATATATAAATATACCCGCAGGTACGGTGATGTCACCACCTACAGCTAGACAATAATAAAAATTGCTAAGTAAGAGCAAAAGGAATGTGTGTATTTATGATATAGCATTCTAAATCAATATACATGCACTATATGATATATAAACATACCTGGAGGAGCGGGAGTGGCCTCTGTCCCAGATGTGGACGCATCACCAACAACTAGACAATCAAACATCGACAATATAAGTAATTTTGACATAAATAGGCATGAATATCTGTAATATTACATTCAAAATGGATATGCGTGCAGTATACAAGGAGATGTGGCAAAATCCACACGGAAGGAGGCATCCGAAGGGGTCTCCGATCTGGGTGCAAGACCGGCCCTCTGAAGCTCCCTACGGAGCTCTCCGGGCGGCAGAACCGCTCTGCCTCTGCCTCTGCCGCGGCTAGAGCTCCTGCCGCCCCTCGCTGCTCCCGACATCGTCATCAAATCTAGATAAACGGTTCGTGGACGCATTATACAATCATTAAAAGTATTGACTATATATGTATAGAGCGTAAAATGTGAAGTAATAATATAACATTACTGATAACCTTTTTCGTTTCGTGGGCGCATTATACATATCTACTTGGATTTCATCGTCGATATCATTTCTAACCCACGTAACTTCATGATCGGTCAAAGACAACCCGTCCTTCGCAACAGACGGTCGGAGCACTTTAAGCCTTCTCTCTTCTTCGTCCTCATCGATGTCCTCGTATTCTGGGACATCGTAGACATCTCTAGGTTTCCATCGGCATACAACACTCCACCCCGGATGCTTCAAACACTGTGAGTAGTATACTTGGAACGCTTGGTTCAGAAAGATAAACGGATCGTCCTGACCGTAAAATCGAAGTGTGTTCACACTGGTCAATCCATATTCATCTTTCCAAGTCCCAAGACTGCTTCTCCACCTGTCCGTATCGGTTCGCGGATCGTACCAAGTACACTGGAATATATAAAAGGGTTCTGATCGTCCGGGATAGTGGATGCCGAGTATACAATTTAAGTACCCATAGTAAATCACACCGTCCGATCCTACCGTCGCAATTCCACTATTCTGAGTGGTTCTAGATGTTTCTATGTCCTTAACTTCGAATTTGTATCCAAGGACACCAAATCTATGGGTTACCCTTAAGAATGTATAGAGCGAACGCCCATCACTTGTGCTTTCAACCGTTTCGAGTAAATTTCGGCAGCACCTCCCCGCTGTTCTCTGAGTACACTGTAATAGAATAGATAATCATTTCAAAGTTGTGAAACAACGTTGAAATAAACATCTAATCTATCTTTGTACACGGAGAACCAGCGGAAAGGTACCGACGAAATATCTCGAAACGGATGAAAACACAAGTGAATGAAGGCGTTTGCTTTATACATTTTTAACTTGTCCACACGGGGCAAATCTATGGGTTACCATACGATTGAATTTTCTTGTCGCGTAGACTATACGACGGTTGTTAGTATCGAGCTATACTGTCCGATATTTAACAACCTTCGTATAGTTCTAGGTCACGACGAGCATCGCACGTATGTTAACCGATAGACGGGGATTAAGTGACGCTTTTAGTTTCATATATGAGTATCGATGAGAATATGAAGGTTTCATATTATCATCGAGTATCGGTTTTAACTTGAACATCTCGAATCGCTCTCTAATTATGCGTTTGTTGTGTATTCTTGTTGTATGTGTGTGTTCCGGCTGTCGAGGGTAGGCTTCTATCACATTAAGAATGTATAGAGCGAACGCCCATCACTTGTGCTTTCAACCGTTTCGAGTAAATTTCGGCAGAACCTCCCCGCTGTTCTCCGAGTACACTGTAATAGAATAGATAATCATTTCAAAGCTGTGAAACAACGTTGAAATGAACATCTAATCTATCTTTGTACACGGAGAACTAGCGGAAAGGTACCGACGAAATATCTCGAAACGGATGAAAACACAAGTGAATGAAGGCGTTTGCTTTATATATTCTTAACTTGTCCACACGGGACAAATCTATGGGTTACCATACGATTGAATTTTCTCGTCGCGTAGACTATACGACGGTTGTTAGTATCGAGCTATACCGTCCGATATTTAACAACCTTCGTATAGTTCTATATCACGACGAGCATCGCACGTATGTTAACCGATAGACGGGGACTAAGTGGCGCTTTTAGTTTCATATATGAGTATCGATGGGAATATGAAGGTTTCATATTATCATCGAGTATCATATATTGGTTTTAACCTGAACAGCTCGAATCGCTCTCTAATTATGCGTTTGTTGTGCATTCGTGTTGTATGTGTAACATGATTTTAAACCATTGAGATCAAGATTTGAGAAATTTTATAAGTGGCCGTTAACATGATAACAATCATCTCTTCTTATCGGTCCATATATGAATTCTAAAGGGCAGTATATTTGCTATTAAAAGATCATGTTCAACTCTAAAGCAAGGGAAAAACAGAGGAATATAGATCTATTAAAGTCAAGCCATAAAGCTAATCACATATTTACAACATTGCAAATACATTAATGCAAAACATAGTTATGATGCTTCAAAAGAATCAATTATCAAGGATGAGAGAGCTTGTGATAAAGCAATCAAATTTAGCTTTTGCATTAAAATGGTTTATGATAAAACTTTTGAGATCCTTCAAGAAAGTTATGGCACTGTGAGGTTCCACAACCTATCATAACCAATCGTAAATTTTCATGGTTCTTTACTGGTATAAGACTTGTACTTCTATGAGGCGGAGTAAATAAATTTGTCGAGAGCTCGTGATGCATGTGTAATGATAGAATTCAATAAAAATTATTCTCATGTACTAATAATAGCATCCCAATTGCAACTTTTTTATTCAATAAGATAACACATTTGCAAGAGTGCATCATTTACATTATGTTTTACTCCTTCCAGAGCCACCAAAATATACGGTATCTATAGGATGGCTATTGTCAATGGAGTAACAGTCGGGTCTAACTTGGCCAATTTGAAAATCATTATCTCGTTCTTTATATAGATTTACACTATTGTTTGTAAATCATATATTGCTTATATATGCTAAGCCTCCCGCTGCAAAACGGCCGCTCTCCATTGGCGGACTCAGTTCACCATTGTTAAAACTCACTACTCCAATATATATTGATACGGGTTAATCTCTTGAAGAGAGTTTTTGGCCAATATCCCTAACCCTAACCGAACCCTACCCCCAGCCCCAGCCCAGCCCCAGCCCCAGCCCAACCGAGCCCTAGCCCAAGCCCCAGCCCAGCCCCAACTAAACCCAAGCCCCAACCCCAGCCCCAGCCCCAGCCTAGCCCCCAGCCCCAGCCCAGCCCCTGCCCCAACCAAACCCTAGCCCCAGCCCCATCCCCAACCCCAACCGAACCCCACAACCTAACCCTAACCCTAACCCTAACCGAACCCGATCGATGCCGACGCCGACGCCGATGACCTCACCCCTATCCGAACCTGGCCTGAACCCTAGACTACGTCAAAATTAAAAATTATTTGAGAATTACTTACAAGCGCGCGCGCGGTGGAGGAGACGGTAGAAATTTGGGAACAGGCGGCGAGATCGCGGGAGGTCGAGAGAGAGAAATTTGGGAGCAGGCGACGAGTGCGGTGGCGACGAGAGCGGTGGTGACGAGATCACTGGCGCAGGCTCGCGAGCGCGGTGGCGACGAAAGGCGGGAACAGGCGACGAGAGCGCGGGAGGTCGAGAGAGAAATTTGGGAACGATGAATATAATTTTTCTGTGCTTTTTTTTATTAATAACCTATGTAGATACCCTTACGGACATAACCGTAGATCCCCGGCTTGCGGCACCGTAGGGCCAAAGGAAAAATTAGAACGTGAAGCACCGTAGGGACAACGATATGGACCTACGGATAAATCCGTAGGGACAAGAAATATTTGCCCCTACGGATTTCTGGGTCCGTAAAGGCAACCCCATATTGTAGTAGTGCATCTTCCCGAAGTATAGGGTCAAAGAACCGTGTCGATAATTGATTATTGCGTTAGAAGTCGTAAGAAAAGGTCGACCTAGAATCACCGGGATTTGGTGTCGACAATTGATTATAGCTGCCAGACGTTTGAAGTTATGACTCGCAGCCGTCCGGCCCCTTGCCCTGCAGATAATTTCGAATTTTCGTGACTTCGTGGTAACGCCAGATCAAAGGGAAATCATTAGGAATCGAATGAGAGGCATACACAACATAGTATAACTTGCAAATCACATCACGGTATATATAAAGCCATCAAATTGATACCTGTCTAGCTAAAATATAGAAAATACTTTTCGAAATCTCAATGCTTGTCAAATTAGATTTAGCAACAATCTTCCATGATCAAAATTGATTCTTCTAACAACCGTCTTCAACATTTATACATTATTATATTGCACAATCATATATATTTTCAAGGTCAAAAAATAAGCAACACAAGATAACAATTTTTTTTCGCTACATCGATTACCAAGGCAGACACGTCATTGTATACTCCTGATTTTCCTGGAATTCCGATCTAAATTTCCACAACTTATGTAACCCAAAAACAAAACGAAAGAAATCTTTTTTTGTCAAATAAGGCATCAATTGCAAGGATATTTTCATGACATGAGCCGAAAATAAAGAAAAACAGATCTTTAAACCAAGAAATTAATTGAATTTAATCACATGCAAGAACTGAAGACTAAAGTCACCCACCATATCAATCAATCAAAAGATCTCATAAAATAGCTAGAGGAATGTCAACCACCTCATGACAAACCGCCACGTAGCCTTAAATTTCAACAAATGACATGTGCATGGTCTTATGTCATTATATTTCTGTCCCATAACTTAGCTAGGGTTTGGTTAGTTGATACAAGTTATAATGAAATTATGTGTGAAGTCATGTAAAGTGGCTAAGATGAGACCATTCAGTGGCTCAATAGGCATCCAAATGTCCTTGAGAGCTACACCTTGGTGTCAAGTTCGATGGCTTTTGAATTAGTAGCCATTTTCGCTTTTGAATGAATGTAACTTGTTGAGACCAATTGATAGAGATCCTTGTACTAATATGTTTAGTCTAAATTTATGAGCCGTTGATTTTATTGGAAATGCATTGACATTGGCTAAGAAGCTGCCGCATGGCATGCCGGTGAAGAAACGGGACAAGGATACGAGGCCATTAAGAAGATGGTGGGAAGATGATGGAGAGATACGAGCATGTGAGAAGCTAAATGAGAGTTTTATAGATAGCGAAATTAGAAAATAGATAGAATGTACGATTTTAAGGAAATTTGAAGTTTGTAGCATATGCTAAGTTTACCTACCGTCATGTAAGTGAATATGAAAGGAGGAAACTAATAGAATTTTCTAGTCTGAGAAACATTATGCACAAATATATTTGAGTTGTTGCGTTGCAGACGTCTCAAACTAGAGCTGAAATTGACATTAGGGGTTCGTAAATTCCGGTCGATCAAGATGCTTACATGCATCTATCGAAATTAGGCCTTTTTGAGATGTTTGAACTAACCGAGCGTTGGTTATATGTTGGTATGAACTCTTCGAAGTTGCTTATATTTTGTACGAGTGGTGTACTTGCTCTTAACTTTGTCTTTGTTTGTACCTTTTGCCTCCTTCAAGTTCACAAATAAGTCACGATGTTATAAGCCTGCAATTTGTTTTATTTATAATTAACTAATCGTCAAATTTTTTTTAAAAAAAGATCATCATTATAAACATAGTTACTATCACCAGGCAAATGCTTTGTCGGCCCATCTCAACAAACAAGTTTACCTGACATTTCCTGAATATAGACAACAAATGTCGGTTGTCTACCACGGTACTGTATGGAAGCTTCAAAAAGACGGACTATTTTTTCTTTTTATTGAAATAGATAATGTGAATTAAGAATAGATTAGATCCTAAATTAATCACAAGCAAGGCCTTGTGTACTTGTCTAATTGGTGAATATCATTTCATTCTCTTTGTCTATTGTGCTACAGATATTTTCAGGTTGATTAAATCAAGGTAATATATTAAACTAAGTAATAAAAAAAGGATAGAAATTTCTTGCTTTGGATTCAGAGACTTACCAATGGTGGCCTGCCTCTTGTTTCTATGGCAAAAGACTCGGTCAAATTATGAAGCAAAATCAAATTGATGTAGGCATGGGACACGGAGATTGTACCAAAGAAATTAACTCTCTGAATATGACAAATAATTAGCTTTATTATGTTTAATTATGTTTGTTATTATGCATCATAATTTTGTCCCATGATGCTTGTTTTTTAGAAATTTTGAGGTTTCAAATTCTTGTCTCATAGATTTGATTACCGTATATACCGTAAATGTATGTGGTTTCTGACCTTCTCTTGTTTGAAAATTTTATCATCATAGCATATAGAATCTGTCTCCCCTTCACCAACCAATCTCCCGATGGCTATTTATTTCTTTTTACTTAATACTAATCTCGCAAGCCACTTAAGAAATACCGTATCTTATCAAAATGGGTTATACAGATTCTTAGTTACATATTCAATACATGCAACCGGCATAAGAGATGGAGAATAGAAGAATAGCCTAAGACAGACGAAACTTTTTTCCAGTCAATCAAGGACAACAATTTATCAATATTTTTAGATGTTTGATACTGCTTGTCAAGATCAACAAATTCTAAGACACGCATACACACAAAATTAGGTGGTTTCGATACTTCAGGCATTTGCATTTAAGACTCGTAAATTTAACAATTAGAAATTAGAACATTTTCCAAAACCAAATCAGGTCAAAGTGTATCAAAAGCACATAAAAATTGGGTAGACATGCTTGGAACCATGAAAATTAAGATGTACGATATGAATCATGCATCAAAAAAATCGATGTGAGTTGTTTATTTGACCGATCTAAACCCCCCCCCCCAACCCACCCCAATATCACCTGCTACCCACTCTTCTCCATATTATGGTGTTACTGTTGGATATAGATGCTCTCAAAGCAATTATTGTAATTGAAAGAGCATCTATACTGAGAACAATCTTTTAGTATGCTATCTGGTTCGTCTTTATTTTATATGTGCATACGTATATTGTGTCGCTAATATATGAGATAAAACTTGTAGAATTTTGCTTGTCTATCAGGACTATGATGATGATCATACTAATGGGGCCTGGTAGTCCATAAGCACATCCTTAAATATCCCTAATCGTAGGAGTATCAAGACAGAGCATCGGTATTCCAGTTTAGACCAGTGTATGCGTTTCATAACCCTGTATGGGGCGATGGTTGATCGCATAGCTATTGATGTTTGACACCGGTGATTGTATGCATGTGCTCATCGGATGAGTTACACTGGACGGATTCATTGAGAACTCCTAATTGGTAATATACCAATGTCAAATAATAGTTCCCTGGTGACATGAGTACAAGATAGTCCCTACGACCTGAGATCGCCATAATGTCTCATGTGTGTTCTAACTATACTTAGACTTCTACCCTACCACGGCTTAAAAGAGTCATGTAAACAGGTTTTTGTTAGGTATAGTCCCGAAACACATGGAGACAGTGAAATTCATCTCTCCCAATATAGCGAGTTGATGTCGCGCTATACAGGACATGACTACAACCATAAGTCGGTGGCCACCACAGTGGAGATAAACCGATAAATGTTATCAGTTGTATCTCCGGTTAGTTATGAGTCATTTGTCGTACGACTTATCGAGTTATTGGGGTCTGACGGATTCCAAACACCAGACCCGGTATGTGATACTCTTAGACGAAAAGATCGGACTGTATCGAGACTGTCACTTATACACTTTGTCAGGTCCGAATGAGTTCGCTCGACGACATTCGTTTATTTTGATCATATCTGGGTAGCCAATACGTACAACTAGTGTCACTAACATGCTTATGGGTTATCCCGTCGAGGGGTTGAATCTGAAAATGTTTCAGATTCGATCGGATATGATCCTATATAACCTATTGCCCGCGTATTGACAGGTCTTTAGAGTCCCGTAACGAAGGTGCATGTCCGGACAAAATGTGATGTGGCGTGCGTATATGATATGTACAGGACTTCGATTAAATGGTTGGTTTAATCAAACATCTGAATATACTAGCCGGTTTAAAATCCAAAATATCAAATCAAGTATTGATTTGATAGCCGTATAGCTGATACGGTTTCTAGTATGTAGTATATGATACAAGTACTCTCCGCAGTATACGATACTGAGATGATATTATTGACCGGTCATGTATAGGATACATGATGTATATATGTATGGGATACATATATAAATATACTCTCATTTTATATATATAAGTCATTGTGTATATATTAATGTGTGTACATATTATTAAGTGGTGGGACCCTCTTCTATTGTATGCATGACACATAAGAGAGGGGGATGAGTGTATGAGGGATAAAAAGAGATGGATGAAGGAATTAAAAAAGAAGATCTAATTCATTTTCTACATTCTCAAAAATAATATCTTCTTTTTGCTTGTGAGCTTGTGAGCTCCGAGCTCTCTACTTTAATGGTAAATATTGCCATGGTGGCACAAACCAAAATCCGGAGAGTGCCCATTAACCCACTCATCTCTATTAGTGCATAGCAAGCGACGAAGTGGAGTACTCCTCAAGATGGAGTTGTAGCTACAGGCATCACGGCTTCACTGTGGATCATCTACGACGAGATGGTCGGCGTGGGGATACTTCCGAGAGCTTGCGAAGTCTAGCACGAATCTGAATTCTCTATTGGAGTATGTGAAGACGCTACAAAGGTTGTAGTATCATCTCCTTTAGTTCACTAGTTTAGAACTTTAGTCAATTGTATTGTTATTTCGATAGATTCTTATTTGGATTGGGGTTATGCTTGTTACTATTTTTTGTATGTAATTTCGTCGCGGTCGCGAGCGTCGTGACCCTAGCCCCTGTCCACCAACATAGTATCAGATCCAAATCAAATAATTTAGCAATTGTTTTTGGCCAATTTGAAATCCAAAACCATGTTTCAATGTAAAGTGTTCGCTGTTTTGGAAACTTGGATTAAAATCGATTCTTTTAGGCTCATTTTGTCATTCCCGGGCTTAGTAGAAGTGTTCTATACATATTAATATCGATCGGAAAGGGGTCGGAGGGGACCAACCCTATCCAGGAGTACAAAAGTGTGCTCTCGGGAGAGGCTGGTGACCCGAGAGCACCCATTAGGTGTTCTCGAGTCTGCCAAGGCCCTAGGCCACCATAAAGGAGGCCTAGGGTCGTAACAACCCCCCAAACTCGTCTTAATCGACATTAATTTTATGCCCGGGGTATACAAAAAATTTGGGCGCGTTTCAGAGCCTAAAAGAGCCGATTTTAGTGTCGAGGTGAATTGTGTTTTCAAGTGTTGAAATCATTGTATCGACTTCGAAGGTTTTTTGGAATTCTATTGCCATTTGTGATGAGTTGAATGGATTAAAGTGTTTAATTGATACAACTCGTCGGTGTATGTGATACACGGTGTTCAACGTCGATGAATTGATTCGATCAATTCGACAGGATTGAACGTTTTATGTATTGTGATATATTGTATTGGTTGTTTGGATTGGTTGGATTATCGCGAATAGAATAGCCCCGTGTGGAATTGCGATGTGATGTGTTTTCTTTTTCATTTCAGGTGAAGCCTGTATATATTCTTTTGTTCGGGACGAGCTCCAAAATGTGGTCGTCGTTTCCGCTAAATGTATATTCTTTTTCGAGGCATAGCGGTTCACATGTGACTGTAGTCACTGCTTGATATATTATTCTTTGTCGGGGGACGACTTGCTTGCGGTCGATATCACTGTTGTTTTAATACAGGTTTAGGGATTACCCTGCGGAGAAGCGCACAGGCAACCGGATCCTAGATTGCAGCGGGTGACCATCTCAAGGCGTCGAGATCGGATCACTCGAATCTAGAATTTATAGGTTGGTTGTCGTGCATGTAGGGGGTATAGGATAGACCCGTGGAGGAGTGCTCAAATCACTGGGTTCGAGAAAGTGTTGGAAGGCCCCTTCATGCTGATGATGCTGGATTGCCTCGTTTCTCGGATTCGTGGATGGCTTGCCGCACTCGTAGGGGTCTACTTTTAGCTGCGCACGGACTATTCACGCGACTGGGGAATTTCGCGTATCGTTTAAAGCTCGAACGAAATGCCGAATTGCTAGGTAATCCGACCATTCCATTTCTGTGATTTTCATTACATACTTGTGATGTGTTTACCTACCTGTGATGTTTTCTCCTGCATGCTGTAATGTGATAATATCCGTATAATGATATATATATATATATGTATGTTGTATATGTTTTGCATCCGCGCTGGTCATGTCCCTGTCCTGCCGTAAGTTAAGTAACTTTACGGTGAAGAACTGAGACCCTGTGGCGAATGCGGATGGTATATGCGTACATTCTATTTACTTTTTATGCTTTTATGTGATGATTTTCTGAATAGATGCTAGATAATACGATTATCTAAATGATGGGATTGCATTGATACGATTAATGAAAAATTAAATAAACTTAAAACACATTGTAGAAACCAAATATTAGATATTGATGTTATAGTCGATTTTTTTTCTTTTCATCGAGGTGTTCGGTTAGGAATATCCTGCACCTCATTCGACAAGAAAAGAGTCTAGATTCCTTCACAGGGAGTGACCTCATTAGCAAAATATTGTGTTACTATAAGTTTGCAAATTGAATAGCCGTATTCTTTTCCTTTGCACAGTGGTATTCAGTTAGAAATATTCTGCATCTCATTCAATGAGGTAAGAGCCCTGATCCCTTCACGGGGAATCCACACTTAAGCAATAGTCTACAAAACTATAAATTTGAAAAACCATTTGATTCATACGATGATATCAAGTTCATTACGTTAATGGTTTTCTTCAAAACCAGCCGTAGCCCTCTGTCATTTCAGGAAGTAGAGTACTTAATATTCATTCTACGTTTAATGACTATGTTATGGCGTAGTGTACGGTAGCTAAGTGATGTATTTCTGTTAGCATATTGATGTGATTGGTTAGGACGGTCGTACGACTTTGTTGACTATGTTAAGGGTCGTGTGGGTGAATCTAATTTAATCACAAAACGACGGGTTGAACTTGACTTGCGACATGATTTGTTCACTATGTAAGGTCATAAGTCGCTAGGGGTAAAAACATATATCGGGAGTTTCAAGTGTTGAAACTTGCAAGGAGTTACATACCTTCTATAACGTGGGGTAACTTGTTGACCTAGTCAAGGTTACCACTCCGTGATAGTTGGGTCCCGATTCTCACTATGAGTAATAATTACTCTCGGGAGATTTTCAAATGATCCTAGTTAGTTCTCCTTCCAGATGAAGGAGAATTTGATGAAACAGTGGGAGCCATCCTGATTAGATACATTAATCAACCAATCTAATCTTGACTAGAGTGCATAATAAGTGTTTCTTCTCTCTCTCTCTCTCTCTTTCTCTCTCTCTCTCTCTCTTTTCGACAACGACTTTTGACTTATCTTAAACTAAAACTCATATATCTATTTTTAAATCGGACCTTTTCACGATCAATGGATTTAGTATGTCTTTACTATCCTAATTCGTAACAATGTCACAAATGACCTTACCCCTCCCACTTACCTTTTCACTTACTCCAGAACTCTCTGTATTAGGTACAGAGATCCGTATTGTTTGGAGGCTATCGTAAGGTTAGATACGAACCCAAAGAAATTGTTTCATTATGGGGATGACTACTAGTTCTGGAGTGGATGAATTGTTCGTTGTCTCTCTCTTCTACCTTATCTCAAGTTTGAGAGCTCCTTATGAGTAAGGAGTGTATACCAGTTGTGCTTATTGGATAGTCTTCTTCCAATCTTAATGCTGGTTCTGATAGGAATGAAGAGAAGAAAACCAACTAGCATAAGTCTGGTACATAGAAGGTAAGATGGAGAGACACTGAAAGGGATAATTGTAAGGGTCCGGACATTGCAATTACTGTAAGTAGACTGGGTATTATAGAGGCATTACAAGGAATATCGGGCAACCCCTTGAAACATTTGATATTTCAACTTTTTAGAGTGGTTATAATTGAAAACTGTTTCTCAAACACTTTTAACTCCTGAGTATATGCAAACCGGATTAAAACCACACATCTGAAAGATATAACAAATGGTGAGAGGAAGTCAAGTACTGGGAAAATGGTGATTTGTTTCCCAATATCGGAACTCGGAGCAATTGTTGTTGTTGGGGAAATCACCAAGTTTTCCTAATGGCAAACTTTTGATTTTGAATAGCCGTTATAATACACCAACTTTTAAAAACTCTTATATCCTTCTTTTTATTTGATAAAATGGGATATAATTTTTAAAACAATGTCATTAACATTTACCTATATCAAGTGTTGGTTAGGTATGGTGCAAAGTATAACGGAACCGATATTCTTAACCAAAATTACCGTTCTTAAATTATAACACACATATTACGAGTTAGTGAACTGTGGGGACTTATACATGGGGATGTATATTGTTCGATGTCTTTTGGGACAAGGAGCTGGTTCTCTTGCTTCATTCTGCATACTTTTTAAGTGATCTAATTTTGGACGCACGTTTTTGTTGAAACGCAAAATCCAAAACTGTGTGAACTTCAAAGAGTATAAGGATAAAGTAGAGAACCAGACGTTGCAAGTATCAAGAATCTTCGAATTGTTCTAGGATATGGATGCTTATGCTAGGTATTCCGTATTGTGAATGTGATTTTCTCAGATTGCTCAATCGCGGGTGCGCTCCATGATGAGTAATACTGAGTAACATTTATTGATTTTGACAAACCATAGCAACTCTGCTGATTTAGTAGGTAAGCGCAGCCACCCGAAAGATACTTCGGTTTGCTCGAAAACGGTGACAAGGAGGTTTGCATCATATGATGATGACCCTACTAGTTATCAGCAGACCATAGGTAGTAGTGATTTCTGACTAATGGCTGAATGCCAAAATTATCTAGAATGGACTCCATGCTCTGCAACAAAGTATGGACTTTATTGCGTGCTCCTTATGGCATAAATCCCAAAAGAGCAAGTACATCTTTCGAGATCAGTGCAATTGGAAGTGTAGTGACCCTATATAGCTAGGACTTGTAGTAAACGGTTTTTCATCAAATACCCGACGTGGATTATGATGAAACTGCTACTGCAGTGTCTAAGTTGAAGTCCATATAAGTATAATTTGCCACTAGTTTTTCCTTAACTGTGATATCTGGCAGGTGAATGACTATAACGTTTTTCTGAATAGATGATTTGTAGGATTGCTTGGCACGACAGTAAGGTTTCGGGAGGTATCGTCCATGCCATTTTCAAAAATTTTCCGCACAAAACAATCTTAACCCTAGAATCTTAACTAAAGATTTAAACAATACAATGTGTAAACTACTTTACATCTAAGTGAGTAGGGATTACAACCTTTGTAGTCCGGTCCTTCACTTCTTTAGCTCCTTGTAGTGGTCCCTTCGCTGCGATCAATGAACTCCCGGACTGTTGAGAGGCCCCACAAGGTGAATGATGCATATTTGCTTGAAGTCTTCAAAGTCGAAAATGATCTACGTCAAGAAGACACTAACCCAAGCTACCTCTTTACTAATGTGGGATTAGTGAAGCTAACACCCTAAACTAAATTGCTAATCTAGTAGAGGATGATGAAATACGATTTTTGCTCACTTTAGAATTAATTTTCTCACTAATTTTATGCTCCTCTCAAAAACCTATAGAGCTCTCTCTTTTGCTTGAAGAAGATGAAGAAAATAATGGATGAGAGAGTGAATGGCAACCATGGGTGAGAAAATATCTAATATCACTTATGTAGAGACTTAACCATGGGTTTAGATAATGGTTGGATTAATAAATATCTAATGTAAGACAAAACTATTGGACTAAGTCAATGGGTCTCCAAGCTTCTACAAGCTTTATGCCATGTGACCAATTTCCAACTAATAATTGATTTACTCTAAATAAATAAACCCTTCGTTATCATTATCATGGTGTAAGTCTCATACACCCATATTGCATGTATCATCAACCATGACACATAAAGAAAACAAAATTAATATATATCACATATATATTAAGTGTGCACATGTGAGAAAAAGAAATGCTTAAGTGAGTTAATATTAGTTAATGTAAATTAATATATCAAATATATAATTATACATTAAATCATTAAATCAACACTTAATTTAATAATCTGGTTATATCTCATATGACCGACTAATATTATTTATATCAATTCATCGAATAAACACTTGATTCGATAACCCGGCTATATTCTCATATAACCGACCGATATAGTATCGACTTATCGAATCAACATTTGATTCGATAACCCGGCTATATCTCATATAACCGATCGATACCTTATATCGCGAGAATAGAATACGGTATCAAATACTCGTATTAATCTCGGTCCCGCACATATCACATATGTGCTCCTACTTCGTTTTGCCTGAGCCAGTGAAACCTCTGTGTAGGACTCTAAAGACTCGTCAATACGCCGGCAGTAGGTGATGATCACATCAAGCACCCACAAGCCGTCAGCGGTACTAGCTGGACGTAACGGCTACCCGGGTATTGAGCGATCAGATGATCAACAAGCAAGCCTGCTCTTTTTCCTGCAAAAGCCTGTCAGTAACACTACCGTACAGTCTGGTCTCTTCGTCTGATATGTCGCATATCTAGTTTAGGGGTGGTAAACGTCAGACCCCAGTAACAGATAATTTGTGCCGATATAAGGCTCATAACGGGTCGAGAAACTACCGATAACACTTATCAGTAAATCTCCGTAGCAGCCCTAGCCAGGGACTTGTCGTTATAGCCAATCGAGCACAGCGCAACATCAACCCCCAATACCGGGAGAGACGAATCCCCTCCTATCGCTCATTGCCTCCATATGATTCGGGACTGTATCCAAAAGTCACCGTTTTGCACGTTCTCTTGAACGTGGTAAGGTGGAAATCAAAGCACGGTGGGAATCACACAAAACTCTATGACAATCTCGGGTCTACAGACTAACCTGTACCAGTGTCACCAGAGAACTGCTATCTGACGATAGGTATAATACCAGCTATGAGTTCTCGGCGAGTTCGTTCAGTATACCCAGTCTCCACTGAGCACCCGTATACCATCTTTAATGTCAAACACCAATGGATATGGGATCATCTATCGCCCATCATATGGGTCAAAAAGCATATACGCTAGTCTGCTCTGGAATATCGATGTCCTATCTCGATACACTCTCGACTAGGAAAAGTTATAGGATGTACTTGTGGACTACCCTTGGCCCCACTAGTATGATCTCCATCATAGTCCTGACAGTCAAGTACATATCCTAAGGGCTTTGTCAACATGTGAGAGCAAGACAGTATCACTATACTAATCTACATGTTAAGACAAAGAGCAACCAGATAGTATACTATCATGTCGACTAAGAAAGTCCTCTCTATATATATCCAAGCATCCACTATAATATACATCACATGTACAATAATGGCCTCTAGGGCATACATATAACTGACAATCTCCCACTTGCACTAAGGCCAGTTGTTGTAGTATCTCATACCCAACATCCCGAATAGTCTCATAAATTTTATCTGGGGTATGGCCTTTGTGGGTGGATCTGCCGTGTTGTCCTTCGTGTC
This sequence comes from Agapanthus africanus, assembly GCA_030015575.1. Taxonomy (NCBI): domain Eukaryota; kingdom Viridiplantae; phylum Streptophyta; class Magnoliopsida; order Asparagales; family Amaryllidaceae; genus Agapanthus; species Agapanthus africanus. Next base: position 459,179,942 of record CM057349.1, read on the forward strand.
AACTCTCCTGATCTCGATCTCTCGGCGATCAACTATCTCCCGGATCAGGTGATACCGCCTCAGAATATGTCTGGATCGCTGATGGGACCTGGGTTCCTTGGCCAAAGCCACTGCTCCATTGTTATCGCAATACAAAGGTATTGGACGCTCAATGGATGGAACCACACCAAGTTCAGTTATGAACTATTTCATCCAGATGGCCTCTTTGGCAGTATCGTTGGTAGCAATGTATTCAGCCTCTATCGTTGAGTCTGCCACGGTTTCCTGTTTGGAACTCTTCCAACAAACCGCCCCTCCATTGAGGGTAAAGACAAATCCCAAGACCGACTTAGAGTCGTCCTTATCATTCTGGAAGCTCGAATCGGTAAAGAACTCCACTTGGAGTTCTCCGTTACCATACACCAAGAACATCTCTTTAGTCCTTCTCAAGTACTTGAGAATGTTCTTCACAGCTGTCCAGTGACTCTTTCCTAGATCTGCTTGATACATACTCACTACACTTAGTGAGTATGCTACATCGGGTCTGGTACATAGTATCGCATACATGATAGAGCCTACTGCCGAAGCATAGGGTATCCCTTGCATGCGAGCTCTCTCCAAATCAGTCTTGGGAGACATCTCTTTGGAGAGAGTGGGTCCAGAGATTATGGGTAAATTCCCACGTTTGGATTCTTCCATACTAAATCTCTTTAGTAAGGTGTCAATGTACCTGGATTGGGACAATCCCAGTATCTGTTTAGATCTATCTCTATAGATCTTAATTCCCAAGATGTAGGAGGCATCACTTAGATCTTTCATTGAGAATCTTTGTGATAAGAAGAGCTTGAACGGTTGCAGCATAGGAATATCATTTCGTATCAAGAGTATGTCATCCACATACAATACGAGGAAGACAACCTTACTCTCTGCCACCTTCTTGTATATACAAGGTTCATCTGCATTCTTTATGACGTCAAACTCTTTGACTACCACATCAAAACAAATGTTCCAACTCCGTGATACCTGCTTTAACCCGTAGATGGATTTAAGCAGCTTGCACATCTTTCCGCGGCTCCCACTGTCCACAAAGCCCTCTGGCTGAGTCATGTACACGCTCTCTTCTAAATCACCTTTTAGAAAGACGGTCTTAACATCCATTTGCCAGATTTCATAGTCATAGTATGCAGCGATGACAAGTAGGATCCAGATCGACTTAAGCATAGCCACTGGAGAAAATGTTTCATCATAATCCACACCTGGTCATTGACGAAAACCTTTTGCAACAAGTCTACCTTTGAAAGTCTCAACTTTTCCATCTACACCAAGTTTCTTCTTAAAGATCCATTTGCTCCCAATGGGTTTTACCCCTTCAGGAGCAACTTCCAAAGTCCATATTTTGTTGGTGTACATGGATTCCATCTCAGATTGCATTGCATCCAACCATTTCACAGAGTTCCCACTCGTGATGGCCTGCTCGAAACTAGTTGGGTCATCATCTATCATGATATAATCCTCGCTCCCACCGTCTACGAGAAAACCATAGTATCTCTCAGGTGGATGAGAAACCCTACTAGATAGGCGGAGAGGTTGAGATTCTTTGGGAATTATTGAATTCTCTGGTTCCACCAAATCTTCTGTTGCAGTTTGTGCGGTTGGAACTTCTTCCAGCTCTACCTCCTTGCCACTACTTTCCTTTGCAAGAAATTGCTTTTCTAAAAAGGTGGCATACTGAGCAACAAACACCTTTTGTTCCTCACTGAGGTAGAAATGATATCCATACGAATTGTTTGGATATCCCACAAACTTGCAAAGAACAGATCGTGCCTTGAGTTTATCCGGATTTTGTTTTTTGACATAGGCCGGACAACCCCATATCTTAACTCGCTTAAGAGATGGTCTCTTCCCATTCCATATCTCATATGGAGTGGTAGGCACTGATTTGGTTGAAACTCTATTCAATAGGTATGATGTTGTCTCCAGCGCATAACCCCAAAAGGAAATAGGTAACTCAGCGGTGCTCATCATAGAGCGCACCATATCCAATAGGATGCGATTCCTCCATTTCGATATACCGTTGTGCTGTGGTGTATACGAAGGAGTAAGCTGAGAGAGAATCCCACTCTCTTTTAGATAGTGACGGAATTCCGTGCTCAAGTATTCTCCTCCCCGATCAGATCGAAGGATCTTAATACTTTTACCCGTTTGGTTCTCGACTTCGTGCTTATATTCTTTGAATTTCTCAAAAGCTTCAGACTTATGTTTCAATAGGAACACATGTCCGTATCTTGAGAAATCGTCAGTGAATGTAATGAAGTACGAGGAACAATTCCTGGCATGTGTAGATATGGGACCACATACATCACTATGTATCAGTCCCAAGAGTTCCGTAACTCTTTCTTCGTATCCACTAAACGGAGTTTTGGTCATTTTGTCTTTGAGACATGACTGGCAAGTTTCATAAGATGAAAATTCGAACGGATTCAAATATCCATCCTTATGTAACTTAGCTAGTCATGCCGCATTGATATGACCTAGTCTACAATGCCACAAGAAACATTCGTTCATTTCTAAACTCTTTCTCTTGTGTGTGTTTTGTATATTAAGAACTGTGGTTTGATTTAGAATATATATGTCATTATTTAACGAGCCTGATCCAATCAACTTTTGATTCAGGAAGATATTCATAACATTATCATGTACTACAAAATTATATCCTTCTTTACTTAATAAAGAAACTGATATAATATTGCATATCAGAGTCGGTATGTAATAGCATTCGTTCAGAAACAATGTATTACCATTTGGTAATACAAGGTGATATTCGTCAACTGCTTTGGCTGCAACATTTGCACCATTTCCTACTCTTACGGAATGATCACCCATTCCCAGTTCTCTACCTTTCCTTATCCCATGTAACATATTACATATGTAGGATTCCGATCCGGTAACTAATACCCAGGACGTAAAGTGCACTGAGAAACAGTTCTCGATAACTAACACACCCGAAAAAGATACATCAACATGCCCATTCTTCGTTTGGGTGGCATGGAAATCCGGATATTTTCCTATTTTCTGCTTAGACTTATAACAATTATAAGTTGGAGCAGAACCAACGTTCTCCTGCTCAGCATAACAAGCGGGTTCGGTCAATACATCCATATTATTATCTTGATTAAGGCCTGACATGGTCGCTACCTGGAGAGAGAGTGAAGAAAATACTTAAGCGTATGCTCTTGCAAGATTAGATTGGTTTATTATCTTATTTAATCAGGATGGCTCCCATTGTTTTATCAAATCTTCTTTCAAACCTTAAAAGGTAAGACTGATCGGGATTAATTACACCTTACAAGTTCGCCAATCTTCCGGCCAGGCCAGTGTTGGTACATTGAGGGAGGTTCCCCATGTTTTCGCACAGACCTAATTAAAATAAATCTCGTTTTCCCAAGGGCTTAACCCCGTTAACACCTTTCTAGACACCTACTTGATTGGCTAATTGTGATGTGTAAAACTCTCCCTGGAGTAACTCTTACTCGCAGTGGGTATCGGGATCCAACTATCTCATAAAAGATATGCAATCTCATTGCAAATTTCAACACTTGAAATTCCCGATAAACTTTTGCCCCTAGCAACTTATGACCTTGGCTACGGTCAACAAATCATAAGCGCTAGCCAAGTTCAACCCGTCATTTCCTGATTGAATTAAACCCACCCGTACGACTCTTGGCTAAGGTCAACAAAGTTGTATGACTACCCTAACTCAATCGCATCATATGCAACAGATAAGCACTAATTAGACCGCACACTACGCCTTGGCTAAGGTCAACAAACGTAGCACGAATACTAAGTAGAACTTATCTGAAATGACGGAGGGCTATGACAGGTTTTTAAGAAAACCTTTTGCGTAATGAACTTGATATAGTTGTAGAAATAAGTGATTTTTGAAAAGGAGTGTTTTTTAGGCTTTTTACTAGTTTTGCTAAAGAGATCACTCCCGGTGAATGGATCTCGGCTCTTTCCTTATCGAATAAGGTGAAGGATATTTCATAAATACCACTATGCAAAGTAAGAACTAAAAGAAGCAATCAAAAGACAAAACCGAGTGGGTTGTACCATCTGCTAGTTTCGCTAAACTGGTCACTCCCGGTGAAGGGATCTCGGCTCTTTCCTCATCAAATGAGGTGCTGGATATTCTACAAGAAATACCGCTATGCAAAGTAAAAACTAGAGCTGCCCTTTTTGAAAATATGATTCTACAACATGTTTTAGGTTTCTTTTTCTTTTTCATTAATCTCATTAATGAAATCCCATCATTTATACTTCCTAAGTATCACAGAAGAAACGAAAATACAACGTACGCTTATATCATCCGCATTCGCCACAGTGTCCCGTTATGCACCGTTAGATTACATAACTAACGATATAGCGGGACGGGACTAGCGTGGGTGCAAAACATAAGCAACGTTTATTATATATCATATATACAATAATAAAGTATTCATCTCACGCATATAAAGTGATCACATCACAGAATATCAGTAGCAGAAGATAACATATGAAATATTTGATATACTAGGAATTCCGTGTTTTAAATTAAGCCAGTATAAAACACGGATTCCACAGTCATGATGAATAGCCAAACCCACATCCCTAGACCCCTATGACAGCGGCAAACAACCCTACCAAATCTAGAGTTAGGAGACTCGGACTCGACTCCTCGAGATGGTCTGCTACTGGACTCTAAACCCCGGTTACTTGTGCTCCCCTCCTTGGGTCTATCCTAATGCGGAAAAGTAAATAATATACAACAATGGTGACATCATCCTCAACCTGGAAGTGCCCCAATAAAAGAATATTACATACAATGAATTTTACATGAATGAAAATAAAAACTCTCATCTCATATAAAACCCCCGGCTATTCAAAACATGATGATCCAATATAACATATCACAGCAACACATAACATCATATGTCATCAACGTAAATAAATATGTGTATCACAATTGTCGTTGACATATAGCAACAAAAATGGAGATACACCACATATTACATTTACGGTCGCAGAAAAGAAAATGTCAAACTATAACATTTGGAATCCACAATCACCTTAGACATCATAAACCCGAAATATCACATACTTCGGATTTCATGCCTAACTTTATGAATTTCACATATTGTATCACATTTCACAAATAGCTAGACGATATTAAACATTCCGATCGAATCAAAAAACACCCAAAATTTCCCAAAAAGCTCAACACTTGAGCGCAGTTTAAAAATATTCAGAACATGTCACGGTACCAATGGACCAACCGTAGAAGGGTCAACCCTTGCCTCACATATGGCGCCGCGGAACTACCGCAAACCCTAGGGTTTGATGGCGGTTCTTATGGTCATAGAATCGAGTTAGGGTTTTGTTCTTCTAGAGGGTCTTACTTGCATGATATTTGAATGTTCTTTAACTCGGAAAAAATCCAACTCTTGGAAAATTTTCCGTCGATGGTTAAAGTGGGTATTTGATATTCGTTCGAACTTTTTAACACCGTCTAAATGACCCGAAATATAGTTAGAATTACGACTACGAAACATTCCGAATTGTCTTTGCAAAAAGATAACATCATATGCAAATTTAGCAAAAACAAAAAACACCTGAAATATCAAAACCCAGAGCCTGAAGCACCAAACCAAGACAAACCCCAGAATCATCTTTTGGACCGGCCTACTCGGAATTTTTGCATATCTGGTCAGCCAAAAACCGGCCAAATGGGTTGATCTTGGTTCAGTGCTCATGTTACATCATATGCAATATTCTGCAGTTGTTAAAAAAAAAATTTCTACGACTTGAAAATTTCGATAGAAACTGGATTTGTGTATCGGGTGTTTCGGAATTGTTTCGGTTTCGTAATTCTATAAACATCGTCTAAATCTCTAGCTTGGCTATGATACCACTGTAGGATTGCTTGGCACGACGGCAAGGTTTCGGGAGGCATCATCCATACCATTTTCAAAAATTTGCCGCACAAAACAATCCTAACCCTAGAATCTTAACTAAAGATTTAGATAATACAATGTGTAAACTATTTTACATCTAAATGAGTAGAGATTACAACCTTTGTAGTACGATCCTTCACTTCTTTAACTCCTTGTAGTGGTCCCTTCGCTGCGATCAATGAACTCCCGGACTCTTGAGAGGCTCCTTAAGATGAATGATGCATATTTGCTTGAAGTCTTCAAAGTCGAAAATGATCTACGTCGAGAAGACACTAACCCAAGCTATCTCTTCACTAATGTGGGATTAGTGAAGCTAACACCCTAAACTAAATTGCTAATCTAGTAGAAGATGATGAATGTTCCCCTCCGAACACAGAGACGCGACCGTGCAGGTTCGTCTTGCCTGAAATTCGGGGCACATGCTATTTGGTTTTATCCGTCCACCTCTCCGAAGATACCAAGTTGATTTATAGCACCGTGTATCGGAGGTTTAGACGGATGCGGCCGATGTAGCAGACTTCGTCAGATTCCCCCTCGCTTGAGGTTTTTTTTTTATTGTGGGGACGCTCTTCCCTGCAGGCGCAAGCCCCTGCAGTTAATTACGCTACTGCATCGCGGTAACAACTTTCTCCTTCTCCATAATTTCACTTCGTATCGTGGGTGTTTTTTTTGTTTGTGGTTGCCCGTGGATTGTATACGGAGACTAATTTATGTCATATCCCGTAGGACGTGGATTAGTCCAAATCCGTATTTTCTTAGATTTGGGTTTGGGATTTTGGTTTAAGGATACGTTAGCCATATTTGAGGCTAAGATCAACTTAAACGTTTGTTAAGGATACGTTAGTCTAATTTGAGACTAAGATCAACTTAACGGGATCGTTTATATCCGACAAAAGAGCATTTGGGCTCTATTGTTCCAGTTTAGGGACATGGTGGTCCATCGCCAGTTTAGGGACATGGTGGTCCAACATTCCCATTTCGGGGACGGGTGTTGGTTTAAGGACGCATTAGTCCATGGGTTTAAGGACCCCACAATCCGTATCATTGGTTTAAGGACGCATAAGTCCATGAGTTTAAGGACCCCACAGTCCGTATTGTTAGTTTAAGGACACATAAGTCCATGAGTTTAAGGACCCCACAGTCTGTATTGTTGGTTTAAGGACGCATAAGTCCATGAGTTTAAGAACCCCACAGTCCGTATCGATGTGTGGTTGTCGAGACCCGTCACCTCTCTGACGACGTTGAAGGATTACAACGACAAATATCAGAGGAGTTCAGAGATGTACCCTTGAACTGGGTGTAAATTGATTTAAGAGAGCAGTCGTGCTTAGTTAATTTTAATTTGAGGACTTACGGCGAGAATTGGCTAAGTCCAGTTGAGAATGTTTAACATTTTTATTTGTAGTTGGCCTGTTAGTCCTTGGCTTGGGCTCTTCCCTTTGTTTAATAATGCAAAGCATTAATCTTGGTCTCTGTTGGACCTTTATTTGGGCTCTGCCCCTTTTAGATGATGCACAGCATCTGTTTTGGTCTGACATGCCTTTGTTTGGGCTTTGCCCTTTTTTTAAAATAATGCATGGTATTTTATTAGGCCTGTTATGCCTTTTTTAATTGGGCTCGACCCCTTTAAATAATGCAGAGCATTAATGATCTGATAGTGGCCACGTGGCCTGTCAGGCGCTCTGCGCCAATTAATGAGCGCAAGCGAATGTGGAGGTGACACGTGTCACACTCTGGTGAGCGCAAGCGTAGTGCGCTGCGCCAGTGCGCTGCGCTGTTGCGCTGCTGACACGTGGCACGCTCTGGTGCAGTGCGCCAATTTAAGAGAGCAATGCTCTGTTTTGGAAGCGCATAGCGCAGTTTGTTCTGGGGCCGACACGTGGCGCTCTCTGGTGGCTTGCGCCAACCCAAGAGCGCAACAGAGCAGATTTACAAGTGCAGGGCACTGTTTAATATCTTGATCCAATTTTTGATTAAAGAAAAGAATCTTTTAAGATTCCAGAACCAATGGTTCATCAAAAGGCAATGCCTTTATGTAGATCAAATGATCTGTGAAGTAATACGTCTTTTAATCTTTTTGTGATTGGATCTTTTCTTATCTTTTTTCCTTTTTAATTGAAGATCTTGATCTTTTATTTGATTATTGATCTTTATAGAAGAAAATTCTTCTTTTTATTCAAAGGTTTTTACCTTTTTTTTGTCTGAGCTCTTCTCAAAATTTTCTTGAGGAGTTCTGAATATCTCTCTTTTTCTCTGTGTTTCAATTGTGTGTTTTAGACTTGGAATCTAGGGGCCTTTATATAGTGCCATTTGATTTGTTAAATCAGTTAAATAGATCTTTCTCGGAGTGATTTGGGGATTTTCCCCCACCGTTGGATCTTTTATCCAAGGGCTTCTGTTTTCCAGAAGAGAATCTTCTTGTTTTAACAAGATCGGAAAGATCTTTTTGGAATTTTAATTCTGTTTTAGTGCTGGCATAGTTGGCGCAAGCGCCCCTGCGATTGACACATGTCGCGCAGCGCAGAGCGCAGCGCAACTGCGCTGCCACGTGTCGCGCAGCGCAGCGCAAACCATCTGAAGCGTTGCTTCCTTTATTTTTATCTTAAATAGAGCCTTGCTCTGATTAGGTGCGCTGCCTTGGGCGCTGCGCTGGCATGTCTGCTTTTGACACGTGGCGCATTGCGCGCAGCGCAAGAGATCTGAAGCGTAGCTTCAATTTTTGAATTTTTGAAATTCAAACAGAGCTTTGCTCTGATTGAGGGAAACAAATGCCCCCCCACCGTTGCGCTCACGTGGCGCACACATGAGTGCAGCGGTGGCAAGATCCCAGCCGTCGGATCAACTCAGGAGTTGAAGGGGCGCAAGCGCCTATAAATAGGACCCTTGGTCCTCAACAGATGTTCACCATCTTCAAGATTTTTAATTCTCAGAGCCTTGCTCTTGCTTTTAATAACTTCAGAGCCTTACTCTCGTTTTTCAAGAACTTCAGAGTTCCAACTCTAGAAAAATCTTAGGTAAAATTTAACTTAAATTAAATTAAATTAATTTTCATTAACAGAGCCCTGCTCTCATGGATCTTTGATCTAAAGAAAACCCCTTTGGGGTTTCATCAACAAAGCGTTGCTCTCAAGAATCCATAGATCTAAAGAGATCTTGTTTCAGGATTTTTAACCCATGAACAGAGCTCTACTCATGGACCAAACATAGATCTTTTTGATCTAAAAATGAAGAACTTTTAAAAGTTTTCATGGATCTTTAAGATCCCAAATTTTTAATCTTTTAGGAGTTAATAATAATTTTTTTAATAGATTTTCTCATCATTTTCACAGAGCTAGGCTCTTTTAAGGAATTTTATCCCCTTGAGACCGGAGTTTGACAAGTGTCACTCTGTGACAGAGCTTTGCTCTGAAAGGGGAGATTTTCTCCTTGTCTCTAGGAATCTTTCATTTAATGAGATTATTTTTTTGGGGATCTTCTCATTAATTGACAGTCCCATCCAATGATAGGGCTGTCCTATTAACTGATGCATTGTCTTCCAAATTTTGTGGGTCCCCCTTTGGTTCCCTACCCACTGCATTGCAGTGTGGTACAAATCTTGAAGTTCCAAGTGTCAGGCCCCCTTTTTTTTAAAATTAAATTAAGATACTGACGGCTGATTTCTGTCCCTTTGCAGGAAACATGTCTGCTGATTTGTCATTCCCTTTCGTTCGCTCAGAGGAAGGATTCCCTGAAGCGCCAGTGGATCGGGAGGTGCTCGCTCTCATTAAGGATCATGACCCCGGGCACAAGAACCTTCACCTGTGGGGCAGGTGGTATAATGATATCATCAAGGGTCGCCGAAGCTTCGGTTCCACGACGCCGTCTGAGCCCATCTCGTCGATCCCCTATGCGGATGAACCCCCGGTGAAGTATGCCGTGGAGGTCAAGAATTGGAATTCGGAGGATCTTCTCCAGCCTTCGATCGCTGCCGTTCCCGTGCAGCCGCCGCCGGCCGTAGACATCTTGGGGCGGCATATATGTCAGGGTGAGGCACGCCCTTGGGGACAGGCATACAATATTGGATTGGCCCCGCGAAAACCGGCCGGATATCTGCAGTGGGCCAGATACATCCTATCGGCGAAGAGGTCGCATCTGATTAAAATTGGTCTGTACTCTGCAATATACGTCTCGCTTTTTGAGTACTCTGCTCCTCCGACGTGGTGGGTCAAGACATTCATAGAACAATGGAACATCCTCACCCACACTTTTCTTCTGACGGACAGGGAAGTCTCATCTCCCTGGAAGAGTTCGTTGAGATCTCAGGTTTGCCGGTGAGGGGGGAGCATTATGAGGAGCTGCTTTCTCCTGACGAATACGTCTTCGCCACCAAGCCGTTGGTATTTGATTTGACGCCGGAGAACGCTATTCAGCACCAGTTTCCGGGCTTGGTGAAGGTGCTGAATATATACGAAGGTCTCTATTTGGAATCAGCAGTCCGGGGAGTTAGTTTTGCAGATTTTATTTCCCGCTTCCTTCGACCGGAGATTCTATTGGAGCGGAGTGAAAAGTTCGCCAAGCTCGACGACCCTTTCGGTTTCGGCTTAGATCGTCGACCAATATCGGAAGATGATCAAAAGATTTCTATCTCCCCGACGCCGCCATCATGCCCCTATCAGAAATCTCCACCCCGGGCATTGATGAGGAGACTTTATTTTTAGGGTTTCTGGGATTGTGGTTGTGCAGTTTTGCGCTCCCCATGCACCCATGCTACATGCGGCCATCCGTTTTCTACCCAGCGCATCGGATGGTGGCTGGCCTACAGTTGTCAATAGGAATCGCCGGGTTGGCCCACCTATACAATGGACTCAGCGTGGCGGCGGACGCTAATGAACCTGGGGTGCAGCCTGCCAATTTCCCGATGCACTACTTCACTTCGTGGATAGAAATACATGTGCACGGGGTATTCGGCATCCATAAGAGCCCTTCGGTTTTTGAGAGGTGCAGACTCCCAAGAGTCATACGGCTGATTGGTGCCTCGATCGTGAATCCGCCTCCGCGGGAGGCTAGGGGTTGCTCCTTCGTCCACACCTGGTCGGAGCGAGGATTTCTTTCATGGATAAAGTCGTAACTATCGGCTCAGAAACCTCCAAGGAGGTGGTGGTGCTGCGTGACGGCTTTAAGGACGGGGCCTCCGTACTGAAAGCCCGGGAGATCCTTCACCTCTACTCCATTCGGCCGGGCTACCTGGTGTTCAGGCAGAACGAGATGGCGCTTTTCATGAGGTACAACCCTCACCGGTTCGCCCAACAATCAAGCTATAGCCAGGGGGTCCCGCTGGAGGCGTTTTTGGAAGAGCCCGCCGCCAGCATGGAGGGGATACGGAGCGCGATGCACCATTTTATACGGCTGAATACGGGCTCCCACTTCTTCATCAGCGAGCCGAGCTGCGTCTCCCGGGTCTTACACGCGTACGTGGCTTGGTACGCGCATGCAATAGGTCCAGTCATCCGTCAGGAGAGGCGCATGTTGGTTGACCGCAAGGGTGCGCCTCCCGGCAGCGACCGCAAGGCTCCCCTGAAGCCAAGGACCCCTGTAGTTGCTCCGTTGAAAGATGCTGGAGCTGGACCACCGCGCGTGTTGAGCCCTTCGCGCGGATTACCACATGCTACCGCGGACGTGCCACCAGCGCCCCGTGCTCCAGTGGAGACGGTAAATGTGGTTTCGCCGGAGTCCGGCGTCGGCGCGGACATTGGGACCCGCCGCCCTAAGGTGCCTGCGAAGCGTAAAATGATCTTGGCGCCGACCGGGGCCCATGCGCAAAAGAAGAAGAAGTCAGTCCTCTCTCTCGACGCCATCCTCGGTTTAAAGCCTCAGGTCCCTCTCACTGAAGGCATAAGCGAGTACGGCAGCAATGAGGGCTTCTCGGTAGATCCAGCAGACACCGATCTGGCGGCCGCCATTGCGGCTTCTGAGCGAACAGCCAGACTCGAAGCGATGTTGGCTAAACTCACTCGGTCAGGTAATCATTAGCTGCACACTTCGTCATTTCACCGCATTTTTATCATTATCTTTGATTAATGCTTTCCCCTCCTTTTTTAACAGGTGTCACTTCTGAAGAAGCCGTCGCTGCCACTCTAAAAACCTTCCAGGAGGAGGAAAGGAAGCGCGCTTTATCGGGCGTTGGTACGTCTCGGGTCACCGAGTTTTTTTTTATTCTCCTTTTTATTGTCAATCTAATCTTTTCTTTCCCCTTTTGCAGGGGCCGTGCAAGCCGATGCAGGGACTCTTCCTGGGCCAGCTACTGAAATCCCGGCCTCTTCGGGGCTGTCGCGAGAGACCCGACTCGAAAAGCCGATGAGGGATGCCTTGAAGGCTCTGGAGGCATCTCTGTACACGGACGATGACGCCTCGATGAACGAAGCTTCGAAGAGGTCCGTCTTGACGGCCCGGGAAGAGAGGAGCGGTAGAGGCGCGAGGCGAAGGAACGCAGAGCTGCTTTGGCCGTGGGAGCGGGCCCAAGCACCGTTCCTCGTGTTGATACTCCTTCGGAAGAGCCCCCGGTCACCTTGTTTACCGCTCACAGACAAGCGGCGCGCGCAGCTAGGGAGGCTAACGATCAGTCCACCTCAGGTAATGTATCTTTCAAGAATTTGTTGTAAGAATTGTAAACATATCGGTTCTTATATATCTTGTCCTGCAGGGCCAAGTCCAACCGAAGGGGAGGCGAAAACCGTCAAGCCTAAGGGGACAGAGGAAAAGGTACTAGCTGAACCCGAGCCGACGGTGGGCGACGTCGCTGGGGTTGCTGTGTTAGTTATATGTATGCCCTAGAGGTCATTACTGTACATTGGATGTATATTGTAGTGGATGCTGGGACATATATAGGGAGGACTTTCTTGCTCGACATGATAGTATGCTATCTGGTTACTCTTTACCTTAACGTGTACACTGATTGTCTCTCTGTTACATGTTGGTAAAGCCCTTAGGATGGGTACTTGACTACCTGGACTATGATGCGGATCATACTAGTGGGGACATGGTAGTCCATAAGTGCATCCTTCAAAGTCCCTAGTCGTGGGTGTATCGAGACGGGGCATCGATATACCAGAGTAGACTGGCGTATACCTTCTCGACCCATACAGATGGGCGATGGATGATCCCATATCCATTGGTGTTTGACATCAGAGATGATATACGGGTGCTCAGTGGAGACTGGGTACACTGGACGGACTCGCCGAGAACTCCCAGATGGTATTATACCTTCGTCAGATGGCAGTTCTATGGTGACACTGGTACAGAGTAGTCTGTTGACCCGAGATCGTCATAGAGTCTTGTGTGGTTCCCACTGTGCTTTGATTTCCATCTTACCACGTCCAAGAGGGCGTGCAAAACGGTGGTTTTTGGGTACAGTCCCGAGTCACATGGAGGCAATGAGCGATAGGAGGGGATTCGTCTCTCCCGATATAGGGAGTTGATGTTGCGCTGTGTTCGATTGGCTATGACCGGAAATCCCTGGCCAGGGTTGCTGAGATTTACTGGTATGTGTTACCTGTAGTTTCTCGAATAGTTATAGACCTCATATCGACACGACTTATCGAGCTATTGGGGTCTGACGTTTACCACCCCTAGGCAAGATATGCGACATATCAGACGAACAGACCGGACTGTACGGTAAGTGTTACTGGTTGGATTCACAGGAGTGTGAGCGGGCTTGCTCGTCGATCTTCTGATCGCTCAAAACCCGGGTGGCCGTTACGTTTAGCAGACCGCTTGCGGCTTGTGGGTGTTTGATATGATCATCACCTGCTGCCGGCGTATTGACGAGTCTTTAGAGTCCTACACAGAGGTTTCCTGGCTCAAGCGAAACGAAATAGGAGCGCATATGGGATATGTGCGGGACCGAGAATAATGCGTGTATGTGATACCGTATTTCATTTTCACGATGAATGTGTCGAATGGTTGTATGCGATATAACCTAGTTATCGAATCAAGGATTGATTCGATAAATCGATACATTGTATATTAGTCGGTTATATGCGATATGACCGGATCGTTAAATCAAGTGTTGATTTAATGATTTAATGCATAATTATATATTTGATATATTACTTTGCATTAACTAGTACTGGTTCACTTTAAATGGATTTTCTCACTTGAAGTGTACATTGTATATGTGATATACTTTTGTACACTAGATTGTATCATGTTTGATGATGAATGCTCATTAGGGTTTGTGTAAAGATTAAAGAATGGTTGTGTAATGGTTAAGGGTTTTCATTTTCTTTATTTATTTATTTATTTATTTTATTCATTTTGGAAATGAGAGAAAATGGTGAGAAAATGGTGGCTTTCTTTGTTTGACATTGAAACTTCATGAAGGTTTGACTAAGTGACCATTTTGTCTCATGCTTAACCCTAACCATTCCCACTAACCCTAGTTTAGTTTCTACACTTAACCATGGTTTGAATATGATAAGTATTGATTTTCTTTTCCATTTCTAAATAACACTTATCATATTCTTTCTTTCTTCTTCTTCTTCTTCACTTGAAGAAAGCTTGCTTCAACAATGGCAACTTGAGCAAATGAGTGAGAAATCCAATTCTAAAGTGAACCCACTTCCTATTTCTTCATCCTCTACCTCTTGCCAAGTAGTAGAGTGTGTTTTCTTCACAAGTTTCATGACTTGGTGAAGTGGGAGCTTGATCTTGTGATGCCTCGACGTAGATCATCTTCGGCACAAAGCCGACGACCTTGCTCGCCTATTTCTCCGATGAAGCCGACGCTAGAGCCCGGGATTCCATTTGGACAGCGAGGAGACTTCATTGCGGAGCTATGGAGGTGGAGGACCGGATCTACAAAGGTTGTATTTCCGTTACACTTTAGTTAAGTTGTTAATTAGTTTCATTGTTGCGCCTAAATTTCTAGTTAACGATCTAGTCTAGGGTTTCTCGGCACCGTAAAATTTGAAATTGGCATGGTTGATGCCTTGTGAGACCTCTTGGGAGTGCCTAGGAACGCTACAGTGGTATCAGAGCCTAGCTAGAGCCTTAGGCGATGCGTAGACGGAGTTTGAAGTCCGATTAAACCGAAACCCTAACACAAATTTGCTCTCTGGACTTTTTCCAAAAATTGGGTTTTTTCCAAATTAAAAATATGCAGAAAATTCAGCAGGAAATTCTAAGAATTACGGTGCAAAAATTACCTAATGATCTTTCTAAAGTGCGGCGGAACCGCGGCATTAGCGTGCTAATGCGGCTGTTCCGCGGCCATTTTGTCTCTTCTTCCATTGAATTTTGCATAGTAATTCCTATTTTGCAGTGCTGGTTTTCCTGGGATATATTTTTTTCTGAACTCAAGAGTTGAGTTTTCTGGGTTGTATTGGGGACTCGGTGTTTCGATCGGATTGTCTAACTTTGTCTATGTGGCTTTCCGAAAATTTTAGAATATGTTAAAAAGTTCGACCGGATATAAATACCCAACTTTTCCCCTGTCGGGAAATTTCCAAGTGTTGGATCTTTCCGTGGTTTAAAGACGTTCTAGGTAGTGCAAGTAACGCGATGGTCCCTCTAGAAGACAACAAACCTTAACTCGATTATGTGACCGTCTTGAACTGCCCTTTGAACCTTCGGGTTTGGGGCAGTACGACGTGCCACATGTGAGGCGTTGGCTTGACCCTTCTACGGCTGGACCGTTGGTACTGAAGCACGAACTGAATGTTTTTAGACTTGTTTCGTGTGTTGATCTGTATCGGGAAAACTTGGGTGTTTGAATGTTCGATCGAAAAGTTTAACATTTTCTATTTATCCGGAATGTGATACAATACTTGGAATCCACAAGTAGTTATGAGATAACTGAATGAATGTTATAAATCTAGCGGTTTAGTCTCACTTGATCGGTTGCCACGGAATTTTGATGTGATCAAAAGTCCGTCGCAATCACGTAACGTACGCGGATACTCGCCGGGTAAACTTAATAGACAGCCTCACTCCATAGCCCCGACCAAGTGACTGTAGGAGAACCCCGTCGCCGAAAGCATCCGTTTGGGTGCTCCCGGTAGCGGTGTTCCGCCTTGGTGCACTTCATCGACGGTATCGGGGGTGCTGCCGCCTACTAAAGTTTGCGACGAGCATTCGATCAGGATGTCGGGAATCTTGTTGAATTGCCCGACTTGATATTGATAAGTGTTTTCGATTTTGAGACTAAAATGCGGGGTTTATAATAGTTAGGCATGCGATGTCTAAGGTATTCATTTGATTAGGCATGCGATGTCTATGTAGATTGCGGATTCCAACTGTTATAGTTTTACACTTTCTTTTCTGTGACCGTAAGTGTAATATGTGATATCGCCGGTTTCGTTGCTATATGCCAACGACAATTAGGATGCGAATATTTACTTACGTTGATGACATGTGATGTTATGTGTTGCTGGATATGATATATTGGATCGTCGTGTTTGAATAGCCGGGGTTTTTATGTGAGATGAGTGTTTTTCATTTTCATTCATGTTAAAACTTGTATGTAATATTCTTTTATTGGGGCACTTCCAGGTTGCGGAAGATGTCACCTTTTGTATATTATTTTCTTTTCCGCACTAGGATAGACCCAAGGAGGGGAGCACAAGTAACCGGGTTCTGAAGTCCAGTGGGAGACCAACTCGAGGAGTCGAGTCCGGGTCTCCTAACTCTAGAATTGGTAGGGTTGCTTGCCGCTCTCGTAGGGGTCTAGGGGTGTGGGTTTGGCTATTCATCACGACCGTGGAATCCGTGTTTTATACTGGCTCGTATTGAAAACACGGACGTCCTAGTATATCCAATATTTCATATGTTTCTTCTGCTGCGATATATGTGATGTGATCATGTGATATGTTCTGTGATGGATACTATATATAGTATATATGATATATTATATAGACGTTACTTATGTTTTACACCCGCGCTAGCCCTGCCCCGCTCTGCCGTTAGTTACCTAACCTAACGGTGCACGAGGGGACATCGAGGCGAATGCGGATGGCATAAGTGTACGTCGTATTTATCTGTGATGTTTAGGTACTTAAATGATGGGACTTCATTAATGTGATTAATGAAATAAAAGAAACCTAAGATGGTGTGAAATCGAATTTCAAAAATAAAACAGGTAGCTACAGTTCTTGCTTTGCACAGCAGTATATGTCATATATCCTGCACCTTATTCAATGAGGAAAGGACCGAGATCCCTTCACCGGGAGTGACTCCTTTTGCAATAACTGGCAGATGCTACACACTCGGTTTGTCTTTTGATTGTTTTTAAGAGTTCTGCTTTGCACAGTGATATATATGATATATCCCGTACCTCATTCGAAGAGGAAAGGACCGATGATCCCTTCACTGGGAGTGACTCCTTTAGCAAAACTAGAAAAGCCTCAAAAGCACTCCATTTTAAAATCATTTGATTCGACAACGATATCAAGTTCATTACGCAATAGGTTTTCAGAAAAATCTGTCGTAGCCCTCCGTCATTTCAGATAAGTACTAGTTAGGATTCGTGCTATGTTTGTTGACTATGTTAAGGCGTAGTGTGCGGTAGCTAATTAGTGCTTATCTGCATAAGCATATGATGCGATTGGATTAGGGTAGTCGTGCGACTTTGTTGACTATGTTAAGGGTCGTGCGGGTGGGTTTAATTCAATCGGGAAATGGCGGGTTGAACTTGACTAGCACTTATGATTTGTTGACTATGTTAAGGTCATATAGCTGCTAGGGGCAAAATATTATCGGGAATTTCAAGTGTTGAAATTTGCAATGAGATTGCATACCTTCTATGAGATAGTTGGATCCCGATACCCGCTGGAGTAAGAGTTACTCCTGGGAGAGTTTTACACATTACAATTAGCCGATCAAGTAGGTGTCTAGAAAGGTGTTAACGAGGTTACGCCTCTAGGAAAACGAGGTTTACATTAATTAGGTTCGTGCAAAAGCACGGGGGACCTCCCTCAAAGTACCGACACTGGCCTGGCTGAAAGATTGGCGAACTTGTAGTATGTAATTAATCCCGGCTAGTCTTTCCTTTTAGGGTTTGAAGGAAGATTTGATAAAAACAGTGGGAGCCATCCTGATTAGATAAAATAATAACCAATCTATTCTTGCAAGAGCGCACGCTGAGTGTTTTCTTCTCTCTCTCTCCTGGTAGCGACCATATCACGCCTTAATCAAGATAATAATACGGATGAATTGACCGAACCCGCTTGTTATACTGAGCTGGGGAACGTTGGTCCCGCTCCAACTTATAATTGTTATAAGACAGAGCAGGAAATTGGGGAATACCAGATTTCCCGTGCCGTCCAAACGAAGAGAATGCATGCTGATGCATCATCTTCGGGTGTGTTCATTACAAAGAACTGTTTCTCTGTATCCTCTACATCCTGGGTATGTGATACCAGATCAGGATCCCAGATATGTAATCTGTTACATAGGGCTACTGCTAGGTAGAGAACTGAGAACGGGTGATAAGTTTCATGAGGCAGAAAACGGGGCAAGAGTTGCAGCCAAGTCTGTTGGTCACTGTCACCCTGTATTACCAATACATTGATTCTGAACGAATGTTATTAGATACCGAACCTGATATACAAAATCATATCTATCTCTTTATTAGTAAAGAAATGATAAAATTTTGTATAGATGGATAATGTTTTGAACATTTCCTATATCAAAAGTTGATCGGTTCAGGCACGTTATCTAAAAGCATTGTAGTTCTAATTCAAACTACAGTTCTTGAGTATACGGAACACACACAAGAGGAAGAGTTCAGAAATGAACGAATCCTACTTGAGGCATTATAGACTAGGTCATATCAATGTGACCCGACTAGCTGAAGTTACATGTAGATGCATATTTAAATCAGTTTGAATTTACATCTTGTGAAACTTGCCAGTCATGTCACAGAGATAAGATGACCATAGCTCCGTTTACTGAAAACAGAGAAAGAGTTAGTGAACTCTTGGGATGATACATGTTGATGTATGTAAGGTCCCCTATCTACATATGCCAAGACCGGTTCCCTGTACTTCATTACATTCTCTGATGATCTTTCGAGATTCAGACCTATGTTCCTGTTGAAACATAAGTCCGAACCTTTTGAGATATTCACAGAATATGATTTAGAAGTAGAGAACCAAAATACGGGTACAAGTATTATGTCCTTTGATGTGATCAAGGAGGAGAATACTTGAGCACGGAATTTCTGGACTTTTCTAAAGGAGAATGAGATTCTCTCTCAGCATTACTCCTCCGATACACCATAGCACGATGGTATATCGGGGCGGAGCAATCACACCCTATATGATAAGGTGTGCTCTATGATGAGTACTACTGAGTTACCTATTTCCTTTTGGGAGTTGTGCACTTGAAAAGCTGCATACCAATTGAATAGGGTTCGAATCAGATCACAGCCTACCACTCCATATGAGATATGGTATGGGAAGAGCCCATGTCTTAAGCAAGTTAAGATTTGGGGTTGTCCGGCCTATGTCTGAAAAGCAAAATCCGGACAAGCTCGAGGCAAGGTCAGTTATGTAGAACTGGAAATGTTCCAGCTATACAAACTGCAGCTGATGACTTGACAGAACCAAAGGATTCAATAGTTACCAACAACCTAGCCTCTCCGCCGATCTAGTAAGGTTCCTCACCCGCCTGAGAGATACTTTGGTTTCTATGACAGTGGGAGCGAGGATTGCATCATGAGATAGTGACCCAACTAGTTTCGAGCTGGCCATCAGGAGTGGGACTCTGTAAGAATGGCTGGATGCTTATTGATCTGAGATGGAATCCATGTACACCAACAAAGTATGGACTTTGGTTGCTATATCTGAAGGGTTAAATCCCCATCAGGAGCAAGTATATCTTGAGAAGATTACTTGGTGTATATGGAAAAGTTGAGACTTTCAAAGCTAGACCGTTAAAGCTTTTCGTCATCGACCAGGCGTGGATAATGATGAAACCTTTTCAAGTTGCTATGCTTAAGTCCATCCAGATCCTACTTGCCACGGCTACATACCATGACTTCGATATCTGGCGGTTGGGTGCCATGACTGCTTTTCTAAATAATGTTTTAGAAGAGTGCGTCTATATGTACACAGCCAGAGGGCTTCATAGACAGTGGGAGCAGCGGAAACGTGTATAAGATGCTTTATAGGATAAAGCAGGCATCGCGGAGTTGGAACATCTGTTTTGATGTAGTAGTCAAACAGTTTGACATCATCAAAGTGGTAGATGAACCTTGTATATACAAAAAGGTAGTAGGGAGTATGGTGATGATCCTCGGAGAGTACGTAGATGACATACTCTTGATAGGGAAGAAGTTTCCTATGCTACGCTCGGTCAATCTCCGCTTATCACAATGATTCTCCATATAGGATCAAAATGATACCTCCTAAATCCTGGATTTTGGATCTATGAGACAGATCTAATTGGATGTTAGGATTCTCACTAGTTGTAGTGAGATGGTATCAACCGATCCTGAGGAGAATCACTGGAAGGGTTCCAGGGTGATAAGGACGACTGAAAGTCAGTCACAGGCATTGTCTTTACCCTCAGTAAAGGGACGGTATGTTGGAAGAGTTCCAAGCTAGATACCGTGGCATACTAGACGATAAAGGCTGGATACATCGCTACTTAAGATGCTACCAAAGAGGCAGTCTGGGTGTATATTGGTTCATGAGATGAACTTTGTTCCTCCCATTGTGTGACAATGGAGTTGTGGCTTATGCCAAGGAACGCCGGTCCCATCAGTGATCCAGACATATTCTAAGGCAGTGTCACCTGATCATGGAAATGGTTGATCTCCAGGGTGATCGAGGTTAGGAGAGTAGACTCAGAGGATAACACGGCGGATCCACTCACGAAGGCCTATTCCCAGAGAGAGACTTTTATGGGATGGTTGAGTATGAGATACTACAACCACTGCTACAGATGGCCCTAGTGCAAGTGGGAGATTGTTAGTTATATGTATGCCCTAGAGGCCATTACTGTACATTGGATGTATATTGTAGTGGATGCTGGGACATATATAGGGAGGACTTTCTTGCTCGACATGATAGTATGCTATCTGGTTACTCTTTACCTTAACGTGTACACTGATTGTCTCTCTGTTACATGTTGGTAAAGCCCTTAGGATGTGTACTTGACTACCTGGACTATGATGCGGATCATACTAGTGGGGACATGGTAGTCCATAAGTGCATCCTTCAAAGTCCCTAGTCGTGGGTGTATCGAGATGGGGCATCGATATACCAGAGTAGACTGGCGTATACCTTCTCGACCCATACAGATGGGCGATGGATGATCCCATATCCATTGGTGTTTGACATCAGAGATGATATACGGGTGCTCAGTGGAGACTGGGTACACTGGACGGACTCGCCGAGAACTCCCAGATGGTATTATACCTTACATCAGATGGCAGTTCTATGGTGACACTGGTACAGAGTAGTCTGTTGACCCGAGATCGTCATAGAGTCTTGTGTGGTTCCCACTGTGCTTTGATTTCCATCTTACCACGTCCAAGAGGGCATGCAAAACGGTGGTTTTTGGGTACAGTCCCGAGTCACATGGAGGCAATGAGCGATAGGAGGGGATTCGTCTCTCCCGGTATAGGGAGTTGATGTTGCGCTGTGTTCGATTGGCTATGACCGGAAATCCCTGGCCAGGGTTGCTGAGATTTACTGGTATGTGTTACCTGTAGTTTCTCGAATAGTTATAGACATCATATCGACACGACTTATCGAGCTATTGGGGTCTGACGTTTACCACCCCTAGGCAAGATATGCGACATATCAGACGAACAGACCGGACTGTACGGTAAGTGTTACTGGTTGGATTCACAAGAGTGTGAGCGGGCTTGCTCGTCGATCTTCTGATCGCTCAATACCCGGGTGGCCGTTACGTTTAGCAGACCGCTTGCGGCTTGTGGGTGTTTGATATGATCATCACCTGCTGCCGGCATATTGACGAGTCTTTAGAGTCCTACACAGAGGTTTCCTGGCTCAAGCGAAACGAAATAGGAGCGCATATGGGATATATGCGGGACCGAGAATAATGCGTGTATGTGATACCGTATTTCATTCTCACGATGAATGTGTCGAATGGTTGTATGCGATATAACCTAGTTATCGAATCAAGGATTGATTCGATAAATCGATACATTGTATATTAGTCGGTTATATGCGATATGACCGGATCGTTAAATCAAGTGTTGATTTAATGATTTAATGCATAATTATATATTTGATATATTACTTTGCATTAACTAGTATTGGTTCACTTTAAATGGATTTTCTCACTTGAAGTGCACATTGTATATGTGATATACTTTTGTACATTAGATTGTATCATGTTTGATGATGCATGCTCATTAGGGTTTGTGTAAAGATTAAAGAATGGTTGTGTAATGGTTAAGGGTTTTCATTTTCTTTATTTATTTATTTATTTTATTCATTTTGAAAATGAGAGAAAATGGTGGCTTTCTTTGTTTGACATTGAAGCTTCATGAAGGTTTGACTAAGTGACCATTTTGTCTCATGCTTAACCCTAACCATTCCCACTAACCCTAGTTTAGTCTCTACACTTAACCATGGTTTGAATCTGATAAGTATTGATTTTCTTTTCCATTTCTAAATAACATTTATCATATTCTTTCTTTCTTCTTCTTCTTCTTCACTTGAAGAAAGCTTGCTTCAACAATGGCAACTTGAGCAAATGAGTGAGAAATCCAATTCTAAAGTGAACCCACTTTCTATTTCTTCATCCTCTACCTCTTGCCAAGTAGTAGAGTGTGTTTTCTTCACAAGTTTCATGACTTGGTGAAGTGGGAGCTTGATCTTGTGATGCCTCGACGTAGATCATCTTCGGCACGAAGCCGACGACCTTGCCCGCCTATTTCTCCGATGAAGCCGACGCTAGAGCCCGGGATTCCATTTGGACAGCGAGGAGACTTCATTGCGGAGCTATGGAGGTGGAGGACCGGATCTACAAAGGTTGTATTTCCGTTACACTTTAGTTAAGTTGTTAACTAGTTTCATTGTTTCGTCTAAATTTCTAGTTAACGATCTAGTCTAGGGTTTCTCGGCACCGTAAAATTTGAAATTGGCATGGTTGATGCCTTGTGAGGCCTCTTGGGAGTGCCTAGGAACCCTACATGCTGGACCCGAGCTGTAGGCTGAGGAAACTGTGCCAGAGAAGGCCGTCGATGTCGAGCCCGAGGTTGCGGAAAATGAGACGGCTGCTATAACCGAGCCTGGGGCAGCAGCGGACGGAGCGCCTGAGATCGGCGACCTATGGAGACGGCGGAAGAGACAGCAGCGACCGCCGAGCCCGAGGGAGTAGCGGGTGAGACGGGCATGACACCCGAGGACAAGCCAGCCGCTCTTTCTCAAGAGTCTGGCAATGCTCCAATCATTGCTCTCCCCGTCTACGGTCCTCCGCCGTCTCCTGGCCTTGCGAGCACGACAACGGCCCCCGTAGAGTCTGGTGATGAGGCCACGGGAGGTGGACTCGTGTCGATAGAGGAAGCAGACGCCTCCGTTTCGGCTGGCACCTCATCAGGTAAATTTCGGGTTACCGTCATTTTTTTTTATCTTGCAATCCTTCCTGACAGGCTTATCTTTGTTTTTAACGCAGGTGCGGCCAGTGCTGACGCTCCATTGCTCGAGGGAGCACCGTCAGCTACTGCCTTGGCGGTAGCCACCTCTCAGCCTTCTCTCGTACCATCGCAGATGCTGGAAGGTATGGATTCGTGACCCCTTAGTTTTATCTTTCGGCTGCACAATTTATGTACTAATGTCGTACTATTGTGTCTTTGCAGGAGTGCTTTTTGATCACCTCTATCAGGTGCTGCGCCCACACTTCTCCTTCCCGTTGGAGCTTGCTTCCTCCAGTGGCGCTGGTGAGTATAATTTTCAATTAATACTCTTTCTTTTTCCAACAATGGACTTGTTTCTGATTTTTCCTTGCCCTGATTGCAGTGCTACAGATCGAGGGAGGAGATGAAAGATCGGTTGCGCCACCGGTCCTCCCGGCTTTGCCGTCTGCTACAGCTGGTATAGTAAATTCCCTTATTGATGACTCTTCTATATTTCTTGAACCGTCATTTGATTGTGTTTTGTTTTGCAGCTATCGTTCCGGTTCCGGCCCCTCTTGAGTCCCGCATCATAATGCCGGCAGTCCCCTTCTTGAGACGTCCGTCTTCAAAGAATGCTGCGATGAGTTTGGGAATGCTGAGCGGATACGTTGAAGAGCTTGACGTAGACGTTCCCCCATCTGCCGCAGATTTCGCTGCGGAGGTTAATCCGATGCTGGCGACGCTTGTAAATTTTCATAATGAAGGCGTCGTCGAGTCTTGGGTTAATCACTGCAGGGAGATCGAGGCCCGTCTGCATCAGCTGGAGTCGATGAGTCCTGCCCCTGAGATTTTGGCCGTGAGTACTCAACGGGCGGCATGGATCGAGCAAAGCGCTTCTTACTTCCGCCATTTGGAACAAGAAGCAGCTTTAAGGCTGAGAGAATGTCAAGAGTCTTCAAGCGAGACTGCTCGCCTACGTGCTGAAGTTGATGCGAATGCTACCCGGGTGAAGGCTATCTTCGAGGGCCTTCTGCAAAGTATTTCTGATGGGTTAGCACTGAAGCAGAAGCTCGATGCCGCTGAGCGTGATGCCCAAGGTCGCGACGCAGCTCGGCAAGCAGTTGAGGAGCAGCTCTCAACCTTCCTACAGCAGCGGGTTCAAGTGGAAGCAAAACTGGTGGTGGCGACCGATCAGGAGAAGGTATTAAAGGAAGTGCGCGAGCAACTGATGGGGCTATTTAAAACGCTTCCTTCTCCTTGAACATTTTGTATCATTTATACACTTGTAATTTTTGAATAGTATGTACACATTCTTTATTCTTTATACGATTCGCCTTGTACTCAATTGAATTCATGAATAAAGATATACACATTTCCTTTTGCAATGTTTTGTGTCATCTCTGCTCTTCCTTCCTTCCTTTATTATCAGTATGCTGTCTTAGAAAACATGGTTGACAGGTGATAGAGCGAACACCCTGTCTCGGTTTCTTCAAGAGGTAATGATGGCTTAGGACGCAGGTTCAGATCTGCTGTCCAAGACTTCTCAACTTTATGAGCCGTGAGGGTCTCATAGAGAATTTTCTCCCTACGGATCGAGAGGATCTCGTAGGTGTATTTTCTCCTTAGGAATCATGAGGATTCCTAAGTATGTTTTCTCTTATAAGTCGTAAGAATCTTATAAGAGAATTTTCCCTCTTACGAGTCGAGAGAACTCGTAAGCGGTTGTTTCCCTCCTTGTCGAGATTCGACTTTGGAGAGTGAGACCCGTGGATAGTATGCAATAGACCGTTTTAGACCGACTTGCAGGGTATCAGTGCTTAAGAAACAAGTTTTTTAATCCCTGCTGCCTAAGGCTTTATCTTGCAAGTCGAGATGAATCGGGAAGTCCTCGCGAAGACACTAATTTCCTCACGAGTCGAGACGAATCGAGCAGCTCTCGTCAAGGACACTAATTTCCCTGAGTCGAAGTATTTTGCCGAGGACACTGGTTTCCTCAAGGTTGAAACGAATTGAAAAGCTCCTGCAAAGACACTGGTTTCTCTGTGGGTCGAAACGAATCAAGAAGCTCTCATCAAGGACGCTAATTTCCCTAAGTCGAGGAGGTTGCCAAGGACACTGATTTCCCTGGGGTTGAAACGAATCGGGGTATTCCTGCAAAGACGTTAGTTTCTCTGCGGGCCGACGCGAATCGAGGTGCTCTCGTCAAGGACACTGGTTTCCCTGAGTCGAGGAGGTTGCCAAGGACACTGATTTTCCTGGGGTTGAAACGAATCGGAGTATTCCTGCAAAGACGCTAGTTTCTCTGCGGGCCGACGCGAATCGAGGTGCTCTCGTCAAGGACACTAGTTTCCCTGAAGTTGAGACGGTTGCCAAGGACACTGATTTCCCTGGGGTTGAAACGAATCGGGGTATTCCTGCAAAGACGCTAGTTTCTCTGTGGGCCGACGCGAATCGAGGTGCTCTCGTCAGGGACACTGGTTTCCCTGAAGTTGAAACGGGTGCCAAGGACACTGATTTCCCTGGGGTTGAAACGAATCGGGGTATTTCTGCAAAGACGCTAGTTTCTCTGCGGGCCGACACGAATCGAGGTGCTCTCGTCAGGGAAACTGGTTTCCCTGAAGTTGAGACGGTTGCCAAGGACACTGATTTCCCTAGGGTTGAAACGAATCGGGGTATTCCTGCAAAGACGCTAGTTTCTCTGCGGGCCGACGTGAATCGAGGTGCTCTCGTCAAGGACATTGGTTTCCCTGAAGTTGATACGGTTGCCAAGGACACTGATTTCCCTGGGGTTGAAACGAATCGGGGTATTCCTGCAAAGACGCTAGTTTCTCTGCGGGCCGACGCGAATCGAGGTGCTCTCGTCAGGGACACCGGTTTCCCTGAAGTTGAGACGGTTGCCAAGGACACTGATTTCCCTGGGGTTGAAACGAATCGGGGTATTCCTGCAAAGACGCTAGTTTCTCTGCGGGCCGACGCGAATCGAGGTGCTCTCGTCAGGGACACTGGTTTCCCTGAAGTTGAGACGGTTTCTAAGGACACTGATTTCCCTGGGGTTGAAACGAATCGGGGTATTCCTGCAAAGACGCTAGTTTCTCTACGGGCCGACGAGAATCGAGGTGCTCTCGTCAGGGACACTGGTTTCCCTGAAGTTGAGACGGTTGCCAAGGACACTGATTTCCCTGGGGTTGAAACGAATCGGGGAATTCCTGCAAAGACGCTAGTTTCTCTACGGGCCGACGCGAATTGAGGTGCTCTCGTCAGGGACACTGGTTTCCCTGAAGTTGAGACGGTTGCCAAGGACACTGATTTCCCTGGGGTTGAAACGAATCGGGGTATTCCTGCAAAGACGCTAGTTTCTCTGCGGGGCGACGCGAATCGAGGTGCTCTCGTCAAGGACACTGGTTTCCCTGAGTCGAGGTATTGTGTCTTTCGGGTTTTATATGAGTTACCGTCAAGACTTGGCTCCGTTTTCTGATGGAGCACAGGGAGGAAAGGTGTGATTCCTTCTTTGTTTGCACCCCTGGATTGTATACAGGGATTGCTGTGATATCGCCTGTAGGGCATAAATTTTATTCATTTTTTTAATTATTATTTTATTTCCGCGATGCTCTATCATTTCAGCTTTTATATCGCGAAGGTCGCGATTGCCCAATCATTTCGACTATTTTTTCCGCGGTGCCCAATCATTTCGGCTATTTATTTTATTTTTACTCGCTGCTTTTTATTGCGAGTTGCCCAATCATTTCGGCTATTTTTCATGCATGCATTTTTTTACTTGCTGATTTTTATTGCAAGTTGCCCCATCATTTCGGCTATTTCGTATGCATTTTTAACTCGTTGATTTTTATCGCGAGTGTAGAACTTGGAATCTGGTTCCAGTCTCGGCATCAGCATCGCTACAACTGGAATATTGCCAGGCGCGAATCATCATTTGCCATGAAAGGACTTGGAATTTGATACCGATTTAAGCATCAGCATCGCTACAACTGGGATATTGCCATAAGCGAATCATCATTTACCTCTGTCGATGTTGAACAAAGGTGACTTAGTAAACAGGGTTAGGATCCTGTCGACTAAGGCTTTTGACTTCATGAGCCGTAAGGGTCTCATAACGGTATTTCTCCCTACAAGTCGTGAGGATCTCATAGGTGCGTTTTCTCCTTAGGTATCGTGAGGATTCCTAAGTGTATATTCCCCTGTAAGTCCTAAGGATCTTACAAAAGGGTTTTCTCCTTACAAGTCGAGAGGACTTATAAGGGTTGTTCACCATATGGACATATCCCTAGCCACGGATGAGACTTGGTTAGGGAAATGTTTATTCGCGCCCGTGGATTGTATACAAGTGTCAGTACTGAGCCGCTTGTAGGGCAATATCGAAGGTTGTGGGGGTTGCTTAAGCACAGGTTTAGGTCTCTGTAACTTAAGACTTTCAAATCTTATGAGCCGTGAAGGTCCCATAAGAGAGTTCTCCTTACGAGTCGTGAGGATCTCGCAAGTGTATTTTCTCCTTAGGAATCGTGGGGATCCCTAAGGGTGTCTCTCCCTTGTGAGTCGTAAGGATCTCACGCGGGTGGTTTCTCCTTACAAGGTCGAGAGGACCCTGCAAGTGTCTTTTTAACGAGGCTGCGCCCTTTCGGGTTTTCATAAGACTCACCGGTAGCCCTGCTGTTTTTACTCACGGAGCCCTTTCGGGTTTTCATCCGTGCCCATTTTGCTTATGGACATACCGTCTTTTTTTTTTATCTCTTCAGCCTGAGGATACTGCGGTAGTAGTTTAAAGACGTTTCGGTCGCCAGCTAGTTTTAGGACGTAGTGGTCCGTCATTAGTTTAAGGACGTTTCGGTCCGTCATTGAAAAAGGCCGGTTACTACTTATAGAGTTTGGGCTTAGGAAGATAGCGAGCGGACATAGTCGTCGTCATCTATCATTGACCTAGGCTGTGACTCATTAAGTGTAGTATTTGTTTAGGAAGCGACCGTTTATTGGTCTGAAAGGCCTTTCACCGTGCATATCAATGAGTAGATAGGCTCCACCCTGGTAGACCTTGTCTATGATGTACGGGCCTTCATAGTTCGGCTCGAATTTTCCCCGCTTGGCGCGATTGGGGATCATAGGTCTTTTGACCACTAGCACGAGTTCGCCTTGGCGGAATGTCCTCGGCCTGGTTAATCTTTCATATGAGCGCGTCATCTTTGCTTTATAAGCCTCTAAATTTTGTTGCGCTATGAGCCGGGCTTCATCAAGGGCATCAAGCTCCTCAAGCCGAAGGTGAGCGTTTTCTTCGTCCGTAAGCTCGTAGTGGACTGCCACTCGTAGAGAGGGTAACTCTATCTCGAGGGGGTGTCACGCCCCGCTTCTCAGTGTACGGCGAAGTGGACGCGACGAGGCCCGCTACGTATATACTCAGAAGTACATACGCTAAGCGTAACTAAGCAATATAAAGTAAATCACAAGAAACGAAAGATATAGAAATAACAGCAACTTTTATTAATAACATTCTTTGTACAATACATGGAAAGGAAAATACAACTGAAATGAAAAG